>JAGTJM010000008.1:0-600000 GCA_020747015.1 Pyrenochaeta sp. MPI-SDFR-AT-0127 | reverse complement strand
ATTTGGCGGTATGGATTTCTCTAGTTTGCGTCGGCAATAGCACTTGTCCTGGCTGCACGCAAATATTCACACCCTCTACCCTTCCAAAACCCAGGTTGCTCCTCGGTCGGTGCAGCATAATCGTGCTGCCTGCATTTACCATGTGCGCTTGAAACAGCACCTCATCAACGTGGCCATCGTTGTTGACAATTTCAAATTTGGATGGGGGCAGATGCAGGCGCCAATTGCAGAGGTATTGATCAACGACATCGACGGCATGGTACTCAAAGGTGGAGTCGAGTCGTGCGCATTCGAAGACCTTGCCTAGAATCCGGACTGCATCGATGAGGTAGGTAAAAGAGCTGAAGGTGGGGAGACTGGGAAGGAAGGCGGAGTCGTCGTAGTCTTGGAGAGTATTAGGGTAGGGGATGTGCTGTCGTGGACGTTAGCGTACGCTTCAATGTACAATCAGGTGATATCATCTTGCAGGTCTGCGGAGACGGCCCGATGAAGATAAAGTAAAATGTGCTGCCAAGAAGGATTGACAGATATCATGGATGTCACTTACGCCTGAGAAATATTGGTCGTTCTCGCATGGTAGTGGAACATCCGTCACAATATCTTTTAGTCTGAATTGGACACCTGGGTTGACGGCCGTCATCATTCCATTCACTGTGAACATAGACCACCATGTTCTCCGCCAGCTCTCTTCTAGTTGTGGGTCGCTCTCTCCGTGCACGATTGCAAACTCCATCCGGTTGAGGCCAAGCTCCAATGTCAATGCCTGGGCAGTGGTGAATATTTGAGCGGCTCGTGGTACCTCATTGTGTGCATGGAGACCGATGGCGAAGAGCATCAGCGCTTGCACAGACCATGCGTCTCTTGGGTAGTTTCCGTTGTTGATGTGTCGATCTAGTGCTTCCTTGTACATTTGCGTGGGGACTGAAGGCATGAAACTGGATCCAATGAATTGAACGGCATACTCTAGCAGCGGGGCTTGTCGTTCCTTGAAGACCTCCAGTAATCTTGGCTCTGGCAGACAGAATGGATGAGAATTGTAGAAAAAGTGGAAAAACGCCTGAATGGCAGTTTCAGGGCCAAGGTGGCCAAAACGATTGACCCGTGCAGTTCCATTCAGATTGATTTGGGCAACTGGAGGGGCAACAGGTCTGGCGCCAAGACTGTTGGTTGGGCTAAGCTGGTTCATAAGAGGGACATCGCCATTATATGAGTACTCAGGCGACGAGAGTTGACCATTGCTGAGAGCAACTTCAGAGGTAGCAAGTCCTGGTGACGAATTAGTCCAGCGCGTTGAGGCGGTTGCAAGTACGCACCATTGAGGGTCACGGGTGGGGCGCTTTCGTCCTTGTTCTTCTTTTTGCCTTTCCAGCCACGTCTTGACTTGATATAAGTGCATTCGACATTGTCAGTCCTACATCTTGAACATCGCACGCCGCCGTCGCACTTGAGATGCCTGCTTCGACACGGGACACATGCGACAGCAACTGAAGCCCTCGCTTGGTTGCCGTTGGGCTCCTTCTGAGTGTTCTTGTGGCCGTTTTGCGAGCTCTTTTTGCCACTTTCAGACGGCGGAGTCTGCATGGGCGGAGTGCCGCCACCGAAGCTCTCCTGGGTAGTGACGCTGGTTGTTGGCGAGAGGTGAAGGCCCAGAGACGGTGACAATGGCGATGTGGACGCGGACGAGAAGTCCTGATGGCCCCAGAACACGGGATCTACGCCGCCAGCCGGCATAGGGACGCCCGGTACTGATTGGACAGGCATCACCATGGCCGAAGGAGGCATCTGGAGTCAAGCGACATACACGAGCGATGACAGTCGTACGATTGCTGCGTCGTGTCGGCTTCGCGACAGGTCATCCGGAGTCGATGGAGACGTGGACGACGGAGAACTGGCGCGCGAACAACGGCGTGCGGGTGGACGTCACGTGTGTTGTCTAGCGCCTTCAGGTCGATCGCTACCAAACTTCGATCGGCATAGCGCAAGCTCAAGCGAAGGCTGTCGCCGAAACCAGCCCTCCTCCCTTACGTGCTTTTGGCTTCTTTGTCGCACTGTGTACAACGCCGGATCCTGCCCTTCCGCATGCAATTCCGTGGCAGCGTGGGAACCCTCGGCCCAACAGCCACTGGTAGTGCGGGGGGCTGTCCCGCTGTCCTCGTCTCTAGCCATCTGCGGTACCGTTACCGCTGAGCGGCCACCATTTCATCGCCTGTGCGCCAACCCGCCAGGGTTCCCTTCTTCCGATTTGCTAGCAACCCGTTTCAACTAGGAAGTGCTGGCCCACCCACCCGTCACCACTCTTCTATTACAGAACACCTTACTGGTGGGCTACATGCCATCGCAGTTGACAGGAGCTGAGCGTGTTCCCTTGCTGGACCACAAAGAACTTTTTGATCTCCATTCAGCTGGCTTGATACCTAGCCGCGTACGTGGCATGGCGCCAGTTCGTACCTCCCAGAATGTCGGTTAGACGCAAGCCGGCCTTGGCTCTCGCAGCCCGACTCTGTCTTATCAGATATCAACATTGACCTCACCCATTCAGATCCTAAATTCACCCCACAAGTCAATCTAGATTAGACAAGATATGACTTGCCCTACTTTTGAGCCACTGACAGGGCCGACTGCCACACATAAGACAACTTGTTGAAGTTGCACAGTATCCCCTTCCAAGCAACCATCAGCAAAATTGGTAGGGCCTCACGCATTTGCCCCTTTTACCCTCCACAGGCACCCACAGAAAGAGACTACACATGCTTGTTGAGACATGATTATCACCATCTTTGGGTCAGCCGGATCCACCGTTGAGCCACACTTTTGGATCTTTTTATGCGGGCCTACAACTGCCGTCCAGAAGCGGGGAATTCCTGTGGACAGGCATAGAAGCATCAATGAGATAATGCTCGTCATGACTTGGCTGCGGCAAAATCGACCTCGTGCCCTCTTTCTACTCCGTGGCAAATCTAGGCGCACATATATAGCCAAAGGCGATCGCTATGGAGCTTATGGATGCAAGACTCGATCAAACATGCTTCCTCATTATTTCACGACTCTGGTCTATCTTAATTTTAAATAAAAATTACCATGCAACCTTTCGATACGTTTTGCATCGAAGATGGAACGCCGAGTCGCCAATGCTACACGTGTATGGACAAGGACAAAGAAAGAACGAGGATTGGAAGTACGACACCGAAACACCTAACTCATTCAGAACCTTTTGTCTTCATACCTAACACATCAAAGTGTCAAGCGCTTGAACCTCGGAACATCGAGCTTTCGTGAAATTCCAAACATCGCCAGAGCAGTCATCTAAGGTCCTCTCCGCCCTCCATTGTAGCTCGATCTCTGCTCGTTGAACCTCTGCCACGCAGAAGCCAACATCTCCAGCCCGTCTTCCGACCTCGCGGGCGGGAATTTTTCGCTGAGATGCATGTTCCAAGCTACGGAGTACCTCGCGAACGGTATGCCCTCGTCCAGTACCTACGGAAGTTAGCGTAGGTCTTTGATCAACAAGCGTATGAATACTTACCCAGATTGTAAGCGCGAAATGGGGCCTTGGTACGACCGGCTGCTGAAGCTGCCAAAGCTGCAATATGCCCCCTCGCTAGATCAACCACATGAATAAAGTCACGAACGGCTGTCCCATCGGGGGTGTCCCAATCAGTGCCGAAAATATCTAGAGCTGGTTTGGCACCAGTAAGAACAGTTGCAACGACTGGAATCAAATTGCTCGGCTTCTGTCGAGGATCCTCACCCAAGATACCGGATTCGTGGCAGCCAACCTAGTTATTTAGGTCAGTGGTGGGTCATCTCAAGCGCCCATGTTTACTCACTGGGTTGAAGTATCGCAAAGCTGTGATTGACCATGTCGGATCTGATTTGGCAACATCCGCAAGGATGGATTCGCACATGAACTTGGAACGACCGTAGGGGGAAGTGAGGCCCAAGACACCCGGCAGAACGCGCTGCTCGATTCCATCGTTGTCGATAAATGCCTCTGGATGATGCACGCATAACTCCTCGCGAAGTGGCACTCCACAATTCGCGCCTTCACCATAGACTGTTGCTGAGGACGAAAAGACAAAGTTCTTGATACCAAACTCTTCGAGCTGACCAAGGAAATTCACTAGTCCACAGACGTTGTTGTTGTAGTATCTAAGTGGCATTCGAATGCTTTCTTCGACAGACTTGTATGCTGCGAAATGAATCACACCAGAGATCCTGGATTGCCGCCCCAGAGCCGGTTCTTGCGCATTGTCCATATCCATGTCAATTCCCGAATCCGTTCGATGGAGGGTCGAAAATGGAAAATTTTTGGAGACAGAAGCCGGCTTGCTACTGATCGAATAAGATGTATAACTGGCCAACACTGAGTGCATGACGGGGCTCCGATAGTCTAGCTGCCGGAAATGAATAGTCGGCATGGACGTTTCTTTCGTTGCAAAGTATTCCATGGCTAGCGTTTCGATCCTGTCAAGCACATTTTTATACGAATTGCTCAGGTCATCGATGACAAGAACATTATAACCTTCCTTCAGCAACTCCAACACGGTATGCGACCCAATATAACCTAGGCCGCCAACGACCATAATGAAAGACGAACTGCCCCCATTGATGTCCAATGGATCAGCTGCGACATCGTCATCAAAAAGTACTGATCTTTGTGTTCCCGGCGTGCACACTGCCTCGGGGGTCGCCGATGGCGATAAGGAAAATGTAGAAGACGAGGACGACGTGGTCCCGAAGTGCAATGAAGTCTCCATCACTAGCAACAGAGTTCAATAAACAGGAAAAAAAGCGTGACTGTCGTCTTAAGATTCTAGGATGGTACGTTGAAAATTATTTATATGTGCCAAAGCGTTGGAGTACTGACGCAGCTCACGCCCAATTAGGCAGAACCCGTCGATGTAAGACTTTTACCTGCACCGCTCCAGAATCAATATTGTTTATGCTGCTTGGCATGATCCGGCCTTTGGACCCCGACTCTTTCAGACCGGAATCTCGTCAGGTCCAGCACTCTCGAATATACTCTCCCATCGCTAATGATCCCTGTTCAATTTGCATGGCGTCACGCCCACCTCCATACCCCGTATGGATTGCAGTGCCGCGCCCTCCAGTATTTTCCAGAGAATTTTGTGATGGCTGCATGGTAAACAGTGTGTACATACTATTAGGCTTCCTCCGTCGCTTCGAACCTGGACGTCGATTCGCGTCCATTGGCGCCCAAACACTTTGCAACTGGCTCCGGTTACACAACCGCAGCTACCACACACCTTCCGTTCTTGACCCCAGCCATCATTGCTCAACCATTTGATCGAGGGCTAGGCCAAAATACTGTCATCGATCGGCGCCAGGCCGCCATCGAGATGATGGATTGATCAGTATTAGTCCTGCTCAGCGTCTGCGCTTCTGTTGCCGCGTGGGGACTCATCTCTGCTGTGTACGGACCGAACTCATATCCCTTGCCTTGAGCTTTACTAGCATCTAATCAATCCAGGGTCTCATCGTACTCGCAATTGGAGTCGGCGGCAGCCTTCACTGCTTAGACCGCTCCCTGCAATGGCGTAAGGCGGATTCAAAGTAATTATAGGCCATTGTCATTCTAAATCTGCTCAACAACGTACCTAATGTTCTTTGAGTGGTCATCAGGTAGCGCAAGAGAAATTGGAGCCCAAAAGACGCCGAAACCGCCGTAAAGTTTTGTAAGCACTTATAGGTGTGTCGTATTTGAGACATTAGCTGACTTTGCAACTTTGCTTTGGAAGTTTGGTCCAGAGTTGACCATAAAGAATAATCTCTGCATTAGAATACTTCCACAATGTTCTCTAAATTATACCTCGATTCTTGCAAGCAAACCTTGCAAGCAGTTCATGATAGTATCAGGCCAGACAGTGAAAACAATTGTGAAGCAATCTCGTTCATTTCGGTATTATTCGCAATCTACGGCACAGGCAAGCCCGAGACCTAAGAACCTATAATGGTGCCATCTACTGTCGCAGCCACTTCTTCGTCAGCGCACTGATATTCATCCGCCCACACGGTCTGGAAATTAAAAACTATACGTCGGCAGTTGCATACGCACGAGGCTAACTGTGCATTGCAGTGGACAACCCAGGGGTACTGTCCGAGAGTCGATATCTCCACGACACTGCCTCTGATGTGGCGGGTCATTTTAGTATCAATCTAACCATCATCATTGAGAATTTTTTCTTTCTCGAGAAAAGAGTGCATTTAGATCGTTGAAATAACGAACACTTGCAACCACGACGTCTTACGCGCTTCTCCAGTCAGTGCCTGATATCGTCAGGGTTAAGATAGAACTTGATTTGCAAAAGGTTCTGGTCACAAACAATTGGATTCGGCTGATGGAAGTCAGCAACAAGTTCTCATTGCGGCCCTGTATGTGTCATGAGCCGCTTGTCAGCCTTGCTCTGTTGAGTAGCAAAGATCTGAGACCGAGCGATGCCGGGTCCCGGGACAGCGGTCAATACACCAACTGAGAAACATACACACTAATTCAATGCTCTTCTGCAGGACGCTCAAAACATCTGCATGACCAGCTCACAACACATAGGTACCAGAGTCCTGACTCACCCGAGTTAGATTGCCGTGCTCTGGTGCACGCGTCTCGATTCAGACGACCAGGTCTGAAATTTCAGAGCTAATGGAGGCCTTCCTTCGCTGATCGCCGATACGCATAGTTGTTGAGGAATGGCTGCGCTGTGGATAGTTCGACGATAGCTGAATGATGTGCGATGGCGAGCGATCCTTTGACCTTGACCATCAATCCACAATGGACAGCGCCTTTCGTAGCACAAGCGGACCGTGAGTCCGTCGGATTAATTCGTTCAGTGTTGACCAAGAATAGGTATGGCTAGCGAGTGGGCGTACTGTCAAAGAAAAGCAATGATCGCCAGTCGCCCTGTCTTTGTGCATCCTATTGCACTATCGTACCTCACCAAAGTCGTTGCACTCGATGAGCCTTGCCTCCAATCTCACACTTCCTGTCTTGCGGCTTTTAGGCGGGAGATCTGACGGGCGGGCACCCCCTGCACCAATTCCCCGGATCAAGTTGCTAAGCCCTTGTTGGCACGCTAGTTCTGCGCGAACACTTTATTTCAACCATCGCCCTTCATTTCGGTGCATCATCTTTGCAGGTACATTTTCACCGGCACGAGTTGTCCAACCTACCCATGTCATACATGCTACCGATATTAGACATAATATAGGCCCCGTATATCGTCCCAGATCAATCGCCGCGGATGCCTTAGGGGGCCATGGCGCTTGAGTACCGGCGGCTTTGCCGCTTACCTGGGAAGTACACGCCGAATCGCCTCACCTGAAAGTTGAACGTGTGCCACGAAAAGTGTTTGAATGCAGCATCCTGATGCCCTAGTTTTTCGATAGTCCAAGGGTACGTACAGCTCGGGCTTGGTTTCTTCGTCCGGGCGCTACAGTCAGTTTTGCTAAGAAAATCTCTGGCGCTATGCACCCGAGGAATTGGTTCGTCGGTCTAACACGTTTCTTGAAGTGACAGATCAGCAACACCACCTTGAAATACAGTCAGACTCGTACTACCGCATCATGACTCGACGCCCAAAGAGCCCCATCGCAAATCCGCCTCCCGGTATGGACTCAGTACTGGCTCGCAGTAATCCTTCAGAGCAAGTGACAGAACAGTACAATTGTTATGTTTTGCAGCTAGGCATGATCAATGCATTACAGAAGCCAGTGGCTGAACTTCACTGCTACACACGCTTTGAATTAGCGCACCAAGGCCATTAGATGCAAAAATAATCCATGTCCTAGTTAATTCAGAAGCGAATTTTTCAGCCTCGTACTCGTTAAGCGGTCGAAGCGTCGGCGGAGAACGAACATTGTGCCCCGAGGGACGCCTCACTGCGGAAGAAGGGAGAAGAACGATATGTTGGGTCGCGAATCTAGCCCCACAGGCCACACGTCTTGACGGTATTGGCAACTCGTATTCCACTTCCAGAGCTGTGGATCGCCCGTCCGCTGGGCTATGCCAACTGAGAACGCTCCGCGCAGTCTTTTCTTAAACGGGCGTGATTCCCGAAGCCGGAGAATAGGGTAAACGAAAGCTGCAGTGAACACCACCATAAACCCGGCGAACACGATCGTCTTCGCCACCCTATCCTTAGAAATCTATAAGCCACCTACGCCGTAGTAACGGCTTGATGGTGCTGTTCTCTGTGATCGAGGGTTTGGCGACATGGCGCATAACAATGTGGTTCGGTAACGCCACTTACGCATAATAGCACAAGAGGCGATATCCGTGTCAAAAGCGGAAGCTCTAAAGATCACACTAGTCAACGAGAAAAAGAAATCCTGTCTTCGAACATCATTCTCACTAAAATGTCACCTTCTCCGATGTGAGGACGCGTAGACTTCAACCCAACTGGTAGGATCCGGCACCTCCCACGTTGCGAGCTTCGGGACGCTGATACCATCACAGGTAAATGGTACCGTCCTGGGATATTCCGCGCCACGAGACTCGCATATTGATCTGCATTCAACCGGTCGGGGGCAATTCTTGGCCTCTTGCAACTTGTACCAAGATTTTCTGCAGTACACTACCAAGGCAACCGTTCAGGAAGCATTAATTTTCCACCAGTCCACTCAGTCATTGTTGGCTACATTCCGCACATGCCCGTTTCCCAAGGTCCGGGCATGTCATCTCATAGAAGCAGGCGCCTCCTTGCTTCCCCAGATCCTCGCTTTCGGGTAAATTGACCCCGGCCCATCCAACCATTTTTACTTAAACAAGCCATGCGCAAAATCACGTAAGCATAGGTTGCGGCAATGCGGCTGTATAGACGTAATTGGTCATCGGCATGACGAGCTTGCTGCCGCGGACGTATTGTCAACACGAAAATACTCAAGCTGATGTTTCCAGTCTCACTCGTTGGGTATCAGGCGTGCAACTGGATCTCTCATGCGGAGATGAATTCAGAGCTGATATGCATCATGAACTCGTCCGATACTCGGCCTTCATCTAAAAGCAACCTCCCATAACCCCTCGACTTTGCAAGTGCCGTGACTCTCAAGTCGCACCAACACACTCAATTCGCTTGCTTGTTTGCTTGATTGAGCTGACGAAGCTCATAGCAGAATGCTTGAAGCTATTAAGCATGTACCCTAGAACAATGCACCCCGCATACATGGATGCAATATCGACAGGAAAAAGTTTTTCGACCCAGGAAATATACTAATAACAGCCATATAATAGAATCTGCAATAAGAGAAGCATGGCAGGCTCGGCTGGAAAAGCTTCCATAGGGCTTGCGTCACTCTCCACGCACCTGATGCTCGAAACTTTGCGTGCAGTCTATGCATCTGTCGGCAGAGAAGATGTCGCGAAACGCAGGGCAGGGCTTGGAGTCGATGGAAAATCTCCGAGACCCTGAGGGATCTCGAGGTTCTTGTTTCTAAGAGGCGGAAATTGTAGTACCCTCACCGCCTTCTTCATCTCTGCCCATTGCCCCCAGCAGTTTCGTTCACGGACGTAACCTGTACACTCTTATCGCAATATTCGACCCACCCGTCAAGTTTCATCTTTTTCAGCACTGTGCTGAATCCCTCACTCCCTTCTGCCTTGCCTTCTCGTCCGCAGAATTTCTTAACCTCATCCTCTTTAAGTCCCTGCGTCTCCACCTCGCCCTCTCCAGCCCCTTGCGGATACTCAATATGGAATACGGGTTTCCCGGCTTTGATGAAGGGCGAGAATGTGGAACATTCACCGTATTGGACGCATTGCTCATTTACAGAAAAGTGCACAATTGGGAGAACAGCGGAAATAATGCCACCGGCGTTCTTGAGGCCAAGAGTGAGGTTGAGAGGAACTGTAAGGGAGGAAAGGTAAGTCATGTAGGATATGGAGTCTTGTTGGGTGAGGCCAAGGCCGTTGTCGTTTTGCTATTGCTCCTATCAGTAAACATGTCGAAAGGGATATTCTTGGAAGGGAGTTGATGCACAAACAATAGAAACAAAAAGATATGATTAGACTTACATAGCCATCGACATTATCAGGATCTACACCATCACACCCCTTTTTCTTTGCCATGTCAATCCTACTCTTCATGATCTTCCTTACGTTTTCACTGTTCACCTTCAACCACTTCTCACCCGGCCATCCGTCCAACTCCTTGCCTAGATCTGCTGGCTGGAATTGCCCAGCATCTGGCCGCCACTGCTCATAGCTCCCTGCGCTGAAGTAACATATCACTTTCTTACCAAGAATATGCAATTGTCGGATGGTTTCAGCAGGTGTATCGAACAGATCAATGTCAAATATGGAAACGTCAGGCGTCGTAGTGTCGGGCGACGAGAGGACAGGTGGGTGTGAAAGAATGATTTGCCATGTGTCGTTCACCTTCGGTATCCATGTCGGGGTACCGTCTGGAGTCGGTAGTGGGGAGAGGGTGGATGTTGGGGGCGAGTTGTCATCGTCGTCATCGTCACCTCGTCCAACTGTCAATCCTAGACCCAGACCCAGAGCTAGTGCAAGTACAAACAACGCAACGAGACCGCCGAGGAGGAATTTGCGTCTCAACGAACATGATCGAGATCTTGGTTTGTCGGCCCTACCCATGACCGTGGAGTAGGGTTTGCGCGGAGTAAGGTTTACTAGTAACGCGAACAGGAAGGAGGGCTCTTCAAGTGCAACGCACCATGGACACGCTCAGCTGAAATCCAAGCCCGGACTGTCTTGGAAGATGCAGACGCGCGCGGTCAACAAGATTGATATTCACGGAAACAAGAAAACCCTTTCGGCCCGCATATGCCAGCTTTCGGCGCTTCTGATCCTTTTACCTATTTCCCTCACAACACATGCGTCGCAGCGGGGAATGCCAGATCAGCGGGTACAGGGAGGTAGTACCATGCAGTCAATATACAGTTCGTATATGTAGGGCTAAGTACGCCGCAAATGCACTAGCGCTGATGCGGGATAAATTGCGGGAGTGGCGCATAGGCGGTTACGGACCCACGTATGCTGCGAGATGGGGATATCCGGGTTCTCTGCCGTGCGAAGGAAGTAGGTCGTTGTAGCGTGTGCGACAATTGTGGGTCAATTGAGCTTTAGCAGCGGAGTTGGATCGACTTATGTAGGAAAACTGGGTCGCGTTCTCGAGTTTGAGGCTTTGTTGAAGAAACGGGAACGTTTTGCCGGGGGTTTGTCCCGGGAGTCTGGTATCCATCTTGATAAATTAACGATGCGGCTGTGCGTCTGCACTTGTTTAACCGAAAGGGGTTTCGCGTCGATATTGACATGTCTTGCGTGCTTGTAAGGGCGGCACATGAGTAGCATCACCAAGGACGACGTCGTTATTGATTCCAGTGCATTAGCAAAAACTAGGGACACATGTGAATTTTTCCCTCTTGAATGTTTATAATTAGACAGATTCGATTATGTACATAGAACATGCAGTGCCAACAAATGCTTGCTTTTCAGACTAGGAAGCTCGTTCTATAGCTTGACAGGAGTGCTAAACCTGTAATTCCGGCTCGCACCGTTCATCGTTACCCATAATGTCAATGGATCGCTGCCAATTTGCTCCTTTGTCGCGCCAGTGGAGGATGACACGGCATTCGGGACCGTGATGGGAATGGTCGTTTTGCAATTGTTCCCACCTGCCGTATAGACGTTGACCGACGCAATGCTTGCACCGTCGGCAGAGGAAGTCCATGTCATGCTAGGTCTGCAAAGGTCACGTGTCTGTCGGTTGAGGAAAGCCTGGCCCAGGTCGTCGTGCTTGAGTGTTTTGAGGGGCCATGTGGTGCTAATACTGCGTCAGTCTTTCTGGTAATCTAGCGAAACATAATACTCACAGGCGCATAATTTCAGCCGTAATGACCTCAATCCAAGTCATGAGGAGGGAATATTGCCCTCGTTTGCCGTTGATAGAAGTCGTTGGGACATCGTTCACGCGCATGTTAGCTTGGTGAAACATGTATCTGCGGCAAAAATCAACAAAGACGCGGAGTGTCTGTGTGCCAAAACTTACGCATCCCAGTGCAGCCCAAACAAATTGCGCATAGCAGTGTCTCTTGCGTTATTCATCAAGTCATCAAACGTGCCCCTTCCGGCTGACGTGTCAATCCACTCTTGCAAAGTACAGGCTGGAAGATCGCAGTTGTAGTAGATGAGTGTCGCCCACCGAGGCATGATATTTAGCCCAGCATAGCCATTTGCTGCTACTGTAGTGATCAGGGGCCAGAAGGAGTTTGTGGGATTTCGGAGAGTTGGGCGCGTGTTGTCTCCTACGACGGTTGTGATTCCATTGTCCAGTAAGGCTTTGATAGCGTCTCCGTTATAAAGCCCAGTAATGGCAGGGGGAATGAGACCTTTTCCACTCCATCGCTTTGCAGCCTCAAGACCAATCTGTTTCTGCCAGGCTTGATTGAAGGTAATTTCTCGTGAGGTGTCGGTATATGTTGCGTTTGTGAGATCAGAGTGGGTGCTACAGCTGATTAGAGCCTGAATGATGACATAGTGGAGAGCTTACAAGGTATGAGAAACGTGGGCAAAGGCATCGCGATTACTGGCTAACGCGAACCAATTCTGTAGCTCATCGATCTCGACACATTCTAGACTCCAGCCATACGTGGTGGGTGTAGCAGGCCAAAGGTCTGTTCCGGTGCCCACAGGCTTTGTGTATTCCGGATTTCCAGATCTTGTAGAAGTGTATTCAATTCCAGTGTTGGGTACACAGGCCGTTAAACCTTCGGTGGTATCAGTGGCCGTGTCGATATCGCCATTACCATTGTGACCAATTTCAATGAAGAAATCCGAGCCCTGCGGCATTCTTGCATTCAAGGCTGCTTGCCAGGTGACATGTGTCGAGAGATCAGCCGGCTTAGTACGATAAAGCTGGCCTTGGGGTCGGTACATGCCCGTCTCCAAGAACATATCATCGACCTGAGTGCTAAGGTATATTCTCCGGAAGCCAACGTACAGGCCTCTTGTGACCCAAGTGATCCATGCATGTTGCAGCATGTTGCTCGCGGCTGCCCAATCGAGCGCGAATGGCAAAAACCATACCATTTGCTGACGCGTACCAATGCGATTGATAACTGCAGCAGTGCCGACTGTTGAGAATTTCGCGACCTCCCATGCGATTGACGGGTCTGTGATAGTTGCAGGAGTATGGAAGATATTTGCGATACTGATGCCTACATTTCTGTTGGTCTTGTCAGTCGTCTGATCCTTCATGTCCATTTCACATTCTGTAATTTGAGCCGCAATCTGGCGCTTAGAAAACAGTCCACAGATGTCGCAAATGATGTAGCGAGCTCGCATACGTACGTTTTGAGATTGGCGGTGGGAAAACCAGTTACATTAGTGAAAGACACAGGTTCGTCATTCAAGTTGCCACCATTGCTGACAACACCAAAGTCAGAAGTTGGGAAGACATCGAGACGAACCATTCGCGTCCCGAAGGTCGTCTGGTACGCATATAAGTCATTCCATTGTCTCCGCGTGAGGGCACTATAATATAGGTCGTCGTAGTTGTAGCCCACTTCACTAAGCACGACAATGCCGCCATAATTGCCATGTGTGAGGGAAGCATTGAGTACTGGAAGGTTCGCGATACCGGCTTGCGGGACTAAAACAATCTCGAAGGGGATGCCGTAACCACGTAGACCAGCGGCAGCACCATTCTCAGCAGATGATGTGTCGCGTGCGAATATTAAGATTGTGCTTGAAACAGTAGCATTACCGACATATGCTGAAGTGCTCTGCAAGAAGAGAAGAAGACATGAAAGTGCGCATGCTCGCAGTAAGGAAAGAAAGGAACGCGCCATTATGGAACGGCGAAGTGAATAGCGTGATAATAGAAATATTTTTGGGGAACCTGGCCATCTTAATAAAGGTGGTCTCGCTAGAAGTACCGAATCGTCTAACAAGCCACTGGGAGAATATTGGCCCAGATGCAGTGTAAACGACCCGGGAACTATTGATTATCTCCTTTTACAGCTTCAATAAGTCGAATTGATGATGAATTCAACCTAGTTTAGGACCTGAGACTGCGTCGAGACGCGTGAGCATCTTTCGGCAGCCATTGTCGTATTTTTCAAGATGGCTCGCATAAGGAATGGGGTGTAGGAAGATTTGCACAGCGTAAGTCTTGGCGATACTTCATCTTCAAGCGCCACGCGAGGATAATGTATCGTAAAATCCTAGCAGGCTTGACTTGGCTCAGGACTTGGGGTTTGCCCCCGTGCCGGACTGACCCCTGGGCGAGGACAACACGGGGGAAGGCAGAGGGGAGAAGGCCACCTTGAGGTCTACGCTAAACACGGCTGTACTCCAAGGTACGTGATCTTGGTAAGATGACGGAGGACGGGAGGGTTGGGATATTGAAGGCGACGCGGCCACCTTGGACGCAAGCACGCGTCTGCCCGCAGTCTGAGCATGAGCATATTGCCCTCTGCATTACCGCCCCAGACCTCATCTGCGGGAGGTGCATTGCATTGCGCAAGTCTCGGGGATACTGCAGAGGGTGATGCGGCAATAGATGAGGTCTGATATTAAAATTGTAGCGTGGAGCAGGTTAGGCTAAAACGGTACCGGATGAACGTGCTAGTTTGGCGGCGATGTTCGGCGCACAGACCTGTATGCTTGGCAGTTCAGCCTCTCGACTCTCGTTCGTTCCTCCACCACTCCCGTAGCGTTCTCGCGACACCCTGCCCGCAGACCTCACCTCATCGACTTAGGCCCATTATATGACTTGCGCCCTGGCCCCACCGCAGGCTCTGTTCGTTGTTTAGAGTAGATGAGCGCTGTCCGCCATGCTCTGCTGTCTCCCCCTGTCGTTTGCTGCTAATGCCCGGCCAGAAGGCTTCGTGTTGCTGCGACATGTTCCCTGATGACTGCCGTTCCCACTGTCCTTCGTGGCGGCCAAGACTTGCAATGCATGCTTCTGGAAGGATGGCGGCCCTTCCCTTACTCCCGCCGACCATACGGCGATGGAGCTGTATGCTCCGGCTCGTGTACCATGTGTGCTAATACCATTCGCAGGTCAAGACCTGACACCTGACGTTTAGACACAGAAGGCGTTTTGTGCGACTGTCGTGATTTCTGAGCACTTCGTCGGTAGCCGATGAGCCTACTTTTATACTAATAATCTTCCATCGTCTACCAAATGCCCTAGTCGCCGTCAATTGGACCCTGACTTCGAGTCGACTACCATAGCCTCTCACCATGGAACACTGTGTTTACTGCTTATTTCACATGTTCTGATCTCTTTCATAATTCAATTTTTATGCTGTTTGGCTGCACAATTGTTACCCAGCCTACGGATTTGCCCAAATCTTTCGACGTCTCCTCGGAGGCACCGTTGGGATCTCGTGGTGGCCGCTCATTCCCTCAAAATCCCCAAAAAACGCAATGGCGGAGCCAGACATTCTAGGGATCCAGGCTTCCAAGCCGGACACTTTACTTCAAGAGTGGTGGGGATGGGCTCTCGTAGCTATCATCGGCACCAGTGGGTTTCTTGGCCTCACGTCATTCCTTTGGTTTTCGTTTCAGTCTATACGCAACTCCTTCAAGGCGAGTAGGTAACTGGCTCATGCAGTGCATCTCTAACAAACCTCACAGGCTAAAAAGGACGAAAAGCTACTGCCACGATCGGTGCAAGAACGAATCCATCTCCTCTCTAACAGCTCGAACGTTGTCCGCAAGGCTCATACGCTCCCTACAAAGCCTACGTCGTTCGGTGTGTATTTAGGTCTGCTCAGCACTCCAATAACAGAACAGGAGGTCCAAGTGCTATCACAATGGGACGCTGTGGTATTAGATTATGGTCAGCCTGGCGTTCTTGAGGCTGTCAGCGACGAAAGTGTTCCTATGGGGCCTCACATCATCGCTCGACTTGATTTGCTCCAGATCCTCAAGTTCTCTGCTATGGATGACGAGCTCGACATGGCGCGGACGGTATATATCATCGCCTGGATCATGCAACGAACTTTGCGACAACCGGACCAGCCAAGATATTTCACTGGCGTTCTTGTTGCTGGTTGGCGTGAACGCGTCTCCACCCCATTGCTCAATGGGCTTGCAAAGCTTCTGTCCGCATATGGGCTAGAAGTTTATCTGGAGGTTGGCCCTCCCGATTTTCTGGACGGCGTTGAAAAGCTCAGTATCGAACTTTTTGCTGGCGTCATTGTCCGGAATGGAACTATCATGCCAAATGGAGAGCGACGTGATTATTTTGACATGGACAAGATGAGGACCACCACGAAAGCTTTCGTTTCACAAGCTTGTCAACGGCCCTTTACCACTATGATGTGGGACACTATCGAGGACGACGCTGGCCTCTCCCATGCTGTGGCCAGAAGGGCACATATGTGGTGCAACTACCACGGCGCTGTTCCATATCTCACGCGCCAGCGAGCATTAACCAGTATCCTCGACGTTCAGTCCTGTGAAGAACCGCTTGCGGCCTTTCAATGGTTGAAGAATCGAAGAGTCATGAACGTACATGACATTTACCGCACGGCTCGCACAGTATGCATCTGTCTTTTTCATAATGATGGCTTTTGGGCTAACAATTGTTCTCACATAGCTTAATGCAGGATTCTCAAGCATCATAGATGACTACCTCCCGCTGCAAGAGGTTTTCCCACTTCTCACAGACACTCTTAGTGGCCTGGATGGCGACGAATCTGATGACGAAGATACATTGAGTACATCGACACTCACCATACAATATCCAGAAATAGACGAAAATGGGGTGTTGCTTCCTCCAGCACTGTCATCGCCTGTCTCCACTGGCCTGGACTGGACCGTTGCTTTGGAGAGGCGCACAAGCGACCCTCTTTCATGCTCATTTGATGGAGTTCTGTATGGATCGTTTGGGTGTTTTCCTGTCGGATTGGACGCATCCAGGGCAGATTTCGGTCATGTTCTCAAATCACAACGACGATTAAGGGACCTAAAGCTGCTCAGCAGACTTCCTTCCAAGCAACTACACGCCACCGCTGAAACTCTCAAAGATTATAGTCTTGCCAATAGCCGCTTTCTAGATAGTGTACCTACTTCTCGGGAAGCCATCTCAGATCTTGCAGAGGCATTGGACACAACAAACGACGAGTCTGACGACCCCTACCAATTACAAGTGTACAGCGGACTCGACTCCGGGTTTCACACACCGGCCGGCGGCCAATTCTGGGCAGTTTGGGAAGTAGACCCGAGAACTATGTCCCCCATCATGTACGTCTCTAAATCAGTCCAAGACGTCACGGGCGTGGTACTTCATACACATTTGAGCAGGCTGGGCTTTTCAAGATATCAGTGTTTCCTGGCTGAATACGGCTTGAAAGAGCTTCAAGGAGAAAAGAACTCTTTGAAAGGTTTACCTTCAAGATTGGATCAAGACCTAGACCTTCTTTCATCTTCAGACCTCCTTCTTTATCTTCAGCATCTTCAATACTCGGAATGGGATGAAGAATGCCCCTTATTATCGGCCTTGCGGGAGCACTGTGAAGAACTACTCATTGAGTTACCCACCTACCAACAATTCAAGAAGCTGAGTAACATGGACTACATCAGCGGTGAAATTACAGATGAACAATTGGTAAACGCTAAGCTCAAATGGTATCGTCTCTGCGGACCGCCAACACTAGATCGCTACAGTGCGCTCGAGCTCTTCAGACATATCTCTGAAACATTCTGCAACATGTTGTGGAGCAGAGATCATAGTAGACTCGACGTAATTACTTCCGCTATTGAGAAGATCACAAGCAGAGGAGAACTTGACTCAGCTGCGGATTTTGTTCTCTTCTGCATCTTCTGTGCAGCAAGAAAAGCTGGGTTCGAAGAGGTGTACATCGAAGTATCGGATCGGAACCCTTTGTTCAACCAGTACTCGGACCAAAGCGCAGCTTTTGCAGAGTTGTTCGCACTTGGTTCTCGTTGTGAAGCTTACTTTGATATCAAGCCTAGCGATATTGGCATGTTGCTCTCCAAGAAGCATCGAAACTACTACAATCAGGCTGAACACCAACCTCCTATGTGGATATTCAACGCGCCGTCCTTTGCTTCCGCCTACGCCGCTGCTCAAACCGATATTGATCCCAATCAGAAGCCTTCTGTAATGCCTGCATATCGCCGCTTCACCTTTCTGAGTGTTTTCGCAATTCCGGCACTCGTCGGTAAGATAGCTTTCGCAGGGAACCGGACCATTATGCTAACGATTTCAGACATTGTACTCTTGTCAACAACCGGACATGGTCTTTACTTGAGTATTCGCATGAGTGAGGGGGAAAAGAAATATGCAACACTCGCGTTGATGTGCTCTTTACTCCTCTCTGGAGCTATTGGAACTTGGATCTCCATCGGTGGCACCTATTACCTTATTTCAATGGCCTTCTCCGCAGCCAACATGTTTGTTCTCACACGTCTGATAGGCGGTCTCGCTTTTACGCTTGCCGGATGTGTTTTAGGATTTATTGTTGTCTCGGCTGTTGAGGGGCCTGAGCTTGGTGCTGTGTTTTTCCTCTATCTTTTCGGGCTAACAGCGTACTTGTCCGTTCTTGCTGTACTGTCCACCTACCAGGTTCCAGGCTCCAGCTTCTTAAACGGGCGCAGGGTCATCATCATGGTGGTCCCTACACTGACCATTTCACCTATCCTGACCATCTTTTGTCCAGGGTACGATATTTACATTTACCCTAGCATTCTCTATATCTTTGTGGGTCTGCTCTTCATTGGAACACGACATGTGGCAACTCAGTGGGTCACGTGGTATCACAACATCAAAACGCTAAATGATGCGGATGTCAAAGATTGGTATATACAGAGATACGCCAAGCGCAAGCGTGCGGCAAATCCGGCGGAAAGAAAGAGTACATTTTCACATAGAATCATTTATCTAACCAAGGCACTAACTACCTACTAGCAAATCGACTGAGCAAAGGGCCAAGATTTTCCGTTGCCGTTCGTGACTCTGTCGTTCCTTCGTCCGAAACGTCCGTCAGCGAACCAGACATCTTCCACGACCTCAGCGAGCCGGCTATCCTCGCTTTGTGTCGTAAAGAATTGTATGATGCGGTAATGACTGAAAAAGAACGTCGATTTTGGCAGAAGCCTACAGATGATACCTTTGTCAAGCGCCTTGCGGATTGCTGGGAATCGACCCTTTTCCTTCTTGATTGGTACTGCCGCATAACGGATACAAAGCGACCTATTCCCTACAGCTCAACTTGGAACCTCGAGACGCAGGTCGCACTTGAAAGCATGCAGCAGTCTCAGAAAGGTATTAAGCTTCATAACTCATTCATCCACTGGCGTACTGCTGGTGATGAGATTTACTGCGGTATCCTTTACTTCCTTGTCGCTCTCATGGACCGTTGGCTGGACCTAGTGCGTGGTGGCCAATTAACAGGCTTTCTAGGTGCCATGAACATAGTTGGGCGTGCAACGAATGTGACTGAAGGTCAGATGACAACTGGCAGCTACGGAAATACAGCTGAAGAAGAGTTGAACACTACACTCCGTCTATCGGTTGGTCTTGGTCTTGCGTACTATCTCATAGGAGCCGTTCTCCTCGATTACAAAGCTCAGCACCTACACACACTTTCCGAGCAGATGTCGCCAGTATCAATCGAAAATATGGCGCAAATCAAGAAAGCAAAAGCAAATGATCAGAAATTCCGACGACATCTCTACTTCAATACTTTATGTCGCTTCGTTGGCGTCCACGTATGGGCGCTTGCCCTTAGCGCTGCTCTGATTTGGATCTTCAACGGCTCATCGACTGGCCTGATTATGTTCCTAGCGTACATCGGATCCTATAGTGGATTACTGCTTTACCAGTACAACAAGATCTTTTCCGGTCCGCATGCCCTAATGCCACTGTTGGCTGCAGTCATTCTCGGATTGGTTGTAGGCAACATATTGATGGAAGTGTTTCCATCCTTTTTATACGACAAGGTCATTGCTCTTGCTGTTGCAACCTGGACAGCAGCCTTGCTTTCTTTCAAAACCGCCAAGCTGGGATTACCCGAAATATTCGATATCCGAATATGGATTTTAGAGTTCTTCTCAAGATTCAAGCGTACCAGAAAGCCATTCGATTCATCCGAATCGGTAAACATAAGTGGCGTACCATCTCAGCTGAGAATTCACTGGTCGACCGGAGAGAAGTACCATGCCTATGTTGGTGCTGGGGCCGATGAGGAATTTAGTCAGAGCGAACTCCAGGCCTTCTGCAACAAGCTGCGAGCGGCGCCTAAAGAGGATCGCTATCGCGTTATGCCTACTGGCCACCCTGGCGACCAAGTGACTGCAACTCTACTCTCATGCAGTCATGAAAATTTATCCAAGCTAGCTCTGCATGCATTTCCCACAATGCCACATCTGGTGCAGCGTATTGTCCTGTCATGGAAGAATGACTTAATCAAGGTCTTCATCGTTCCCTTGCAATCAGTCGCAAATGTCAACATTGACCTTCGGGCTATCTCGCATTACTCAAACGGCCGCTTGACCTTATATATCGCTTCAGACTCTCGAGGCTCCACCTCTGGACGCACGAACGTTAGCAGCAATTCATTGACTATCGCCGAAACTATGCTACACGCTTGTTCCGAAACTATGTTCGGACTGCCCCATGACCAATCAGAGATCACAGAATCTATACTTGCCTGTCGCATGGTTAACAATCAGATACATACCGTTTCTGAGTGCAGCAAGCGATCAATGCCATCTCTGGTTGAAGGCGCCGATGCGCTCGCATTCGAGGCATCTTGTCGCAAACAAATACTAAAAAACATTTGCCTCGGATACGACTGCGAAACCCAGTGGGATGTTCTCCCATTAGACATTCGCCGTCTATTCCTTCGAAGATGTCTAGGCGCGCGAGGTCCATACACAAATACTGAGATGTCCTGGATTAACAAAAATGTGCCAGCAGAGGATTCTTGCGCAATCTTCTCGCGTGTTGCACGGTACGACTTAGGCGCATACTTAGCTGTTAACAAGTACAACTTTTTCAAGAGCCGTGGCGACCAGGCGCTCACTGAGAAAGAATACCGACAGTTGACTGTGGACATTCAAGAATCCTACCACCCAGTCCTGAATCGCTCTGCGATATCCATCATCAGCATTTTCACAGAATACGTCAGGATACCAATCACCTACGTATATCACACTATTGGTACCTGGGCTAAGTTCTTCATCCTCGCATGTATGGCCGATCCGGAGTACCAACGAGAACTCAATGGCGCTCTGATCCGCACACCACGCGTGCTAGCCAAGCCAGCGACTTTCGTTCTAACCGGTTTATGGATATACAGTCGCGTTTCGATGTCTATTGCTCTTCCATTCTTTCTGTATCATCGTCGGAAAGACATCGCCGGCCTTGCAGGTACTGTTAAGGGTAGCTTGATCATCCAAAAGAAGAATCGACTCGTCATCCGCAGCTACGGAGACACAGAAACAGCTTTTATCCACCCCATTGAAAATGGCACATTCAAACTTATCTTTTATCAAGGTACTCTTGAACAGGAACCTACGTGGGGACATACCAGGATTACTCAGTTCGATAAAGAGATGCGTGTTATTATGCGACAAGAGTACAAGAACGGCCGCGTCACGAATGAGTTTGCGTACGAGTATGTGTCGAAAAAGCCACAGCGAACAATCAAAATCTCGAAGTTTAAAAATAGTCGCATTCCATTAAGCAGGAGCTGCATCGGTGGCAGCGATGAGGGTGCGAAAGTGCACTACAATCATAAAGGCCATCTTGAATCAGGCAGCTACATCAGTCACGGCAACTTGGTCCGCTTCAAGTATCACTATCGAAAGAATGCCAAGTACGATGACGAACTTCTCCGCGCGGAATTTGTTCTTCCACATATGTCTGCGAACGTTAGTTGGTGCGCTCCTCCCGTCCGCCATTCCGAAAAGATGGAGCGGTGGATACCAACACCTCGTGTTCATGAAGCAACGTTCGTCCAAGGTGCCGATGTCTACGAATGTACTTGGTTCTACGATCATAAATTTCATCCGACTATCACGACTAAGCTTAATGGCGAAGCGGTTGAAACGCCAGATATGATCCGCCATGATTGGCTCGGCGTGCTCAAAAAACCTACACGTTGCACTTTCACTGATGAGAACCCTCTACTCGCTTTCAAGGCGCCAACTTCAAGCTTCATGAGCAGGTTGTTTCGTAACAACATCAAAAGACAAGAAATTTCCACCTCAAGAGCTCGTTCGCAACTTTGGAAGGCTTGGAAGAAGCGGAATGATCTTGATGGCGTGGTAATCCGATGGGTAGACGAGGAGTTGATCCGAAAGGAGGCATTACTGCGACCTTATTGGAGGCGTCGCGATCGTGGTAGCCTTGTAAAGGCTGAAGATTATCTTGCCTTGCACGCAGACGCAATCATGGCTAGTTCTGATTTGACAAGCGACATCAGCGCATGGACGCCTCTTGCTATACGGATGAGCGACCTCTTCAGTTTTGGTCAGGGTGGTGATGCTGTCATCTTTACACGCACAAAGACTCTTCAACGCGACACTGATCGTAACCTCCATGTGATTGCTGTTGACACAGGTACCTGGCCGAACGAGGGTGGCGGTGTCTCCGCATGTCGCCGCGATCTCATCAACAACCTACGCACTATCAAATGGCACATGGTGGTTGAGTCAGCCAACGATTTTGGCCTGCCAAAACACCAGACTGAAGAGAATGTCGAGTCACTCAAGGTTATTCCATTGTGGGGGCTGGACTTCATGCACCCTAATCACGGGATGTTCACCAACAAGCTGGATAGCGAAGTTGACCATCTCGTGAAGGAGGCTACCATTACCGATATTGAGACAAACTTTATCCCTACATTAACAGCCCTCGTTCGTGGTGCACGAGCCACCAACATGACCTCTGCAGATGTTAAGCAAGCAACGAGAGCATTGGTTAATCTCAACACATACTTTCAGGACTCGCGCCATTGGAAGGAAGTATGGACAAGTGACATTGTCAAAGATACGTGGAGAAAGCTGTGGTTGGCAGACGACATGCCTAATGCCCAGCCACCCTCAGAGTGGTTCCGCACAGAATTGCCGACTCTAGGGCACTTCGATACTGCACTAGAGCTGTGGTTCAGATGTCCGTTATTCTTAATTTCGCACTTGTAATTAGCTGACATCTCCAGATCTATTCATCTTCTCGATCCCAATACCTGAGAAGATTCCGCACGTCTTCCAAGCCTCACACCACAGCGTGTCAGCATCATACGGTATTGTATGCAAATTGAAGCGCAACTGCACGCTACAAATTTGGGATCATGCCATCTCTTGGAGAGAGACCAATCTCTACCTATCTTCTGCCATGTGCACCCTCCCTCCATTCATCCGAAATTCTCTTCTTGGGCTCATGAAGTTGACCTCTTGTCTGATTCTGCACCATGCCGATCAGATCCTTCCGTGCGCTGGTAAGTGAATCTCAATAATATTTCTGGCATTAAGACTTACAGTGACATACAGACTTCTTCAACCCTGGCTGGGAAGTAGAGATTGGTAGTGCTAAGGGCCAACTCACTCATCGCAATGTTTTCCGCCGCAAGGTTGATCCTATCGTAAATGGCATCACCGACATGCAGAAGTTCTCACCAGTGACTGAAATTAAGACCAAAACACCAACCGTTACAATGCTCTCACATGTTTGGTTCGCCAAGGACATCAAAACAGCTCTCCTTGCGGCAGACATAATCTCCAATGAGTGGGGCTTCAAGGATTACAAGCTCGACATCTATGGCGCTCTCAACAAGTCACCTGTGTATTCGTCTGAATGTCAAGAGATTCTTGCATGCAAGGGCCTTGGGCAGAGCGTCGCACTACGAGGGACGGCTGATCCAGCCATGGTTCTGGCGAACTCGTGGCTCTTCCTCAACTCATCGGTCTCTGAAGGCCTACCCTTAGCACTAGGCGAAGCAGCCCTCACCGGCGCCCCTGTTGTGTGTACCGATGTTGGTGCTTCTCTTCGGGTCCTTACTGACCCTGATGACGGCAAACGTTACAGTGAAGTCGTTGCACCAAACGATGCGTACGGCCTGGCCCGCGCACAAATCAACCTTCTTGCCATGTTAGATGAATGGACACAGTATGCTGAAGATGGGCCTGGCGAGGTGGCACCCATACTTCCACCGAAGCCCACACCACAAGATGTTGAAGTCATCACTCGTCGTATGTACGAGAAGACAGAGCAACGACGAAAGCTAGGCATGATGGCACGTTCGATCGTCCAGAAGTCCTTTGGAGGTGAACGTTACCTTCGCGAGCACGAACAAATGCTTTGGATAGGCAAGGCATGTTATGAGATGCATGGCCTTGAGAAGCGTGAACCGCCGCCCAGAAATCCAGCACGAATGCTCTCGCTTCGACGTCGGGTACCCCGGGAGCAACAGACTGACAGGGCATTGAGTAGCATTTTAGATCCGCAGATGGAGAAGATGCTCCATCCGACACGCCCGTACGCCACCCACCGTGCTTCAAACACAACGTCATTTTCATCCGTATACATGGATGAGCCATCGAGTTCATCAACTTATTCAGATCCTATCTGGGAACATGAAGACTGGGAACACCCTGAATCTGGTGGGTCTTCAGTAGGATACACACACTCAGAAAAAAGTGAGGATGCGTGGCCTTCGCCAGGCATTACGCGTCCTCTCAAGGCACATTCACGCATTCAAGCGACGCCTGGGACACCGACATCACTTGTAGCAAGAGGCAAGCGGCCAGTAATTCATCCAGGACAGAATGGACATGGCGGTTTCGACAGCAGTGGGGGCTTCAAAAATGCGAATGTACCGCTTAGCCCCAAGATGGACCCAAGGAAAGCGGTACTCATGAGACAGAGTATGGCGGGGCCAGATAGTAAGAGGAGTAGCGTTAGGACGCGGAGCCATCTACATGAGGTGGAGATTGCAGAGTATGGCAATGTAGATGGGCGGCTGTGAAGCGAAGACGTGCGCGCAAAAGATCAGAATGCGTGCGAAAAGAAGTTATGAGACATGGTTAGCATATAGCATGGCATTTGCATACTCATATATACCCACTTTCGTTTAATGCATGGCCATATTGGTCCACCGGTCACAGGGAAGATAGACTTTCGGTTTGTTCAGGATAATTTGTAAGAATCAATCTCAGAAGTTTTCATACACTTGACTTCGCTCATGTTCTCTATGTGCACACATCTTTAGGCCTCCTCATTGCCGTATAGGGACGAATGCATCGATGGAGCATACACATCATGCAAAATATGACAAGCAAGCAGACTTTGAGGTAGCTGTATATATGCTATTAAAGACTTGCACTACCATACTTAATATTCTATGGAGCTGAACGGCAATCGCTAATAAACTTTGGATATTTGTAGTCTGTGGTACTATCTGGAATGAGATTTTTGTAGATGTACTATGCTCCGAGATCGTTATCAGGGCGGCGAAGGCTAAGACAACTGTACCGCTTAAGGAGATAACATATGTTCCAACCGGCTACACAGGCCCTCTTTCAAGATCACCCAGCGCAGTTTTTGAGTTACCAGCTGCCGACTTCTCAGCCATGGGCGGTGTAGATGGTTGGATTTTGTCGACCTTGGGTGCCGATGGCGGCGGGGGAAGCTGAGCGACCCAGAATTTGGGGTATTGCCGTTGGATGTTATTGAACAACAGTGCGGTTACAAGCACGATTGTTGATGAAAGTAGCAGAACGGGGAGGAAGTACCATCGCAATGCCCAAATATGTTGATCAATGCAAGGGAGGAGTGCAGTCGCTCCAGCCGGTGGATGAGTAGTCTTAGTCAGATGCATGACTACAAGAGCGAAAGCTGTCGCTAAGCTGGCGGCAAGCCATTGAAAACGCGGGAACTCGTCTTGCACAAGATTAAATTGGAAAATGCTTGCAACGATGACGCCAGTTAATCCACTAAAGAAATGGCCAAAGATGAGGGAGCGTGGTTGAGCAAGCGGGACATCGATAGCTCCGTAGCAAAGAATAGCAGAAGCGCCCTACCATTTGGTGAGCACAGATGCCTAATATATTAATGGGTACTTACGAATGATGCGACAATTGGTGGTACAGCGCGACTTCTGAAATACTCAGTGTGACCAAATATGGCCAGAATGACACTAAGGCCTCCAAATGCGCCAATGAAGCCCCACAAACATACAACCCATGTTAGGGACGGTGGCAGTGACTTTCCACGATACCCAAGCCAGCGACTGACTACTTGAGGAAGACGTGACAATCCCTTTTGGATAAGGCGTTCGAGAGGTACGAGAGGATCAGGTGGCGGCATCGTGGAGTAGGTAGAGGGAACCGAGCGCACACCGAAGACAACACTGAACGAATGAAAGAACAGGCTGGCAACGTGATGTAAAGCGCCCTGCTAGAGATGAAAGGTGAAGAACAAGGGTTGTGGAATTAAGGAACGGTGAAGTGGATGAGGAGAAAGCTTGACGGAAGCATAGACGCAAGGTAAACATCGACTAAGAAAGGCACCATGTCCAGACGTCACCGGCTCGCGAGCATGCACCCCGGACTACCGGGGCGTGCAAGAACTAAAATTATTTTTAATCGTTGCCCAGCTCGCATCGTCAGAAACATGTCTCGAGCCTGCAGACTTGAACGAATCAACTAGGTGCGCATGTAAAGGTGACTCGTGTTTTGCACATGAGGAGCCGCCAACGACTGTGCGAACATCTCATCTTCGCCGCCGTACCCGTGAATTCGATGCTGCCGCAAAGGATTGGCAGATTCCGCATGGGCACAATTCCAAAAAAGATGCGGAGAATGACGCTAATTAGCTAATGGAAACGCTGAAACAAGCGAAAGATTTCCAAGCTTCGGTCGAGACGCCGCGCTAATTTCGAGAAAACTCCGATGTCTGTGTTGCGACCCGGTCGAGCCTGAAATTTTGTCTCACAGAAAGAAAGGTTAGGGTCGCCTCTGGGGTGTTGAAAGAGCGGTGGTGTTAATAAGGGCGGGCCCTCTAGTTGGCAGGCGAAGCAGGGTAGAAGCATTGTGCGCTTAGGACATAAACTTCACGCGCTGTTTATGTGGTAACGCCGACAAGCTAAGTAGAGCTGTGGACAACATAATCTATATTAGCAGTCGTGTCGCCCGCTTCAACATTCCTCGAATTGCGACTACAGCGAGCCCATCAACAATTACATGGTCTGGATGTACGACAAGATACGACCTGGATATAGCCGTTCGAGTACGACTTCCATAGCTAATATCCTTAGCATCAGGTATCAATCGATCATTCGATTTGTGAGCAGATTATGCATGCAAGCGCTACAAGATTGATCAAGTCTAGTTTTAGAGATACTAAACACATCAAACCAATGACCTTCGAGCTCTTGATTGTTATACTTGAGAACAATCTCTATGGCTGTGAACTAGTAAATTCATCAATGTAAGATACACGATATGACTCTTAGTAGACCAAGCCACCAGATAAGGCGCGAAACAGTTGTCAATTCATAATAAGCTTCTCGTATGCTCATCAAACACTATGATTTGTCAAGACAGTCGGCAAAGATATCGACCACCGCTGCTTCCGTGATGTCTACAGCAGTATGTATTTTGCTGCCCAATTAGGCCCTCTTAATCAATGATTGGCTCGTGGGCATGCTAGTTCAACAAAACTGCTCTAATCGTACTGCCCTTCCACTATTTCAACTTCTGCTTGATCTTGATGGTGCACTCTCTGCTTGCGCTTCCCTTCGTTCCTGGGCATGTATCTATGTATTTCGCTAAATCTGATAGGTACCAGGAGTGTCACAAATTAATCGACCCAAGAGTGTCGGCTGCTAGTGGTCTCTACTATCATGACAGCATTTGCGAATTGAAATGCTGTTTTGGGCACATGGCTGGATATTTATGGTCTGTCCCTCGATCTGGTAGTACAGCTTTCTAATGCTTGAAAACGATAGGTCATACTTCTCCATCCTCTTGGTCCCGGTGGGTGCAATCCAAACTCCTTCTTCTGCGAGCAGCCCAGATGGGGCGAGTCCCATCGCACCGTGTCTCGCTATCTGGCAGACATCTCACGCGCGTGGGATACGCTTCCTTTTTGGGTTGAATGCAGGCTGAGGTGAGTTCGGACTGGTAGCCGATGCTCTTCATGGTTCAATCCTATGATAGAGGTAGAGGGAGTGATTGAATTGGTTGTTTCTATCAGAGAACAGGTGCAGAGTCGGGAAATTCAGCCCGTTGCGGAACAACCCCCACGAATCAGAGTGCAGATACCCTTTGTTTGACGGCTGTCAAATGTTGCACACAAGACTCCCAAGTGACATCACTCACAGCAATTGTCTGCTCTTGAAGTTGGCGCTCTACAGATATTGCACCCTCAGTACCCCCTCTCGCATGGTGTCATGAAAGTTGTCTCGATCCGAGCGAGCCTGCGAGCGTTTTCCATGCAATGACAACATGGTCAAAGGCACATTGAACCCTCATCTTCTCGCTTCTTTTGTGCAAGTCTCGAATCTGGAGGGAGACTATTTGCATGAGCCACTAGACGAGCACCTGGTTATTACATTACGTACCGTACCGTAACCAATTATCAATGATCCACAGCCACAGCCACAGCCACAGCCCCAACAGGAAGCTGTTTGTCCCCACTTCAACACGACCTTGAAGAGTGCCGCCAACAAGCGCCACCGACAACAGCCAGTTGGATCGCTGCTGCGGTACAATTACACGCCCGAAATTAAGGATACACCTAAAGATCTTGAAAGACATTTAGGTACACCACTATTGCCTATGCGACCTCTGAAACCACTCCTTCCCGCGGTTGACCGCAAGCGAACCCCGCCACCTACTCTCAAGCGGGACCGAGCCTCATCAGCCTGTGAGGCTTGCCGGCAGAGAAAATCAAAATGCGATGGTGTCCGCCCAACATGCTTTGAATGTGAGAAACGCGCGACAACCTGCTACTATGCGGCTCGATCTACCGAAACCCCAGGACAGGCCGTTCGACGCAGGAACGATGAGCTGCAGGCCCAGAACGAAGCATATGCTGAACTATTCGGCCTCATTAAAACCAGACCAGATGATGAGTCGCTTGAAATTCTACGGCGTATCAAAATGGGTGCTGGAGTCGAAAGTGTTCTTCGTCACGTGAAAGAAGCCGATCTGTTAATTCAGCTTGCGTTGGTGCCAGAGACTAGGTGCCGATATTCTTTTCCATACCTGAATTCGATGCCAGCCTTTCTGCTTGTTCCAGACAATCCTTATCTTGCCTCGCCCATGTACGAGGCTGCTTTTGAGCAGCCACATGATCAATCCACGAGCTCGCCTACTCACACGACTTCGAGATCAAAAAATGTGCCAGACCCTTACCTGAAGCCAAATCACGCTGCCGAAGTTGTGGAACCACTACTCGATAAAGTCTGCGCCAATGATTGGACAACGGTTATTTCTGACAACGGTCTCTTCAGACGCTTGATTTCCCTTTATCTTCTACATCAGCATTCCGGGCAGCAATGGTTCAACAAGGACTTATTTTTGGAAGATATGGCCGCCAGACAAAGGGACTTTTGCTCGCCACTTCTGGTCAACGCAGTGCTAGCTGCTAGCTGTGTAAGTTCTCAAGGTTAATGATCATTCCTATGCTTATTCATACAGCAAGCATACAAAGGCATTCCCGATCTCTCCAAATTCTGGATGCCTGACAATTTACATCATCAACTTTTGCTGGAAGCCAAACGGCTGTGGGACTCACATTTAGATGAAAGCCATATTTGTTCGATCCATGCGGCAATGGTACTTCACCAAACTTTGAATGGGAATGGAATGGATATAGTAGGGAGAAACTATACCCTACAGGCAACCACTATGGCGTATCAACTCCAGCTCTTCGAAAAACCATCTACAAAACTGTCGAACCGGCTACAAAGAGGCCGAGAGTACTCAGCCTGGGCATTCTGGGCGTGGTTAGTGATGGAAGTGAGTTAGCCACCTGGCTCCATCGTAGAAAGTGGATTTTTCTATCTCGCTGAGCCCTGATGTTGCTTTCAAAACATCAAGATAGGGCTGAGTGACGTTGCTTGTGTCACCCAATTTCACTGACCAGGCACTACAGGCTTACTACTTTCATCGAGCCCCTGTCGTTAAGAACCCACCCGACTTTCCTTTTCCTGATCCTTCGGTTGATCCATCTTGGTATGGAGAGATTCACGTACGATATCCACTAAGCTCAGAAATAACGCCTCTCCAATTGGGTTCAATAAGTAAAGCTCGCTTCGGTCTACGAATGATCATGAGCGAGATCGCCGAAGCAAAATTTGGACCCTCCACACAGCAGGATTTGTCAGATGAGCAGCTCTTGAATTTCATAGCGAGGCTCGAGACATGGATGAATGATCTACCAAGCTCACTTCAACCACGAAACATCTCTCTTCCGTGTCAGCTCAATTTTCAGTGAGTCATTCTTTATTCTACTTCTAGAACATTCCAAAATACACCCCTTGAACAGAAAAGTTAGGGTTTTTGTGGATTGTTGAGAGAGGGGCCATGTGTGGAAAACTTCAGTGAGCCAACGATTTTTCACACATCCATGTATCGAATTGGCTTTACATGGCATTTCCTCTCAATTTTCGATCACTTTTAACCAACGCCAATGCAGTGCAGAATACCACATGACGCTGTATAGTCTCGTGCAGAGCAAAGCAGATTCGCAAGCTGCTTCTGGCGGACCTGTGGCCCTGTTTGGTGGAAGAAGCGCCTGTCAGATACAGACTGATGCCTATATTCGGTTCGAAACCCTTATGCGTCTTTGGTGCCTGCGACACAGTTTTAGCTCTTTTGATATCTGGGTGGCATTATTCCTCACATTCCTAGGAAATCTTGCCGTGCAATCACTGAACCATGATCACAATTCCAAAACTCCAGCAATCACCACTACCGAAGTTTTTCGCTCTACCATTGTCCTTTGCATAAATGGATTGAACAGCCAATCGTATTGTGTTTACGTGGGTGCACTTCTTTCTCAAAGCTTAGTGGAACAATTGCGGCCTGATGACAAAGTTTTGCTTAGCCCTCACCTGACGAAGAGAGGGACCCAGGTTGAGCAGCCTTTTGATAGTGCAGTATGTATCTTAAGTCGTCTTTGCTAGAATACATACTAACAATCTGATGCAGTGGCCGCTTCCAAATATCAAGATTACCGATAATCCAGATAAAGCAACTTTGAATAGCGTTCTCAAGGAGTTTCGGGAGAAATCAATCTCAAAAGAAGTCATATAGACTAGAAAAGGTCTTGGGTTGTCCAGGAGTTAGTATATAATTATAGATTACCCGTAGCAATCCCTGTATCTTAAGTAAAAGTTGAATTTGACCTTATAGTCAATATTGTAAATCACTTTTAATAGAGTCGAGCTAGAAACTATCTATTGCCTAATTACTCTGGACATACATTGGCGTTCACAAGTGATAGAGAGGAGGCTAGAAGGATGACGGGATAGCTGTTAGACGCTTACTATATCATTATGTCTATTTAGCATGGATTTTACTCGAAATCAACACCAAAGCGCCACGCTAAATTGAAGACCTTACACACGCTTAAAATGCTGTCAAAGACGTTCCGATCATACAATCCGCAGCGCGTGGTTCTCCCGCACTGGTGTACTCGAGCTTGGCGGCGTATTGCCCAAGGCCACAGCTACAGAATCAATTCGAACGTTGCCTTTTCTGCTCGAGCCATCTCCACTGCTCCTATCATCCTGCTCCTTCACTGTCGGTAAGCTGACATCACCAACAAAACTCGGTCGCGTCAAGTGGTGTTCCTTCAGCAATCCAAATTTCATCAAGAGAGTCTCCGCTGGGCCCTTGAGGCAAGGCACAGAACTAGCGATAATGCCGACTTGCTCTTCCAACTTCGCCCATAGGGATGGCATGATGGTAGCTTGCATCACGTCTCCTTGCCCAAACGTAGTGAACGTTGTCATTTTTAAGCAGGCGATGGTTGTCGCGAGGAGGCCAAGTGCCATGAGAACACAGATTAAGATCTTTTCCGAGGTTGAGCGGTGCAGCGTCCGGATCAGGTGGATAGGCATTAGGGAGAGGGTGAGATCCATAAGTACGTAAATTGCTGAAATGATTCGATCAGCTTCTGTGGTGAATGTTACAGAAGACGGAGCAGAGAACGTACCAGCAACAGCCCACCCATAGTTAATAATTGGCTTAAAGTCCCAGCACTTCACACCAGGCACATTCTCCCAATTGCTACTCACGGGTGTGCACTGCCCAAACTGTATAATCACGTACGAAGATGAAATCAGGGTCTGCAGCCCTATCATAAAGTACAGCGGCCATCGCCATAGCCTTTCGGTTCCGTAGCGCAGGAGCGAGCAGGCAACGGATACGCGAACCAGATAGTATGCAAGAAGCCAAACGGTTTGGAGAGCAAACTGGAGCTTGAGAGTGGTCTTGAGATTCGAAGGCGAGAAATAGGCTGCGGGTCTGCCCCAGCCGTTGGCGACAGCTGCGCTGGCTAAGGAGATTGCTACTAGCGAGAAAAGCTATTGTGTGGTTAGCTAGGTACGCTATATGTGTACCCGAATATTGTACCTCAGCAATGACGATAAGCCAATCATCCAGATATAGCCTCTTGGTTCGAGTCAGGCGAGTGTAGATACGTGTAATAACTAGGAGCAGAGCGACAGCTCCTACGGTGCACACTGGTATTAAGTATGTTCCGGCTTTATTGGAATATGGTGGTAAAACCATTGTGGTAGCAGCTTCAGCCATTTTGTCGTAGATTTCTAGCCTAAAAACTAGATGACAGCCAGAAAATAGGGAAGGTGGGTTCTCTGGAGTACAGTAGTTGTTTTCCTGCGCACTTCCACGGAGCTAGTCGCCGATGGCTTGAAAAAAGGTTCTCTTGTGGCGTGGGCAACCCGACACAAACGTTTGGTACCGACTCGTTAATCGGCTAGCAGGGACCGTCCTGGGGGAAAGAAGAAGAAGAGAACTAAAAAATAAAATAGCAGCCAAGAAGTCTGTCAAAGAAAAGAACGTTCCAGAGGAGATGATCAAAACTCAATGCTCGCACGTCAAATCTCCCCTCCGCGTGGGCCAATCCCGCTATATAGAAACGTAAATCGTCCTCTTGCTGGTCCGCTCACGCGTCCTCGTATCTCTCACGACGTTTCCTGTGGTACAATGGAGCAATAACGACCGAGAGGGCGCTTCGAGGCTTCGGATCTTGTCCCTAGAACAGATCCTTTTGTAATAAGGTTCAGACCTATGATCCTTCGGCCCGTATATCAGCTTGCGCAATGCAAGTTCAGTGGGGTTGGAAGATTGATTTCATGGGTTTGACAGGTGCGCGGCCAGACCTTTCAGCGTGGCGTCGCGATGCAACCGTCTTCCCCACGGCGACCAATATTATTTGGGTTAAAGGTTGCTGTAAGAAGAGCGGGATGGCTCGCTTGAGGTATAGCAGAGGTGTATTAAGGAACAGTGTGGTGCAGTGGAGGATCAGGAAGAGGATCAAGCTCGCGTGGCATGATTCACGTTCCTGGGACGGTTGTAACGACGGTCATGGCCCACCTTGTTTCGCTGCTTGCCGATCCCCCTGAGAAAACCTGGTAGGTGGCCCCGATTGCGCCGAGGAGAGCGCAGGTTGGGGTATGCTCTACACGCACTTTCAACGAGTAGCATTGCAACAGTGCATTTACCCCACATAACTACAGTATGTGCGATCATGTCTGAGCGATACTTCACGTCCAGATTAACACCGTGTGATGCAGTCACCAGTCTGTTCGCGAGTTTGGGACTCCATCAAAGGCTAATAGTGCATCACGACTACCGAAATTTGGATGCCAGCCACATCCTTTTCCGCCATCCGCTTCGCTGTAGAACCAATCGGCTGATCACTGTATGTGTACCCGCAATCCTTACCCTGGTATCCGACGGATGCACGTGCTTGCCGTGTCCCGTCCTGATGTGATCGGGACGAACCATCCGGGCGTACTTATTGGCGGTTTCACGGCTATAGCGCTTGGAGAATGAATCGGACAAGGTGAACGTGCGAGACCGTGTGGAGAGTAATCCAATTATTGGGACTGGGGAAGGCGACAATGGGTTCGCATAATGAGCGGCGGCAGAGATGTCAAGGACAAAAGAGTTGACGTGGAAGGGGTTTGAATTTAGGCGGTGGGAATAGAGAATGGCTTGAAGAACCCATTTGCCCAAGGACAAAATGCCTAGCAACGGGGAAAAGGGAGTATGTACGAACGATCTGCCGGCATAGCGTAATCGAGGACTACCATGTGCGCCACCTTACACTCTGACACACTCTCACTCTCACTGCGTCCGCCTCAGTAATTTGAAATCAGCGTCATTACTTGTTCAGGATGGAGTAGGATGGAACGCTCGTGTAGTTCTGCCTCCATCAAGCGTCAATCGCATCTTATTGGCCCGTGACATCATGCCCCTCAATTTTAGCGGCAGCAGAGCATTCATGCTTTCACAACTGGACCATGCTGACACCACATTATCCATAATTTAACTTCAGAGCCAAATACCCAAATTTAGGGCTTTCAGCACTTTTTCGGCCCGAGAGTCAATTATTCTACCCAACGCAATATGCTTGAGTGCCCCGAATGCGGCGCAGGTGCTGATGTGACAAAAGACGGAGCGTGGGCTCATTGTGCATCGTGTAGGCTCACTATATGGCTATTGTGAATATTTCTGATTAATTTATAGGTAATACAGTGTTTGAGCCTGGGAAAGAAGGTAGTCAGTACCGAGGAAGCGGTAGCGGATCTGGCGACAAAGAAGAAGAAAACAAGAGTGAGCAAAAAGATGAAAGTACAGGAAAGGAGGTGAATGAGGGCAAATCTTAGGGACGAGATTCCGACCAGTGACATACTTAGATGTGGAAACAGTGTGCTAGGTCCACATGCCTTTTAAAATCTGAAGAGCCCAGTTTTAGTTTGACAACTCTTCCACCACCAGCTATTGTTCGGCCACCCTATAGCTTGAAAATCATTTTAACCCCTTTCCTACGTATTGATTATTTGCTCAACAATAGCTGTGAAATCTGCCGCGCATCCGAAGCACAATCTCCAGCCCGATTCTGCATGCCCGTTTGAGTAAACAAACTTGGATTTGTGATCCCTTGTCTCCATTTCCATTCTCACGTTACCCCATCTTGCCGGTCGTAAACCCTGCGCGAGAGGATATTCAGGGTCGATTTGAGCACGCTTGAGTGTCGGTAAGAACACAACGTCCTATCCTGCATGCGCCGTAATATTGGCGAGTCAATAGCGCCATTAAGATCCCACTTGTTGGCCTCCACAAACCCACCCACAACGAGCGTGTCTTCATTGCGCGGAACTATGAAAACTATTTCGCCGTCATTCGTGGGGACCGCACTATCGGTTAAAGCGTGCTATATCTAGGGATGGAAGAACCATTGTTGATGTACCTAAGCAAACCTCCCTGGAGTGGGTAACACATTTTATCGCTCGCTAGCTTGCAAGCCCAGAGCAGTTTATGATGGCGTGTGCGCCAAACCAGGTAAGCAGAGAATTCCTCTATCGAAAGGAGGTCTGCGGTAAGGCCTTCAGAAACGGAACGTGCTCCTTTGGCTTTGACGAGACATATAAGCCAGTGCATAGCTCATATGCACCAATTATGCCAACGGTATTATTGACATTCATTTCACTAATAAGAGTAGCATTGTGAGAAAGCCCAGGATGCCTGCCCGTTCAATCTCTTGCATCTTCGCCAATTGCTTAGGGTTATCTTTCAGGTTCGTCGAAAAGAAGAAAGTAGATCGAACCATTTTCACGCCCAACTTCATACCCAACGGTTGATTCCAGGGTTCTCCAGATATGATACGATATCATCGACCACTCTTTCGATAGTCTCCGAAGTCTCGTTAGTATGGGATCTACATACTGCGGGGGGATACACCCACAGCGCGCCTGCAATCTGTGACGTGGTAGCCACGGCCGAGAATCACCCACGAGGTAACCAGCCCAGTCACACCGCCTCCAATAATTTGAACGCTCGAGGACCAGGGGGCAGGAGCTGTTAGGGGTGTTGCATTCGTGGAGATTGCGTATCCATTTGTCGGTGAGATCGCGTGAGGATTGGCAAAAGTAGACATAAATCTACGATGAGCGGGTTGATTAATTACACTGATAATGAGGCTCACCACTATGTCACAGAGTTCTTTAACACCTTATACACATTCACAGGGGGCGCCATCAAAAATTTCTGGAACCATACCATATACTTATGTGTAACGGATTGAAATACATTCACAGTGACTAGTAACGGAGTCAAACACAATCAAGAAAGTTTACCCAGAATAATAGCCACCCACAATTTATGTTCGTAAATCACAATAAACTAAACACTTTTTCTTAAGCGACAACGTTGGTGATGTGTTCATAATCTCATATTCAAGTCGTAATCTCATAGGCTCTAAATTTGGGAAACATAAATCGTCCTAGCCACACTTGGTACTCCCTCAGCACTTACAGCGAAGAGGTACCATGCGCCGGGCAAAATTACACCTGAGTCCGCAAGGATAGGTAGAACTACCTCTTGTCCGTTCACGTTCGGAGTAAGTGACACTCGCCTTTGATCGGTGTTGGTGCTGTGCGTTACGCTTCCAATACGGATCAAGGAAAATCGTACTCCATCAGCAGGGCCATCCATCGTGACTCGGAGCTCGCCTCCGGGCGCCACCGTACTCGATACAAGATTGCTGATGACAGGCCTTGCGCCTCCAGTAGTGAGGTACGGCGGTGTGAAGATCTGGCCGTTGGGATGATCGACCGTGTTGCGGCAGCGCTCAGATATCGAGCCAGTGCCATCATCCCAGCAAAGTCCTCCCCCTCCACTGAACACCGTACCATCAGCCAGCAAAATTGAAACAGAGTGGTAGTTCCTTGGGATTGCTTCTGGTGCCAATTCGGTGAAGGTCTTGGTAGCTGGGTCAAACAATTCAGGAACTAAAACGGGCTCCTTGTCAGTAAACCCTTCGGCATACCCCTGTCCACCGGTGATCAAGATCTTTCCATCCGGAAGAACCACCGAGTTTGCGAATGCGCGCGCATACTTCATATTTGGCAAAGCCTCTACGGTGGCGGGGGCGCCTACTTCATTGATATCGATCAAATGTGCGACACTGAGGGCGGGACTCTTATAATAATAATGCGCACCACCTGCAGAGAAGATCTTTCCAACATCATACATGACGTTGACACCACACATCGCATCGTTGGCCGCATCGCGGATGCCAGCTGGACTGACACCCCCTTCTCCATCAGTGAAGTACCAATTCATGGCCTTGCTAGGTCCTGCTTGAAAGACCGAGCCATTTCGCCATGGGAATAGCCAGGCATGATTGTCCTGACGGTAAATGCCCTCATAGTCGGCAGTAAGCATGGGCTCTACAGCGGCCCCGGGCAAAAGCGTCCATGTATTCGCAGCAGGGTCATAGAGCTCTCCAGGTTTTCCGCCCAATGGACCACTCCACGATCCTCCAATTGTGAATATCTTTCCGTTTGACAAAACAGTTGAGCTTTGATACCCTCGCGCCACCTTCATGTTTGGGCCAGGAGTAAAGGTGTTACTCGTGGGATTGTATATGCTCGTCTTCTCAGCGCTGCTTCCACCAGTGATCACCAATCGTCCATCTCCTAGAGAGCTCATTCCTGGGCAGAACATGTCATGCTGTGTCTCAGCCACCTGGCGGGTTGAGATGGCGCCAGTAACGAAGTTGAATTCCGCGAACTGTGTGACGCCGTGGTCGCCGCCGAAAAAGTTGGGTGCCCAGGCAGAGAATACCAATAGTCGAGAAGAGGATGGATACTCTGGAACTATGTAGGCGGCCACTGGAATAATGGGAAACTGTATCACGGGACTCCATGTTCCCTGAGCGAGGGTATGTGGTAGAAGACACCCCAACAGTAAGACTGCAGATTGGAGTGTCGTAGCCATTATAGATTAATGAGCGACAATTGTTGTCGCTGCTACGAGAGGGATGAAACAAACGAATGAAGTGTGTGGTAGGCAAGGAATCCAAAATGTCTCCAAACACATGTCTGCGAGTCTTTGATTTATACAACGCGGTTCTCCTGTCCCAATCTCGCTTTTGAAATTTTCTAGCGAGTGTCAACGTATGGTAATACCGCCGACTCATTCCGATTGGAGCCTCATGGAGACCAAGAGTGAGCTGGTGCTGCACCATAGCAACGCCTCAGACTTGGCAGCTCAAGCCACACCGTTATTATTCGCAAGTCACTCGTGTCAAAGATGCTTATGTATGCTAGTCAACCGGAAAATCGCTAAATAGTACGCAAAAAACTGATCGCGTGAGTGCTCGGGCGGCGGTGACAACCGCTGAACCGACTTGGGGGTTGGGGAGTTTCCGCCGGGCTGAAGGTGGCGTCAGATAGTTTATCGATTACCGATAAGATGTGCGGGGTGACGCTTCACGATCGGATCTCATCGTGCTCTCACCTGGATAAAGAAAATCCCTCGCATTCCTGTGTGTTGTCAACTTTTGGAAGACAACTACGTACGATCATCGAAGTGGATATGCAAGGCGCAGGGGAAAATAGGAAGCGAGTCAAGCGTAGTCCGAGCTTGACACTAACCCCTCCAGCCTCATCCACAAGCTCGAGGAACCAACCACCCCTCGACAGCGCATACTTTTCTGGTGGGTCTGGGCGTTTGTCAGCCATACCAATTACTCTGTAGGCGCATATCTTTTGACTTACAGTGGACAGCTAAGAGCTAGTAGATCGAACTCTCCTCGTGAGCTGAAGCTGCCCTATCTCTTGCCCTTTACTCCGTACAAAACTTAGGAAACTATACGTTACTCATAACTGGAGACCTGATTCCTTGCCAAGCACTATCATGTCCTGGTCTCTTTTAACGATTTTGTGTCGTGCCGTGTGATGGTGCCTGCAGACCTTTTGGGAGTTATTTAACTGAATGAGCCTGGAAGACTTATCAATATCATAATTATCGAGAACATGAGGTTGATACCCTTGCGAATTGTATGATGAGAGTGGGAGCTGGATGGGAAACAAACCACGGAACCTTTCACACGGTCTGACGCTCCCAACAAAGGTGGACTAGGAAGGTGGAGAGGCAGAGAATCTTTCATACGGGATGAGAATGCACACGTATATACGAAGTTATCTCGGGTACCCCATATAGTCAGCTTGATGTAGAAAACGATTCTCGTATGAACGACACGCTTAACGATGTGTCCGGACCTGGATCGGTTTGAACCAATCTGGAGAAACAACAAAACCGGGAAAGGATAAAATAAACCCCCCCCCCCCCCAACAAATCGAGACAAGTGTCTCGTTTGCTAGGCCGACAGTCATTGGTCTCTTGTGTCGTTCAATCAAGCTCCCTCCAAAAGCAATATCATCCCATGCTGTAACAACGATACATCAAGTCTTTACCCCTTTGTGCTTTTCCAGTACGAATTCGATGCCAAAAGATAGACTCCGAGAAGATGGGTGCGTCATAAGTCAAGACTGAATCGAATGAACACAAAAACTGCACAGTATGAGTAAAGTACGGTCACAGTAGAGTTTCTGGTAACCTATACCTTGCATTGGACTGGAGGAAAATATGTGGATCAGAACACAAACTAGCGTAGATACTAGCGCTGTGACATGCTTTGAAGAGCAATCGTGGGCGACGCCGGGGACCGAGTTAGGCCCATGACCTGTGAATCGGTTTCGGATTGAGAAGAGTTTGAGTTTTGAGTCATGCTAGCGGGTGGAGACGAACATACAAGTTGCGATGGAATAGTGAGTTCCATCACAGAATCTTCTCTGAGGGACTTGCTCTCGTAGATATGATCCTGCTTGTTCAGATCGAGGAATTTCTCTTTGCATGCTGTGCAGATCTTGTGTACGTCGCCTTTCCAAAAGACGGGAGATGCTCCACGGCAGAAGTCGCAGGGTGATGGTACGAACTGATCAGGCTCGTGGAGGATGCTGTCACGCTTGATGGCTTGCTCCATCGCTTCTATGTCACTGATGCGATCCGATCCTGAATGGAGTTGCACATTGGAGTTGCCAGGGAGTGACTTTAGAGGCTCTAGCAATACTGCGCTTGTGGGAATAGAAGGTCTTTTCTGTTTGCGACAGACTGGCGTGTTTTCGTGCTCAGCCAAGGCGAGCATCGATCCGAAAACGAGCTTACACGGGAAGCAAGGTGCTTCGTTTGGATGGGGCAGAAATCCGAGTGCACTGGGATTATCGCCATGATACTTGATACAACAGGGTCTCCATGTATCCAGGTGTTGCTTGAGATACTCCTCGGATGGGTATCGGGTGCCGCAGTACCTGCATTGCCCGAACGAAGGAGTGATGGTCATGGGCAAGGCTGTCGGAGATGCCATCCCAAGCCCTGTCGTCGCGATCCGGCTCAGAATCATCCGGCTTTGGGGACAGAATGGCATGCTAAAATGCTGATTTATCAGGACTGTGGTTGACCTGTAGTTGATCCTGCATCCATGACATGGATAGTCCAGTTGAACGCCTAGTGGTTCTTGTGAGGCTGGGTTGTCCTGAGCAAACCGAATACAGCAAGGATGCCATGATTCAAGGTGTTGTCGGAGATATGTTAATTTTGGGTAGATGATTCTGCAGTACCCACACTTGTAATTTGGGTTTCCATGTATATCAATGAGCTCCATTTCAACCGTGCTCGATGTTGTGGCTCCCAGCGTGAATGCCGAAACGGTTGCGGGACGATATAGAGCTTGTGGCGCGTACTGCTGGTATTGAAGAACTGCGTACGGCTATATTTGTAGTGGCAAGGCGACTTAAGATGCTTCGTAAAATGCAAGCCGTAGGTGATGCTATTCTTGTGTGATATACCGGGCCGTATGTGCGATTGAGAGAAAAATAAGAGTAGCTAGGAATACTCAGCAGCCGATGTTGCAATAAATCAGTCTGCAACTGGAATATTTGGTAAGTTGGTAGGCACATCCAGAGTCAAGGAAGGTGCCACATGGGTGGAACGCCATCTCCAAGGTGCAATAAAACCTCTACAATTGGATAACATCGTCTCTTTTCGACATCCGTAACCAAATTGCACATTGTTAGCCAGTTAAATTTGCTGCAAATTTCCTGGTCACGTGGCGAAGTCTGCCCTCAACCGTGGTCGTGTATTTACAAGATTCCACATCTCGTTAGTTCAAAAACACGATTTAACCACGGCAACCAGCTTCCTTGACTAAGATTGTCGCTTTACATACGCCAGTGAATTGATCAATTCGACAATGATAGGGCTTATGGTGCTCGCGAAACCAATCTGGTCCAATGCTCTACGGCGCATTACCTGAACCAGGTTTGACATGAGCTCTGTTCTGTAGATAACCCACATACTCTCTTACTTCGACCACTACGGTAAAACACTCTTATTCAGCGTTCGTCATCGTTGAAAGCAAGTTTTACAAGCTTCTCTACATCACAGACAGAGCCGAGCGCTTGGCCATTGATGAGATTCTACTAATGGTGGACGTATTACGTGCCGAGTTTGACTATTGGAATAATCTCCCTACGATCCGGTTTTGACCTAAAGTGCGAGTTGTGCCTTTCTGTATTTGAAAAGTATTCGATGTCTACAAACAGCGACGCTCGCAGTTAGCCGATATATTGGTGGTCAAGATCGTAAATGACTTTGAATGCAGTCCAAACGACAAAATCAGGAACCGAGAGCACAGACTTGCAGCTATGATATAGAAACACAAAAACTCTGGACGCGTGAGATATTTTAGCACGTGCTCTATGTGCTGCCGATTTTGATCGTAATGGTCACGATATTTTGGTAAGTTTTAGGCGTGAAGTAATAGGGAAGCAGTAGAGTATTTTAGTAGGTAGTGCCGAAAGCTGATCTGCTGGGCTATCAGTACATTAATGATACGCAAAGGTCACTAGGTCAATTCAAGACTCCATCATTCGGGCATAGACACAAGACTGGATGGATTGCGAGTCATTGCCGCAGGTTTTTTGTCCCAAGCCGTCTAGAACCGATTTCACCGGTGCACGCCGACAATGAGATGTTAGTATAGGTATGCTGACAGAGCACTAATGCTTCCATGTACATATGCATTCCCGCAGCTCTACTAACTCCACGCAGTGAAAACGTGGTCTATAGGTCAGGTCGATTTCCCTTGACGGGCATTAGCGAGCAACGACTCCAGCGCAAGTACAATCAATATTTCCTCGGCCTTGGCCCCACGTTTTCATACTGGCGTACCAATGAGCAAAGCCAGTTGTCAGCAAATATTTGCCGTTCCCCAGGTCCAGTCCCTAGCATTGTTTGGTCGGTATCCGCCCGGGGCCACCGTGCGATAAGATGTTCTGGTCTTTCTCGTATCGATCTGACATGTAGTAGACCCCATGGGCTGCTTGACCAGGGCAGATCTGCAGGTTGAGAGTCCAGACGTCTGCGGACATTTATTGAGGCGCTTTGTGGCTTTTCAGCCTTGCCGATAGTGAACAGTATGATTGGCTCGGATCTCAACCGTGTGCAGGGATCTGGAAGCCACGACATTTTGAGCCAGTCGGCTACTGCACCTCCCGAGCATCATGACCTGCCTGTTGTGCCCACACGAGTGCTGAATAGCAGGCGAAAGAGTGCACAAGACCTCACGAGTAAAGATAGCGGGCGGAATAGCAAGAGCAATGTCTCTATCGTATACTGCAAGGCTTTCGTCAACAATATTGTAACAATCAGGCACGTGACAAATGGAGTCGGAGGCGGCCGCGTCAAGTACAAGACTCGACTGTAAGTCAGCATTCGCAGGACATGCCGAGGCCATCCTGATCCTCGTGAATCGCCTATCTCAGAGAGCATAGGTAGTCCTTCGTCTCCTATGGTACCGAAGCACAGCTCCAGGCACAACACGAGGTACCGCAAGCCGCTTTCAGCCCACGCTCGGCCCACAACAGCCTCGACTGTCGGGAGCCTCGCTTGAGCCTCTCTAGCGAAAACACATCTTGCACCACTTTCCTTTTTTGGGCCTAGTTCATCTTCTTTGGGATATGAGTCGCCCAATTTGGGACAGCACGAGGCTTCCAGGTTGGATCTATTTCGGGAGGCTCAGTGGCACCCCAGTAGTCTACCGGTATGCTTGTCATACCCGCGGGTTCTGGAGGATGGAAGACCGTTCGCGTGGCAAGTGGAGAGTACGAGAGTGTAAGAGATAAGTATCAGGACATTGCCTTTCAGCCAGTGGTTTGATCGTAAGGAACTATCCCACCACAGTCGTTGTTCGTTTGATCATTGAAAGTTCGGTCATTACAATAATACCCCATCCACCATAGACACGACTTGATGTGTACCTTATAGTAGTTAACGCACTTGCCACCATGCGTCCAGCACAGCTTCTCACCACACTCATACTCGCTCGCACGGCACTTTCATTCACAGACGTAAGCACTCCCATTGTGAAATGAATGTGATGTATACTGACTTTGTTCGCCCACCTTCAGTACTCTGAACTTGGGTTCAAAGCAAGATACCTCATTACAAAGGGACATGGTCGCAACAGCCATGTGCCAGAGGTGGTCGAAGCAATAAGGCGACGCCAGGATGCCACTACAAATGACACAACTCAGGAAGAAGATCCGACAGAGCAGAATCCCGCTCCAAAATCGACTTCAGTATCAGTATCAACTTCAACATCACAGTCCACATCAATATCGTCCGCTGCGTCAACGCCAGATGTTCAACCATCATCAGAGGCTCAACCAGCCTCAGAAGTCCAACCAACCCCAAAGTTCGAGCCGGAACCCAAAGTCGAATCCATAACCAAACCAGAACCAAAAACCAATCCAGAGTCCAAGATCGAACCAGAAAGCCCCGATGCCATTCCATCATCTTCTCCTACTAGCGATCGAGCACCAGTCATTGAACCCACACCCAATACTCAGCAGCAAACAGGTCCCACAACACAAGAGTCCCCCGCTCAAGAAGTGCCAGCGCAGAATTCACCAGTGCCAAATGCAGATCTTCCCGTTCAGGACCCTGCTCCCAATACAGATCCTTCCCCAGAGACAGAGATTGACCCCACTCCCAAGACAGACCCCGTACCAGAAACAGATCCTGCTCCCAAGACAGACCCTGTTCCTGAGACAGAACCTGCACCAGAGACTGATCCTGTCGAGGAGGTCGATCCTGTTGATGAGGTTGAGCCTGTGGACGAAGTCGATCCTGCTGATGAAGTGGACCCTGCTGATGAAGCAACGGAAGATGGCGAAGTAGAATTACCTGACGATGAAGAAGGAGAACTACCAGAGGACGGAGAAGAAGAATTACCAGAAGAAGTTGAAGGAGAAGAAGAAGAACTTCCTGAGGAGGAAGACGAACTGCCAGAAGAGGAAGACGAACTGCCAGAAGAGGAAGACGAACTGCCAGAAGAGGAAGAAGAATTACCAGAAGAGGAAGACGAAATACCAGAAGAGGAAGACGAAATACCAGAAGAGGAAGACGAAATACCAGAAGAGGAAGACGAACTACCAGAAGAGGAAGACGAACTACCAGAAGAGGAAGATGATGCAGAGGAGCCAGAAGACGAAGATGCAGACGAAGGCGAAGATGACGGTGCGGACAATGAGAATGGGCTCATTGGCGACCTCATTGACGGCATCACTACACCTGAGGGCCAAAATATTGCCGATTTGCTGCTTGACAACAAAAATACCAAAGAAGAAAACTTTGAAGTTGGCGTAACACCTGACCATGAAGACCACACCGGCTGCGAAACCTCAAATGATCCATGTTGCAGGTGGTATTTCATATCACGAGAGCTGACTGAAGCATTCACGCAGGCTGATGGGCAATGTAACACTCTCGCACGGCAATCCATTCGCATGGGATTTCACGATGCCGGGACGTGGTCTGCCAAGCTCGCCGCTGCTGGACAGAACAATGGTGGCGCTGATGGGAGTCTGGTGCTCCATGGTGAGATGACCAGATCTGAGAACTTTGGAATGGAAGGTGCTGTTGGGCTGGCACAGCAACTCTACGATAAGTACAACGTCTCCATGGCGGACTTGATACAATACATGTCGACCCATGCCACCGTTACTTGTCCGTTAGGGCCGCGAGTGCGTACCTATGTTGGCCGAAAGGATGCTACCTCGGCAGCTCCGGAGGGTCTCCTACCGAACGTTCATGCTCCAGCGGAAGAATTGATCGCTTTGTTCGCAGACAAAACCATCTCGGCTCACGATCTCACTGCTCTCATGGGTGCTCATTCAACGTCAACCCAGAAGGGCGTAGATTCATCTAAAGCTGGATATCCTCAAGACTCTACGCCCGGTGTTTGGGACGTGAAGTATTATAACGAGACTCTTGAGGGCAATGAGAACGACTGCATTTTCAAATTGGAATCGGACGTCAAGCTTTCCAAGCATCCCGCAATGGCATCCGAGTGGCAGAAATTCGTCGGCGATCAGCATCACTGGAACGAAGATTACGCTCGCGCGTACCTGCGACTGTCCCTTCTCGGCGTCAAGAATATCAACGACCTCAAGGAGTGCACTATGACCTTGCCAGCGTTCAAGGGAACTGCACCTAAGGATTCAGATGTCACCGGGAAGTGCCAGAAGCCATCGTCCTCCAGCTCCATTATCAGCTCTTCCACATCGATTTCTTCTGACACATCTACAAGCATGCCGGTGTCGACTACGGATGTGCCAGAAGTGAATAATACGAGCTCGGTGATGGATTTGACATCCTCTTCTATCGAGACGAGTAGTCTTATCGAGGAAATCTCCTCGTCGGTATACCTGGACAGCTCCGCCTCAATCACTTCAGACTACACATTTCCTTCATCGACAATGGACATCACAATCTCAGCTTCTGAGACCATCATGCCTCTTGATGATTTGTCTACCTATTCTGATAGCTCTTTGCCTGCGTCAGAAGCGGCTGATTCTGCAACTCCGTCATCATCAATCGAGAGCACTTCGTCGAGCTACGAGACAGTCTCATCCTCCACCAGCGAATTGTCCACTTGGATGCCCTTGGAAACAATATCAGACTATTCAAGTTCCGTATCAGTAACTGTCGACAGCAGTATTAGCTCATCTGCGCATGACTCCACGGCCAGCGCATCGACCGTCGTAGAGTCAACCAGCGCTTCTCATCAGGATAGCATCTCCTCCTCTACTGACTGGAGCAGCAGTTCCTCATACGCATCGTCTTTATCACTCTACAGCACGTCTGTGGAGACTATAGCTTCTACAACAGCAGAGCCAAGTAGTAGCAGTAGTAGTTATGTTCATGAAGACCTTGCTTTGAGCGATTCTAGCACGTCGCAATCTAGTTCGTACGATTATGACACCAGCTCTTCTCCAGCGAGCGCATCATCTTCCGTGGAATCGATCAGCTCCAGCATGCTTATTCCCTCACCTTCTTCAGCGTCTAGCACTCCTGCATTCGCTATCGCTATTACCACCACAACGGAAATGAGTGGCACCCTTTCAAGCGCAACAACTAGTTCTGACATATCATCGTCTGCCTCAAGCAGTGAAATTTCGAGCAACCACATTATGGATGTGTCAAGTAGCTCATCGGCCTCATCAACAGCGAGTGGGATAATGAATGAACAGTTGCCAGTCGGTATTCCCGTCACGACTACTTCAGACTCATCCCTCGCTGCAGGCTCCACATCCAGCACTTCGTCTCACGCCAGCGCCACGGTCGCATCTGTCTCCTCGAGTGTTGCTCGGAGCACTTCGTGCTCTTCAACTAGATCGTCTAGCTCCTATCGCCCCCGAAGTAGCTCAGCCAGCCGTTCGACTTCAACGCATTCTCGATATGGTCATATGAGTTTCCGAAGATCAAGCACAGTTAGCAAGCCGACCTCCACTAAGAAGAGTAGCTCAATCACCCGGTCTACATCAACTAGGAAACCAAGCTCTTCTGTCAAACCCACATCAACAAGGAAATCAACCCTCATGACACGACCCAGCCCACCAGCGACGGCTACTTCAACCAGGAAGTCTAGCTCAACCAGGAGGCATGGCTTCACTCCCAGGCCAACTTGGACTCGAAGATACGGCATTAGCGCAAAGCCTACTTCTACCAAGAAGACAAGCACTTCATCGCGGAAGACTTCCACACCTGTGCCTCACCCAAGTACAAAGCGGCATCCTGGCCACAGTCCAGCACCCACAAAAGTTTCACCAAGCCCAAGCCGTGCCACCAAATCGCCAGTAAGGACGCCATCCAGCCGTCCACCTACCAAAAAGACCAGCTCAACAAAGTGCGCCACAAGCACCGCAGTGCGCGGACACCATCACAACAGGCCCTCCCCCAGCGCCCGCGTCCCGACAAGCTCTTCCAAAAAGGCCTCGAGCACATCCACCAAGTCCGCATCGACTGCGCGAAGCAGCTCCACTCCCAAGCCTAACGTGCGCCCAACTCCCAGCCCGACACGCAAGACTCCCACACCCACGCCGTGCAAGACATCCTCGCTCGCAAAGAACGCTAATAAGCTTGCCAACACACCGAGTGCGACAAAGGCTTCCTCGACCACGAAGGCCTCCTCAACCGCAAAGGGCAGCTCGACCTCGTCCCGTGCGTCAAGCACCTCGGCGTGCAGCATGGTCACCTCGTCAGTCTCCGGCACGCGCACAGTGTCTTACAGCTGTCGTGCGAGCAGCACTGCATCATCTTCTACGCGAAGATATTAAGCATTTGTATATATGTGGATTTTGCATATGATGGTTTGTTAATGAGAACCAATGTGGGAGGGACGAGCATTTGCATCATCATTATATAGCAGCATTTTGTGGCTTTTTTGTTTTGTTCTTAGAAGTGATACCCCTCATGTGTTTATGAATGGTTTAATGAAGGATAGGTAGTTGTTTAAGATAATGAGATATGGATATTGTGCTATACTTGAAAGTATTTTTTGACGGTTGTTGCTCCAATGTTGCGCCGTGCTTCGATCAGATAAGCCCTTACTCTGAGGACATGTCAATAGTGAAGCTGACAGAGAATACTTTATCTTTTCATGGTATCATCTTGAGTTGAACATTTCTAAGGGGGTTCACATGACGTAAATTGCTCTAAATTGCGTGACGGATACACTATACCGCCACGCCCTATCTGAGTCGTGTATGACCCATGCCAGCAAAACATAACGCCAATTGCCTCCAGGCGCCATGATAACTGAAAGCTTCCATGATCGTTATAGATCGGGTATCAACAAAAAGGAAATGTCGTCGAATAGATATGTTGATGCAAATCTTGACACAAGTGTTCGCTCCGAAGAAAAACCGAATCTGGGTAAAAGCGCCTTTTGCTGCTGTCCATCAGCGGGACAGTCAACCAGCAAGCCTTCATGGCATTATTCATTACATGATGCAGCACAGATATGTGAGCATGCGGATGCCGAGATCAAAGACGTCAACGATGCCTAGATTAGTTTAGTCCGAAGAGAAACTTTAGCTCCTGAACATTGAGACGAGTAAGGTTCTTGCTAGCCTGCTCATCGAGTGCAGCACCAATAATCTCGCGCTTTTTATCCTGGAGGAGGCAAATACGATCTTCAACAGTCTCGGGAACAAGAACGCGATGCACAGTGACTTCGCGTGGTTGGGGCATACGATGGGCACGGTCAACAGCCTGTTCTTCGACAAACGGGTTCCAGAAAGGATCGAGGATGATGACCTGTGACGCCTTCCAGAGATTGAGCCCGGCGTTGCCAGCCTTCAGAGAGACCAGCATAACGTTATCGTCTGGGTTATCCATAAATGCATTGACCGCATCAGCGCGCTCGTCCATCTTCATGCTGCCATCGTAACGTTGGTAACGGACCTGCTTTTGCGACAGGGGAACCTCTAACAGATCTAGTAAAGAGGTGAACTGAGAGAAGATCAACGTCTTCTCTGTAGGGTCGTTCCTCATAATCTCACTGACGAGCTCTACCACCTTCTCAGTCTTGGCTGACGCGACGAACGTTTTCTCGAGGCGACGAATATACCGCTTCTTTGCGGCCTTGCTGCGAAGCGACTCTTTTTTTAGCTGTGCGAGAGTTTTGGTGGGTTTGGAGCGCGCCTTGCCCTTGCCGTTCTTGCGCTTCAACTTCTTACCAAGTGGTTTCGCACTAGCCTCTTGGGCAGAGGAGTCGTCGCCACCGTCTGCTTCCACAGCCTCATAGTCATCGTCTTCATTATCTGAGACAACAAAGCCAGCGAGGTTGCCCTTGTTATCGACGTCTTTTGCATCCTCATCTTCTGATTCATCGTCCGAATCGGAATCAACAGAATCTGCACGCTCGTCTTCTGGCTCAGGACTGAGCTTTTCAGGGCAATGCACCTTGCAGAAGTGCTTGTAGTCTGTAATAAGCCTGGCCTTTAACTCTCCACGACAATGAGGGCATTTCGCGGTGCTGCCTTCCTCATTGCCCTCCACAATTGTTCTCGTGGGATCTATAAGCTTCTGAACGCACTCGCCGCAGACGGTGTGACCACAGGGTATGATTATAGTTGGATTAGGATCAGCCTCTAGGCAGACCGGGCATTCGAAGGAGTCAGACTCGGCTGCCTTTAGCCTCTCGACGACGTCTTCTCGAAGCGTTTCCGCACGAGTGAGAAGATCGTCCTCGGCAATGCCTTCGGTGGCGGGTTGACTAAGATCTTTGATCAAATGCGGGTGGCAACAGGCTTGACGAAGCCTCAGCAGCAATACCAGGACGTTGGCGTAATTGGCTGGAGTTAGCGTTAGCAAAAATTTCGATAGAACCAAATGTGGTACAGCAAGAGTGGGCCTTCGCCAGTGGCCAAAACGGTGATCTGGCTGCAACATTTGGTAGGCTCGCTAGTTTCAGGGTCTCAACCACGTACCAGAAACACTGTTCCCCTCAACATATCTGTTGAACTGGATCTGGGCCTTTGACTCCAGGGCTTTGTAGAGCATATGCTCGTCATCACTGAACTCCACATTGTCGAGAGTGGTGTGCTTGGGCGGTATAGTACAAATTTGTTTGCCATCAACCACTGAGGTTTTTTGCCGTCGCATCATGACAGTCTTCAGAAGGATCTGGACACGATTCATTGCCCTCTTGCGCGTTTCGGGATGCCCTTGCTTGACAGGCTGGTATTTTAATCAGCATCAATGTAGGGTTCGCTTTGGGGGCCTTGGAGGCACGTACCTTCCCAATATCTTGGTTGAATTTGTGCCAGTTGTTGTAAGGGGAAACCCGCAAGAATCGAAGCAGTGGGTATAACTCATCAACAGAGTTCATCATAGGTGTACCAGTCATACACAAGCGATGCCTGGCCTGGATATCGACGGAGGCTTTTGACTGGGCAGTGTTGCGGTTCTTGATGGCATGTGCTTCGTCAATAATCACTCTATACCACATACATTCATGACCCAGAAGCGCCAGCTTGTCTTGTGCCTTACGACGGAAGCCAGGCTCACGCATCTCACGTTCGCACAACATGGATTCCCGTCTCGACTCCTTTTGCTTGGATTCCGAAGTGAGAGTACCAAATGTAGTCAAGACAACATCATACTGGCGAAGGCGTTGAAAGTCAGCCTTCTTACCCTTGCCCCAATACAGGTATACGCTCAACTTGGAACGTGGGTGGATGTGGCGCTCAATCTCCTTTTCCCACTGTCGCATGAGCGCAACAGGAGCAATGATCAAGGTGGTTTTGCAAAGTGGATCGGTTGAGGGCCGCGCGCAGATAAGGGAGAGTGCTTGAACCTGAATACAGCATTAGCAAATCGAATCTCACGCAACCATTACTCGCTGCTCTTCAGCTACATTGCAAACCATTTCACCTGCCAAACAGCAGCTGTAGAGCGTGAAATGTTATAGGCTGAGCCAGCAGGGGTTCTTACCGTCTTGCCCAAGCCCATCTCATCGGCCAAAATTCCGCCTTTAGCAACACCATTCTCCATTTTGAGCAGCCAGGTAAGGCCGATCTTCTGATACTCTTTGAGAGTGGAACACATGATCTGCGGCGTTGGCTCCCGATCATCAGGGGTTTCACCGTGTTCCTTGATATTCTCTAGGAGCTTTTCTATGGCACCCGCTTCAGCCTCATTGAGAGGGAAGTCGCCATACTCCTCAGAATCACTCTCCATGGCCCAGGCAGGTTTCTGCGGACCAGGCAGATATGGCACATTGGGAACAGCAAAGTCAAGGAAGTTCAGCTGAGCTGGCTGACCCGGCGGTTGGAAAGCATAACCACCGCCCGCGGCCGTGGCAGCCATCATAAACTGTGCAAGCTCGTCGGACTGCGTAAAGTCCTGGTTGAACGCATCTGCTGGCGTTGGGCGAGCGTCCACCTCGCGATAGGCATTTTCAAGTTCTGGAAATGGGTCAGGGAAAGTGTCGGGTGTAGGAGGGTCCGACACTGTCAGGTCGATAATTGGTCCAGAGACGGACGGTCGACTAGGCAGTGTCCACTGCTGTGAGCCTCCAAGTCCTGCTGCATCGTCAAAGAAAGTATTGGGTGTGCTGGGGGCCACTGGGCTCGGTCGTGCACTGAGCCGCTTCGGCTCAGGGAAATCTGTTGGTCCTAGGCTGCGCTTGCGGCTGGACGAGGATGAAGAATCGAAAGTTCTGGATGGTGCTCCATGGGGTGGGGTGTAGAAGTTGGAGCCTGTCGGTGCAGCCATGTAGCTCTCATCTCGCTGCTCTTGATCGAGTTGTTGGTAGAGGTCTTGCAGCAGGCTCATATAGTAGGGCGTATTGGCGGTGTCGGCGGTACGGAGGGCCCCATGGACCAAGTTGATATTGGCCTCGGTGTTGCTCAGGCCAGAGCCATTCTGGAAAGCCATAGCGACGGCTGCAAGCTGCGAGACAACTAGCCTGACATTCACGGTGGTGCTGTGTGCGAGTCGGTCGATTCGGGTGAGGGCCCTGCTCAGCCTGTCGAGGGTGGAGTTGAGGCGGGAGCGATTAGGTGCTCGAGGGCAGCAGTACAGCCGGGCGTGGCTTTATAGGCCTTGGAAGGCTGCAGCACAGTAAGGTGAACACGAGTCCAGCGATGAAGCGTGAAGGTGAATTGCAAGGCTACCGTGTCTGCCGTGCCTGCCTTTCTCAGAAGGACCAGGGGAAACGCAACAGTTGCGAAGACGAGTGCAACGCGTCGCACAGCATTCGGGGCAAATAGCAGGCAAGGAAACGGCCACGACTGTGGAAACAAACAACAAAGACTTCAAAGAGAGAAGAGACAATGCACTGCGGTCTCCCATCTTGGGGCCATGGTGCCAGTCCTGAGCCCTACAGTGGGGTCGAGGTTGAGTTGAGCGCTCGACACGTCTCACACGGCCGATCTCGTTATCGATAGGCGTGCCCTGGTAGGCTGAGCTCAGGATGATGCCGCCAATGAAAACACCAAATCGGGCTGTGCGCAGGCTCTTCTGGGGCGCGAAGCGCTCCGCTGGATTGCTGTGCTGGGCTGCCCACAAGGCTGAGAGAGCTGAGGAGCCCTTTGTCTTGGTCCGGTGAAGGCAACCATTTTTCTTGGCATGCACATGGTGCATCCTAGCCCCAAGCGAGGCGCGTGCTGGACGCGAACTCTCATGCTTGCGCTACCCGTCTGCCGAGGATCGTCAGACAGGATGACGGGTGGATCCCAGCTCTTGGTAGATTGAGGATGCACTGACGGCACTCCAACGTTGACGCACTGATCTAGAGCAGTTCGTCTCGGCATACGATGCTGCTTCATTCCACTCTTCTCTTGCATCAGGCAGAGAGGGCAACAAGTGCGGCAGGCGTGATTGCATTAGCCCGACTGCACAAATGTGAGGCAAGCAGGCCGGTGGTAAAGCGAGGCCAGTAGACAGTGGTCACACGCAATGCGACGACAAAGCATACATTTGTGTGTACGATTTTAGCAGAGCCAATTTGCTGAGTCCACCCAGTCCCTGGAGAGCAATCAGGTTATGCTTATCCAATGCCTGCGACCAAGTCCATGGTTCTAGCATATCTGGGGCTGGGGTATGCTCAAAGTATCAACAACCCCCTTGCTCTGGAACTCAACAGTGCTACAACCCATCCAATTCCCCTCCCGGCGCCACGGATCGCCACTTTCCAACTGGCCAACAGTGCATATTCATGCACGACCATGTACTCTGCTGTGCGCTCATCACAGGCACAATGACAACGATTTGGGAGACACATGCCTCGAATGCCACGCTTCCCAAGTTCACCTCTCTCAACCCTCTCCCAACTAATCTTCGAACCGATTCAGAAATTCCGGTGCCAGGTTCATGTCTCAACATGCCTATCCTGGGAGAGTCAACAAACTGGCATCATGAGTTCGCCCTCGGACGCTGTAGCGCTGGGCTCGGCACAAACTCAACAAATGTCCACAGACCAGGGTAAGCTCGACAGACGTGTGTGACTTGAACTCAATTCTCACGATAAAACGTCGCCATTGGGGACAAGACTGCCCCTGACACCTTCGCAAATTAAAACATCCAATCAAAACAGCAGCCCAGCTTGCTGGACATGATTATTATTACCCACAATATTAGCATAGTTTGCCATCGCTCTCATTTGGGTTGCAAATATCAGATATAGCAGCAAAACCAGCACCAAGATCTCATTTCCCGTATGCACAATCTCAACCCTTATCACAATGTGAATGTGCCCAGAATCCGAGTTGCATGTGTCTGGAACGGTTGCCACGGGTTTCGAGGCACAGCGACACTTCCACCAACCAAAAGTGACCCAGCCGCAGAATGTTGTAAGAATAATGAGTCTCAAGTGCTTAGGATGTCAGAGAACTAGACGCATCATACAAGGGAGAGGGCTGGGTACTAGAAGAGAATATCTAACGGATCTCCTCAGCGTAGCCGCGGGACAACGTTGCGCGAATACATGGTGGTGGCGATTAGGCCACAAGATAGCATGCGCATTACGGTCGATAGACCCAACTTCCGGAAATTTGGGTTTATTTAGATATTTCTGTAGCGAAATGATATTTGCAGCCCGGCGCCATTTTCTGGATATGTTCTGTGCATCCGCAGCATCAAGGCTGGTTGGAAAGGTCAGCCCAATTGGCAGTGCAGCAAACTACGTCAGAACCTACACTAGCTCGAATTCGACCATCAGATCGCCAGCTTTTGCTCGCAGTTGTGACTGGTGCACTTGACTTTCGGGTAGGTGGGATAGAGTTGGAATTGGGATTTTGGGCGAAGAAAGTCTACACCAATACACGGGGTGTTTGGGATTACCCTTAAAGCACGAAGAAGCATTATTAATACGTGTTAGCCCCCATACACAGCCTCGTGTCCGAAGCCAGGTGACGCATTAAAAAGGAAAGTCGCATATTCTCGGATATTCTTTTGGGTGCCTAATACTACCAAGTCACAGTCCCACTGTGCACTTGGTTGGAAAGGTACATCTTCGCAAATTGCAAAGCCTCCAATTCCCCAATCTCGATCTGCACCGTTACATTATCTTCACCATGGACCTCACTACTATTACTTCTACCAAATTGGCTGATCTTGTTGCCATTCCCGACTGCATTACTCCTGTTCTCTTTTCCAGCCTGGCTGGTAGAGTTTTTGCTGCCTTTGGTCCTTGAAGTATTGCCAGACTGTTCAGAGAGAAGGGTGTTCATGGCTGTTTCATGGGCAGTCACAGCGTCGTTCATGAGCTCAACGATGCTGTCGGCCACTTGCTGATACCTTGGATCTTCATCGCTGCTAAACTTGCAGATCTGACGGTGATCGGTATCCATGGGAATTTGCTTCTCTCGGGTCCCAGGCAGTCCGAGAGTCGCAGAGCCCTTGTCAACAACCTGATATTCTCAATACACAATAACTTGAATAGATGGGAGAAAACACCGATGTACTCACAATGCCGAAGCTGCCGAGTGGACGCGTCTCATAGAAGCTCAGCACCCGAAATTGTTCGAGCAGCTGGCGAAAGTCATCTGCAAGTATCTCTGAAAATATCGACTCACCTTTGAGCGCTTTCATGTACGTGTTCTCTGGGTTACCTGCAAGAGCCCGAACAAGACGCGCTATGCTATCGCCCGCGCCTGCATGATTGCCGCCTCGGTGTGGAGTGCTGAAGAAGACGAGGCCAAAGGTGGACCTGAATATGTCATCGTACGATTTATCACTTTTTGCGTGCACTAGAGCCTGGACGACAGTTTGATCAGTACAAATTCCGTGGAAAACTCCATACTCGGCTCGAGTCCAATGAAGATAACGTACCCGCTTTACTACAATACCACCCAGGCTATGGGCGATGAAAATTATCGGCCGATCTTTGCAGTGCTATATTCCATGAGCTCCTGTCGAACGTCAGATCTAGTGTACGCACCTCACGTCTCTTTGCAATCTGATCGAGCAAGGCTTCAGCCTGCTCTCTTACGCCTGCGGTCGAGGTGCCGAACGCTACTGTTGAGTTGTAGCCATAAAGAAAGATTCTAGCATTCGGCGTCCGTTCAGGAAGGAAATCTCTGAGCCAGAGCTTGCCATCAGCCGTCCATGTTGAGAGGGCGTGAGACGGTTTGCTGAGCGGATTCAATCCGTGAACAGCAATGATACTGCATTGAGAAAGAATTGTTAGCACGATATTTCAACTCTCTTCGCGTGCAAATTGTGAATGGTTTTACATACTCTATATTTGCTTCAGCAGGGTTAGAGACCAGATTGAGGCCATTTGGTGGGCTTGTCGCTACTTTCGAAGATGGCCTCGTAGATGTTTTTCGACCCCATAAAGACATTCTCGTTGTAGAGAGCTGGATGTAAACTATTTTGGCTTGAAACTTAGCATCCATGAAACAAGAAGTCCTCTCATATCGCTTGCATAATTAGCGCCATGCAGTCTCACTGGTGACGTGTCAGGCCGCAACAATGCATTTCGATTTGCTTACTTAGATTTAGCCACATTGATCCCTCCAAATCACTACAGGTAGATTTGCAAGTTCTGTAGTATGGTCAATCGACATCAACAATGTTCTCATTTTGCATCTACTCAAAACTTTGAGGGAGAATGCTATGATTCTCTCGTCATAGCCGGACCTTAATTGGTGCATATAACCCATGACCGAGGTGCCTTCAAGTTCCACCTATCTCCGCCCATTACTCCAACGATGGGGCAAGACTACGTCCTTCTGAAAATGGTCCTCGAGCTTCGAATGACGATGCCAGTCTATCAGAGGGAAATGTCGGTCGAAGGACCGGTGAGGGTTCAGCTCCTGAGTGGAGAGGGGTCAGGTAGGGACGAATTGGAGATACCGATTCATGTTACACAACAGAAGATGCAAGCAGTCATGAGGGGCGAATGTTCCAATGGTGGCAATGAGTTCATTTATGACGCCAATTCACAGATGCAAGAGGACGACACGGTTACGAGGCTGACCCGCTACTTCATAGAAATTTGCCTTTGTCTCTGCATCCATGAAGTAGGCAAAATCTGGGACGATGTCCAGCCCTAACCCGAGCCTCACATGCAGTACACAGTCGCAAGAAGCTATAAGGCTCGGAAATGAGCTCAGCAGAATGAAGTTCTTGTCGTGCCACTAGTTGACCCATGATGCTCAAAACTAAAGCTCGGAAGGTTCTAGTAAGACTAAAGTCACTTCCCCCAACCTGTTTCGTCACACTACTAATCACATGATAGCCTGATAACGATCAAACCGCGATCCTTCAGCCAATAAGGTCTGAACTCATGTCAGGCAAGAGGGACAACGTACCCGACGTATTCTCGGCTGCTCTTCATCGAAGGGATCCAAGTCTATCGCAAGCCACTGAGACGGTTCCTAATAACGACAACGACGTCACCAACTTCGGACACAGTAATGCATTTCTCCAAATGGGCCGCGATAATAGGGCTCGGAATCGTGGAAATTTGAATCACATCTCGCAGATATCGTCTGAAGCCATTATTGGCATCTGCCTTGTCTTTCTCGGACTGCTCGTCGTAAAGGTGCTGCTGTGAGATGACAGACATGTACGAGAATGTATACGGTGCTGGGTAACAAGTGACTGAATATTGCGAGTTTCCACAAGTAAATTTATACGCGGTTCTCCAAATACGTAGAATTCGAGCGAGCGAGTTTAGTAGTAGCATTAGAATAACACAGCCTCAAGTCCCCCTTCGAAACATGTGCCCAAGTTCTCTCCCAGACATTGTACCTCTAACTAGACTGGACAACATGCATTCCGTCTTTGGTGACTTCCGATTTCATTGCGCGGCCCGTCTGCTGCGTTGTGCTACCATTTGCGCGCGTCTTGCTATGATGTTCTTGGCCGTCCTGGCCGACGCCATTCTCGTTTCCTTCTATGTCGCCTGTATTTGCCCATCCAAACTGCCTCAGGATGTTCTGAATTCCTCGTACTATGGCTGAGTTGCTACTGCCACATTGGGTGACTTTGTTACGCTCTCCCGACGTGTCGGAGGTGTTGCCCATGTCTACAGTATTCAAAAGATGTCGGCGTGGGATATTTGCGTCCTGTGTTGGGAGGAAAATGATATCGGCAGAGTATCAGCTAGGACACAGTTCTTAAGTGGTAAACAATGTGGGACAGGACTACGTGAGGAGCCAAGTTGTGAACAGTGTGTTTGTCCACCAACACAACCAGTTGAAGGCAGTCCCTAAATGTATACGGCGCTCTTTCACCGCGCTGCACCAATGACGTCAGCAATAAATCGTAATCATCCATCCTCCCACTGACGAGCATAGATTTAGTAAGCCCGGATAACTCTGGCTTCCGGTGAACGAAAGCGGAACGGGATCTCGAAGGTTGTCAACGTACATATAACCTTGAATCACGAGGACTGACAAAGGATCCAACGGATCTCTAAAAGGCAGACTAGGAGGAGTCCTTATGTATATTCAGTCCTCAACAGAAAGCATATAATATATGTATATAAAAAGAGATAAAACAAACCCCCAGAGTTTAGACACATGCACGCATTCACGCACGATACACACACAGACAAACAGAGATACACACACACGATCATCCTTATTTCGCCTGTTCGTCTCCCCATCCAATCTCAATAAAAGTCAAAGCCTAGAGAACTTGAGACATCAAACGCCCAGACCATGCAAATAAAATAAAAGAAAGGGAAGAGGGGGCGTAATAATACCAAAATGTGTATATAATGATGGGAAAGGAAAAAAGCCCGTGGGGAGGAAATCATTTGCGGGGAGACTAGAAACCAAGCTCCCATTTCGCGCTTTTCTTCCACTTTGTTGCTGCTGCCACTCGAACACAGAGAGCCCAGTTCTGGTAGAATCACGGGGGGCAAGACAAGAGAGAGCCGATTCTCTTAAAGACACAATTTATGCGCTCACAAAATGCCATCGCTCACCTCTTGCGATTGGAGGTGGCAGGGGACATGGGGGGTATCCGATGTAATAGACAAGAATCACTACTGAAATCTCAGGAAGGCCGGTGGGTCTACTCCAGCCTCCTCCGTTTCCTTGGTCGAGTCTCAGCTACTGTGCGAGCGCAACAACAACTGGTTGTCATTAGGGAGCTGACTCACAAACTAGAAGACAAGGAACGTACTCTCTCCACATTGCCATCCTCCGTCTGATCCACCGCTAATAACTTCGGGCTACCCGCCGCATTGCCGCGCTCGGTGAAACCTCTGGCTTCGATTTGTGGACGCTTCCTAGGCGTTTGTGTGGGGCTCTCGCTGGGAGGAAGTTGGAGGTCGGGTAGGTGGTCTATTGTGTGTCGAGACTGCTCTGAGTTGTGGTCGTAGAGGGCGCCGCCACCTCCGAGGGTGGCACAGCGGAGGATAGTTTGGATGAGCTGGTTTTGGCGGAGGGGTTTGGAGAGGTAATCCTAGTTATGTAAGTATGCTGCTGCAGATTATTTTTTCGGAAGGAACATACATCCATCTGTGCCGCGAGACATTTCTCGCGGTCGCCCACCATGGCGTGAGCGGTGAGAGCGATGACTGGTGTTGATGGAATGCCGTTCTCACGCTCCCACTCACGAATCTTAGCAGTGGCTTCGAAACCACCCTTGTACATGATTAGCAGTATGTCCTGAAAACGGTTAACATAAACTCACCATGACAGGCATTTGCACGTCCATGAGCACACAATCGTAGCGCTTCTTCTGGATGTGTTCATATGCTTCGAGACCATTGTTGGCCACGGTGACCTTATGGTGATACTTCTCCAAGATTCTCACGGCGAGCTTCTGATTGACAGCGTTGTCTTCAGCGAGCAGGATGCTGAATGACTTCGAGTGATCCGATACAAGAGGAGCAGCGCGGCCATCCAGAGCTGGAACGAGGGCGTTACCAAGATCGATCGGGAGACAAGGTGTGGTCATGTAGCTTGAGATACCATTCTCAAGCGCAGATCTTAGACTGATTGCTACCCGCGGGGTGAGCATGACAAGAGGGATGTACTTGAAGCGCTCGGCAACCCTAAGCTCCCTCGCTGTTTGGTCATTATCAACAATGACACAGTCGTATGGCATATCGGTCCTCTTCGCTGTTTCAGGCACATCTTCCACGGAATTGACCACCATTGGTTTAAGTTCTAGGGTCTTCAGATGGTCCACCACTTCTTCCGAAAATTTGGTGTGGCCTTGGTCTACGAAGAGCACAGTGTGCTGTTTGTATGCCGCAAGTTGAGGTTGGATTGCAGTGATATCGGGATTGCCAAGACGGACTCTGCATGTAAAATAGAAGATACTGCCCTTGCCAAAGTCAGACTCAACCCACATGCGGCCACCCATGAGGGTAACGAGGCGCTTGGAAATCGATAATCCGAGGCCGGTACCACCGAATTTTCTGGTAGTCGAACCGTCAGCTTGCTGGAATGTGTCGAAGATAAGGTTGAGCTTGTCGCCACGGATACCAATGCCGGTATCTGAGACGGCAAACTGGAAGACATATTGCTCTGGACCACATTCTTGCTCTTGAGCCATGGATATCGCAACCTTGACCTCTCCATGCTCGGTAAATTTAATAGCATTACCGACCAGGTTGAGAATAATCTGTCTCAGCCTGAAGGAATCACCAATAACGTAGTCGGGCACTTTGTAGGATACGTCGTAGGCGAGGTTCAACTTGCGCTCATTGGCTCTGGATGCTAATGACTTGAGCGCATTGAAGATGGTGCCTCGCATCGAGAAGGGAATTTCTTCCATAACCATGCGATTTGCTTCGATCTTGCTGATGTCGAGAATGTCGTCGATAATGGTTAACAGCTGGCCAGCCAAGTTATGGACAATGGTCAGCATCTCGCGCTGCGCATGCGTGAGGTCGGTATCGAGCGTGAGTTGCGTCATTCCGATGATACCGTTCATAGGTGTTCGAATTTCGTGAGACATATTGGCCAGGAACTCTGACTTTGTCTTATTTGCCAGTTCAGCAGCTTCTCTGGCTGCTGTGTTCCTTTGGATACTTTCTCGCAAACTGGACACCATCTGATTGATCTTCCTCTTCAGCTCATCCATCTCACCAGACGCTTCGACGGTGATCTGTGTAAACTTGCCCTCCATAGCTGCGTTTGTAATGTCTCCAAAAGCGCGCACTTGTGATGTCAAGTTCTGAGCCATTGTGTTGACGTCAGTGGTGATTTCTTTCCATCGTCCGTCAATGTCTCGCACGTCTGCTTGACCACCCATTTTCCCGTCAACACCGACGTCGCGAGCTACTCGCTTCACAGCAAGCGACCATTCGTCCAATCTCATGACCATGTCGTTGATGGTGTCCTTCAACAGTCGAATCTCTCCTTCGGCATCAACGTGTACTCTCCTACTCATGTCTCCCTTGGCGATTGCCTGTGTGACTTCTGATATACTTCGCACTTGTAATGTGAGATTCTGGGCCATGGTGTTGACATTATTCGTCAGATCCTTCCACTTGCCCTCAACATTGTCGACTTGTGCTTGACCTCCAAGGATACCGTCAGTTCCGACCTCGCGAGCGACTTTGCTGACTTCTTGCGCAAATGTGTTTAGACGGTCCACCATGGTGTTGATGGTAATCTTCAGAGACAAAATCTCACCCTGGACCTCGGCCTTGACTTTCCTACTAAGATCTCCTCGTGCTACAGCGGTTGTGACCTCTGCGATTTCTCGCACTTGTGTCGTAAGGTTCATGGCCATGCCGTTGACGTTTTCGGTCAGGTCCTTCCATGTACCCTCTACGCCGTGCACTGTAGCCTGTCCGCCCAGCCGCCCTTCAGATCCGACCTCTCTCGCAATCTTTGTCACTTCATGAGCAAACTGCTGTAATTGGTCCACCATGCGATTGATCGTATTCTTGAGCTCCAAAATCTCACCCTTACACTCGGCCTCGACTTTGCGGGTAAGGTTTCCCTGTGCGACAGCTGTTGTAACTTGAGCAATGTCTCGCACTTGCGTAGTGAGATTCTGCGCCATGGCATTCACATTGACTGTGAGCTCATTCCACATGCCCTTGACACCAGCGATCTCAGCCTGGCCGCCGAGCTTGCCTTCGGTACCGACGTCTCGAGCCACTTTCGTGACTTGGGTTGCAAAAGATTGAAGTTGGTCCACCATGGTATTGATCGTTTGTTGCAGCTGCAGGATTTCTCCTCGCGCTGGACGCTCAATCTTTCGACTCAGATCGCCATGCGCGACAGCAGTAGTGACTACAGCAATCTCTCGCACCTGTTCGGTAAGGTTCTTGGCCATTACATTAACTGCACAACTCCGTTAGAGAGAAAGTCGGGCCGATAAGGGGAACCTTAAAAATACAACGTACCACTGTCTGTCAATTCGGCCCAAATTCCAGCAACGCCGGGCAAGTTGGCCTGACCACCCAGTCTGCCTTCGGTACCGACCTCTCTGGCGAGAAATGTGACCTGACTGGCAAATTCCTGTAGCTGGTCCACCATGGTATTGATCGTGCGCTTGAAGAGAGTGATTTCAGGGTCCATTTCCTTTGCATGTATCAAGACCTTCTTGCTCAGATCGCCCATAGCGACGGCTGTGACAATAGCGCCAATCTCTCGTAGCGCCTTCTGGAAAGCAAGATTGGCCTGCTGGTGCTTGCCCAGCTCGCGCTTCAATGCACCAATATCCTCAATGCCGTGTTCAAACACCATAGTCTGGTTCGTAAGCTGCTTGTTGACTTCGGCGGAGAGGTTATCGATGTGTTCGCGCTGGTTCTTGATTTGGTCGGCTTGCTTATTGAGATGGTCGCGCAGGTAGTTGAGCTGTTCTTCGGTAAGTGCAGCTGCCGGCTCCTGACTATTCCCATTCAATTCCTTTGCTGCCAGCCAGTTGCTGACCCACTGGGCTCGCTCCTTATTCGAGCCTCGACGGCCATGGGCAGGAGGGCCGTTGACGCTGCGCAGGGCACTTGCAGGCGAGTATCCTAGGCCGTCTTCTTGGGGCTCTCCTGCGGGGGTCATGGGGAAGGTATTCTGATTGATGATGACGCTGCTCTTGTGCTCGAGAAAGTCTATCCTTGAGCAGAGTGCGGCAAGCTCTTGCTCGAGCTGTGTCTTCTCTTCCGAATCAGGCCCGGGCAGGGCGATGGCGTTCTTTGCTCCATTTGCAGCGATTTGCGCACCAAAGGTGGGCTCGCGAGCGGGATCGTGCTGCTTGGCTAGGTTTTTGATGATAGCTGCGAGGCCAGAGTACGTCTCGGCGGACATCGCGGCGGCGATGTTTTGGGGGGGGTTGACGGCGGCGGCGTGCTAGATGCGCATTGGGGATGCGAAGGAACGGGCGCGCTCAGCCTCGGCGTATCGAAGAGCAGGAAATGAGGGAGGGAGACGAAGGTCTGATAGAAAGGCTGCGAGCGTGGCGGCAAGGTAGCTCGGCCAGGCGGTGTCTAAAAGCACGAAGGGGTCCCCCGCGAGAGTAACGGGCGCCAGGATGTTGGCGCTCCAAAGCGGGTTGGCGTGCTTCCTGCTGGCTGGCACGGGGAAGAGCAGGTAACGTGTATTTGGGCACCACCGCGTCGAGTCTGCACGCGGATACAGGGCCAGCGAGGCAGTAGCAGGTAGAGTGAGGCGGGCGGTGCAGAGGGAGCAAAGTCGTGGGTACTTTGGGACGACGAGAAAAGATCGCCGACATGACTGCCCTTCCTCTCATTCTACGCAAAAGACCCAAAACCGCCATCCATGCACCTGTCAGTGTCTGCGCTAGGCCTTGATAGGCAGACCCTAGCTCCACCCTCCAATCCATGGCTTCAGCGACCGACAATGCCACATGCACCGTCTCTCCGCCGCGCGAGGTGCTCTTGTGGTCTCAGGCGCGGCGCGGAATCAGACAAAGACGACCGGCGTCAAGGACACACTGCCCGCTCTCCCTTTGATCTCCAGAGGCATTCACGCTCGCACCAGAGGCGCCGCAAAGCCGCCACTACCGACGTCATATGGCCTCTGCGCAGATTCCTCAGCCTAAGATGAGTGTGTGACATGCGGGTGACGGCGCATCTTTCTGCTCAGGCTGGCATTTCCGCATCTCCAGCGACTCTTGGAGCCCACAAGGCGTGGCCGCAAAGCCCGCCGAACGAATTGCCATTGCAGCCGACACTGTCCTGTTCGGCGGAGCGCAGCGAATAGGGGTAATTTGCCACATCAGGTGGATGCCAGACACGAGAGGACTCGGTGTGTGAGACGTCTCCGCCGTGTCAAGCACACCCAGCGTCGGTTCCGCTTGAATCGGCAGTGATTGCCCCTCCATCACGAGCCTGGCGTCCTCTAGCATCAACGTCCGGGCAGACGTGCGAATTTGCTCGTAAACTCTCCGTGCGCCATCCAATTTGACCGCGCCATGGCCTCCTGTTTGATCGTCCCTGCCACGGCGTCCTGCGGTGATTCGTCGCATTGTTTCAGCACCACGACTCTTCACGCTGGCCCTGTGAACCTCGTCTGCCCGCTGGGTGGGGGTGATGCACACGACTTGTCGCCGCGCCTCTTGGCCAGAGGTTTGGCTGCTGCGTTGTAATCGACTTCAGGGTCTCCCCGGAGCACTGCACACTATAGTAGCCTTGCTTAAGCGTGTTTGGAAGCCCTTTTGGGTGCGGGACTGAACATCCACGCGACGCCTCGGGCTCCCATGGCATTAGAATGGGCTTACACTACCACACATCCCTGGCTTGCTAACTACCCTTCTTGCCACAGCCAAAATCCATTCAACGTCCATGACACTTCAATCCATATTGCTGCCTTTGCAAGCTTCATTTCTGTGCCTTTGGCGCCCCCAAGAACGCCCACACATGCTAGCCGTCATTGTTCCTAATCTTACAGCTGCTCAGCCCACAAGGTATCCCAAAGTCCAAAGCCCCCTTCACAAAACTAGACATCAATCATGCTCCAGCCCATCTCACTCATCTATGAAACACCACCAAACCGCTCAGTTCGACCTCCTCGATAGCTCCGGTAAAAGTCCGCCGTGGGATCTGTCCCAAGACCGTTCCAGCCATTTCCACCAACATGCTGACTCTCTTTCTGTGCCTTGGCAATCTTCTCTTGTAGTTGAGAAGCTCCAGAGTCTATAAGCTGAAGCTGTGCCAGTTGTGTATTCAGAACGCGAACGACCTTTGTCAACTATGAAACGTTAGTATCATGGACACCTTGGGGGACAAGGACAACACATACCGGATCGTCAGGTTTGCCAGTCTTGCTGAGCGTCTGTGATGTCGTGTTGATCTCCTCGATCATCTCAGTGAGATCTTTGTTCAGCTCATTGAGCCTATCCTGCAGCTTCTCGGCGAGTTTGTACCTATGCTAGTATCAGTCCGCCGTTCGAGGAGGCTAAAGACAAACCACTTACGTTCTCTCGCGTTCTTGATCAGGACCACGAAGGCCGTCAGACTTGCCGCTGACACCGTGCATCTTCATCAAGTTCTCAATTTCCTTCTCATACCGATCAAGATACGAATCAAGTTCTTGCTGATTTTCCTCCATCATCGTCAATTGCCTCTCGACCTCGCCAGCATCACGCTCGGCCTGGAATGTTTTCGAGTACAACTGTCGAACCTTGTCTGAATTCTCCACCAAGGCCCGGTCCCACTGAGCGACTGTCTCGGCTTGCTGTTGAAACTCCTTTTGATACTTGGACAAATCGGCAGCCCATCGTGTAATGATTTCATCCATGGATTTGTTCTTCAAGCGTGACTGAGCTGAGGGTGCGGGCCCGACTGTCGAGCTGGCCAGTCCGCTCTTGGCCGCATCTGCCCCAGAAGTCCCTGATGTACCCGCAGCAGCCCCAAGGGTAGGTGCGGAAGAGGTAGCAGTCGACGCTGGCGCTTGCGTTGTACCTGTTGAGGGCTTGTTGAAAAGGTTCGACGTAGCGCCAGTGGTAGTCGTAGCTGCAGAAGCAGGTGCGGCAGAACTTCCGCCTCCAAGGCCCCCTAGACTTGGAAAAGGTGATGGCCCACCGCCCCCTCCTAGAGTTGGGAACAAAGATGTACCTGATGCTGTGGTCGTAGTGGCTCCACCGCTTGTCGCTGTGGTAGTAGCTCCAGTAGAGGCCATTGTGCTGGCAAGGGTAGACGTAGTGGGCTTGCCCCAGCCGAAGGTCGAGCCGCCGCCCGTTGACGCTCCTGCGGTGGGTGCTGCTCCTGCAAAGAGACCGCTAGCCGGAGCTGCAGAAGATGCAGGGGCGGCAGTTCCCCCCAGGCTCAGAGTGGGTGTCGAACTCGTCGTGGATTGCGAAGTTGCTGGTGGCGCAGCAGGCGTAGCTCCAAGGCTGAACCCAGATGGCTTCGCTGGTGTTGAAGAGGGCGTCGTACTTCCAAACCCGCCAAAGAGCCCGGATTTGGGAGCGGCTTGCGCAGCCGATTGCCCCGTGGAGGCTTGCCCAGGAGAAAAGAGGCCGGTAGGTGCTGGAGAAGCAGCAGGTGCGCTCTTGTTCGCATCAGCAGGAGCACCAGCGTTACCTGCGCCAAGGAGTCCTGCGCCAGGCGTGGAGCTACCTAGAGGCTTCGCAGCCGAAAAGCCCGTCGAAGCGCCTCCAAAAAGGGTCGGTGTAGTGGAAGAAGAAGTCGTCGACGGCTTCGCTCCAAACAATGACGAGCCCGCTTGTGTAGCTCCGCCTGCTTGGTTGTTCTGTTGGCCGAACAAAGAAGTGCCGGATTGAGTGCCACCGCCCGATTGAGTGTTTTGGCCAAAGAGACTGTTGCCGGGGGGCGCTCCAGCTGGTGTAGTAGATGGTAGGAAGGATGTCTTATTCGCTGCGGGCGTTGCGGCGGGTGTTGAGCCTGAATGAACATGTTAGCTCATGGGTAGCAAAGAAGGTGCGTCGATGCAAAATATACCAGCCGGTGTTCCAAAGCCGAAGGATGGTGTAGAAGACGGTGCAGAGCCGCCTAATGCGCCTCCAGCTCCAGCGCCGCCAAAGAGATTTGGTTTTGGCGCATCTCCAGTCGCCTTTCCAAACGATCCAAAAGCGGATGTTGTTGATGCGCCAGACGTAGCTTGGCCTCCCCCAAACAACCCACCTGGCTTGCTTGTAGCCGGTGTATTGGAAGCGCCCCCTCCGAAAACACTCGATGAACTAATAGCTGTGTTTCCGCTACCGAAAAGTCCACTGCCGGGCGTGCTTGATGCAGCGTTGGCGGTCCCGAAGAGTGATGGTGTTGCTCCGCTCGATGAGTTGGTGGCGCCAAACAGCGGCTTGTTGGGCGTGCTGCTACTGTTGTTGCTTTGTGTGCCGAAAGAGAATGATGATGCCATGTTGGCGGTCGTGGGAGGAGTGCGTTGGGAGACTGGTCAGCTATGGGGTGTGTCCTGAGCTGCCGAGAGCTTCGAAAGGAAGGGCAATTGGCAGCGAGAAGGTCGCAACAGCAGATGAAACTCCGTCGGAAAGTGCAGGAGAGAAGTCGCGGTGCAGTCACGCAAGACACTCTACGTCTACTACGGGCGCGTCAAGGTCGCATCCGCCAAAAGTTAGGCAAACAGCTGCATTGGCCAGGCTAGCGTCGGCGGATTGTTCTTCCCAGCGGCGGGCGATCAATGGGATTCCAGACCGCCCTTGTCCCCCGCCAATGGCACCGAGCCTGAAACCCAACGACGACACCTTAAAGAGCGTGGGAGGCGCAGCAGCCGATTGCATTGTTTAGCTTCTGTTCACGGCCTGCTCTTTCACATATCATACTCCCGTCAAAGACTCTACTTTGGCCAGTCCATCTCAAGTGCACGCGCGAAAGTGAGCTCAAAGCCACTGTATCCGACCCAATATGACGGACGAACTGGCACCGCCCCGCAAGAGCGTAGAGCTGGAGGATCCTGGCGCGAAGGAGCTTGGTTTGTCTCCTTTACCATGTCACTGGAACCATGTCTGATTGTTCATGTAGCAGACTCGAGTGACGAGCACTTCTCTGACGCCTCGGAAGGCCGCCCTGGCAGGACAGATGCAACCTCACCAATCCCAATCACACGAGTCGAGCGCGTAGACGACGAGCCTGCCCACGGCGAGGTGCCCGGCACAGATGCCTACAAGATGCGAACCCAGGACGCTGTTCCCGACGAGGTAGAGATTGTACCTGAGGGTGCTCGAAGTCGCAGTACCTCGCGGGTGAGCGCCAGCGATAGGCCTCTGACGCCTGGTGGGACACCAATTCCCAAGACAGTCGTTGAGAAGATTGATCCGGACCAGCCGAGTTATGGCGACGTTCCTGGCACACACGCCCATCAGCTCCGTCTTGCAGATGCTGAGCCCGACATCATCGTCAAGGCACCTGAACCGCCCCAGCGCAAAGGTACGTAGGGCATTTCCTTGGTGCCTCCTGCGTACCATTGACGGAAGAAGGGTCGCCAACTGCCTCTCTTGACAGGTCTCCCCTAAGCTCCAACGACGATGGCCCCATCGAGTCCACAATACATGTCGATGAGTCGCCTGACCAACCAGATGCTGCCAATGATGACGATGACTTTGCAAACGACGATGATGGTTTTGGTGATTTCGATGAGTTCGAGGCGGGCGGGGAAGGAGACGATTTTGGGGATTTTGACGATGGGTTTCAGCAAGGCGAGCAAGAGGCAGAGACTTCATTTGATAAACCCCCAGATCAACCTCCTGTACCTGCACCTCCTCCAGGTCCTGTAAGTCACAAGAATTCTAGCCCAGTATTGCCTACCATGAATCTGGCCCAGTGATGCATCGACTGACCATGGCCATTCTTAGCCGGTCCTTGATTTCGCCAGGCTCATATCGCTTGAAAGCATAACTACAGCTTCACAACCTTACATTGATGAAATATACCCTGCGTCACAAGACATACCTAGTATATCCACAAACCCCGAGGACACACGCTCCATATTCCTCTCCGAGAGAAGTCACTCGTTATGGACACAACTCGTCGCACCACCTCCCCTTCAGCCCCCAGATTGGGTACGTTCCCGCATACGGCGGCTCTTTCTCGTATCTCTCGGTGTCCCAGTAGACCTCGACGAGATTCTCCCCGCCTCCAAGCAGAAGAAACTCATACTGCCCTCCATTCACATACCCGGCGAGAAGTCGCCGCGACCCTCGGCAGATGGTCGTAGCGGTGCGCTCGGGCGCGTCAAGCGGGAGAATGCATCCACCACATCTGTCGATTCCTCTGCATCGAAGCCTGACCGTAAACGAAAGGGCCCTCCGCCTCCGCCAGAGCTCGACATCAGTAGCACATCGATGCTATGCGCGACAACGGATGCAGCATTACAAGGGCTCTCGGAAGAAGAGTTGAAAGCACACATTGAACGATTGAAAGGCTTGCAAGAGAGAGCGAAGGAGGTATTTGAGTACTGGCAAAAGCGTATGGAAAGTGCACTTGGAGATAAAGATGCGTTTGAACAAGTCATTGAGAGTCTTGTTGCACATGCAAAGAAACTGAGATAGTATGATTGTTTACTCTAATCCAAGGGATACCAATATAATATATCATTAAGAAAGTAAAAGTCCAACCATTAAGCGTCCCAGCGTGAAATCCTTTTTGGCATAAGCAGAGGCTTATGGGGTTCTAAATCTTTCTATAGCTATATATCTCCTCAAATCTTCTCGCCAGAACACAATGACTTCTTACTAGACTTGAACAAAACAGATTATCTTCGTTGAGCTGCTTGCGTTCTGGCTCACTTCCTAAGACGTGAGAGAGTCGCACAATAGTTACTTGACTCTAATGCACACCCTCTGATACCATGATTCGCAATGTGAATTCAGAACAGGAAATGGGAAAGATCAATTGCAACGCATACACTAAGCGCTGAGAGTAAGTTGTTGTAGTGCTCGCTGGACAATGTGATTTTGGGCATGGTTCTGGCTGCAGTGCTGACAGAGGGTGCGGTAAGGTTACGGCTTGGTGGCTGTAGACAGAGTGTAAGGGTTCGAGACACATTGAGAAAAGGGTGTCAGTACTGAGGCCGTAGAAATGGAGAGTTTTGAGGCCTTGGCTTAGAAAAGCGGCTGCATGGTCGTTGTTTGATATATTGGCGGAACGTCTTTTTCATGGTGTGACACATAGCTGCAAGCGAATAGTCTTGCTTAACAAAAGTGTTCTTATTGACTTGAAGAAGTCAGAGATATACTGATACATATCTTCGTTGCGGGCTTCACTAACAGATACTCAAAGGCGACTTCATGGCCGTAACATTCCTCAAGTATTGCTGTGGTGCATAATTGAATTATTGGTGGTGGAGAGAGTGAAGACAGTTGGCACGACAATATACAATGCATTCGTTTCATGCTATTTCCAAATTGATCGGAGAGTCGTTGAAAGCATTCGCGTTCGTTGTTTTACAAGCTAGACGAGACCCAGAGGTCAGCCCGCGCTGTCTATTCTACGATCTATCGCACTGGGAAGGAGCTTACTTCTGCTCGCCCTGGCCGGAAGCCTCACTCTCCTTGATGACATCATCGCTGTGTATAGAGTCAGCTTGTTCGTAGATTGTTGGAGAAATATAGGATGAATACTGACATGTGCTTGTCAAGGTCCTCAATATGCTTAGCTTGCTGCTTGAGTTTCTCCTTGATAGCCAAAAGCCTGCCAAATTCGTCAGCAGTCTGCCCTGTACGCCAAAATCTCTACTCAAGGTCTATTTCTATTCCGGAGAATGCAATTGGCAGTAGTGCGTGAACGTACTTGGCCCTCTCTTCCTGTCGGATGTAGAGCTCTTCGGCGGCAGTTTCGCGCTTGGTGAAGGCGTCACTGGGATTTCGATTAGTTTCTATCCTTCTTACACTTTCCACGCCTCACTTACCCTCCAGCACTTCCAGTGGCCCGCGATGCGGCAGAGCCGGTAGCGCCCTCGACCATGCGGAGAGCAGAGGTCGAGAAGTAGCGGGGTGCGGCAAAAGCGCGGGCGTTCCTGATGATAGATGTACGAAGCATTGTGGATTTTTGGCAAGGATGATGGGCGTTGGGGGGCTGTCTGTGTCGTTATGTACAGTCAATGGTAAGGTGGAGTGATGGCTTGTGGGAGCTGGTGATGGAGCTTGGACCCGCTCGTCATCGGTCGATGAGTCATGTGACTCTGGCGAAGTCGAAGCCTCGAAAATTGGTATATTTGCATTGAAGGGCTTCTAAGGAATTTCGTCCTCATCATGGCAATGTTATCTTTCAGCCTGTGCACGTTATCTTTGCCATTCGAGTCTTGCTCTGGGATGGCTGCATGTCGCAAAGGTCAGCTATCATTGCACCATCAAGCATTCAGGACAGCACAAAAGGTACATTATGTTTAGGTACTGGGAAGTAGTAATAGCTCCTTGAAAGGGCAGTCCATGTGATCTAGACGCAAGCTATGGAAGGGTTGTCGTTGTGAATCTCGGCACAAAACAGCAAACTAAAAAACGTATGCAGTAAGCCCAGGCCGTTAAATCAAGTAGAACTCTTAGAGGCCGCGGAATCAACGCCCAACATTGCTGAAGGTTTGCCATGCGTGAAGGGGTCATGGATGAGGCGCACTGCGGGGCATGAGGACTTTGACACCAGAACACAACAAACGCCTGAGGCCACCATGGAATCGCTCAACATGGCTTGCTTTTTTATTAGACTAGGGAAATTGAGGTGTTTGGCCGTCACCGCCTGTCAGGATGAGAAGTCGCGCCTGTTCTGGGCTGTGTGAAACGGCAAGCGTGATCGACGCCGCTGCTGCCAAGACAATCGGGTTCTCCCTCAAGGTCCCCTCCTCTGATAACTTGACCACACAAGCCGCCTCTACCAGAGACCTCCACCTCAGTTTCTCGCCAGCAACCACTACCGTTTCCATCTACTTCCCTTTCTACGCACTTACTCACCTCAACAAACTCTCTCTTCGTAAGTACCCCACCTTGCGTCACTCCTCCCAAGCCTGTTGGATCGGCTTGCAATTTGCGCCCTCAGCAGCGTCAACACTCGCCTTCTTCCAGTGCCATCAGCATAGCGTATCTATCCAAGCCGCTGGCTCTGGTCATCTTCGCCGCCTCTGTCGCCAGTGTCGACTATGTGCGCTGGACCTGGAGTTGGGCTATATCGCTGCCGTTCCAGCCGCCCCTCCTTGCGCCCTCTGCCGTCTGGTGTAAAGCCTGCGCGAGCAATTGACGCAGCGGCTTGTGGCATCCCCCGAGCCTTCAAGGCAGCCAGCACAGCACCCGATTTCGATCACAATTCCGCAACCTTCCCTCGCCCACAACGGAGCGCACACTGAGCGGCAGGCTTCCTCAACAATTGCGATAACAGGACGACCGTCCTTTTCGTGCGCTTACACCTAGTCTTCATTTACTGACGGTGACATACAACAGATTCCACAGCACAATGGGTTACGAAGATTCCGTGTACCTGGCCAAGCTGGCCGAACAGGCCGAGCGCTATGAGGGTAAGCCAACTCCAAGACGATGAGTTGTGATCCCGCAGGCTAACCAATTTCGGCAGAGATGGTTGAGAACATGAAGGCCGTCGCCTCTGCAGACCAGGAGCTCTCTGTTGAAGAGCGAAATCTGTTGTCCGTTGCCTACAAGAACGTCATCGGTGCCCGCCGCGCGTCGTGGAGAATTGTCACCTCGATTGAGCAGAAGGAAGAGTCCAAGGGCAACGAAAACCAAGTCGCTCTGATCAAGGAGTACCGCCAGAAGATCGAGGCCGAACTCGCCAAGATCTGCGAAGACATCCTGGAGTGCCTGGATGGACATTTGATCCCATCTGCTGAGAGCGGCGAGTCCAAGGTCTTTTACCACAAGATGTGAGCTATTCTGGTGTATAATGCGACGGAAAGCTTGCTAATATTTTTGTTTCATACAGGAAGGGTGACTACCACCGCTACCTTGCCGAGTTTGCCGTTGGTGATAAGCGCAAGACTTCCGCCGACAAGTCACTCGAGGCCTACAAGGCTGCTACCGATGTTGCTGCCTCCAACCTTGCTCCCACCCACCCCATCCGCCTCGGTCTTGCCCTGAACTTCTCCGTTTTCTACTATGAGATCCTCAACTCCCCTGACCAGGCTTGCCAATTGGCCAAGCAGGCTTTCGATGACGCCATTGCTGGTATGCACAAGAATTTGACGTAACACGTTCAGGGCTAACATACGCACAGAGCTTGACACTCTCTCCGAGGAAAGCTACAAGGACTCGACTCTGATCATGCAGCTCCTTCGGGATAACTTGGTATGTCCAAATACAACAGTGTATAAGTGTGTATAGCTGATTGAGTTTAGACCCTCTGGACATCGTCTGAGGCCGAGCCTTCCGCTGATGCACCCGCTGCTGCTGCTGAGCCCGCAGCCGATGCGCCCAAGACAGAGAGCGCCGAGGCGCCTGCCGAGGCCAAAGCATAGATCCAAACTCACGTTTGGAGGTAAAAGTGACAGGGATAGTGGTATGGTGCATCTTGGTATGGGTTAATGATGCTTGATTTCATCATTTCTTAACGGCGTGGAGGGTGCTCTAGAGTGCTTAGGCCGTGCGTGCTTCGTTAGACTCCCCAATCTTCATCCTGTCAACATCTTCCGCCCCGCCCGTTGTCCTACCTTCCCTCATATATGGTAATTATATACAAGTCTTGTATGACCCTCTTGTACGGTTCTGGAGGTTCATGTCTCATGAGCCAGTGGGTACATGACGACTTGCGTCGTTTTCTCCCAACCTCCGATGTATGCAGGTGTTTGCTTTCCTACGGTCCTTCGTAACACAAAAGATTTCGAATAAAAAACGTGCGCTATGCTCGCAAGAGCTTAGAAGCCTTCTAGTATGCAGATTTTTCTGTTTTGTGAAATCCTAGTTGGGCAAGTGCTGTCACTCCTTTCTGTTTATATTTTGGTCATTTTCCTATTACACGGCTCTCATTCGTGGCGTTTATACTGCATTTCCACTACGCTCACTGTTTGTATATCTGCACGACATGACTATTCTGACTCCTTGATACCACGCGATGTTAACAGAACTGAAACTCTATCGCTGCCTTTATATCTTTGCAGGTATGCTGGGTTTCTTCGCTGCTTGGGATTTATGTTTAGCAAGTTAACGATATCTTCTTCTGTAACGATTGATGCTTAAATACACATGCCTTTGATGGACAGGAAACATTCACAGAAAGCCGTCCAGCTCGCACTCATTGGTACAGCAAGCAAAGCCCCAATGTATACCGTTTGACTTCAGAATATTGCCATAGCATTTGCACACAAGGCATTTGTATGTCAGGAGTTGCAAAAGTCCTGGTTGATAGTAAACATGACTTATGACTCAATTGGTTGTACTGAAGAGGTGGAATGTAAGAGGGCGATGTTGAATAGTATCAACTGTTGGCTATTGCATTAGAAGCGCTCAAGGTAGCTATCTGATAACGGAGCGCGAAAACAAGATCTTGTCTGCAAATTAAACGGACATTGAGGTGCATGCAGCGCACAAACAGAGAGCGCGGCACACAAAGGCCTCAAGACATAGGTTACAGCCTGCCTCCAATCTCACCATTTATAGCCACTCAGTCGTACCGCCCTTCAATCTTAGTCATAACCTTCCTACCACAAAGGTAACCAGCGACTCCTATCAGACCGTCCATCTTCATGCTCTGGCTGCGCCCACTGTATACGATCTCAGCTCAAGTTTCGGTAGACGACATGCACACATGCCACTACCTTTTTCAATTTATCCCAAATATTGCGTTTGTACAGAGTTGTTCTGCAGCTTGGACAGCTTGGCTCTAGGCAATGCTTCAGACATTTTTCGTGGAATAGGTGTCCGCATCTCGTAATCTTGGCTGCGGGGTGGAGGCTTTTAGTGTTGCTGTTCGTGGGCGATGTCCTGGGCGTGGTGATTGAGGGGTCATTGGAATAGCAGCGTAGGCAAATGGGGCAGATCTGTTCGGGAGTGATTTCTTCGCACGGAGTTGAGAGTAGTTGTAGGCCTTTGTTGAGAAATTTGGCTTTGGACCTGTATATGACGCCTTTGAGCTGCACTTGGGCTGGGTGGGAGTCTGATGGCATAGCTTGTGCTGATGGTGTGGCAGAGCGCGGTGTTGACGTTGATGTAAAAGCGTGTTTTATCATTGCAACACACTGTTTGCGTATCTTCATCTTGATAAATTGGTCCACCAGAGGGTAGTTTGGAACCTTAGCGAAGGTAAGGATAGTGATGGATTGGAAGGTAAAACTTGGGGCTAGTGATTTTAGAGTACAAATGCGTCTGTCGATGATGCTGCGAGTGAAGAACAACCGAGTCGGAAGATGAGCTCGGGGATGTTGATGATAAATGTATGATTCGGGTCATCGGATTGGAAGAAGAGGGCCAACGTGCCTGCTTGGTGCGTGAGGGAAGGTGAGCGTGGGAACATTCGGGCCAGGTAAGCCCAAATGACCTTCCTCCTCGCTGATTTACTTCACTATTCGCACCTGGTAAGACTTGCAGTCGTGGAATCATGTAACCAGTTGAAGCTAGGTCATTGGCTGTGGAAGTAAGAATAGGCTATAAATAAGACATCACGAGCTCGAAGTCATCGATAACTACATCCTTGACGTCGCATATCTGTCTAGTGCAATAGCTATCGACGGCGCATTGTCTAGAGACCTCACACTCAACACTAAGACTTGAATAAATTGTGCAACGACTAGGTTTAGTCCCATCAAATGGAACAAGCATTGAAACGGTTACTTCAATAGTTAGGTTTTGGATAAAACGGATCCTGAATTTCAACGAAATCTCCGTGGACGTGTTGCTTGGGTTGAAGGCTCCTTCTACTTCTAGCTTGTATACGTCACTCAATTGTTCAAAATCTGCCTGACAGGTAAGTGGGATGTAAACTTCCACATTCTACGAATAATCGTCTCAAATCAATCAGTCTCGTCGTATCGCTCTCACTTCGTTTGTCAGTGGGCACCATTACTCTCCCTTTTCCCCCACGTATCTCTTGAAAGACCAGAGAATTCTAGCCTCAATACTTAACATCCAATATACATCTGTCGACAACGGCCTTTCTGCTTGATAAGTTTCAGTGATCATTCGAAGCTTGAGAGCTCGACCAGAGTTACATACATTGTGTTGACAGCATCGAGTATTTCCGCTTCCACTCTCAGAACTTGGACATCTGAACGTCATGGGGATAATTCAATCCCGAATATACGCTACAGAACCCCAAGCACCATATATGCCCCCAATATCAGCTTTAACCAGCATTGAAATCGTCAACGAGCTGCGAAGTCCACCTGTTACTGGCGTACAAGTGTTGTCGACCCGGATCGAGATCTCGACTAGGTTACAGCAAATTGATCTATCGCATTTCCGATTCCTACATCTACCACTCGAAGTTAGGAACATGGTCTACGAGAGGCTTGTCGTAGTTGGTAAAGTGTTCTACAGCCCCGACCACTACGACATTACCAATGGCCAACGATGTCACGATTACAAACGCTTCAGAAAGCCAGAACTTCAGCTACTGAGAGTATGCAGCCAGTTTCATGTTGAAGCCGAGAGCCTGTACCACGCAAAGAACCTATTTGTCCTTCCTATTGAGTGGCAGCAGTGCTATCCTTTCAACACAGTTTCGCGCGTGTGGTGTCGGAAGCCCAACCTTGGCCGCCAGTTGTTCTCTGCAGCTGGGCTAGATAATATAAGACACGTTAGCGTTGCTGTTGATCAGAAATTGACAAGGCTGCTTGGCCAGACTTTCGAAAATTGGCAAATACGTGAAGTTCATAGCAATATCTCATATTCCCAGCGGACAGTCCAGGACAGGTACCGACTCGCTCACGATATACATTTAGAGAATATATTTTGGGAGTGGTCGACGATGCTTCGCCAGCTTAGCAGCTTCCAGGAAGGTCTTCTCTACCTTGAACTTGATCTCACCAATGCATTCTGTGCAATTGGAGACTGCCGGCCGTTTGGTTCTTACTCATTGGCCGGGTGGATAAAGGAAGTCAAACCCAAAGCTTTAGATGTGCTAGGCATGCAGACAATGGGCGAAAAGCAGGATTTCCTGGCTAGGACGATGGAAGCTGGTATTAAGCACCACAACCTCCGCTACCAGTACGGGCTACGCTTCCGAAAGCTTGGGGATAACAAAAGATGGAACATTTGGAAAATGGACGCGGAAGTCAAGGGAGAACAGTCAATACTCCCTGGCGATTATTGAAATTCCTGCACAAACTCAACTGAGTGACTGACTTGAGAACAAACTAGATTGCCTAAGGTGAGCCGTTCCGAATCGACTGGGAGTTGCCACTTGATGTATCTGTGAGAGCCACTTTTTATCATACCTACTGGCTATGCGACTATGGAAGAAACGCCTCACCCCTCCCGGAAGGTGAGAAGGCATTCTCATAAGAAGAGGCACTACTCATCATAGTGTAAAGGTACCCACTCATTGTTAGAGATATATACTGATTCGAAAATAGGCTATGAGTCAAAACCCCGCTTCGGCAGCATGAAAAGTGTTTTCGGAAAAGGGAAACAAGCGCGGCTTATGAAATTTAGCTCTAACTGCTCTGAAGAGTATAATACCATTTTTTTTTAATTTACTCCTCGGCCACGTGTCAGTGATCAATTTCCAAATACTTTATCTTTTAAATTGCCTTAAATGCACAGCGTCCTTATCAATCCCTTACTGCCTGCCATCAACCAAGATACTGTACTGGCTCTGAAGCACACTCGCAAATCTGTAGAGACGTTGGCTCGTTGAGAGCCAACAGCATGGTTTCTATTTCATATTTTGTCAATTTATACGAACTAACTCTAACTAAATATAGCCTGAGTCCGTATTTGCTCGCGGTGTTTAGTAGTGAACTAAAAAGATACATTGCGTAGGTATGAATATGTTGCCTTCACCTTGGGAACTGGTCGCGGACTTCAGAGCCCACAGATTTTATGTATCAGCGCCATCGTAACTTAACTCCTATTCGATTATCCGATCCTTGTATGCAGAGCCAATATTGTTGTGTTTGATTGTTGTCAAGGCGACTTAGTATGTGTGTCGTCATTGCCCTTAGTCTCATGGCCCAAGCTTCTGGGAACATTGAATGTCGCGGAGCTCACATGTAACTGCACGTCGTCAATGAGGTGTTCAGATGACAATCCTTAGCAAACGCTGATTTTTAAATTGCCTCGCTTCGATCCGCGCGTGTACTAAGCGCTTGCGAAGACTGAGTTCTCTCGTGTTCCACAAACATGCACGGCATACTCGAGCTCTCAATGCAGTTGCTCAACTCATTCAATCCGGCAAATTTCGGTAAGTGACTGCAAACGTTCTACAAACGCTCGTGTTCTGCTCGAGCATAGAAGAAATACAGTTTTGCTAACTGTGAAAAAGCCAGACTTGGAAAACAAATTCCCATCCAGGAGGAGCACAAGAACGTGAAGCGTAAGTACCTTGATGACCAACACATCAACATGCGAATCTCGACCGCTGGATTTTGGGACTGAGATCGAATACAGCCACGGTGACAACGAAGTCTAGCCTCCCAGATTACTTTGTCACCGACGATGGACACTTCCAAGGCCCAACGCAAACTGGAGCCGCGCCTTATCTTGCGCAGACAAATCTGGCACCGTTCGCAGGCGTTTCCTACATCCCAAATACACCACTAGAGACACAAATCCCAATCGCAGGCAATGTAGATAATAAAAATATCTTTCAGAGTTTAGCCAACATTAGCCCCTACTTCCCTAACCCTCGAGGATTCGGTGTCAATGAATACGCAATACCTTCTGGATCCAATGTATCATGGCTTAATATGGTCCACCGCCATGGCAGTCGGTACCCTGAAGTTAGTGGTGATGCAGCAGAGCGAACGCTGGGGAAGAAGCTGACCGATGCTGCTGGAAAATTTACGGGCCATGGTCCGCTCAGCTTCCTGAATGATTGGAAGTTTCTCCTAGGTGCTGAAATCCTGGTTCCGAACGGGAAGCAAGAGCTCTTCACTTCAGGCACATTACATTACTACCACTACGGGCATTTATACCCAAACAACGGAAGCAAGATCATAGTGAGAAGTACCACACAGAAACGCATGACGGAGTCTGCCGAGTACTTCCTTGCAGGATTCTTTGGTCTAGGCTGGACACAGAATGCGACACTCGAGTTGGCCATCGAATGGCCTGGCTTCAATAACACCTTGGCAGGCTACAAGCACTGCAATCATACAAACTGGGTCGTAGCTAAAGAGGGTAAGTGTCAATGGTTCGTGTCATTAAGGTATGCTAATAAACTGTAGCTCTTATGGAATGGGTAAGAGTGTATCTCCACGATGCGCACCAGCGTTTCAGGGATAACATCTCAGGAGAACTAGACTGGACAATAAGCGATACATGTAAGTCCTACCAGGCTACACGGTATACCGGGATCTCATGCGATTAGATAATGCCCAAGCTTTGTGCTCATATGAAACTGTTGCGCTTGGGTTCTCGCACTGGTGTGGACTATTTACCTACGAAGAATGGGAGGGTTACGAGTACGCTCTCGATATTGCATTTCAAGCTGGTACTGGGTTTGCTTCCCCTGTTGGTCGTGCTATTGGTGTTGGTATGCATATCCATTGCCTACCAGGATTCATCTACTGACTTGAATTAGGTTATGTACAAGAAGTCCTCGCTCGCATGCAACACCATGTCATCACCGATCCAGCAGCACAGATCAACGTCACTCTTGACAACAACACAGTCACATTCCCCTTGGATCAAAGCATCAACCTTGACTTCAGCCACGATGCAGGTATTCTTAGCATCCTGGTTGCGTTTGGCTTGACGCAGTTCAACGACGTCCTGCCTACGACGCACATTCTGAAGGATCGAGAGTTTGTCCTTTCGCATCTCCAGCCGTTTGCCGGCCGCCTTGACATCGAGGTTATCAAAGCACCAGCGCCGGTGAACCCCAATAGGTCAGATAAGAAGGTATATCTGGAAGGCGAGCCTACTAGCTACGTTCATTTTATTCTCAATCAGAGAACGATACCTCTAGGAAGAAGCCACAAGGAGTGTGGAGATAGGGATGATGGCTGGTGTGAAATGAAGACTTTTCTAAAGGTGCAACAGAAGCAGATTGAATTGGCCGACTACGACTATGCCTGCTTTGGGGAATATGAGAATCCAAAGTATGGAGATGTCACCGACGGGCGGCCGACGAGGTAGGATTGGTTTTTCCTCAGTTCTTGAACGTACTGGAGGCCTTCAATTATCTGTATATGGAATAGAAAACTACTGGAGCCTGAAGGGCGGTCCGTGTAATTCTGGTAGTGATCAATATCCCAACACAAATACTTTTCACTGCGACTACTTTGCCCAACAACAATTCCGTTTCCAAATTTTGGTACCAGTTTGATATTCCAGAATTGTTTGCCATGCTGAATTCTTTTTAAACTGCAAAGTCCCTCCATCACTTCCTTCTCTACTACAACACATTCACATCGTATAACACACACACACACACACACACACACACACACACACACACACACACACACATATTATACTACCTCACGATACCATCAAAACATCACACATTCAACTAAAATGGCTTCAAATACTTCCCTCGCCAAGCTAAACCCCGTCATGGGCGCGCCCTCTGAAGAAACACGCCGCAAGCTCATCACGGGCTTCACAACACCACTGGCAGCCTCACAGTGCACCGAGGACACAGTATGCACAATCTGTCTCGAAACACTTGCAGACGAAGCCGAATTGGCCCAAGGTACGTAAAACACCCCAACCAACCAACCAACCAACCATTGCAAATTCGCACCAACGAGCGCAAAGCTAATTACCTATCGCAGACCCAGCCGTGGAGCCAAAGACGTGCGGGCACAGCGCCCACATATCCTGCCTGGTCAAGTGGACGGCGCAGAGCTCGCTGTGTCCGTTTTGCAGACAGCAGCTGTTTGCGAGCCGCAAGCAACTGCAGGGGGGGAAGAAGCCGAGTATTCGGCGGTTTGCAGTTCCGTTTGAGAAGTCGGAGTGTATTATTTCGGAGCGCTTGTATTTTCAGTGGCTGGGCATGGCTACGAGTGACAGGCAGCGTGGCTATCTTAGGGAGTTTAGGGAACTGTGGGATGAGAGTGAGGGTGCGGTGGAGCGGTATTTGAACTCGGCATAGTGCAATTGGAGGGGAATTGGTCCTTTGCGGTATTTTGGGAGTTTTTTTTCACGGTGTTTATGGTTAAGGAGTGTTGTATTGATTTAATTTCCTTTGTCATGATTGATGGACTTGACCGTACCCCGTGACCCTTGTAATTGTGATGTAAACTACAGTGAAGACATGTAAGCTGCCTCGTGATTGCTAAATCGCGCGGGCCGACTTAGGCAGAGTCGAGTGAAACCGGCGAGTGGATGTTACCGTGTCGTTTGGATAATACCCGAGTAATGTCAAGCTAAGATCTGCAGTTATTCTCCGTGTAGTTGAAGATTACGAACCCGAACTCCCGAGAGATCGTCACGAGCGCGGAAGGCGGTGACCTTGTTCTATCTCCTTTGATCCATCGTACAACGGATTTGGATGCGAAAAACGGGGCGGAACGCACTGAAGGAAGCAGAGATGCGCAACCAAAACCAGCTACTGTCGAGACGCGCAATGAGAAACTATTGGAGAACGAGCATGGCTCTGTGCATGAAAGTTGAGACGTCATTTCATGGGGGATCGTCACCGACTGCTGTGTCGAGAGGTAATGTTGTACGTACCAACACTCAGTTGCTCCAAACGTAATCGCCATTTGACGCTGGATATACTCCAGCCTGTATGCAACACTGAAACAGCAAGTGTGTTGTATCTGGACTTGTAGGCTATCTGAAGCCGGCTACAAGCGTCATGCTTAGGCGCATCCTGAGAGGGCAAGGGGGCCGATCACAGCTTACTAGTAGGGTATGGGTTTCTAAACTGAAAAGACGACAGACGGGTGGATTGCGACATTTGTTCCTTGAGCGGTGGGCCCGGGGTGTATTTCTTCCAGTGGCGTTGGAGGGAATAGATTCGATCCTACCGTAGATGCTGCTCTTGGCTCGGCGACTGGTCGAATGGCGGGAGGGTGGACGGTCGCTCAACGCCCAGGGTTGCACGATGATCAAACACAAAATCTCGTCATTGGGCAGCGAGCCGTAGACCAATGTACGGGTCCAAAGCGGGGTATCGTGAAGACAATGGTGGATAGACGACGCGGATTACAGTCCATACGAGACATGGGCTGGGCGTTTCGGTGACTCTCGAGAGTGCCACGAAATGCAGAAAAAAGTGCTTGTCATCTAACGGGTGCTCCCCCAAAGAGTGCGCAGCGGCAGGCTGGCGCCGCAGGGTCCAACTCTTACGCCGATCTCTTATTGAATTGGAGTAGCAGCCTCGACGAAACAGAAGCACCCGACGGAGTGATCAGCGCTCAAGACGGGCGTGAGACGGGCGAGGGTGGGCGCGTGGACACTGGCGACCCGTAGAAGCATGGTCGACGAAGATGCCGTGGGCAGAGCGTGCTGGGGATGTGCTATTCCCAGCGCATCCCTTGCGGCGTGGTCAGCCAGGAGGCTGGAGGACATGTCGGTATGGCTGTTGGAAGATTCCACGATGCTTGCACACGCCAGGTGCCGCTGCCGAGGAGTGCTATATTAGAGACAGGCACCGTGGCTCCTCGGGACGGGGGACGGGCAGGGCTGATTGGGCGCAGAGGGACCCAGAGGAAGGTTCGGGCAAGTCGGCAGGTCTTCGAGTGATGTCAGTAGCGCTTGGAAGGACAAGGCGATGCGGCGCTCGGTGTGGGACCAGGCAAGCATGCAAGCCGGGTGGGTGGCCCAAAGCACAGCAGATCAGCGCCGCACGGATCGCGCCCGACGTCATCTTCGAGTTGCCTGTGTGGTGGTGGTGGTGGTGGTGGTTTGCGGCCACGGCTTTGCGCTGATCAGAGAGTTGCCAGGCAGCGGGCGTGCGATGCCCTGACCGAGCAGCGAGCAAAGGAGAACAAAAAGGAAAGACGGGCTCCCTGTTGGCGCCGCTGTGCTACGACAGAGTCCTTCGCAGGCTCCCATCCACACCGACATCCAACGCACCGCGTCACGACACGACCCGACACGTCGCTGGCCCGTCACCCTCCAGCGCCGATCAGCATATCAACACAGCCGTGGGTGGTGTGTTCCGCTGACAGGCAAACCATCGTCGTCGTCCACTGTCCTCGACACCGCCAGATGCAGCCATCGACGTCTCCGGAGCGGCGGGACTAGACCACTTCTGCAAGCCACCACGAGGATTTTGGGGAACAAGGCACACCGCGGCCCTCGTCGTGCATTCTTCCTTTCTTTTCCTGCCCACATTCCTCCCAGCATCCCGCAAGCAGCAGCAGCAGCATCCACATCAGCAACGCAGGGGCATCCAACTTTTGCGCCAGCGCCACCCAGAGACCCTTGAAATAGTTGCGGTTTAGCCTTTGCTGGGGCCCGCTTTAGCTTTAGCATCCTTCGACCATACCCACCACCCACTTGACCATCCGCTTGGCACCCTACCCACACCCGTTGCAACGGCCGTGTCTGCCGAAGTCGTGCACTCGTGGCTCCCCAGGCAAAACTTCGACTCTGAGCCGCATCGCCGCTGCTGGTCCTAAAATGTCCACCCAGCCCCACGTCACAATCACTCCCTACCCGACTGCTACAGAGCGCGGCGACCGCCGAGCTTCGTATCCAGACGACATGTCCACCACCTCGTCCAACTCGTCCGTCAGCGACCAGGACCAGCCCAAGCCCGACCCCATGCTGCAGGCACGCCCTCGCCTGGGCAGCAGAAAGTCCAGCGGCACCATCATAATACCGCGCGACAGCCCCAATGTCGAAATGAAGGAGGAGGAGTACGACGACGACGACGCAAGAACCATGAGCCCGCGGCGCAGCAGCGAAGAGATTGAGAAGATGGGCCAGGACGCCCGACAGGCGCTCATAGAGTAAGTCACCTTTTGGTCCTCACGCCGGACTTGGACTGCCGCCACGACACCATTCAATGCGACAACGACGCCCCGCTCCATTGCTTCTTTACCCCACCCCACCCCAAATCGAGCCCATTGACCATGGCCACTCGACTAACCACCGTCACCAGACAAGCCAAAGCCCTCCAAGCCAGCCTCATGGATATCGTCGACCGCGTCGAAGTCGTTAAGAACGAGCATGAGAAACTTGAGGGCGGCAACAAATTTCTCCAATCGTAAGTCTCCTCCACCATGCGCCGTTTGCGACTCTCCCTAACACATGGCAGATACATTGGCGAGCTCATGCAAACAAGTAAACTCACGTCTGCAGGCGCCGCCAAAGGCTCCAAGAACAAAGGCAAAGGGCGAGTGATAAAATAACAATCAGCGCTCCCACCGCCCAGGTCACCCGTCTCCAAAGATACCTTGGCCCGTGGAGCATACCATCATGTCGGCATATTCCCTAACCCCCATCGCATTATCGAGGCTACCTGCCCAACAAACCCAAACTACCAAGCCATCATGATCATCTACTGCCTCACCTATTGACCAATAACGACCTACTACCCTCAACATACAAACAATACACAGACTATTTGATCGCGTTCACGAGCGTTGCATAGCGGCACGGACTTCAGGAGCTGGCGTTCACATCATTTCCCTTCGATTCCGCAGAACTGCTTCTGTCTTACCACAGTTTATCAATCACCTTCTATACCACAACCCTGGATCTGGCCTTTACCGAGCAATTGCTTCATCTTTACCAGCTCAAACCAACAATTTTACAACGACATATTGCGCCTATTGCATTGGCTTACATTGGTCTTATATCAACCAACATATTAGGCGACCACGGTGTTCTTGGAGTTCATTTTTTCACCTTTGGTGGCACCTTTGTTTGCGGGTGGGATACACTCGCTTTGCCGAACGGGCGCAGGAGAAGCATCCTGGCGTCCAACGTCCGATTTGCCATGCCCACATGGGGCACATGAGCTCGGACTGCCAATGACAGAACGGCAATGGATCAGTAGATATATCCTAGAGCTTACTACGAGGCAGTATTATGAATCAAATCTTCATCAGTTTAGAGCAATCTGAGCAACAAGCATGCTTCTTTCCCTTCGCTTCTTTGAATGGCTGATCATCATCTCAACTCTCATTGCAACCTGACTCACAAATGCCCACTTTCTGCACCCCACCATCCGTCCACTACACTCCTCGCCCCAAGCCCACATCTGCAAACGCTCCCAAATCCAACCTATCGCCGGATCTCGGATCCCGGTTCCCATGCGGCCCCTGCATTTCCCAGTCTCCCTCTCCTCCCTAAACCCCTCGCGGCGCCATGTTTAAAATTCCGCCGAAAATGCCCCACGAGACCCAAAAGCTACAAACGGTGCGGAAATCAAACCCGGGGCGGAACGAATAAGAGAAGGGGGCCATGTCCCGCAACCTTGGAATTCATTGCTGACTTTCCATCGTGACAGACGCCACTGCCGACAATTTAGGCCCTTTCATTCAACTGGGGCATGCATTCTCCGTGCGTGCAGCTTTGCTCGTCCAGCGTGCGTCCGAACAAACAACGCCCCATGGTGCATGTGGAAAAGGTTACCGGTGAGTATGCGCGCATTAGTCGATATATGCATGGTATGTGTGGGGGGATGTTTATTTTAGGGAGGAAGAGAGACAGAAGGGGGGATAGGGAAAGGATTCCAAAGTAAAAAGTACCAAATCATGACTAGCGTCCCAGTTATCCAAGTACATTGTTGACTTTGCCTGCCAGGTATCATGTATCCAAAGCAACGTTTTGTAATCCAAGACAGTAAGAGCGAAAAACAACCCACGTGCGCATACGTTTCGACCCCCCGGGGATATGCTGCTCTGCTTTCGCGCGACATGCGAGTAATGAAGGCGTCATCTATTCCAAATCGCTCTTTGCCAGTAAGCTAATTTACTCCCCGCCGTTCGCCCTTTTGGCATGGTAAGGCCCGATTGTAATCCCCGGGTCCTACAAGTCCAACTTTCCCCCCCAGCTTTCTTCGATAGAAAGAGACAGAGAGGCAGAGTCAAAAAGAGGAGGCATAACGTCAGCTTCCGGCATGTTAAAGTTAACCACTAAGAAAGTTGGACTTCCAAATGGACTTTTTCCCAAATTATCTAGTTAGTTGCGATATCTATATACACCCCCCCTTGGAGTAATGTAACCATGCACGGTCCCAAAAAACATTCGACTCCCCGGAAGATGCCGAAGTGACGGTGATACATTTATGATGTATTATGTTTCCGCAGGGCAGAAAGCAAGGCCACTTCTGCAAAGAAGGGGAGGGGTTCACCGCCCGGTTTTTTTTTGTGGAGAAAAAAAAACAGTCTAGGAACGGGAAGGGAAAAAAAAGAGGATCGTTACGCGTAATCCCGCACAGGACTGTGCTTTCTATGGGAGACTGCTGAATCGGTGCATGTAGCCCTGTCTACTAGCTAGGTACAACTGTTGCTGATAATCAATAGTAGGCGGTTTTATATGTCACTCCTTTCCCTCTTCCACTTCCTTAGTGTGTGCTGTCAAAAAGCGTTTTACTGCATTTCGAAAGCTTCGATATCGGAGGACGAAAGGGGGGGAAACTTGATTGGTAACTGCTGCATAACGGACAACAAAGCGACATTTTGCATTTTGCCTACAGCTCAACTTGGAACTTCGGAGGGGAGGGGGGACATGTCATGACATGTAATTGTCCGGACCCTTTTTTTTTCTCTTTGCTGTCTGTCACAGACGGAAGAGCCCATAGCCGGCCTCACATGGCCTACGCTATGGGGTCGCCTCAACGAAATAAACATCACGGCGATATCCACTTGTTCAAAAAGTCATGGAACGGTTCAAAAGGACAGAGTGGGTTGACTCACACACAAGACTAAACACCGCCCTTGCTCGGAAGAGCTGCCCCGGTTCTAGGATAAAGGAACTGCGTGGAACGCGAGCGCGTGTGCAATAGCAATCAGCAGGCCTTGTTCCTGAGTCAGCAGGTGATCCTCATCGATACCGTGGCTTGTAGCTCACACACATAGTAAGCGGTCAGTCAAACCTTGCTGCTTCGGCGTTTCTTCGATTCATTGACCGTTCGTCTCAAACGCCTCAACGTTCATCCGATGTTTCCCTTTGCTACCTCGACTATACTTACCCTCCACACCACAGTATTACATGCTAGGCGTGATACTTTCAGTTGAACGTCGTGCACAATGCATGTCTTATACCTGCTCTGAGAGGCTTCCATACTCAAGTCAACCAAGCGAGGTCCTTTTGATGACACAAACGTGAAGGGATCAGCAGACGCGAAGTGCAGTCCAAACCATCTATTCCGCTCACATATGTACACTACCCCAGTCAGACAATGAGCAAAATGGAATCTTTCTTTATCAGCTAAGTGTACACAAAATACAGTCGCCGTCAGCTAACGCTCAACTCGCTCGCATCGTCGTTCCCTCTCAAGCAAGAACCCCTGCTTATGAGAGCATCCTGCTCATATCGCCTCTGATTCTGTTATAATCGAGGAGACCCTCAATCTGTCCAACCGCTGAGACGGCGATGTCCTTGTCCCAAAGCTTGTTTCTCGCAAACTCCATGACGTCCTTCTCTGTGATGCGGCCAACAACGCGCTCAACCTCCTCAGGCGACAACCTGCGGCCGGTGGTGACGATTTGACGGCCAATGTCCTCGGCAACAGCGGTGGTGCCGTCCAGAGCAAGGAGAATGGAAGCCTTGAGTTGAGCCTTGGCGCGCTCAACCTCAGCGGATGTGACGTTCATTGATAGGCGAGACCATTCACGGAGAGTAAAGTGGACGAGATCGTCGAGTTGGGTGACGTTGGAGGAGGTGAGGTAGATTCCCCAGAGACTGGATGTGTTAGTGCATGTCAGGTAATAGGCTTTGATTGAACTAGACTCACCCAGTATCAGAGTAGCTGGTAGAAAAGCTCATGAAGCTGTTGGCCAGGCCATGTTGCGAGACAAAGTTGCTGAGCTTGCTGCCTAGGTATGCGGAGTTGCCCATTGCGCGGTCCCAGTTGCCGACAATGGCCTGTGTGACCAATGCGGTGAAATAGTCGGGGTCGCTCCAGCTTACACCCTCTACAGCGATAGCAATGTTGGCAGTTCCCATGGTGTCGTCACGGAGGCGGACCTCAGAGCCGATAAAGTCAGGCTTCTGCTTCTGCTCCGCGGCGATTGACTTGGCAGAGTAGTCCTGGGGCTCAGAGGGAACACCGGCGAAGTGCTTCTCGGCAAGGTCTACGAGCTGCTGGTGGGGGATCCCACCAGCGCCAACAAGGACCATGCGGTCAGCGGTGTAGTTGGTCTTGATGTAGTTCTCGAGGTCGGAGCGCTGGATGCTCTGGATGTTCTCCTTGGGTCCAAGGATGGTTCGTCCAAGAGGCTGGCCTTGGAAAGCGGTGGCGTGAAGGTGATCGAAAACGACTTCCTCAAGCTGCTTGTCCACCTCCTCTTGTTCGCGGAGGATGACATCACGCTCGCGCTCAATGGCCTGGGGCTCGAGCTTGGAGTTCTGGAGAATATCGGAGAGAATGTCAACGGCAGCGGGGACGTCGTTGTTGAAGGCCTTGGCGTAGTAGACGGTGTTTTCGCGCTGTCACTGCATCAATTTTCATCCTGCATAGCCTGCCTCATACTACCGTTTGCACATACCGAGGTGTAGGCGTTCAAGTGGCCACCCATGTTTTCTATCTCCAGCTCCAACTGCTGCTGTGTGCGCTTCTGGGTTCCCTATCCCCGATCATTAGCTGTGCGTCTCCACCATTGCCGCTGTGCGTGTTCGTACCTTGAAGGCAAGATGCTCGAGGAAGTGTGCGGTTCCGTTCGTCTTGTCCGTCTCTGCACGGCTTCCAGCGTCGATCCAAACACCGACAGTCGACGTCTGGGCCCACGGGGAGTGCTCGGTAGCGATCTGCGCAGTCGGGTCAATTGCAGTCCTCAGAGGTCCTGGAGGGTGCGGCATACCGTGAAGCCATTGCTGAGGGTGGTGGACTCGGTCTTGGAGCCGTAGGTGACGGGGGTCGCAAGGCCTCTTGTCAAGGGCGACAGCTTGGACGACTTGACGGCGTTGATGGCGGCGCGAGAGCGCATGCTCCGCTGCAGGTTGAGTGCGAGCTGCCGGGAAGCCATTGCGTCAGCTCGCGGTGCGGGAGAGGATGGGAAATGGGGCGGTGATGGGGTCGGGATGAGGTACGTCGAGCTGCAGCTTGGCCCAAGTGAGGTCGATGAGGTTCGAAATCTGCGGTCACGGGACTTCCCGGCTCCGACCGTTGGCCAATGAGCACGGTAGGAACGTCAGCACTCCAGACCCGAGGTATCATCGTCGACATCTTGAGAATCCCGTCTTTGAGCAGCTGCACGTCTCCACCACCACCACCACCGCCTCTCCACTCTCCATTGCACCGCCCGCACCGCTGCAATGGCTTCAATCATGCGTCCCGGCCTCCTCAGGCAGGCCTGCCAGCAGCCCGCCGCCTCACAGCGCATGATGTCGACCATCACAAGCTCCGCTATCAACCGACCGCTCGTCCAGCAGTTTCGGCCAGCCTTTGAGCGCTCGGCGATCCAGAAGTCGACGCGCATTGCTGCCTTTCACGCCACCCAGCGCAATCAGATTCTGCCCCCGCTACCCCAGAAGATCATTGGAACTGCAAACGAACCAACGCCAGTACCCGACCCATCACCTTCCCACGGAAGCTATCACTGGAGTTTCGAGAGGTGTGTGCAATCTTAGTTTGCGGGCAACAGAAAATCGCAGGCTTGTAGAGCTGTGCACAATAGCGGTGGCTCGTATTTTCGGTTATATGGCTAACAGCATGGAATAGGATTGTATCTGCTGGTCTCATCCCTCTGACCATCGCACCATTCGCCGCTGGATCGTTGAACCCCGTCACCGACTCCATTCTCTGTGCTCTTTTGGTTGTCCACTCGCATATTGGCTTTGAGTACGTAGACTCATACCTGACCTCGTTCATCGATTATGACGACATGGGTACACTACAAAAAAAATACCCGCAGGAGCTAACATGTCGTAGGGCTTGCATTGTCGACTACTTCCCATCAAAGCGTGTTCCTCTCGTCCGCAACCTCTCCATGTGGGCTCTCCGCATCGGAACCGTTACTCTAGGTCTCGCCCTGTACTCTTTCGAGACGAACGACGTTGGCATTACCGAGGCTGTTGCAAGGTTGTGGCACGCATAGGCGGTTTCCTGTGATGTAAAATAAATGCAAGGACTTTCTGGTTATTCGGTTTGAGTGTATGAGGCGCTTTGTGTGTGGATCTTGAGTAACTGCAATGAGATGTCTGAGTGTACCAACACAAAACCCAATATAGCCACGTGCATATCGAACAAGATCGTCGCTCGGTTGAGTGAAAGTGGCTTTCCTGCTACAGATATTTGCCCCTGCCTTACCATGCACAGCGTCGAAAATTCGCTGCTCAAAAAAATACCCAAACATTATACTGCACTTGGATTGGCTTTTTCATAATCCTGCAATTTCATCCTCAAATGACTCGCAGCCCCACTCGTGCTCCTGTACCCTCAGTCACGTTTTACGCACTCTGCAGGATAAAAGGAACAGAAGCCAACGTGGAGCAGCAATGGCAGGGCACCTGAACAATGTTTTTCTGGTAGACTTTGGCTGTACCAACGAACCCAGGTATAACAATATTTAAAACCAAGGTTTTAAATACCTATGATCTGTGCCACAGCTTGAGTGTCATGAATTGAAGAGGGGAGGCTTTGGAGAGCAGTAAGTGATCAACGATGATAATCAGCTACACTCCTAGATAGCTCGTCTGCACAGGAGCAAACTTTCATGAACGGTCTAGCCTTGAAACCTTCAATTCAAGGACGCTATGGTCCAATGTGTAACTCTATGCAAGCATGACGCATCGTGATGGCATTGAGCCAACATCAACAGCCTTACATTCCCTTCAATACATCAACCCGGCTCTCTGGACAGATTTTCCCACCGACACGCCCCTCATGCAACCACTTTTCTCCGTCATATCCAAACTCGATCAATGCATCCTCACTTCCCCATTCACCCTGGCCACTCAGACCAATCGGAATCTTCCCCTTTCCTTTGACGCCATCTACATACCCTACCGGGAATTGAATGCACGGTACGCCCGTAAAGTTGGCAAGCCAGACATACTCCATATTCCTGAGCTGCATGTTGGCATTCGTCATGCCTTGGGAGAGGTCGGCAGGATCAATTGGCCAACCTGCATTCGGCGTCGTCGGTGTTACAATGACGAGGCCGGGATACGTGCGAAAGAGGTGCGCCAAGTGTTCCATGAGAATGTTTCGGACGCGCTGTGCAAGAAGGAAGTCGGTCGCTGGCGTTTGTCGAGCAACAGTCATCAAAATTCTGTTAGGAGGCGTAAGATCGTAGATAGACGTCCGGTGGCCACTTGCAGCTTCAGCTAAGATCGTCATCGCATGGGCTAATTGGCCTTCTTTCAGGAGCGGAATATTGATGTCTACGATTTCGTAGCCTAGCTCCGACTTGAAGTACTGTAGAGCCGATTGACATGCTTCCTGTACCGGTGGGTCGGCGCGGTCGAACCAAGGCCTGAAGACACCAAGGACTTTATTTCGAGGACCAGTGTGCTCTCGCGGCGGACTGAATTGTGATGATGGATATGTCGAAGGATCTGGCTGAGCAAGGACACGGTACGAGAGCTCAAGGTCACACATACTGCCTGCTAGTGGACCACGAACTGTGACCGACTTCCCTGCATCCGGCATTGGGGCAGTTGATACTCGACCATGGGATGGCTTTAGCCCATACACACCACAGTAGTTGCTGGGAATCCTAATGCTGCCACCGCCGTCTGAACCGATAGCGAATGGGACTAGTCCGTGGGCTACGGCAGATGCGGCGCCGCCAGAGGAGCCCCCAGTATAGTACGAATTGTTGTAGGGATTCAATGGGGTTCCCCAGATGGGATTATTGTTCGTAGTGTCTGGTGTTTGTTAGCCATTGCAATACTTTCAGCACCGTCACCATGAGTTCGATGTGCTAAAGATGGGGAGAGCTGTTCTTCAATGCCTTTCCACTTACCCATACCCAGCTCATGCATGTTGAGCTTTCCGACCAAAATCGCACCTTCTTCCTCAACCTTCTTCACACACCAGCTAGTCTCCTTGGCTCCACCCCCGGTATAATCGTGGCTCGTACCAATATGCCGCTTGTACCCCTTGACCTCAAGATCATCTTTCACGGCAAACGGCACACCATCGAGAATACCCAGTGTCTCCCTTCTCTTCCATCTTTGTGTGGATTCGGCTGCAGCTTTCCTTATTTCGTCCACCCTACTCTCCATAAACGCAGTCGATAGCGGGCTTCGCTGTGCGACATCTCGTCGTATAAGCGGCAGAAGGGCCTCTATAACGTCGGTAGGCGTGAACTCGCCATTTGTATAAACAGCATGGAAATCTTCGATGGTGTAGAAGCGGCCGCCTGGTCTCCCGGTTGGCGGTGAATGCTGGTTCGTCTTCTCCGTGTAGCTGGTAGGAGCTTCGTCATCAGGCCCTGGGATTGGGATTACAGTGGGATCGTATCGCGGATCGATGCCGTCAAGTTGCCTGCATTTGCGCAGCGAGCTGAAGCCAGCATTGCTCCATAGAAGCGTCGGGAGAACCGGGACAAAGGCGACACTATAGTTGTTAGTTTAGCCATGTCCATAATTTGGAGAAGCATACAGATTAGCGAGGTAATGGAGCGGCCAGCCCTTTATCACTGGGTTATTTCCAGGCGGTGGAGCTTCGAATGGCGCATCGTGTGCTTTAGGCGTTGGGTAGTTGAGAAACCGCGTCTTCGAAGGATCGCTCCCTGACATTTTGGCTGCGTCAACAAGGATAGTAACAGAAACCGCTTGTATTGAGAAGGTTGCGCGGCTGTTTAACGCTGTTTAAGTATTGGTCAAGTCGCCGGATCAAGGGGTTTCGATGTAATCTCGACCAGCACTTCTGACGAACGCTTTCCGCTACTTCCGCTCAGGCATGTGAAAAAGAGGAACAGAGGCACTCTCCCGGGCTGCTATGTTTTAGTCACTAGAAGACTGTCTCAGAGGGCGGCGGCGCAGCATGCTCCTCACGAGGTAACCAAACCCACAGCTGGCCGCCGGCCGAGGCATCTCGACATTGGGACACGTTCGCGAAACAAAAAAAGGAAAGTTGCCCTAATTGTTACAATCAACACACACAAAACGCATATCGAGTATTGCGATCAGAATAGACACAAGATAAGGAATAATCATCATTTATTGCTACCAAACCACAATGCCCAGGTGTTACATCCATACTTTTGCTTTCTTGAAATAACCACGACCATACTACACTACCCAGGATGAAATGTTTACGGCCGTATGCATATCAGCCCTCTCGACTCTGTCCAAACGTCATAACTTGAAGATACGATCGTTTCATGATAGGCCCTTTCGCAGACATGCTTGAAGCTGGTGCTGCATGGCCGGGACCATGTCAACAACGCTTAGAGACTTGCTATGTTGTGTCCATTCAAGGTTGCCTATTTCTGGTCTACTGACCCTTGCCAGAGACCTGATCACCCATGCGATTGTACTCTTTCTGCATGTTCTCAACCTGTTTCTTGAGGTTGGCCATGTCGCGGTCCTTGGCAGCAAGCTCCTCTTTGAGTGCGCCAACTTCACCAGCACCGCCGATGTCCTTCAGAGAAGTGCCCTTCTTGGCCTTTGGGTCACCCTTGAGGGTCTTGAGCTCCTCCTCAAGGCGGAGGGTGTCGAGGATCATGACGTAGGTTCGGTTGAGGATGAGAGACAGGAAGAGGGTGAAACCGCAGAGGTACATGTTGCGTTGCGAGTAGAACTTGCGAGCCTGGACCTCCATACGCTCGATACCACCTAAACTGGCATTTCTACTTTAAAGGTTAGTATAGCTTCGCTGTGGGTGTCAATTTAATTTACCCGCCACGGCCCGAGTCGTCTGCGCTCGACAGCTCAATCTGAACACGGTAGACGCGATTTACGCTGTCAATGAATAGAATGAGAATAAATATGAACGTGATCTAGCCAATGGTCAGGTCCATGTGTCGAATTTGCTGCGATCTTGTCCATACCTTCATGCCATATTGTAACTTTGCTATTATTGGGCTCTCCGAAATGAAGGTGAACAGCTTGCGGCGCCATGTGAACGGCAAAGGAACGATGAGAGCCATGAAGATGACCATCTCGGCAACCAAGAGGAGGAAGACCTGGAAGCAAAGTAAAAGTAAGCATGGAGACGACATTGTGCATTGAGCAGGAGATGAGGAGAGGGCACGCGAGCAATGTGCGTGACGAAAACGCCATATGGCTGATCCTGAGCACCGTCTTCCCAAACAATGCTCAAGAAGGAGGGCAAACCTACGAGACTGTAGTAGAGCGTCATGTTGGCTACGTGGTAAGATCCTCAGAAACGAGCTGATCTCTGCGTGTGTGGGGTTGAGCACGAAGAAAAACGACGGGGTTGAACTGGAGCAGAAGAGCTCTTCAGCGACGAAAAGGAAGTTGAGGATTGGAGGGGAGAATTGGATGGAGTTGTGAACGTGTGGTGGAGGGAGAAGGAACAGGAACGCGATCTGTGGTGGGAGCCACAACTGCCTAGCTTGTGAACAAATACGTCACCCAGTCGCAGCTTCCTGGCGTTCCCGCAGACTGTGGCGCACAGGCCATTCAATCTAGCCTCTTCTAGCTCCGCGAACATTCACAATTTGAACGAGAACATTTTCAAGCCGAGCTAGAGAATCCACAACGCTCGCATATTGCAAGCCTGTTAGATCTGCACTACACTACGATGGCGATAGGTGAAGGTCATGAGGCCGTATCAGACCAACCAGCCTTGAATGGAGGAATTGCGATCGCCTCTGACCGAGTTCCCGGTGGAAATGGAGAGGTTGATGATAGCACTGGACCGTTGAGTCCGAAAAAGCGAACGAGGGCAACTAGTCAAGATGTCGAGAGTTCTGAAGGCTCAGTCAAGCGCGTCAAAGGTGTTGCACCGATTAAGGCAGAGTTAGCTACATCCACCTGCATATATTGGCTCACGTGCTAAGAACACAGGTTTTTGATACATCGAAGCGATAACAAATCCGAAACTAAAGATGATGTTGTGGATGACGATGCGGCTGAAGCCGCAGATGATCGTTATCACAAGGGTGATGCACGCGACGGTGGTAAAGGCAAGAACAATAAGAAAGAGAAGAAGCAAAGAGGCCAGAACACCAGTCGAACTTTTGGAAGCTCGCGCGACAAACTGCCTCTTTGTGGTACTCGCGCGCTAAGCAATGAGTTTTCACCCAAAGACTGCCAATTTGGTGACAAGTGCAAATTTGAACACAACCTTCGCAAGTACTTGAAAGAGGGCAGACGCGAAGATCTTGCCACGTTCAATGGTCAGTGTCCAACGTACGAGGTTAAAGGATTTTGCCAACTAGGTTGGAAGTGCCGATTTGTTGGCAGCCATTCCGAAGAGCGGTCTACTGAAGACGGAAGAAAGGAGCTGGTTCTGCATGAAGATGCTGAACGCAAGGCTAAGATGACAGATGATGATGACGAAGTTGACGTGGTTAACGTCGTGCCTAAGGAGGTCAAATTCGGCCTTTCACGACGAAAAGTTGGGACACCGCGCTCTGATCAGTATCTGCAATGGATCGAAAAGAACAAAGATTCAGAAAGAACCATGTTCGACAATGCTTCAGGTGATACTGAAGCCCTTAAGGAAGAGAAGGACGCCCGCAGAGCAGAGTACGTTGAAGCACCGTTCAGACCATCTGAGAAGCGACGCCTGTATTATGGACCCGAAACACCTGTCCTTGCGCCTCTGACCACGCAAGGAAATATGCCTTATCGCAGACTTTGTGTAGACCTCGGCTGTCAAGTGACCTGGAGTGAAATGGCAATGGGCATGCCACTAATTCAAGGCGAGAGAGGTGAATGGGCGCTTATGAAAGCACATGAGTCTGAGATCAGCGCGCCAAAGTTCTCTGGGAGAAACACAGTCGTGCAAGGCTACGACAACTCAAATGACCTTAAGTTTGGCGCTCAAATCGCCGCAAACAAGCCGTGGCTTGCCACAAAGACTGTTGAGGTATTGACCGACCATTGTCCTAAGTTACGGGCAATTGATCTGAATTGCGGTTGTCCAATAAACCTCGTCTGCGAGAAGGGAAGCGGCTCGGCTCTGCTAGACAGCGAAGCAAAGCTAGAGCACATTCTGCGCGGCATGAGTTACGTCTCGAAGGAAGTCCCTATCACTGTTAAGATACGTATGGGAACCAAAGACAACAATCCGACTGCACAAAAACTCATCAAGCGTCTCGTTCTTGGTGGTTACGAAGCAGTCGAGTCCGGAAAAGGTACATCAGGTGTTGCAGCCATCACACTTCACGGAAGGAGCAAGCAGCAGCGTTATTCTAGGAGTGCAGACTGGTCATACATTGCCGAATGCTCGTCGTTAATCAAGAGGCTAAAGAAGGAGAAGGATGCCCAAGTAGACACGATCGCAGAAGCCGATCCTCGTGACCTTGCGAATGGTGGTCACGTCTATTTTGTCGGTAACGGTGACTGTTATTCTCATGAAGATTACTTCAGCCACATGGAAAACGCCCAAGTTGACTCCGTAATGGTGGGCCGGGGTGCACTGATCAAGCCTTGGATTTTCGAGGAGATAGAGAAAGGACAATACCTGGACAAGTCAGCAAGTGAGCGTCTGGCCTATATTGAGAAATTCGCCAAATATGGCCTGCAGACTTGGGGCTCAGATGAGTTAGGGATTGGTACAACACGTCGCTTCCTCCTCGAATGGCTCAGCTTTGCTCACCGATATGTCCCTGTTGGCTTGTTGGAGCATTTGCCACCAAACATTCAGGATCGACCACCAAGATTTAGAGGAAGAAACGACTTGGAATCATTGATGGCTAGTGAAAATTACAAGGATTGGATCAAGCTCAGGTTAGTGTTATCTCAATCACGAGCGGGTCGTAAAGCTAATTTTCAACAGCGAAATGTTCCTCGGTCCCGCGCACCCAAACTTCAAGTTCGAACCAAAGCATAAGTCTAACGCGCACGATATCGAAGCAGAAGGATAAGCATTAGTACGAACATTTAACATCTTATCCATCTATGTATTATCTTGCTGGAGGAGTCTTGTATCACAGGGTGCTGAAACTCTACCAAAAGTGGTAGGGTGCTTAGGATATCCACTTTCCCATAGAGTGAACCTCCTCAGAACCAAAAGAAACTATCACTATTCCATGACCTGTGCATGTGCAATGCTGATGTGAACAACCACACGAGATGTAGAGGGCAGAGGGCGGAGGGCAGAGAAGCATACGTCATGTTGGCAGACTACTATGTGTTGACAACCTTCAGGGTCCGTGAATAACGTGGTCAATGAACCTTATAGCTTCAAAGTAATCCAAGATACCTTATACATTGATTCAAGGATGGGTTGCAACTTGAAGTTCGATTGGACAAATGAGCATTGATAACTCCAGGTACGAGTTCTGGTGGTGGGGAAAACACGCTAGTGGAAGCTTGGACTATCTCACTTTCACTTCAAGATTCGCGAGACAACGCGTCTATCCTCCGAGTCATAATTTGATTTGCTGTCTGCGGCGTCACTTCTCTTTACGCTTCGCATAAAGGTCGCCCAATATGACTAGTATTGACGATCTGTTTAAAAGCGCGAACGGCTCTGCAAAACGCAAATTCGAGAACCCCAACGAAGCCGACCCGACACAAACATATAAAGCTGCGAGGCTAGATGCAAAAAGTAATGTCAAGCAATCGGCACAAGCATCTGTAGAGGAAGAAGAAGATGATGATGATGAGGCGGGTCCCTCATTACCGCCTGACTTTGAGGATGGTCCCGGTGACGACGACGAAGGGCGATTTTTTGGCGGTGGCTTGGACGAGAATGCGAAGGACGCTATGGACTTCTTGGATGCCCAAGATGGGGAAGATGCAATAAGAGAGGAGAAATACGACGCTACATGGTTGAGGAAAATGGCCCTCAACTTCGAGAAGAAGGTGAACAAGAATTCCGCACTGCGCGCAAAGTACGAGGACGACCCGTCCAAGTTCATGGAATCAGAAGGCGATCTGGATGAGGCAATAAAGGATCTGAGCATACTATCGGAGCATCCAGAGCTGTACGACGAGTTCGCGAAGAGCACCGCCGCATCGAAGTTAGTGGAGCTACTAGCGCACGAGAATACAGACATCGCGATTGCTGCCATTGAGATAATATCAGAACTCACAGACGAGGATGTGGCGGGAGAACAAGAGCAGTGGGATGCTATTGTAGCAGCGTTCCTGGACGCGGACTTGCTCAGCTTATTGGTATCAAACTTCTCCCGCTTTGATGAAAGCGACTCTGCCGATGCATCTGGCGTATACCACTCCCTCAGCGTTATCGAGAACCTGTTATCACAACCTTCGAATACGGATACGATAGGAAATGACGCTCCTTTTCTCAAATGGTTGCTTGATAGAATTCAAAAGCCAGAAAACCCCACTTCACAGAATAAGCAGTACGCCTCCGAGATCCTCTCCATCCTCACCCAGTCCTCTCGCCCAAATCGGAATCGGATAGCCGAAGCCAACGGTGTCGAAGTATTCCTCACAAACCTAGCGCCGTATCGGAGAGATGATCCTGAAAAGGATAGTGACGAAGAGGAATACATGGAAAATCTGTTCAACTGTATATCATCAATAGTGGAGGAGCCTAGTGGCAAGAGGAAATTTTTGGAAGCCGAAGGCGTAGAGCTATGTTTGCTGTTGGTGAGAGACGGCAAAACGAGTAAAAGTAGGTCCTTGAAGGTGCTGGACCATGCTTGCGGATATGCAGAAGAGGTACAATCAAACGGTATGGTGTCGAAGGAAAATGGTAGCAAGACGAGCGAGGAGCCTATGCTCAACAGCACGATAGCCGTATGCGAGAAAGTCGTCGAATCTCGAGGCTTGAAGCCTCTCTTCAGCACCTTTATGAAGACAAAGAAGCACAATCCTGAGCAGACAGAGCACATACTTGGCATTTTTGCCTCTCTCCTCCGATCATTACCCGGCAACTCGGATTCACGCTTCAGACTGCTCGCTAAATTTCTTGAGAAAGACTTCGAGAAAATTACCAAACTCGTGACACTACGAAGAGACTATGCTAGCCGGCTCGCAGCATTTGACAAGACACTAAACGATAGAAAAGGGGGCCTGTCAAAAGAAGAGCAGGACGAACTTGAGCTTGAGAATACACCCACGAGGCTTAGCGAGGGCTTGTACTGTCTGGAGCGCGTTGATGCCATTTTGGCTTGGTTGGTAGCTGAAGATGACGGTGCGAGAAAAGCTATTGTAAAGACGTTGAGTGAAAGGGACGAGGGGTTGGTGGATGTGAAGAAGACGTTAAAAGCCCAGCTCGATGGGGTACTCCAAGTCGAGCCTGCCGAACGAGAGGTACTGGAAACGCTGGTGAACTTTCTGCAGTGAGGAAGGCCGACGCTGGATATCGTCTCGCTGCCACACAATCTGGCTTTAACTTCTATGTACTATATAAGCGTCTTCAGATATGATCGAAAAGTCAATATCGAACAACAGTTGTACGAACAGCAGGTCTGCCCCTAGTATTGGCGAAGCCTACTTTGCACATGCCATGGGAAAACCATGTGTCCTCATGTCTCATTTTCCCGAGGTTCAATTTCACCTCTTTTAAACAAACGCCACACCTCCGCCAGCCCACTCAGGAAGCTTATGTCGGTCCGGCAAAATCCTTCACAGCTCCTTGAACTCTTCAGGCTGCCCTGAAAACAAGAGACCAAACAGGTGCCAAGCCGGTGCTGGACCATTTTGCGTATGTTTAGACGAATTGTGGCTTCATTAATCCGCAAGCGGGAAAAGATTAGCACGACTTTCACTGGCGATCGCGAGCTGTACCACCAACCCGATCATGAATCATGTTTCCTATCACCAGTATTGAGCGGTATATGTTTCGCCAGCCAACCGGCACTGGAACACTGATCCCAAAATTTACATTCATCACCACATTTTCATTTTAAGATTGGGAGAATTTGTCGCCAGAGCGCGTGAAGGGGGCTGTTGTGGTACCTTCATCGCTCCATCGGCTAAACTTTCCCATCGCCGCACGAACAAACCTCATTTTGACGATTTGATTCTCGGTCAACAAAACTTAATCAACTGCGATTTTGTTTCCGTTCGAGACATCTTCAAGTCTTCCATTTCACCTCCCTCACTATGGCAGAGGGTCCACCAGCACGCGGCTGGATTGATCCAAACTTCCCACCACCAGGTGGTGACGGTGACGCAACTGTCATTATCTACGGTTACACGCCTTCTTTCGCTCTCGGTGTGTTAGGATGTGTACTATTCTTCGTCGCTGGCGTTGGGCATGGGTGGCAATTGTTCAAGTATAGGAGCTGGTACTTCAGCACAATGATGATTGGAATCTGTTTCGTACGTTCCAGGACGATTATTCAGACGTTGTATTAGAATAACAATAGGCTGACGAGAGGTATAGGAAGTTGCGGGATACGCCTTTAGATGTTTATCTGCGAGAGTTAACCCATACAAAGTACGTGACACCCCACGCTACTTGTTAACCAAACGACAATTCACTAATTTATAATTTCAAGGTATCATACTTTGTCATTCAATACTTCTTTATCGTTGTAGCACCCGTCTTCTTCGCAGCGGCAATCTACACCATTCTCTCACGTCTAATCACCGCCACCGGTCGCCAATACGCTCCCATCAAACCACGTCTCATTCTCTGGATTTTCATCACTTGCGACGTCATCGCGACAGTCGTACAAATCCTCGGTGCTGCCCTAATTGGGGTGGCGGCATCGAATCGTAAAGACACGACAACCCCAAACAACATCTTGCTAGGCGGTCTAGCATTCCAAGCCTTCACATTCTTGATATTCATTATCTTGTTCGCTTTCTTTGTGTTCAAAGCGAAGCGTGTAATGTTCAACGTTGTGAGCAAGACGTTTTACCTGTCATTCGCTTTGGCAGTCATTCTATTCTACGTCCGTGTGTGCTTCAGGCTTGCGGAAACGGCAGAGGGACTCTATGGGCATCTTAATACAAATGAGGTGTATTTCGGGACTTTGGAGTTTATGCCGGTTGTCCTTGCGGTGTGGTTGCTCGCGGGTTGGCATCCGGGACGGTGTGTGCCAAGGACAGCGGCATCTGGAGCAGGATACATTGATCGTGAGAAATGACGAAATTGCGTAGTCTGGATATAGAGAATGCGAAGAGAAGTATTTTTTTGGATGATGTAGTGTTATAGACTAAGAGACCATTTGTACTAAAGCCCAGTGAGCCCCACCATATTAATTTTGCTCCACTGCGCTCCTGAGGTTGATCTTGGGAGAGTCAACAGACCTCTTCTGGCCATCGACCGACCAAGAAATATATAGACATTACCGATTTCCAGCGGCAAGCTTGGGCATATGTTTCAGAATATATCTGCCATTGCGTTATTATAGTTTGCTACGGCTTCGACAGCATCATTACTCAGGTCAATTGCACGATACCTTTCAAGGCCAATTTTTTAGTTTGTTCCGTAGCGTCCAATGTCCAAACAAGTCTACCTAATAAGTATACCAAATAGGTCTATCATTAAGTTTGCGAGAAGAAGTGTATCGACGTCTTTGGTACTATCCTCTTATACAGAAAAGACAGGACTTTTTGAGTGACATGAGGAATTAGGAGGGCAAGCGGCTGAACCTCCTACAAGGAGGAAATGGTCCAAAAAGCCTTGGAAGTAAAGAAACGATTCTGGAATATATGCGACCTTTAGTGCTATTTTTGGAAACACTTTGTCAGTATAACTGTTTGTCTGCAGACTACCGTTCATTAACTCACTGAAGGCTAGGGCGTAGTCATGGATGAGCCCTGCCGACCCATCACCAATCATGCGCTGTCAATAAAGCGATGTCTATCGTCACACAACGTCTTCTCCACCGCAACATTCTTTGCTATTTCTCCATCATCTTTTGCATCGATCGAATCTCTATTTCATCAGTACAGCCTTCGATGGAGTGTTGCATTCCAGTTTGGGTCCTGGATCTTACAACTATTGAGCTGTCAAGTGAACCTTGGAGGCAAACTTAAATGTCACAATTTTGCGTACCTTTGACAACAGTTCCACCCTGGGGTGACTGGAGATGAACCATTGGGTCAGCTAAGTGAGTAAATTTCAGCAACCTTGCTGGTATGGCTAGGTTAGGCCGCTGCACGTATGCACGCCGCCCCGGAATTGAGTATGCATAATGCTTATGCGAAGAAGCAATCAATGCCTGACCTGTGAACTGTCTGCACGTAGCATCTCGAGAATCGACCACATATAAAGTCGAGCTTGGAAGACTCCTGATGAGTTAAACAGATACGAACTGTGCAAGTTGGGTAAGTAGATACGTACATGGACTGCAGTTGGTCGATCTGTTCTCGTTGCACTCTCGTTGAGCCTTCTCTAAATACTATTGTAGTGACGATACTTCTAGGGTCCACTTAAAGATTTCTTTGTCTCCAAATGCAAATTTTTTTGGTTCCGGTGGTCATAGTTTTGCACAAACTGCCTACCACGTCTGCAGCGCGGCTCATCAGACGCCGCAGTCAGGCGTGCGCCGCATTTATGACACGAAGCCATTATTATGTGTCGCAGCAAACATCCAATTTCCTGCGTCTCCCAAAAAAGTAAACCTTTGAAATGGGGATTGCAAAGTTTGTTCGGATATAAGCTGCAAATTCCTGATTGGACGGCTCGTATGATCTGCCATCATCCGCTTACTCGCAATTGTACTCCAGCCACCGATCCCGGTCGGAACAGGAGCTTACACGGTGGGGACTCTTGCGATATCCGCCCCAGGGGCGTAATGAGACAAGCCACGCAATGACGCAGGACGTCGGGCGGTGCTGACTTTCGTAAGCCAATTTTGGTGCTCTGCCTTCATCGAGGTAACTTCCGCCCTCAACTGCCCATCAAGGGCCTATCAAATCAACAGACTCAGAATTCAATTTCGCTTTGTGCATCAAAAGCTTTCAGGCAACCAAACTGAATAGTCAGACGAATTGTACGCAATGCCAGGCCAAGCGGTTTCCGAGGATCTGCAGAGGCGTAGCTGCACTCTCGCTCATGGCAACGTCTTGGCTCAGGATGCGGATGACGAAGAGCAACATGCGCTTTGGCAGACTTCAGGGAGTTAAATTCACATAAGTATGAGAGCTAGAAGAAGTCTGACTTGGGCTTCTTTACTCACTAGATTATCCATAAGTAGGCAAGCACTGCTCTCCTTCGTGGCTGTTTCATTGTTGTTCCTTATCTTAACTCTTATTCTAAACGATGACCAGATCGTTCAATCCTACTGTTGTTACGCTATCCATACTAGCTACCACCACATCTGCGCTATGTCCACTGCCAGGTTCTCTTCTCCCAGCTCCATCGCTCAACTCTGTTCCATCAAATTTCAGTATCCCAGATTCTGTGTTCAATAGCCTTCCATTTCGAGCAAATACTTCTTTTGCCATCCAAGCGTCGATCGGTAACACCACTATTTTTCAATATGAGCACTCGTCTCCGGGTCGAGAAGTTCCACAATCCCTCCACAAGACGAAAAGCCGTGTTGGAAGCGTTACCAAAATGCTTACGGCACTCGCTCTACTTCTAAGTGGTGACAAAATCAGTCTCGAGGACTCGATCACCAAGTTCATCCCAGGTCTCAAAGAGGAACTCTATCAACATGTGACCATTGGGGCACTGGCAGACCATAGTGCTGGGTTGGGGCGCTTCGTAAGTTTAACCTAGGATGAATTACCACATTACCTAAGCTAACAGTTGCTGTAGGGTTACGTTGGTGACCTGTCTCTTATTGGTTTTAATGTCTCTACTCTTGGTCTACCTACGGTCAACAACACTCTCCCAGGATGCGATTCAGTTCCAGGAGGTTCCGCTTGCACAGATGCGGAGGTTCTAGCAATGTTCAACCATCCATCGTATGCTCCACACTCACCAAACTCAGGACCTATGTACTCTAATATAGGCTACAATCTCCTCGGTATGGCCCTCGAAGCTGTGCATGGCAAGAGTTATGAAGAGGTCATACATGATTTGATCCTTAAGCCACTCGAAATGACACAGTCAACGTTTATCACGCCACCAGACAATGGATCTGCTATTCTTCCTAGGCTTCCTTCGGATGCTGGGTGGTTCACTGCCGATTATGCCAATTTTAATCCGACTGGGGGTCTTTGGTCAACGCCAGATGAGATGCTTAGGTTACTCCAAGCACTCCTTGATCACCAGCTCCTTGATAAAGTGGCAACGAGGAAATGGTTACAGCCCAGAGCATTGCTACCATCACTACAGCAACTCGTTGGCATATCATGGGAGATTGTGAGGCCAACGGATCTTAGTGTCAATTTCCCTCGCCCCATTGACATATACACCAAGGCTGGAGGGGTCAATGGCTACGCGGCTTACGCGGTGATAATTCCAGAGTACGACATTGCCCTCACCATCCATGCTGCTGGAGATCGGCCACCGAGCGCAGCGCTTGAACTCCTCGGTCTGGTTACCAAACCGCTCGTGGCGTATGCAGATCAATTGGCGCGTTCGCAGGCAGCGGCAAAGTATGCCGGTACGTATAGATTGGCTGCTGGGAACTCTACAGGCACCGTCACTTTGACTGCAAACGATGGGCCCGGAATTGCAATCACCAATATGACGATCAACAATGTTCCAGTGCTAAAGTCTTTTGCTGCTATGGAAGGAGTTGCACTCGAGAATCTTAGTGCTCGGTTGTACCCCACAGATCCAGACTCTCTAGGTACAACCAAGGAGAGCTGGAGAATGTTATTGGATCAGAAGACCACAAACAGGGGGTTTGCGGAGCTGAATTGTGCAGGTTGGATTATGGGCGATCCATATCGGTATGTGCGCGAGCCCCTGGATACTTTTGTCTTTCACATGCAAGCCGGTCGGGCCGTGAGTCTCGAGCTGCTAGGGTGGCTGGTCAAGTTGGACAGGGTCGCGTAACTTTTTCTACCATCGACATTGATTAGTCCGAATGCCCGATGTGTAGCAGTATACTCAGTGTGGATCTCCTTCACGATCTGCACGTATGCTCATGCGCAAGCAAAAGACCATCATAGCCCCAGTATATGTTTCTGAGAAGGTTGGGATGACTCTCGTATGTGTTACAGGACGCAGGTCATCTTTCCATGGTACGCGCGCGTGATGAATAGCGTACTGCAGATGTGGCGTAAAAGTGTGCGATCATATATATTCACTCTTGAGCGAGTTTGAACAGATCTTGGAATTTTGTTATTGATTTGGATGTGAATTTAGATCCGAGGCAACTTTGTCTCCTGTTATTGGCCTATTTCACCCCTGGCAGAAATTAATAAAGGAATTATTGCGGAGTATTCAAGGATTGTCTGGAGTTGGCATGTATAGGGGCGTGGATCTGGTAGGAATGAGGGGTAGGTAGGGGTCAGGTACCCTGGTCTTTGCGCACCTTGTACTCCGCCTCTGATTTTTTGGCGATGTTGGTTCAAGCATGGGAAAATGTCCGGTCTAGGTGTAAAAACCAAGCCTTAAAATGATCACAGGTTCCTGCTAACAGGGTTTCCTAATATCTCTCTCAGGTGGTCAGGTACGTAGTATCACGGACATTCCCGGATTTGGCAGGCGTACATGCAGCTTTCCACCACCCATACTCCAATAAGGAAACGACTCACGTCACATGTCGGTTAACCTTAGACTTTAAGACAGTATGCTGTTGTACACGAGAAAGCGACCGTTGTTGTTTCCAAGAACCGGGGTAGAAGCCACGGATGTATAATACCTGCCTAGGGTCACAAATTTCTAAGAGTCCTATGCTCAGGTGCCTGAACACCTAGCAGCTATGGCACGCTTCCTCATTTCTACCATTTTTGTTCTCTTCCCTGGGCTTCTCTCCGCAGAGCCTTACAATACATTCGATGGCCCTGGCTTTCCAGCGTGCAACGATGTCGCAAGGGTAGACAATCCTTCCACGATCGACCAAACTATCGCTATCGTCAAGAATGCGTTTAATACGAATACACCAGTCAGAGCGAGCGGCAAAGGCCACATGTGGTACGATACCATGTGCTCCGATGACCCTAGAACCGTGGTGATTCGCACTGAGGCCCTCAGCCGCATTACCGAGTTCTCATTGCCCAGCGGAGCCTCAGAAGGGTCTGTGGTATTCGAGGCCGGCGTGACCTTCATGCAACTAGCCGATTACTTGCATAACCGTGGTGCGAGTATTGGGTACACCTTGGTCAACTGGAACATTACCATCGCTGGTTCTATTGCAATGGGAGCGCACAGGAGTAGTTTGAAGAATGACAGTATGGTTGCTGCAGGTGCACTAGAACTGCACATAGTTGATGGGAAAGGCGACCTGAAGGTGATTAAGAAGGGTGACACTGAGGAATGGTCTGCTGCATCAACATCTCTCGGCTTGCTCGGCGTCATTGTAAAGGTGAAGATGAAGATCTACCCCGAGTTCAAAGTTTTGGCAGACCAGGAGATGTAAGTACATGCAAAACTTGTCAAAGGAAACATGAAGGCTGACGGGTCCAGACTTGCCGAAGACAAGGTCCTCAAAGGCGACATCTATGGCATGATAGCTCCGCACGCAACAGCAAATCTCTGGTGGTGGCCACATCTTAAGGTGTTCCATCGTCGATGGTATGATCCCATCCCAGCGAATTCGCAGAGCCAAGAAGGGTTTCAATCGACGTTCAGCATAACGGAGTCCGATGCCAATTCAGGTAACAATCTACTGGAAGCCGGTACGTAGATCTGTGACTTGCACGCTAGATGTATACTAATGCGAGTTTATGATCACCAGGCAAGACTTCTGAACTCTCAAGAACCTTTGCAGAGTCGCTATTCTTTGGTCTCTGGTCCCTTCCCAACTTTCGCACAAAAGGCTCAGGTTTACCCATCTTATTCTTCCCGGTATATGGCTGGAGCCATGACGTTCTCATTGGTGGCTTGTATAACGATACCCTGTTTGAGAAGTTCAAGACACAATGGGACTTTGGAATGCGAGGCCTGACACTCGAACTTGCATTCCCAATGACACGCGCCAACGAGGTTCTGCAGCGAGTACGAAAAGCTTTTGATGACGAAAAGGCAATCTACAACATTACCATGACATCCACATACCGATCCGGAATCAATATCAAGTTCGGAAGACCTTACTTTGATTTCCTCGGTCAAGTCACCAATGGAACTGAGGGAGGCGCTGATTGGAGCAAAGGCGCGATCATGTTTGACTTCCCGACCTTTAGGCCAGCCGATGGAATAAGATTCAACGAGCCATTCTACAAGCGACTGGCGGAGGCTTTAGTCACCGAGTTCCCGTGTCGTCCGCATTGGTCAAAGAACACGCGTGAGGTGTTCAGCCTTACCGTGGCAAAGAACAGATTCAACCCTGATTACCTTGCGCGATTCAAGACTGTAAGGCAGGCCTTTGACCCGAAGGGCATATTCAAGAGCGTCGTTGGCGAGACGTTAGGATTGTACTCTACATGATCAAACCCGCTTGAAAACATGCTAGTAGTCTGGGAAATCTGCATCTACATTGCTCCTCCAAGCCTGCAAGCCGCCCCGAATATCTCCAATAAACCTCTTGCCTCCATAATCAAGCCCAAACTCTTTCATTTTCTTGACTGTGATTTGTGAGTCGTTGCCTAATCTGCAGACCACGAAGATCGGCTTCTCAGACCGCTTCAGCTGGGTGACCCAATCCTCGTCGTCAACATTCATGTCGTTTGAACCAGGACTGGGCGTATTCATACGAAGATAAGGTCCTGGGGTTGATGATACAGTGGAGAAAGGCAAGTTGATACTACCGTCGATATTACATAGCTCGAACTGCACTTTCTCTCGGACATCAACTAAAATGTGACTGTCTCTGCTCAATGCTGACCCAGTGAACGGGTTCACACCAGATCGTAGCTTTGCGTAATTCTCAGCTGATATGCGTTCTTGCGCTGAGAGAGCGTCAACCGGACTGATGCTGCCACAAAATTGAACATAGTCCAGGCTTCCTGACTCCAGTGCCATGGGGGTTATGGTTGCTTGCGCTGAACATGCAGCACACGTAACTTTCCGCGAACGCAACTTTATAGACCTGAACATCGGGTTCGAAAAGGCCGAAAATACAAGTAGGCTTGGTGGATCTATATGTGTTGCCTGTGATGTAGCATGACCCTGCGCGAGAACCTTGATAGCCTGTAAGGCCTGTAATACACCCATTACGCCGACAACAGGTCCCAAGATTCCCCCGTCGCCGCACGACACGACAGATTCTGGGGGTGGTGGTTTGGGGAACACACAGCGGTAGCAAGGTCCTCCATTAGAGTTTCCTGGTGGTAAAGGTGGATTGTTGAGCACCATGAGTTGACCATCGATCCGTAATGCTGAGGCTGAAACGAGTATCTTGCCGAGCAGGACACAGGCATCGGATATGAGGTAGCGAGATGCTGGTGTATCGGTGCAGTCCAGAACAAGATCGTAATCTTTGAAGATTGAGATTGCCGTTTCTGGTGTAAGTCTCGATATGTGAGGTATGAGTTTGACGTTGGGATTAAGCCTGACTAGGTTATTAGTATAAGATCGTCATGAGGTTCAGTTCAAGCATGTCCACGCACGAATTCAGAGCTACTATCGCGCTTTCGACCTTCGTCATTCCAACTTTCGCGGTAGAATGTAGGATTTGGCGGTGAAGGTTTGACTCTTCAACCACATCGCCATCCACCAACCCTACAGCACCAACACCTGCGCCAACCAGGTACGCCGCAGCTGGGCAACCTAAGCCGCCGATTCCCACAATGAGTACTCGTGATTTCTTTAAGCGAAGCTGGCCTGGGCAGAATCAGAGTCAATATGATTCTACTTCATTAAAATTAGTTCTTTTTCGAAGGCGCACATACCCTGCAATCCAATCTCTGGCATAATCAATTGTCTTCCATATCTCTTGTATTCACTTTTCTCGAGCGGCCATCTACCTGCCTCTTCCAGTCCTCCTTGTTCTGAGGCTTGCCCTTCATGCTCCAGAACAGCAAAGACCTCGGCACGGAAGGCATCGGAGACACCGAAGTTCATGTCATGATCCAATGGATCTGTCGAAATCGGTTTCTTCTTTCGTAGTACTCTCTCCTGCTGGCGGTGACTGTGCTCTGCCTCCGCCAGCTGCCGGCGCAGATCCTCGAGCGCTGCTTCACATGTCGCTATTTGCTGGCGTAATGATTCAATTACGACGATCATAATTGTTGTTTTGGATGATGCTTAGGCACATGACGTGTGCTAGCAGTGGTGTGGGGGCTTGCTGTGGAGGGGATATGTTATCGATAAAAGTAACGCTAAACCTGTACCTGTCTAGCACGTGCACGGTTAAAGAGTGCATTCATGCCCAGGATGTATTGCCTGTAAATCCGGGGGTCGGGACACTTTCACTTGGAAGCTAGGGCACAGTAATTCGGCGGCTCAGGCTAAAGTGCGCATATGGATTCCTGAGGTTGTTCAAGGGCCTGGGCCAGTGCTGGATAGTATATGCATTTCAAGCCAGTAGAAATTCGGATTGCTAGAGGTCTGCAAAGTGAACTTCAGTGAATCATAACATCAATAGTGATACAAACACGCACAGGCTTGCTGATGCTCGAGTAATATCTTATGCTCTTCTTACCTCGCAGCCGCCTACTTTCTGCTCATGCATTGTGCTCGTTTGGGTGGTGTCCTTCGACAGCAAATGCTGCCTCGTGACGCTTGTTCGAGCCGGACCAACCGAAACCCAGCCCTAAGCACGACCGGCAAGGGAAGCCTCTGTCTAATCCAACGTTCCTGCCAACAATGTGATTCTATATACCCAGTTTTGGATACCGGAATATGCAACTAACTTTTTCATGCGAGTAATTGCCCACTGCTGCAGAAGCATGCAGCGTATTCATGGCACCTTTCAGTATTGTGAATGGTCAGCGGGAGCACTGGAGCGCCAACAAATGATCTGAGGGACGAAACGTAAGCTGCGAGTTGAGAGTGTAGAGGACCACCATCTCGAGATATCAGCGTGCTGGCATCAGCCCTTGTGCACATATGGTCTCAGCTCGTACTCCTTGCAGCTGGGCCAAGCGTGAATACTTCCCTTCAGGTAGATCGGGCACACGGTGCATCCTGTTTCGAATGACAGGGACTAACGGGGACTAAGGAGTCTGACATATTTGGTGCATGGTAGGCTGTTGCATCTACAAGCTTAAGACACCGGGGCCACGAGGATTGAACCCTGGCTCTGGACATCTGGAGAAACGCAGGTGAGATATTTTCCGTCCGAACTATTGGCCGTTCAAAGGGGTATAATTAGGCGAGTGTTCAGCTTTGCGAATCAAATCTCGCTGGGTTTGCCATGCCTCGTGTCTTCTTTGCGGTCCAGCCAAAAACTTGTTCGCATCATGGCTCCCCACTGCGGTTCCGAAAGCTTGATATCCATCGTTCGCTAGGTCTTTATGGCTCGCATCAAGTCAAATCTGGATCTGTAGGGCCCAGCCGTGATCGGCGCTTTCGAGCCCAAAAGGAATATGGCGTTTCATATTGACATAAGGCTAGCAGTCGGGAAAAGCAAGTAATCAGCGAATCCTGAACATGATGGTTGTACACGTTTGACCCAGCACTTCGGCTAGCCTGCCCAAGCTGCGGGAGATGAACAGATGTGCAACCTGGGCTCCAGAACAGCTTTGATCGCTCTATCTACGATGGTGGCCCGCTGCACAGTCGTCAGCGTGGGTCATGCTTCGACAACGTCATGGACTCGAAGCGGGAGGGTCCTGTCGGATTGCAGTCTTGCGAACCGTGGCATGGCTCTTGAGATGTGCAGCGTGTGACGCCTCCGCTAAAGGCTTGGGAACACGCAGCGTCTCCACCACGGCGGGATAGGCGTGAATTTACAGGGTGGCGTCAACGCTTTCTCGAAATGGGTAGCAAGTGGAGGAGAGCTGACCGGCTACCATAGGCCGTTTAAGGTCTGGAAGCTTGAGCTGCCTGCCATCAGCCGCCGCCCTGGGTTCGCGTTGTTCGACCGCCTGCTAGTCATGTTTCGTTAATGGGGATTAATACACTTTTGTGATACCCAGGCTGCCTCTGGTCAGATCTGCACGTACAAAATCTCGACATTGCCGCTGCCCCGCCGTGATCGGTTCCGCTCCCGCAGACATCCTGCTACCCCTCTACGACGCGCACTATCACAATACGAACACCCGGTCCCTGTTCTCATTCCTGGCGCAATGGTCAGTGTCTGCGCTACGTGCAAAGGGCTACAGAAGCACCTTCACGGACTCGATGGTTCTCAAGAAGCGGAAACAGAAAAGCTACAATGGATAGACACATCGCTTCCAGCCCTCAAAGGCAGTGCAGCTGGCGGTTGCAAAGCATGCGCTGTGATTCTAAATGGTGTTTTGCTGCACCACGATCGCTTTGCAGGCCAAAAAGATGACAGAATCAAGATCAAAGCGGAATCTTTCAGTTCTAAAAAGGGACAGTCGCTCCAAGACCATCTTTCGGTTGAGATGCGTTGGAAGGAATATGACGAACAAGGCGACAACCAAGACGACGAACATGAGCACGCCCTAGGTTACCCAGACCTTAAGTTGGAGTTTTTTACAGATGGAGGTAAGCGGCTCGGATTAAATCTATTTCTTACCTGAGCATTTGCGAAATCAGTGCTTGTTGCCGTGTTTGTTTGGTAGAAATACGTGTTGCTGACGTTCCAAGACGCACAATCCTCATTCTCTGCAATTGGGCCAGGCCGCCAGATCGCAGACAATCCACTGCATAATACTGCTCTATCTACAGTTCGGACAATGATCGAAACTTGCCTTGCGAGCCATGCCATCTGTCGAAGAGGTAGACCAACGACGCTGCCAAAGCGAGTTCTAGACTTGTTGACTGGTGGCGACTCCAAAAGCATGAGGCTTCACGAATCGGAGTACATTCAAGACGAACGAAGATATGAACATGGCGAATATGTAGCTTTTAGCCATATTTGGGGGTTAGCCAAGGGCATACCGAAAACAACTCTGGAAACACTGCAACTCCACAAGAAGAACATTCCCTGGTCGACACTGCCTAGAGCATTCCAGGAAGCCGTCGTGTTAACGCGTGCCCTTGGTTTCCGCTGGCTATGGATCGACTCATTGTGTCTTGTCCAGGATGATGCCCAGGAGAAGCTGGAAGAATCGCTCAAGATGGACGAGATCTTTGGCAACGCATTCCTGACTATTGCCGCAACCTCCTCAACAGACAGCAGTACACAACCACTATTTCCTTCCAAGACACAGCCTTTCAAGATCCAGGCCACGGATAACAAGGGGTCGCTGTTTAAGATCAATGTGAGGGAGCAACCGAGCCATTACAGCTTCAAGGCTCCATTCGACGAGGGAGCACACATGAATGAATGGGAGTTGCCATTCAACATGTCTGATGAAGCAAACGTAAATACACCACTTTTGAAGCGGGGGTGGCCGTATGTTGAGAGATTACTATCGCCCCGCGTATTACACTTCACCAAATCCGAGATGATTCTCGAGTGCCGGGAAGGATATCAGTGCGAGTGTGGCCGGATTGATAACAAAGTGTTTGATTCACGAACCACCGACTCCATAAAACAAGAATTCGGCCGCATCATCGCGGAAACAAGCAATCGTCCTGCTGTAAATGGTCAACCCAACACTAAACTGGATAGTATGACATCCCAACTGGCGAATACATCCATCGCCAATAGCTCGCAAGACTTATTCCGCATGCGCGAGGAAGGACTTCAACTTTGGTCCTACATCATCACTGAGTTCACAGCAAGAAACATCACCTATGACAGCGATCGATTGATTGCGATAGCTAGCATCGCAAAAGCATTATCACCAACTCTACAATCAGGTTACATAGCTGGACAGTGGACATTCAATACGCTGAGCCTCCTATGGTACCCCAACGAAAGTACACGCTGTCGGCGCCCAAAGCTCGCCGCCGGTCACAATGTACCCAGTTGGTCTTGGGCAAGCGTAGAGGGGTCGCCCATTTTCTTCGACAACACCTCGGCTATGGACCTTGCATGCAGAGCTTCCTTTGGCCCCAAAGGCAAACGCGCCTCTGCGTGGAGCCCCGTCATGGGTGAACCGGTCGAATTAACCGCGGCGATGGCTGTGGAAGTTGTCTTCCGCTCATCACAATCGTCATACTCGCTGACAAAGAATGGTATATCTGCCGATTTCACACCAGATATCGTTCCCCTTCGAGGTGAGGATGCAATACAAGATGGCGAAACACTTGTCTGCATCCTCGTCAGCATGACATTCCGATCCTCAATTGTCGGTCTTGTTCTTAAGCTATCAGACAACAATAGCTATCGTCGTGTTGGCCGTTTTGAATGCTACGAGTGTACTCCAGAAGGAGTCGATCAAGAGATGAGCGAAGATGCAGAGACACTTTTCGGACATTGGTTTCCGGAGGTTCAGGACATGACACAGCTCGACAGTTACCCACAACGGACATTCACGGTTGTGTAGGACGAATTGCTCAGCATTTCAGCGAATCCCATTCCAGCGGCCATGTTTTAACTTTGCAAGGGCATTGGAAGGACCTTATCGTTTGTCCTGCAGCACTTCTCATTCGTTTGCCCGTATTCGATACCCTAAACGTCAGCATGTGCGGCGATGTCCAGTTCCTTGTAGTTTGCGTCAGATCATATTTGTATTAATATTCCAATCCAATTCATATTCGTCATATTCTCACTCTGGTATCGTTTCCAGACATTTGCGCTCCCTTTGACTTTCCTCATGCCAAATTTATAACCCCCCCCCTCCCCCCCTTAATTCCCACAAAGGCCAAACCTTCGGAGACATACCCCGAACCCTGTCAGCGTGCTGCTCCGCACTTTCGTTCCGCCGCCACTAGACTGCACCGCCAAGCAATCCGCTCCATGCAGCTGGACGGATAGCACTCCGGCAGTCGCCTTGATTACGCGTAAGTGGCCTTGGCAAGGGCTGAGACCGATGCGCAGGACTGGGAAGCGTAAATTGTACCGACTTCTTCGGAGTGAACTCCTGCTGTGCTTTCAGATGGAATGGCGATCTGTAGCCGAATCTTGCGTCATATACCGTCACAAATTTGGCTAGCTTCTCCCAACGCTAGTTAGGGATGAATTATGCTTTCCGACGAACAGTAAATACATCATACCCGTGTAGTATAAACAAATCTCGAACTAGCCACCTGATAAGATGCAATAGCTCTATCACTCCTCCGAACGCTCAACGAAGTTAGCCAGTTATTGTGACAGTGGAAAACATGCTAGGAAACAAAGAGTCCTTATGCACTTTCAGCGAGAGTGATTTACTAAATGGAGTGAACATATTGTTGTTGCGCAGTGGAACGTCCATCCTTAGATGTAGCTGAAATTAGTTCAGCTGCAGACTGCAGAAAAGCGATGGAGAGAAACTTTCGTCGAAGATAAAGTTTCAGGCAGAGTCAATGAGTGTGCGTGCCTGTACTCGGTGTGATGTGAGTCTTCTTTATCCCTTTCCTCGCGCAGTTGTATACAAACACGTCCCAAACTAAGTTTCTTTGAGAATTTTGGGGTCAGCCTGGCCCAATGCTGCGAACTATGCCAAACCTCTTGCCCATAGACTTCTTTCTTCGCCCACCCTCTCCCATGCCTTGCCCCTTTGGTTATCCCTAACGCTACCAAGTCTTGTTACCATTGGTGTTTCCCTGAGAACAGTCTTCTTTGTGAATATGCTAAGGTCTGGTCGTTGATCTTCAGCAGGCGGCGGTGGCCTTGGGGGTGCCTTCGTGTACTTGGATGGCAGCAGGATCTCTGGAAGCAGAATATCGTGAGAAAGCGAATCTCGAGACACTGCAGGAGACGTAGGGTTTGACATGCTAGCTTGAATGGTGGGAAGGGGTTCTTTGATGATCTCCAGATTTGTTGTGAAGGAGTCGAAAGACTCGTAAGGCGTACCGCCAACTGTCGTTCCGGACCAGTGTTTACAATGTCCAGATTTAGGCCGCTTGAGTTGCGACCTGGCGGCTTGGAGCAGGGTTGTGAAAGGTTTGAGTATGAGACCACAAGCTAGGATAACAGAGAAGGTCGAGTGGCACTGTGTGGTGACACCATATGGTATGAAATCGAATGTTGGATCGGCGGTGTCAGAAAAGGCACCTCGTAGGCACAATAGCCGGGTGATAGATGCTAACACAAGACTGGATATATATTAGCTACTATATGAAGAAAGGGCTGGTTGGCCACGTACATCAAGCGGCAGGACAACATAAAAGTCAGCAATGCCCTCTGGTGGTTATCAAGGCGGAAAGTCCACACTGTGCATGCCGAGAGAAGCACCATAGCGATGTCGATAACTATATCAATGGTAGTTGCTGTGAGCCAGAATGGAAACTACTTTGCTGTTAGAATTCATACAAGACTTGTGCGAGGCACCGCGCATACCAAGGGTATACATTTTCCTGTCCAGATCCCCCACGGCTTTGGCATCTCGCACTGGAATACAATACCTGCCAGGATAGCAATTGTCCACAGAAGTACCAGGATGCTTATGACGACTGCACCGATTCTATGCAAACTATCGCCCGCAACTTGGTGGATGTATAGGAGTATCGAGCATTTGGATATGCTGATGGCTAGCGCGAAGAGTATAGTCGAAATGAAGACTTTGACTTGTATTTGCTCCATATCAGCGGCATTCAAGAGGCAGCCTCGCTTTCCGAGGCCTGAATCTACAGCCATAGATATTATAACAGTGCTCCCCAGAGCACATAGTGTAGCAGTAACTACGATGGCATCATCTGATAGTGGGAGATGTGGAAGTCGTGATGATCTACACCGACTGACAATTCTGGCTGCTGCACATAGGGCCTGGAAAGCAATCAGTGATTGACGTATACTAGGGAGAGAGATTTCTTTACTAGTAAACATGCGAGGAACCAAGCTACCATTACCAGAATGGTGCCGCGGTTTTGAGAAGTAATGAGCGCGTTTGCATGCTGCGGTTGCTGGCTGCACATTTCGTTTACCCTCAACAGCTCTCGCGTCCGGAGATTGCATTGAAATGAGCTTTGATTAAAGCTTTATCGAAATAGCTTTTTGGCGAAGACACGGGCGACTGAAGAGGCCAGATGTCTTCTGCCGTCGGACAAGTGCACATGCACATTCGTCAAGCTGCTTTCAAGTCCGGAGTCGCCAGGACCTCGCGTCCCTGCGTCTCATGCAATAGATTTGCCTTTTGCTGTCTCGAGAGGGGTTCGCGACCCGACAGGTCTGGTCTGACAGAGCTCGAAATAGAAGCGGAAGGGAGTTGGAGGAGGGAAAAGAGCGAATCAATGGATAGAATGACTTCAAAGGGATTGAGCATCATGCGGTTCCGTAGTACGCGTACCTGGCTCTAGACTGAATAATTGTCGAGGAGCTGAGTCCAATTCCGTGGTGCTGGGATGTCGACAGCGCCTCGGTAGTACAAGGACGTGGTACAAGGTCGAAAAGCACCTCTCCCCACACAACGACATTTAGTGTTGAAAGGGAGGGTGTTTCAGTAAGGATTCAGAGAGATATGAAAGGGACACGATCACCACGTCCCGCCAGGACTGACTTCTATTACAACTGTAGCAGGCTTTCATACTGCTCAGGCAGGATTGAATAGAGTCAAGATCCATACTCTAGCAACCTGCGACATAATCAATAATGCAAAGTGTAGCCAAGAAGTGAGTCGATGTCCTGTGGCGACCAATGGAACGAGTGCTCTGGAACGGGCCGTGTTAGTGAAGTCCGATAATAAGGCTGAAGTGGACGATAATAGTCAGAACGGAGCTACCGTTCCGATATCTGGAGGCATAGCTAGGAGAAATCAATAGCAAAGGATATACATCAGGACACATGCTCAGTCGATATGCACGAGCGGACATTTGCCACCTGCTTGTATGTGAGGGTTGCTTTTGCGGACTCCAGTGTATCATTGTGCTATCACAAAGCCCGATCAGGAAGTACGTCATGCCATAGCATGGCCTGACCGGACAAATATTCAGGTGCGTTTGTAAGTGGGTGTTAGGCATGGCATAGAAGTATTGGTGTGCGCGCTCTAGAAAAGCGTAAGTCTTGTTTTCGGTAAGCGTAGTGCTTGATGCGGTTGCGAGTTCCTGATGGAAGGGTGTCACAACGTGAGCTGCGTAGAGACTCAAGAAGCTGATAGCATTAGATTACGGATGTCGTGCAACGAGATTCGTCTACTGTGCATTAAGGTAGGTAGCACCGTTGGTTGCATGTCGGGAGTGTGAGTCCAGAGAGGACGTGGTCCAAGCGTTGGCTTATCGATATGGTCGCAATTTTGGGCGCAACATTCCACACAATCGTACCTTATTCTTGGGCTGTCAGGTGCAAGTCATGGTATGCGCCTTCATAGGCCAATGTTAACCCGTTCATGGCTTACGGGAATTTCAGGCTTCTATCAAAAAGCGCACGACAGCTCGCGCGAAATCCGCTCGTGCTACGCGCCCTATAACCGCTACCCTCCTCAAACCCGACGATGGGCCCGCCTTCCCCTCATCCAAGAAGGACAAGTTAAAGATTAAGCACTCCTCGTTCGTCTCCAAGATTGAGAAATCATCGTCCAAAACGACCAAACGACGGCGGCCGAACAAGAAGTTGGTTGCAAACCTCGAATCGCTCGCCGACGCCTTACCTGGACTCGAAGATGAAGGGGTTGATGGCGAGATTGAAGTTGGACAAGCAAAAGTACATAGAAAGAGCTTGAAAAGCATGAAGAGCAGACCAGGCGCGTTGAAGAGAAAGGAGAAGCTAGAAAAGTTAGAAAGAGACAGGTTCAATAAGAATTTGGTGCAGTTGGCAAGTACTTCACAGGGTACAGCGGTGCAAGATCGCTGGGCGGCGTTGAAAAGCCATGTGCAGAGTACCATGGAGGTAAAGCCAGAGTTTGTCAAGAAGTGAGACGATTTTCAGGATGAACAGACGGTGAATCTGTGTCATCTCGCAAGCGTCGCTTCAACGGAAGGTCGAACGAGGCCAATTCTCTTCGAGTCTCTAGCCTAGCTGCACATTCGACAAGTTCAGTGATTGTGATTATAGGTGATGAGCGAGCTGTTCACCTGGTACATTGTAATTCCCGATATGTTAGTAAAATAATCGAAAAGCTAATCCAATTCAGGGCAGGAATTCGGCGTCTCCCATGTTTGTTATCATGCAGGGGTTCCCACTTTAACAGATCAAATGATAAATATCACCGAGTTGTGCTCCAGATCGACTTCTCGTAGGAGCTTGCACTCCAGGTAACAGAAGTATGCTAAGCAAAGGCAAGCAATAGATATCTGAACGTTGTGCAGAGCTAGTTCATAGTATAGCTCGACTTAGCCCTTCGAGTTTTAAGCTCATTAATCACCTTCATCGCCTTCAATCGTGACGCTATGTGGGTTAGTCATTAGGGCCCGGCCCCTGCTGATCAAGGCTAAATTCGGCCATTTCAGGGTCCGACCGAACAATGACATCAGACGCGCATATGAAAACAATACCGCACACAACACTGTTATCTTGCTTTCTGGAACTCCCCAGCCCACCATCGAGATGATGAAGGGGACACTGATACGAAATTCTCTTTTCTCATGAGCATGGCGAAGCGTTGCTGGTACCTCTTATCGGATGCTTCTCCAAGGCCAACTCCACCTTAAGACGCGACTTACCTGCAACGAATCTCCCTTCGTGTGTATACTTGACTCCTTGATACCCAGCTACGTTTTTTATCTTCTTGTGAACCTTCACTATGCCCTTCCTCGAGCGCCAAACAAGCCGCATTACTGGCACCGACCCTGATGATCGTCGAAATAGAACGCTGGGCCCTTCATCATCAGGCAAGATCCCCAACGCGAAGAAGCCTCGAACACGACCTCCAACTTCGCTCCGCGATCTTCTGCCCTATCCGACCGCTACGCTGCCTCCGGCATCAGGTCCCTACTCTATCGGGAGCATGGAGATCGAAGTGCCTGTCGAAAACCCTCGAATAATATCCAACATTACGCGGCAAGGAAAACATTTATTGCAGTTAGAAACTGTGCTCTTTACACTATACTATCCCGCATCAATTGGGAGTGGGACAGGCAAGGCGCCTGGTGGGGAGAAGAAATGGAGTCGCGAGACTTGGCTCCCACGGCCAAGGGTTGAGACAGCAAAAGGATATGCGCAATTCGCAGGGTTGCCAGACTGGGCGGGAATTGGGCTCTCTGGAGCAACAACTATGCTCACCAAGCTCCGTGCTTTTCGGAATTCGCCCCCAGCCACCCATTGGCCACCTGAGGGGGCCGCAAAGAAATGCGGCTACAAAGTCAAGAATCAACAGGGACGGCCACCTGAAGGGATGCCCGGAGAACCAAAGTTTCCTCTGCTTGTGTTTAGTCATGGGCTGGGAGGCACAAGAACAGCGTATAGCAGCCTATGCACCGAGTTTGCCAGTTACGGCTTTGTTGTGTGTGCAGTCGAACATCGAGACGGGAGCGGACCGCGGTCGTTCATAAATCACGAGAAGCGAAATAACACCAAAAAAGATCACTATGGAGGATCAAAAGCGGACACTGTGAATTGCAGTGAGGGTCCCGAGTGCGAAAATGAGTTTAAGAAATGGGAGCATCTAGACCATACGGATGAAGAGATCAGAAAAGGATATCATCATGTGGTAGGCGGACCATAAACAAGGCCCAGTATATACAGGAGATGTACTAATCTTGGAAGGATTATATTTTTCCCAAGAATAATCCTAAAGACACCTCACCAAACAACGAACTTGGCGTTGACGGCGAACTTCGTAGCGCCCAAATCGAAATGCGTCTCTGTGAGCTCGAAGAAGCGTACCGAGTTCTCAAAATTATTTGCGCGGGCGACGGCGACCAGATCGCAAGACAGAACCTACGCGGTCACGGCTACATAGGTGGCTCATCAAGAGGGCTGGAGGGTGTTGACTGGACACTGTGGAAGCACAGATTTCACATCGAGAAAATGACAATGGCTGGGCATAGCTTTGGTGCTGCGACGGTAGTCGAGGTGCTTAGGCACACGGATCGCTTCCTGAATGTACAGGCTGGGATCATATACGACATCTGGGGGTTGGTCTCTTCTCCGCCTTATTGAGTGACCGAAACGCTAAAGCAGAGACAGAGCTCCCATAAAACCTCCAGCTGAGGATCCGAAACATCGAATACACTTACCATTATTAGGTATCAGTAGCGAAGCCTTCATGTACTGGGAAAAGAACTGGAACGCCGTAGTGTCTTTGATGCATGAAGCCAGCGAGCACGGCGCACCTGCATATCTGCTCACAGTGCGAGGCTCAGTGCACATCTCGCAATCCGACTTCTCCGTCTTGTACAGACACCTCACATCCTTCTTCATGAAAGCCACAGTTCATCCACAGAGAGCCATTGATTTGAATATATCTACAAGTCTCGAGTTTCTCCGCCTGGTGACGCCCTCTACAGGTGGTGGTAAATCCATCATAGACCGCTGCATGACCGATGAATCAATTCTCCAAACACCTCTGCTGGACGAAATTCCCGATGACCACCGCCCAGACGATGAGTGGATAGCTGCAAGACTACGTGTGGATCACGAGTTCCGCAGACGGATGGCTGCTGGATTGCAGCGAAAGTTCAAGAGGAATTTTCAGGGTGGCATGGGAACAGGATATACCACGGCAGACGAGATGTGGTGTCATTACAAACCTACTGATGAAGAACTGACAAAATGGATAGAAGAAGAGGACCGTGGGGAGAAGAGAATTGATGAAGATGGTGCGATTCAAGGTCGTGGCAATGAACATGCTAAGCATGAAGATAAGCATTCTCCGGCGGCGTTAGGTGATGACACCAAAAAAGACACACTGCAAGGCAACGCTGAGTTTGAAGAAGACTCAGGGTCGCAAAACCATCAGGGTATGTCCATAGAGGGCGCGGAAACCCACAATGGCGATATTGAGAAGGCCCAGGCGCCTGCTGTTGCAGTTGACGAAGATTCGAACAATGCACCACCAGGAACCTGGTTGGGTCTGTCAAGTGCGCTTAGAAATGGACCGCAGCAGGATTAGAGCCAATCGTAATTTGGAGGCCCATTTGCGAGTTGCTGTTGATGTTCAGTGTGTCTGAGTAATGGCTCGAACAAGAGATGTCTGTAGCGTTCGTACACAGATGATGATGTAAACATTCAGCCTCTTAAGAAAGTAAGCACTAGATTTTGCGAATCACAATGAACAGATGCATGTCAGCCATTGTCGATGCTCCTCAAAGCGAAAAATTTGGTTCACCATTGGAGCGGAGCAAAATCACGTGGTCGGATGAACTAATCACACCGAAGCGGAATTGTTCAGTAATCGAGACCGAGTAAAGCGTTTGAAATGCATATCGCCTCCGCCCTACCCTGTCCAACATACCAGCCTTCCCTTTGAGTTCTGACAACCTGCGCAGTGCCTCGGTATCACATCACTCGGCGGTGACCTAGTGTAGATTGTGACTGTCATGGTGTGACCACAGAATTGTCCAGCGCAATACAAAAGACCCAATCCTAAAGAAGCAACGTTCCTTTCGCATCATTCGAACAGGGGTTAGCCCAAGCTTGGTAAGCCTGCGGGGGTATGTGTGCCGTGCAACCAGCGTCCTTGCAACGTCTTCGGTCGAGGAAACTTTGTACTGAGTGCTGAGTCGAGGTCGGTTGGGGCTTGGTGGCTTTTCTGTCGCTCTTATCATCGGGCTTTGCGTCACGTTGGCTCGCGGAGCATTTGCTTCGTTTACTCAACTATCGCTGCTACTCTCCCGTCTACTTTCCCTTGAGACACAAGACCAGTTCTCTGAACGCGGTTAGTTTTACTTGACAGACGCACCTGCAGTCGGAGAGACGATCGGAAAGGTCTAAGAGGGGGTTCACCTATACCGACGCTTCCTGGCAAGCGGCCCGTTGTCCTCCACCTTTTGTCATTGGCTCTAACTCCTTCGCATCTTTCCGGAGTCGCTGTCGCCCTGTAACTCTTGAGGGGAAAGGGTGACGCAATGCAAGATACTATAATGAGCTCCGAATTTGAAGAGCGAATGCTTTCGCGAAAGCGCTCGCGCGCGGCCAATACTGAGGAAACCCCCAAGGAGAATCGTAAGGATACCCATCGTGGAGATGGTGCTAGTGGTGGATCGAAGAAGGCAAGAGGGAGGCCGAGAGTAGATCCCCGGGATGCTACGGCTGCGGATGTGAGTAAAGGCGCTTTCTATTCTTTGATGGCATAGGGCATGGTGCTAGAAAGTGCTTCCTATACAACAATTTCCTCTCTACTTGCTCACAAGGCTTCTACTAATAAATCTATAGCGACGAAGAACACAGATTCGCCTCGCGCAGCGAGCGTATCGGCAGCGGAAGGAGACTACAATATCGTCGCTAAAGTTACAAAGTTCCCAACTGCACTCTATTATCGAGCAAATGAATACCACGTTTCTCCGCTTGAACGAATCGGCACTCAAATCAGGCTTATTGCAATTGAATCCTGCCCTGGCACAAGAGTTCAAGCGCGTCACGCAGACATTCACCAGTCTTGCACAGACTGCTAGTGAGGGTCAATATGATGTCGACGAAGAGCAAGGAGAGAATAGAGAGCCAACGGTGGATTTTCCAGTTTCAATTCCAAAGGTTCCAAATATATCTGAAGAAGCCCAAGACGTGGGTTGGGGATATTCAGTGTCAAATCCAACAGGCAGAGCCGATATGGCCCCAAGACCAGAAGCACAACCAGATGACTATTTCTCACAGCCTTCGAGCGCGTTTGGGGAGCGGGGCAGTACTGCTAGTTTGGTTCGTCGGCGCCAATTCACCGTGGTACGTAAAACCGCCATGCATAATCAATGTGTGCCAAGAACCCATGAAGCACTTCATAGAAGTCCCTGATACTCATTTACGCAACTTCTCATGGGGACCTGACCTGTACTATTGTTTGATCCTTGTTTCGCTTTCCACCATTACTTTACTGACTATATTGCCATTACTAGGGAGATATTATTGATCAATCAAGATCACAAACTTCCTCAGACCATCAGTCAACACAACAGGACCGATCAATACCGCTTCCATTTGGTCTGCTCGATATTCTCAGCTCAACACAGGCACCCTTTACTCCACCAAATCCTCATATTTTCTCGGTAAACATACCAACTCCTGAAATCACACCACCGACCACAAGGCTACCTACACCCCCATTGAGCCTCCCGAATATACTATCAACGAAGAATCTTCCCTCCGTCACAACCTATAGTTTCGATGAAACGACTTTTGCAAGGCGCTTAACGCGTGCAGCGATTGAGACTGGCTTTCAAATACTGAGTACAGCGAACATTCGACCCTCAGCGCTAAGCTACGTGTTCAAGCTGTCTTTGCCCTACTTTACTGTTGATGAGCTGTGTGATCGTTTCAAAGCTCAGCTCTCACGAAATATTGATCAGGATCTAGATTGGTGGGCAGCCCCATTCATCCACCTTGGCGGGGCCGGAACTCATTATCCACGTCGAGATGCGTCTGGACGGATTATTCCAATCAAAAACAGCTGGACGGTGAGGCAGATTGGACCTTTAGAGAAAAAAATGGCAAGAATAGAAAATGTGGAGGATGGGCGGACTGAAGATCTCGGGAATGTTGATCTCAGTGGTTTCGAAGGGGAATGGTTCGATGCTCATGACGTGCAGGGTTATCTCGAGGAGCAATACGTTTGCAGAATTGATCCTAGAAGCTCATTCTCTGAGTGCTTGGTCGAGGAGGAGGGTAAAGACACGGCAACTACCACTAACCTCCTCCCACAGGATGACCCATATGCGCGGAGGGCTTCAGATGAGAGTTCTGATTCTCCAAGTCTAACGCACAGCTCAAACACGGCCAACTCCTCTTCTAGCTCCATAACACCACCAACTCACACTTTCGACATTCCCGACGCACCCTTCGGCCTCGACATGTCCTTTTCCAATGCACAATCATCAACCTATCCCACCGTCTTCCCGAAGCATGTAAACTACGATATCTCATTTGATCAAACTCTTGGTCTTGACCTCGCGCCTACTTTTGACTACGGTTTTGCCGGTACCAGTGGATTTAGCATGGGTGATGTGGGTTTGGATCTGGGTTTGACCGAGGAGGCTGAGGAGAGTTTGCCGGTGGTAAGGCAGAAGAGGAGGAAAATTGCCTGGTTAGATGTTAACCGGCTTACGGACGGTAAGTAAAATACTGATAATAGCCAAATTACGACATGATCATTGCTAACTAAGGGTCACAGAGCTTATCAAACATGCTGTCTGCCTGGGACGAGCACCCGGCTTTAGGAGAAAGGATGTCGATATGGCGGTGCAGAAGGCGTTGATTCCTGCGCATTAAGAGCTTGCTCAACACGAGCCAGCAACAGGGTCAGAACGAATGAGGTTCCAGATTAGGTCTTCGGCGTTTGACAAGATGTTGGGGTACTTTGCATGCACAGGGCGAGACGGCATTCTCGGCTTTGGATGAAGCCCAGCCTCGGTAAGGCTCAAGTAAATTCTCACGACTCAACGATATTTAGGCATAATGTAATACAACACCAAATTCAGATGCATTTGAAAACCTGCGCCCTTGCACTGAAAGTAGGCAAGACAAAGAAGTAGCAATATGGAGGGCTTCACTCTAGATGATTAGTCACTCACGAGCTAGTTGCAAGCCCGTGCGCCGACGAACTCAAAGATCCCCCGACTGCCGCGCTCTATGCCCTGAACACCAACCTGGACCCTACGACCACCAAAGTGAGGGCACCCGACCACGTCGTACAAAGCCTACCGTCTGGGCTTCCAATACCTGTAGTATCTTCTTGACAGCGCAGAAGCTTTCCGAAGCGCGCGCGCACCTATCGCAGCCTCACGCGCTGACGTCTTCTGCCTGTCTGGCCTGCCTCTTCCTCAACACTGCACACGAGCAACAGTCGCCAACGTCTGCGCCGTTTCTGCAAGGCCCTTGCACCATTCCTAGATAGTTGAACCATACCCAAAAGTCACCATGTCGAACCAGGTCGTGGTTAGTATTCCCCAAACAAAGCATGCGAGCGATGGGAAAGGGCAAGGCAAGCCTGCTAACAGCGACACCCAGGGTAATGTCTACCAGCAGATCATCGAAAAGGTGGTTCAGGCTTCGCAAAATGACTTCGAGGAATTTGGCGTGGATCAGTCAACGCTTGATGAGATGAAGCAGGTATGTGGCAACCTGGCTGCGGTCCCGCCTATTGCTCCTTTGCTCCCAATGTCGCGGCAGCAGCAGCATCAGCAGCTATACGCTCCGTGGTCTTTTTCCGTTCTTCCTTCGTCTACTGCATCTGTCACATATTTCTGTCCATCGCTCTCGCTGTCTTCGACGTTTGCGCGGTGCGGCCTGGCTTGGGGGGTGATGAGCGGCCGGAAGCGGGGCTGAGTTGCCGGTCAGTCTCGCAGCTCGGGGGCGCCTCAGTATTTGGGTCACCTTCTTATAGCCCCTGCGCAGCTCCCCACCCCGCCAAGCCAAGCCAGCCACAGCCTAAACCGGCATAGCATCATCACGTGATGGTTGCCTGTACACTTTTACTCCCTCCAATTTCTTTGCATGGATACTCAGCATGCACTGACACATCTGCAGGGCTGGCAAGAAAAGCTATCTGCCCTGAAGGTTGCCCAGTTTCCGTGGGACCCGCAACCTGAGCCAGTGCGCCAGCAGCCTACTGTTGTTCCATCCAATGTCAAGGTTGATGCTGACCATGCTCCTGTATCGGCGCCGCAGGAGGCCATCAATTTCCCAAATGTGCCTGTGAAGGCCGAAGGAAGCTATCAACCACCTATTGCGAATTACCCCCAGGCTCAGACTGCCAACGGAGGCGCCTACACTGGCGGTTATGACCAGAATGCCAATCTGGCACAACAGCGCGCAGCAAACCTGGTTCAGCAGCGAATCCAGCAACAAGGCAATATTCACCAACAGAACTTCCCTAACCTTGTTCAGCAAGGTCACCATAACCAAATGCCCATGCAAGGTCAGCAGCAGCGTATGATGGCCCCGCAGCAGCAGCAGCAGCAGCAGCAGCATCAGCGCCCCCCACAGCAGCAGATCCCTCAACAGCGCCCTCCACCCCAAGGCCATATCTACACCTCCCAAACTGATGGCTCTGGCGACGCTCTGGCTGACTGGGAAGCATTGAAGGCGGCTCGGGCGGCCGATGCAGTGGATCGTATCGCCGCTGACGAGTTTATGCGCGCTCGTGTTGATGCCATGGCTATGCGACAAGATAGTGGGCTCATGGTACCCCTCAACTCGATGCCGAAAGGCAAAAAGAGGAAGGCAGCTATCCGCGTCCTGCAAGCTGAGGATGCAGAAGCTTCATCAAGTGCTCCAGGTCCTGCTCGCTTCGATGGTGATGATGATGCCAAGCCAGAAGAGGATCCTGATGATGCGATTAATTCGGATCTTGATGATCCAGACGATGATAACGTTGATGGAGACAACAGTGACGACGACATGGTTGACTATATGCTGTGCACATATGACAAGGTACAACGCGTCAAGAACAAGTGGAAGTGCACGCTTAAGGACGGCATTTTGACCACGAATAAGAAGGAGTAAGTTGCAGCCGAATTCGCGTGTGACTCGTATTGACGATGTGATAGGTACCTGTTCCACAAGGCAAATGGTGAATTCGAATGGTAGTGACGTTCGAACTGACATTCGGCTTACACGTGGTAGCTGAACTCGAATTCTAAATCGGTCGCCGTCCTGCGTTAAGCGCCCACGATCGACACGCGAGTTCAGCATGTTTGTAATATACAAAGTTCATCACCTTCCTCCCCTCTCTAAACCACGTTACAATCGATACGACTCGGTTCGACATCGATAGCGAGTATGGATTGGATATACGACCACTCGCTCGAGGTCCTGCGCATTGATCGTGTCATAATGAAAGAAAGAAAAAGTAAGAAAAACAAATAGCGCATTCAGCGAAAAGTCCAACTCTGGCGATTAGTACACGTCTACCATGATTCACGATGTTCAAAATGGAATCACGGGAGTAAGAGTAAAGGAAAAACTTTTGCGATGCACCGGCGCTATCGGTGCCAGTTTTCCATTCCACAGGTGGCTGCCTTTTTTCTGTGTGACGATTGTGAAATCTGAACCGGATATACAGCCACGCTGCTTTTGCTTTTCTTTTCTTTTTCTCTCGATTGAATGCCATGGGCGTAGCGCCTTACCGCCTACGTGCCAACTCTTCAAATTTCTTCAAAATCATACAAGACTGCGTAGTCTTAGCAGCAAAGGTAGCTCAGGCCCATCCACAGACATGAAGTGTACGTTAGCGTCTTAAGGCTTTCTTTCAGCGGACAGAATACCCGTCTTCACGTCCGAGAGAGATGCTCACAGTAATTTAAAAACTAAATCAAAACAAGTCACTCTTGTAGACTTGGGCAACATTGCCTTATATATGACTATAACTGTGATGCCATTTCTTGTACGCGATTCAAATCATATCATATTCTCAGCCTCGTCCATCCCACTTCCTGCATCACTACCATCCCCGTTGTGCATCATCGTCTCGTCACCAGCCTCACCCTCTTCGTCGTCCTCTTCTACAAGTGGCACAAAACGAAAGTCAACAAACGAGACCTTGCCGTTGCTAGTGCTATTCGCTACCCCTGATGCACCACCCTCGACTTCAACCATGAACTGTAGGCTTAACACACCTTGCGTGTCGACTCTGACACTAACCTTAGTAGCAACGCTCATAGCACGCGCTGCTTTCTGTATGAGACCGAATTTGTAGGTAGATCTGAGCACTGTATCGGGATCACTCAATTGGAATGTCTCAAGCAGATTTGCCTGCTGTTGATCTGCCGCATCCGCGATCCCACTCGCACCGAGGTTTGTAGACGCTGGGGTCCGGAACGGGGAAGGTTGAGGCTGATTGTTGAACTCTACCCTGGCAGAACCCACAGTACCAGACGAAGACAATGCGAAGAAAGGCTTCCCACGCACAGTCTTCGCGTACATGGTCAACTTCTCTGGAGATGTAGAGGATAACTCTGAGATGGCGTCGTGGAGGCGACTTCCACGCATGATTGTTTTAAATGCGAGTGCGTGTCGATCAAATGGTATCTCATCCGAGTACTCTGGTTCGTAGGTTGTGAGATCACACTGCGTACGGATGCTGGCTTCTGTCAAGATTATTGACAGCGGGGCGCCGAGGGAGTCGTAGGATATTCGGCAGAGATTATGCATGCCCAATATATTGTTCGAGAATGCAGTACTTGTGGGGTATGGGTTATCGCGTGCCCATGGCGGTTTTGTAGTGTTTGGGTCTGTGAGACCAAAGATTTGGAGAGTTTCAAGAAGGGCTGGAAGGGAAATTTGAAAGGTTGGTGTGGTGCTTGGTGTTTCTGGCTCGTCGTTGTCGCTGTCAGAAGGTAGTTGCGAGTTGCGCGGAGGTGCTGGAGCGTGGAAGTTGTACGTGGTGAAGAGGGATTTGTCAAGGAAGGCAGATGCTTTAGTGGTGTTAGTCTGGGCGCATTGGAGAGTGATGGTAAGAGGGCATGTACCTTCCATGACACTGGCCTCATCTACGGAGAGCTTGAGGCCTTCTTCGCCAATCTGGACGTGTGCTTTGGTAGAGAAGGCAATGCATCGGAGGAGCAGATATAGCTGCCGTGCGGAGCTGGACACAGCCGTGAGGACTGGGGGGTCTTCGTCGTCCATGATGGCCTGTACAGCGGCTCGCGACGATAGTGATGATATGCGCGGTGTCTAAGTGGACAGGTCAAGAAGATGCCGTACGTAGATGATAGATTTCAGGTCTTGAACTTTTTATTGTATTTCCATAAATTGTACAGATGATTTGCCCCCAACGCCGGACGGAGGAATTAAGGAAACTAGACGTAAACTCCGACTGCGCAGATCATGTAGACAGCGCCGAAGCTGGTTATGGTCAGTTCTGGAGTAGGTGCAAACTGAAGAGGATGACAACGTACCCGAATGCTACCGAAGCAGGAGCACCGAGAAGTGGCAGATTGACAAAGGTCCGGTCTGTTGTTCGCATGAGTATATGATGGATGTAACAGGAGTGGAGTGCGACGCGTACTTAGGCCGAAGATGGTGGTCAGGACAAGAGCTGGATCTTGTTAGCATCGCTCACGCTGAGCATCTCTAGCTCTCCACCTACAGAGAGACAGCAGCACAAAGCCAACCGTAAACTGCGTATTCTTTCCAATCGCAGGGCTGAAGGGCGAGGAAGCGGCAGCCTCCCAGACGTCTAGAAGTGGGCTCGACATGGAGTATAGGTGGGCAATTGGATGTGGATGTCTTCGCACCTGTTTCGTGAAGCTGCTTTGGTGGCCTTTGGACTGCTGGGCGGTGATTGGTGTGGGGGCGGTCCATGCGGGAGGCGCACCTTCCCCGACATCCAACACCAACTCCGACCGCGGAAGAAGGCGCGACTGCACACAAGGTGAGCGCGCACAAGTCTGTAATATGGCAGGCGCAACTGAGGACAGTAAGTTTCGCCCTTCTACAGCCCTGGCCTGTCATTCTGCAAGCCCAACATGGCCCCCCACAAGAACCAGCTGTTGTGCGAGGCTCTGGGCTGTCCCACACCTCTCGCAACTTCACCCTCCTACGCGTCACTGAGCACTACAATACTCTCTTCACCAGAAGCGTCTTTGCTGCCACTCCATGCTAACACCGGCTCCTCCTCAGCAAAGCGCAAAGCGACCACCGACCCTACCAACGGCTCCCCCAAACGCATAAAGCAGTCGAGCCCCTCCACACCTTCCGCTGCCGATGATGCCCCTGCACCCCCTGTGAAGCGGATAGTACCCTTCCCAGAGAAGCCTGCTGTCATTGAAGAGCGCAATGGGGAGATTGAATTTAGAGTGGTCAACAACGATGGGCGGAGGGAGAGCACAATCATCTTGACTGGCTTGAAATGCATATTCCAGAAACAGTTGCCTAAGATGCCCAAGGACTATATCGCGCGCCTTGTATATGACCGCACGCATCTGAGCATAGCAATTGTGAAGAAGCCGCTGGAGGTTGTGGGGTACGTTGATTCTCTCATTACGCATCCCAAGTGTTAGAAGCTGGTAGACTGACTATCAATAGTGGCATAACCTATCGCCCCTTTGACAAGGGCCAGTTCGCCGAAATCGTCTTTTGTGCCATTTCCTCTGATCAACAAGTCAAAGGCTACGGCGCCCACCTGATGTCCCACCTGAAAGATTATGTCAAAGCCACTTCCGAGGTCATGCACTTCCTGACTTACGCCGACAACTACGCTATTGGATACTTCAAAAAACAGGGCTTCACCAAAGAGATTACCTTAGAGAAGTCACGTTGGATGGGCTACATCAAGGACTACGAGGGCGGCACTATTATGCAGTGTAGCATGGTTCCGAAGATACGTTACCTGGAAAGCGGCAGGATGTTGTTGAAGCAGAAAGAATGTGCAAACGCGAAGATCCGAGCCGTCAGCAAGAGCTACGAAGTCCACGCGCCACCCTCGCAATGGATGAAAGGCGATTTGAAACCCATTGATCCATTGACAATCACCGCTATAAAGAACTCTGGCTGGTCTCCCGTCATGGACGAGCTCGCCCGTGCTCCTCGCCACGGCCCTAACTATAACGCACTCCTGCATCTCCTCAATGATATGCAAAACAACAGCAATGCCTGGCCTTTCCAACAGCCTGTTAACAAAGATGAGGTACTCGACTACTACGACGTCATTAAAGAGCCTATGGACCTTGCCACAATGGAAGAAAAGCACGAGAAGGACCTATACCCCAACCCAGAGGACTTTGTTCACGATGCCAAGTTGATCTTTGACAATTGTAGAAAGTACAACAATGAAAGTACGCCATATGCAAAGGCCGCGACAAGGTTAGAGCGGTACATGTGGCAAAGAATTAGGGATATCCCGGAGTGGTCGGTGAGTGAATTCTTTGCTGTGAAGATGGAAGAATGACTGCTAATCTGAACCAGCATTTGGAAAGCGAATTGACCGGAAAATAAGTCAACATCTTCCGACCTTCTATCTACTCTGGGAGATTCCATCATACTTTTTTTTTTCAGCGGCATTGGGTATGGTGTATGGTGTTTGGATGGGCTTTTATACCCTTGTGTTGTGCTACTGGGCAGGATTTGCGTTTGTTGTCTTGTATCAGAGTAATTTTGTTCGAATCATACCATAACGCTCTGTTCATTTGCAAGCATTCTGGTAGAATCAATTTACTTACTCTATTCAGAAAGCACGATCTAACAGAATGGAGTCATCTCGACATACATATCATACCACCCCGCTACTGTCCATCCTTTTGCCACCTTGAAGAAGGCTCGGCCATTCATAGCAGAACCATGGTGTTTGCCGTCCATTACTAGCACGTAATCCACCTCCAACACGCTAACAGAGCCATAACCCATAATCACATCGGAGCATCACAAATATGATACCTTTTCTGGTAAGGGGCTTGTGGTCAATGAATATCATATTTCCTTACTGTTATATAATTTAACCTAGCAAACCTACAAGCGGACACGCACGATATATAGAGACACGGATCCTACCTGGTCTACCGTTTGCGTAACTTCTCTTCAACTCGACATGTGTCGATATATTGGACGTCATTGTAAGAATGTACACCATGTCGTGGCCCGGGCTTAAATGAGTACTTGTTGCTCGAGCCCAGATCGGAGAGGCTCAGGATAGGGCCAAAGAGTATTCGAACAGTTCTGGTTTAATTCATCTGTAGAGGAAAAAGTAGAGGTCTCCAAAGGTGTTGAGGAGTCTAGAGGGTAAATGCATATGAATGCTAGCATAGCTCTACTTCGTAATAAGAAGGCCCCTCGTGGTGTAAAGGCACCAACATATTCCGGTGAGATGTGGGTAGAGAATCTACAGAGAGGTGGCGATCTAAGCGGCCCACATTGATGGAAGCAGGTTAGTGTCGGATTCATCCTCGCTCTTACTTCGATGTTGAATACTCGGTGTCTTGATAGTTTTCCTTGGTGAATGTACCATCCCATTCGTACGATGATGAATGTTCAGATTCACAGCCTGTGAATATCACCTTGTTTTGGAACAGTCTAGGCAATAGTGTTTAGATCAAAGCAAGAACAATGCAAGAATTATAGATTCGCAAAAGGTTGATTGTAAGAGAGGTCTACCCAGAACCTTACCTAATTGGCGCGAAAGGGTCATGCTCAAAGTCCTAGTCGGGTTTAGCAAGAATATTGACTTCGGGTATGAAAGATTCAAGTCTCGCTACGGACATAAACTGGCTTGTGATGTCCAAGGACTCGGGGCGCGGGAGCACCATCTCCGATGCCAATCGGAATTGTCCGCTGTCAAAAGTGTTGCATGGCAGGAATGATCCACAGCTTGAAGATGGGCCTCTATGATGGGAATTTTACCCAGGTTAAGAGCAAGTCGGATTTGTTGATAGGGATTATCCGCTGTGTGAGGGGCGCGCTTACCGACGGTGATCATCCACAGTGCGAGAGTGACCAACAAATGAGCTCGGATATTAGGTACTGGAAAGGGTACTAAGCCGCTAAGCCGGCATGGAAGCTTTGATGCTGAAGCGATGCTTGCAAAGTCACCGAGACCATTCAGTCTTTAGGTTAATTGGAGGCTGTTTATATCGTCACTGCCATTTACTGCAGAGTAGGCGGTTTCTCTGGAATGCTGGCTCCACATTGTGGAATGCGTGATCGCCAAATCCACCTCCATGTGAGGAGCTGCCATATGGGGTAAGAACCCCTGGGGTCATTGCGGGGAGAAAGTTAGAGCCAAGGACGACCCTGCATGTGTCCCATAGTAGTCGCGCGAGTATCCCCTATCACGGGCGTTGAGCATGTCTTGTCCGCGCCTCATTCAAAGTGTTCAGACAGGCGACTTCCGCACGTCGATTCGGGGCAAACATCCTGAAAGTGTCGACTTGTGATAAGCGTTCCCGCAGCTATCAGCTGCAGGACAGCCATAAGCGCTTTCGATGGTCCTATTTGCTTAGCGTTTACCTGGTTATCGGATTGCTGGAGATAGTCTTGGCCAGGACCCATTTTTCAACCTAACGAAGGACAATCTTGGAGTAGGATAAGTGGAATGGATGTCAGGCTAGGGGGTACGCCGTTTCTCACGATGGCGTTGCGCGTGATGGGGTGCAACTTTGATGATAGGGACGGCAACGATGGCTCGCCGGCGTCACTTTGCAGAGGATCTGCATCTTGGGGGTTGGCCACACGAACAGAGGCGACCGAGGTTGACGATTCTGAAGGATCCTTTAGCGACGCTTGAAATTTGTTGTTTTGCTGGAAACACATGCACCTTGGGAGCGGTTTGGAAACAGATGTGTGTCGATGATAGCTTCCCATGCTTCCGGGATTTCTGGATGGACGCTCCTCGGGGAGAACGGTGCTGGTCGAGTGGGAAGGTCAGACGTGCTGCTTCGAGAACGCCACACGAAGCCGAAAAGAGAGCCTCTACCGAGGTGGGGCACAGATTCGCCGCCGCTTATCACCGACTAACGTCTCACGGCAGCACGTTGGCGGCCGTCATTGGCCAATGTGCAGACTATCAAGGCTGGGGGCAGATAAGAACCTGGCTGGCGTTGCAGCAGCGCGGAACGCCCGCCGGCAATGGGTCTACTTGACACGAGACGGCGGTCCGCTCAGCAGCGAGTGAGCGATGGACGAGATGATACTAAGGACATTCGAGAAAGCGGAGATGACCGGGAGCCAATGAGTGAGGAGTACCATGGCGCTTCGGCCTGGTCAAAAGAGGCAGTTGCCAAGTGTCGTGCGGCCGGGGATTCGACGTTGTAGTCTGGGCCAACGACGGTGGCAGGCCTCCGCTTTTGTGGTAGCGCGCCTCACACGGTGCGAAAATATAATCCTGTCCTGGCCGACTCGACGAATTCACCAATTCCTCTCGTCCAGTTCAACTCTTTCCAGGAATTGCCACTCGTGCCCGTCTTCAACATGGCCGACCTGCGTGAGCACAACAACTCCCCCATGCCCGGTGTCGCGCGCAATGACGACCCCGCCCTCGACATTGCCCACGAGCATGAACACCAACACGTGCACCACAGTGCCCGTGCTGTCCATGCCGACAACATTGTCTACACCACAGGCACGACTGACGAAAAGAGTAACATCCCCACTCCTAGTGCTCAGGACAGCCATCTCCATCATCGCCATCTTGAGGAGAAGCACAGCGAGCATGACATCGAGAAGGCCGCCGCGTACGACTACGAAGTCGACAAGGGAACACGCAGCTCCTCCGACCCTGAACCGGAAGCCGGGAAGAAGAAGAAGTGGTATTATCCTTCTGTCCTTTACAGAAAACACAAGCTCCCGTTCCACATCGTCATCGGCGCCTTGTTCACTGGGTAAGCCACACTATCCGGGCCCTCCGCAGTGTCTGAGCATTTCCGACTGACAACACTAGATGGTGGATTGCCAGTGTAGTTGTGCATCGCAAAGATAAGAACTGGATCATTCCCTTCTTGTTCTGGCTGTGCATCATGATTCGACTGATTACGCTCCACGTGCCCGTCACCTATGTTACTAGGCCTATGCACTGGGTGTGGAATAACACTGGAGTTCGAATCGGCAATCTGATCCCCGAGAAGTTGCGAGTGCCCGCTGGTGCCGGCCTCACTATTGCCGTCATCATTGTTGGCTCTTTCGCGAGCGAGGAGAGTGAGGATAATACTCGTGCCAATCGTGCAGTCTCACTCTTTGGACTGTTAGCCTTCATCGGCGGCTTTTGGGCCACTTCGCGCAACCGGAGCAAAATCGTATGGCATACCGTCATCGTCGGCATGCTGGTCCAGTTCATCGTCGCCCTTTTTGTTCTGCGCACAAAGGCGGGCTACGACATCTTCAACTTCATTTCTGAACTTGCGCGATTGCTCTTGAGTTTCGCCAACAAGGGTGTCATCTTCCTGACCAGCGAGGACATTCCCAAGCTTCCATGGTTCTTCACCGGTGTGATCCCCGCTATCATCTTCTTCGTCTCGTTCGTCCAGCTCTTGTACTACTGGGGAATCCTCCAGTGGTTCATTGGCAAGTTCGCCGTTTTCTTCTTCTGGTCGATGAAGGTCTCTGGTGCCGAAGCTGTCGTTGCCTCTGCTTCTCCTTTCATTGGACAGGGTGAATCTGCCATGTTGATCAGGCCATTCGTCGCTCATTTGACCATGGCCGAGATGCATCAAGTCATGTGCTCCGGTTTCGCTACCATCGCCGGTAGTGTATTGGTCGCTTATATCTCCATGGGTCTTAACCCCCAGGCGTTGATCTCGTCCTGTGTTATGAGTATTCCCGCGTCTCTCGCTTTCAGCAAGCTCCGATACCCCGAGGAAGAGGAGACGCTGACTGCCGGTCGCGTTGTTATCCCCGACGATGATGAGCACAAGGCTGCCAACGCACTCCATGCCTTTGCCAACGGTGCTTGGCTCGGTCTTAAGATTGCCGGTATGATTGTGGCAACACTTCTGTGTATTATTGCTCTCCTCGCAATGGTCGACGGCCTGCTGACCTGGTGGGGCCGTTATATCAACCTCGACGGTGACTATGACCTGACCTTGGAGTTGGTTCTGGGTTACATGTTCTACCTTATTGCATTCTTACTCGGCGTATCTCGACAAGGCAATGATCTACTTCTTGTGGGACGTCTTATCGGAGTCAAGGTTATTGCCAACGAGTTCGTCGCTTTCGCTCGTCTTGTCGACCCAGATTCCGAGTACGCTACTCTCTCTCCTCGATCTCGCGTCATCGCAACCTATGCTCTTTGCGGTTTTGGCAACATTGGATCTCTCGGTACTCAGATTGGTGTGCTTAGTCAGATCAGTCCTGGTCGTAGTGGTGATGTCTCCCGCCTGGCTATCTCAGCTCTTGTCTCGGGTGTCTTTTCCACTCTGTCTAGCGCCACCGTCGCTGGTTTGGTCATTGTCGATCAGGGCAAATTCTCTAGCGCTCCAGCAGCTGCATAATATGCTCAAAGCACGGTGTAGTAAAGGTGTCGCTTTTTGGTGGACCTAAAAAAAATGTAATGTTAGTCGCCTGGTGCCCAAGATACCCAGTGATGGATTCGAAAAATACAAATCTTATACTCTTCAAAACATGTGCTTCACTGTGCAAAATGTCCTGAGCGACATGTTGGCGGAATGGGCTTGCATTATGTTCTTGATGGTTGCCGCCCTTCATCGCCCTTACCATCTTGGCAACGCCCTTCTTTTTTGACAAATTGCCTTAATAGGCTAGTTATGTCCCAAATAGTATTCGTCTCAATGCTTTGCCCAATGAATGTTAATGGTTTGCCGCAATGGCCAGCGCGCTCTCGTTCCCATTGATGAGAGGGCGCCTGCTTGGCCAAATCAGTCTCTGTTGTCATTATGGCAGAAATGACGATATTAAGGTCGCAGAAGCTGTCAATATTCGCCAGCGCGTATCGTGATCGCATAATTACTGGGACAATCATCACAACTGTGCTCCCAATAAATAATCGACTTGTTTTCAGTGAGATTCAAACAAAACAGAAGACTATTAGTAAGGCTTGGGTCATGAGAAGCAGCTTGGGTCAGAGGATGCCACGTTACCGGTGTTGTACGGGACATAAGCGACTAACAATTGAGGCTCGATCATTCTCTTGGTTCTTGGATTTCTAGACAAGGGAAGGTGGGCTGCTTCTCATGTGATTCTGCGCACAATACGGTGGCTTATTCTCGTTGGAGTGTGAAGGGGAAGAATATTTCAACACGAAGAGGGGGTGGGCTATGAAGCGCTTTTCGCTTGCAGAGCATTCCAGAAGTACCTGTCGAAAGAGCGCACATGAACGCAAAACTTTCTGAAACATGATTGACGCGTAGCGGAACCGGTTACACAAAGGGTGTTCTGTGCCTTCTCGTCCAGGCTGTTTTCATTGAGCTCAACAGTAGAGATCATTGTGCCTCCTGATCCCCCAATCTTTAACTATGAAGCAACAACTGGAAGCACGAGCGCACATTTGGGTGGCACCAATCATGTAGCTGCCTAGAGGTCTTGTTGTACATCAGTCACACCTTTATTGATCTACAGAAAGCTGCATGCAATATGTTAATCACATGTCGTTCAAGTGGGACAGTGTATCATCATACTCTGGCATTCAGCACCCTTCAACTATGTACCGTTCGCCAAAATCAGGTAAATTAATCATCTCTAAGCTTCTTCAATCATAGTGCAGCCATTAGACCAAATGCAACCAAGATTCCCAGTAGGCTAGATGCAAATGCTCCACTTCTTTGTGCTCCTCCAGTAGCCTCAACTGGTGCGGCACCAGTACCCGTTGCCGGTACACTCGTAGGCGATGGTAAGGATGGTGCAGGAGTGGAACTTGCATCTAGATTGCCGGTGCTTGAGACTGTACTCCCGATGGGATCAACCGCCCCTCCAGAAGATGCAGGCACACTGGCAACCTGATCCCACGTGCTAGAAGATGTAATGATCGGATCGGCTGCAGGTTCAGACGACGCAGTTTGTTCTTCTTCGTTCGTCACAGTCTCCGTCCCTTCATCAGCGCTCTCCGTGATCGTTACAAGCCCATCGCCAACCGTTAGTGTTGCAGTATACACGTTCATGCCCCAGGGAATCCGATAATGCGTCGAAAAGTCGTCTATGTGTTCTCCCGTCGCTGAGGCAGGGTTCTCAGGTTTTGCGACAGTGTATTTGAGGCGCCATACGCGTGACTCGCTGCACCAGGCTGCGACCGTTGTGGATGATTTAACAAATTGGCACCCGGATTTCGAGAAGATAGTCTCTGAAGTACCATGAATGTCCGTATAATATATATCGTACACTGAAGAAAAATCAGTGTAAAGTCTTTCAACCATATCCAGAAGTAAGGACCTACTCTCTGGACCAATAGTGGCGGTGTGTGTGAAAGAAGTACCGTACCGCAAACCACTAATCAGATACGGTGTTCCCCCAAAAGCTTCCTGGTTCTTATGTTAGCAACTAGGTGGGTTTCTGGTATCCGAAAGAAAGAACGTAAAGAGGTACGAACCGTCGCTATAACCTGAGCTTCGTAGTTTGCCCACTTTTCGAGAGATTCCTCGGCGACAGAGTCGTATTCGGCGAGCTGGAACACCTGCATATGACCTTACTATTAGTACTACTTAAAGTTATAGCAGATTCATGCCTGATCTCGAACTCAGACGTACAACTTCGTGTTCGCCGAAAGCTAAATGTGCAAATGACACGATGCCTGTGGCCAGCAGAGTAAATCTAGTCTTTGATAACATGGTCGTTTCCTACAATGGTATATATTATCGAGGAGTGCCTTTAAAGTCACTGCGAGGTGCGAACGGGGTTGATGCAGTACGTGGGTACTCGGTATTAGACATGGGTTGAACGGATCTACAGTGCCGGGCGCATCCTTCGCGTCACCATACCATGCAGCATGCCTTGCTGGGCAGACATGTGGCGCTCTGGGCCTTTTCGTGAAGGTACAAGATATGGGTCAATCTATCACTTTTCTATAAATAACGAACCCTACCAGAGATGCGTCCAAATGGTTTCCATTTAGTGAAAGCGACCAGGCCCCCAAGAATGAACCACATCATCGCTCACAGCATGTTCCTGCACGGTCTGTTTTTCAATCTGACAACGGCCAATTGTTTCTATTCTGCTCTCCAACAGGTTTTGTTCCCTCATTTGCATTTACTTCTTTGAGAAATGAAGGTGGCGTAGGGAAAGACAAGATATCTGAAGTTACTGGGTGACTGCCTAATGCCGTGTTTGGAAGATTCAGTTTTCGCCTGGGCGGTAAGAGGGCTTTTCTTCCTTTAACATTCCCAGCATCCGGCCTTGGACGATTTGAACCCTGTGAGCTGCTTCCTGAAGTGTTCAGGTTCTGTGCACGTTTATTCTTGACAACCATTCCTGCTGACCCAGTGCTCCACTCAAGATCTTCCTTGCTGTGTGTGTGCTTCTTGGCCCTGGAGAATTTTCCAAACTTGTTGCTTTGTTCGATATTCGGGGTACCATTGTTGCTGCGCTGGGTTTGATGACGGCGCCAGAGGTAGAGGCCGGCTACGCCAGCAAAGGACAATACACCAAAAGTAACCCCAACCCCAACTCCAGTAATAACCATTTGGTTCATCGCGGTTTCGGTGCCTGCATCAAAAGGCTCTGGGTTGGCGGATGCGGATTCAAATCCAGAAAGCGTCGGAGTCGGACCTTGCTCTTCCACAGCTGGGTCTGAAGTTCGTACTGCCAACGTAGTTCTTGATGCCGTAACAGTGGTTGGCTCAAAATGATTTGACTCAACCATACCCAGAGAACCTGGCCTCGAAGCCTTTGGAGAGAGAGTTTCGGCGCTGAGAGAGGAAGCTGGTAGCATAAACGCACTGGCCGAGCTAGGGGATGCGACGATCTTGGATGTTGTTGTATGTAAAGTGGATGGGGCTTGCGAAGCTCTCAATTCTTTCGACGGTTCTTCTTCATCTTGCACAAGTGCCTTTATGATTATTAGCAAAGAGAACAAGGACCAAGACGGTCGTCGCAAACAAAATATCTTACATTGGTGAGCCGCTCTGCAATCGACCCATCGAGATCAACCGAGACAGGAAGCCCTTGAGCTTTTAAAGCCTCCGAACCCACCACTATGGCATTATTACTGATGATTTGACATTGGATCAAAGTAGCAACCAAAGAGAAGAACCAGCACAGCCGGATCGAAGTTGTCAACGAGGGATGCATCGCGATACGAGAGTCACATTGGACCGTCTTACAATGAGTGACAAATAGTGAAGAGATAGTTGAAGATCTGAGCCACACGACTGCTTGAGCAGACCTTAAGGTCGAAAGGATGAAGCTTGTCGCTGCCTGCAATTTCACTTCTGCTCGCAGTGATCCGGCGCGTGTTGACTACGTAACGGACATCCTCACCCAAACTAGAAGCGCATAAAACCGAAGCATCCGCATAGAGCATACAATTTGTAGAGATATCTGAGCCAATCCTCACATTGTACTGGTTCTGTTCGTGTGCGCTGATTCCTGCGGCTTCGGCATAATCCAGGTTACAAGAAAGGGACGCGTTCTCCCGTATTGAGGCAAGTGGAAAATTTGAAACAGGCTGAATGAGCACTGCAAGTCCCATCGCTCAATATGAGGCTGAACAGAACAGTGTTACTTCGCATTGACAGACAAAACTGGGTCGTGTTCCAGAAGTATGTGCCGCCGAATGAATACAGCCATGTCAGGCGAATTATGCCTGAAACGCGGGCAGACATGCAGGTGGTCTGCGTTTTGCGAGATATGAGGACCCTGGACAATCGATAGAGAACACCACCAGTCTTCCAAATACGCAAACCCTACAGCGAGTTATTAGTTCAATGATGCTGTGTTGATAATGATAAGACTCTCATTGCACATACAAGCTTCACGGCTTCACAGGCAGTAAGCAACGGTAATCTATGTAAAATGTCCCACATTTAGACCAACGTTCAATTTTGGAGTATATCCGCCTAGAATGATACTCTCCAAAGCAAGCGTGACCAGAAAGACGGTGATCCCGAGACACGAAATAGCAAGCATCAAGCTGCAATCATAAGTAGCTCTGTCTACAAAGACTCAAGGCTAATTTCAAAGTTTGAATTGATGAGGACCCCTTGAAGTCTGAAGCATTTTGTTCGAGGTACTTACCTTATGCCGCTCGTTTTCTCTCAAATCGTATGATTCGATTTTCGAACGCAGTGCATCTTTTGTACCACGGGCTATCTCGTGTGGCTCTTCCGCCGTTAACAATCCCATTCCATCTTGACGCCTCGACTTCTCCATTCCAGACAAGCTTGTACTGCGTATTGTCAATATGAAAATTCCACGTCTTTGCGCACTCGACCACGTTCTCCAGTTGCTGCTGCTTCTCTGCAAATGTCTCCAGCACCAACTCTAGGGTCTGTAGATCTGGAAATTGCCCAACCACTTTCGCCCAAGTTGAATGATGAGGAGCTTGATCTCCAAAAAGTGGGTCTCGCCCAGCGCGGCGCTCATCCGCGAGCTGCCGCATACGGTTACTAGTTGGCCTTTTCTGAGGTTGAGATGAACCATCTCCAGCTGCAGGGTCAAGAGCGAGCTGCTTATCAACATCGGTGTTATTCGGATGATCGGACCACGTCCACCAATCCATGCATCCAAGTCGGAGGGTCAAATGTACTAACGGCTTGGCCAACCTGACGCGCATCGACGACGACCACGGGAAATGCTCGCCAGGAGGAATTGCTGAAGTCCGCAGCACGTCAGAGAGGCGCTGCTGTTCAACTTCCTTGTCTGCCGGCACAAGCGCAAAGTTGAAGGACGATGAAGGCGTGCTTATGTCAGTGTTGCGTCCGTTGATTTTGAACTGCCGTGGTGCAACGTATACGCCTTTATGCCTTTCAAGAGGACACCATCTGTCTTGACCCAGAAGAGTATTTTCGAGAATATTTCCTTCTAGTGCTATCTGCTGAAGACTGATATCGAGTCTTTGAATGTTGGCAAATTGCCATGGCAAAGAAGCCATCATGGTCAAATGAGCACTCGGTTCTTGGACAATGTAGGAGTTGAGAGATAAGGGAAGTGTGTAGGTTTCCAGATATACGACCCGACATGTTTGGAGCAGGTTCACTGCAATGTCTGACCGGTAAAGCGCAGCCTCAGGGTCGCTGTAGCCTGGGCTCCAGATGCTTCTAGATGATCCTTTGAAAAAACGTGCTCGCTCTAGCGGGTTGGATGTACAATCTGTAAGCGCGAATTTCCAGATCAAGTTGCGCAACTCTACAGGAATAGTAGAATAGAGAGGGCAGGTGCCTTGAGACGATACAATTTGATCCTCAAGGCTCCAGGCGAGCGGTTCGAGACAGGATCCAAGAAAGGGACAATCCATCATACTATCATTGTTGCCGCAGCTGCACTTGTACTTCACTTGCTGATCGCTGTCAGCGTTCTCGTACCTCACACCGGGCTGACCTACTCACAAGTTTGGCCTGCTCTACTGACGACCTGACAATATATGGCTTCTTTAATCTATTCATGCTGATGTTCGGTGTCCGGATTTGATTGCGACTCTGTTGATAGAGAAACACGAAATAAAGGGTGGCATGAAGGTGCCAAGATAGATACCAAAGAGTTTGCGAAGCTACTTTAAACAATTACATATACTGTAAAAAACGAGTGCTGAGAGTACCAGTCAGAGAAAGTAATTCGGTATGGTGGCGCAATGTGAGAAGGAAGTGTTGAGATTATGTCGCCCCAGAACCAAAGTGATCTTGGTAACAATAGCACGTGACAGCTGCTGCCTAGGGACCAGTGCCTAAAATAGCGCCTGGGATTTTAGGACATCTAAAGTTTGAAATAACAGTCACAATTGATACAGTATTCACAATGTACGATGCGGATCTTGCGCCTCAAGAATTGTACGCTACCTCTAAATGTCCTTCAATTGCTGCCTCATTTGGGACTTCCATCGGCCATAGTCAAGAACCACGCGGTATGCAAGCTTGACATCCAGATGTGTAACTTTACTTTATGTATTAGAGATCCTGATTAAATAGTTGAACGAATATGGCTTTCGTTTCTACGGGATATTGGCTAGCCTACAGGCTTCAGACAAGAGCATGAAGCTGCATGCTTTAATATAATGTATGACGAAATCGCAAGATTCTAGAGCTAGGTACTTCCGAGCATAAGTAGACTTTGTGCGCTGCAATGACCCTATTCGAATTCAAAAGCATTTGCAAACCACCGAATAGATCAACGCTAAGTAGGAGTCATGTGGATCAAGGGTTTCGTTAGTAAAACTGATTTTATATGAAGTAGGAGTGGGGCTGGACGCACTTTCAAAGCGAAACGACCCTTCTCGTGCTTAAGGCGATAACTTTCTGATCTGTAATTAAGCAGAGACGATAACGCATCAGTTGAGGTTACTAGTCTGCATGCTCGCGCCACTGAGAAGCCGTGTAGCCACCCCAAAAGCATTTTGTACTAATCCCGTGGATCACGCGCTCCGTTTAGATTTACTTGCCGGTCATAGAATTCGCCAAGAGACTCCTGCTTATGATCGCACAGTCTGATGTGCATGGAGTTGTGCAGATCATTCCGCAATTTTATAGCAGTGGACAGCTCTTATGATTCACAGGTACGAATAATATCCGCTGCAGCTATGCTGACGTGACATTTCATAAGAAACTTGAACGATGGACTTCAATGACTCGGAGAATGCCTCAAGCCTGCCATCAATAACGACCTTCGGGCTCCGCGATCTTTGGGTCTCCTTCTGCCTCCGCATTTGTTCCATCGAAAGTGGTATGACGAGATCGATTGCTCAAAACCCCCATTCAGTTCCAGCTCATGTAAAGAAATAATTAAAATAGAGTACCACAAGGCATGTAATTCTTTGTCGTTCTGAGCACGTAATGGTCAACGAGGATTTCTGTGTTTGGACAACGTTTCTTGTTGAAGGAGTTTTAAAGGCAGCGCTATGCGACCCTGTTGCCCGAAATACCAACGCAGAAGTCTCGGCGATGGCTCGTGAGAGTTATGCAAACTCCTGATTCCATGAGTTTCAATCTAGCCACCTATCACATGCACTGACAGCGGACATTCGGTCTCTGTGTGAGCGATATTATACGCAGGGTCCAAAAAAACATGTTATAGCCAGTGCTTGGGGATTTGTGGACACTGCAAAAGTGGGCATTCTCGCCGCCAGAGTCGTTGATAAACAAAACGTGGAGCGGATGCCGGCTTGCCTGCCGAAGTGTTTCAGTACGTTGTCCTATTTTAGATATCAAAGACTGTAGACAGCAAGGACACAACATGGGAAATCCTTGATCAGATAGCATAGCAGGTATATTTGAGAATAGTACAAACTCACAAGTAAGTTCTCTATTTATGCAAAGCGATTTGTTTGTCGTCATTCATAATTACAACATTAATAGTACACAATTGGTTACGAGTTGCAGGGAGGAGTAAATAGCAACGTAAAGACCACTTCCGCTTGATATCGCATAGGATGAAAAGATGTGCTCGGTACACGAAACAGGCTCACCGTGGCATAAGTATTTGGAATCTCGAGCTCGGTTAAAATCCAACTGGGATGTTGACGACTCCTCAGCCCGACGCACACGAGTAGCCTGTCCCGTCAAAGAACTCATGGACTCAACAGTTCAAGTTGGTGCTACTTGGTAAAGCCGATGGCTGATTCGTGTTAATCGCACGATTGCAGCCCAACAGTAACACCAGAGAAGTTGCACGAGTTGCTGGCTGCTCAGATGTCGAAAAGCCTTAAGATGTCTCAGACTTCATAACTTTTCGTCTTAACGAGGGGTATACAACGTTCGATGTCACGATTGTAAATACTTTCTGGACTCAAGGGTGCGTCATATTCTATGCCGTACAGTAGTCCTGGACTACTGATGTCTGTTTGGACACTGTGGTACGATTGTATTCGGTGTGATTAAGCCGACTTTACCCAAGACCTAGACAATAGCGTGACTCTGGGCTGGAAGAGAAGCTGACGTATGCAACCAAGTAAAGAGAAAGCCGTGGTATCCGGGTACCTTGGCGCTGATAACGAAGCCTGCGAACGATTGAAGTCATATTTGAACTTGAAGCTAAGGTTAGCTAAACGTCTGACACGTTAATGCTTATATTAGGACACTTGGAACGGGAACTTTGAGCGAAAACAGTCTTCGGACAGAAAGCATCTTCCCTGTGCGTCGGTACTGTCGAGCCGATTGATTTGGCCGAGGAAATCATGCAAAACCATTGTCACACACGTTGGGCATCGCAACAAGTAATCCGTTTGCGAGGCATGGTCCCCCCATGGACCGTGATACATAGTGAAGTCAGTCGCCTGAACAAAGGTGAGTGACTGGAGGCTTTGAGTTAGAAACGTGGGGAAGTGAGGTTTGGAAAGAGGACGCGGATCGCCGCAAGGCTCGCATTGACGCCCTTGTCTGTTTGCATGTGGCGCAGACAGAAGCAATGCCCTGACAAGACGGTTAAGGCTATTTGACTTTTTCAGGCAAGGCACAAGGACAATATGCCTAAAGCGATAAGATGGGCGACGCTTTTGACAGTTTGTGAGTGTTGCAACGTCCGGCCGTTGGGCTAGTGATGGAGCAAAGAAAGGAAACCCACGATGCTTCGTGCTACACTCTGTCCAACAGGGCTGCAGTCTAACGGCGCAGGCATAACCTCGGCCAGAAAGGCAAGTCCATCGGGGCTGTTTCCATTCATATCATGGGGTCGATCGACCCGCAAGCGGGATCTGAGGGTCGTCGCGGGGTGGGTCCTACTGTCCAAGTGCCGGACGTCCAGAAGCAGCACGGCATCCGAGTACCTGGAAAGCATTTCAGCGGTGGCTTGTCGGTGCTCCTATATGTTGCATGTTAAAGGTGTTTGAGGATGTAGTTGTGGCTAAGAAATGTGGGGTTTAGTTGGTGCCCTTAAGGAACCAGTGTCCCGTGAACGTCAGACTACAGCATCTACCCAGGCATCAAGCTAGAAGGAGGCGTCACAGATAGCGAAGATTCCTATTAGTCCCACGGTGGCTCGAAAAGCCTCACCGCAGTGCCCCATTTGGTGGGCCTGGGTGGTGAGGGCGGCGTTTGGCGGCTGTCGCCCCATGCTTGTGCTGCAGGGTGCCTGTCGCAGCCGCCCCGCGCACGAGGAAGTTTGGAAAATGCCGTGTCATTTGAAGTTTGCTGTGGCGCATGGACGGGATGCAGCTGCTGAGCATTGGGTGGTGAGGGAACAAAGTCGCCGTCGAGTGCTCAAAAGAAAAGACGCCTGGTCATAGCGCTAGCGCAGATCTCCCGTGAAGCTGTTGGACTCGTCAATTTTGGGCTCACAAGACACTGAGCGCGGCATAACCCACGCAACGCATGATAGCCCATTCGGAATATTCCACCACCGCACTCGCCGTCCGCGCTTCATTCGGCTGCCAAGTCCGTCTGCCTTTAGCTGCATGACATGCGCACATCTGAAACGCGACTCTTCGCTGCTGCAAAGCGGATTAGCCTTAGTCTCGGAGACCTCTCAGAACTCAAAACCCTACTTGCGCGTGCCCGACCGACGGACAATCTCTCCCTGACCGCCATATTTCTTAAATCTCTGCTCGAGTACCATGCTGTGCGACTGTGTAGGGACTGACGGGTTGCTATAGCAAAGGACGGATATACATGGCTAATTCAAAGTGAGTAGCAGAGCGGCTTGGCCTTGGTGGGTGGGGTAACAGCCCCAGCCGTGCAGAGCTGAACTGGCCTTGACTGACGGACTTCAGGTACGAATATGTGCGCTCCTTCGAGCAGCCAGACACTTTGCTAGCCAATACCTGGATCGTGGTGCGGATAGACGGCCGTGGCTTCTCAAAGTACGTTTACCATGGTCCGCTTCTTCTTTGAGCCGCCCAACTCGCTCGTGCCTGGATATGCAGGTACCCGGCAGAGCAAGAACCGTTGCATGAACGGAGTTCGCTGCCCCAGGCCAGCTTCTCGGCTAATAGACTCACCAAGACGCCATCGCTGACAACACTGGCTCAGACTCACGGCGAAATACAAATTCGTCAAGCCAAATGACCGGGATGCCTTGAATCTTATGAATGCCGCAGCTGAAGCTGTCATGAAGGAGTTGCCGGATCTGGTGCTCGCATACGGTAACAGTGATGAATACAGGTTCGTCCCACCTATATGCCCCTAGCTATTGAGCAACCACACGTTTGAGACAAATTGCTCTGCCCAAGCGGCTCCCCAGCAGACGCGGGCACAAGCCTGTATTTGAGTTGAGACACCTGTTTCGGAAGAGTGATAAGCTGACGTGAGGTGTAGCTTTGTCTTCCACAAAGACTGCGTTCTATTCGAGCGACGAGCTAGGTACGAATCTTTTTCTATCCACGCCGCTAGTGTATGCGGCCATCTCCTGCTCGCCCAGTACTGACCTATTCTTAGCAAGTTGACTACTACGGTCGTATCTACCTTCACTTCTTACTATGTCTTTCTGTGGTCCAAGTACTTTCCCGACAAGCCGCTCACACCTCCACTTCCTTCTTTCGATGGACGTGCAGTGTGTTATCCGAGTGACTCCAATCTCCGAGATTATATGAGTTGGCGACAAGTTGACTGTAAGTGCCCTTGATATTCCAAAGCCTCTTCCACCAACACTCGTATTTGCTCTTATCAACCCACCCTGTCTAGTTTTTCAATACCACCTAACTTGCTCCAGGTCACATTAACAATCTCTACAATACCACGTTCTGGGCTCTTGTCCAAAAGGGTGGCATGGGAGCTCGAGAAGCCGAGCAAAGACTGAAGGGCACAGTGTCGTCCGACAAGAACGAGATTCTCTTTAAGGAGTTTGGTATCAACTACAACAACGAGGCCGAGTGTTTCAAGAAGGGAACTGTATTGTATCGAGACGTAAGCGAACTTTAACTGATTAATACTTTCTGTCTGGACTTAGGTCTGACAGTGACAGTTCTTTCCCAAGTCATCGGCTCAAGAGTCTCTATCACCGGCATTAACAACGTTTCCATCACCGCCTATAGCCTCCCCACAGCCACGGCGATTTTCCTCACGTCCAGCGTCTGAGCCAATTGAGAAGGCTGTTCCGTACTTGCAGGACCAGGTCGTGTCACCCGTCGATCAAGGACCAGGGCCGACTTTTCTATCGACGGCATCGACACCATCACCTCCACCGTCGCCGCTCACGATGGCGAAGGCAGGGTTCCCTAATCCGTTACGCTCAAATCCTATTAGCCCCCATGGTAGCACATATTTACCAACCACTATGATGCCAATTTCGCCGCCATCAACGGTCACATCTCCGTATGGCAACCTCATCTCGCCCTTTGGCAAGCACGGTCTACCTTCATTGGCGCCCATTCCCCTGTCTCCTCTCACGCTGAAGCCAAGTGTTAAACCTCCGCTGTCACTTGACCCACCGAACCCCACAACCCGAACTAATTTCTCTCCAACATATCCACCTCATGACTTTCCCAGCGCATTCCCAATCTCTGGTTATCGCCATCACACAGCGCCAGTCGATCCACGGCCCGTTTCTCACTCTGCATCGGCCTCACTGGATATTGCCGGATCCTCGCAAAGCAAGCCCCCAAGACTCAAGCAAAGGTCACCTAGCCAACCGCACCTGCCAACATACTTCGTTTCGGGCAACTACCCACCAGGAGGACCACCTGTGATCCCATTACGCATCTCAAGCATTCCAACAAATAACAAAACGCGCAAGCTGTCTCTACCGAACCACCGCTCGTTGTCCGCCCTGAAATCGACGAGGCAGAACTATGAAGAGAAAGAGAACATCGCATCCTTGAGCCAGTCTTCGGGATCCATGACACCAAGGAAAGTCAGCCCTCCATTGCGAACGAATAAAGCGCTACCGAGCCCACCAATGAGCAGAGAGGAGGAGATGCGAACAAGGGAGAAAGTCATGAGTAGTAGTCCGCAGCAGGAGCGGAGCATGTCTGCTACGGCTTACACATATGAGCCATCCCAAAGAAGGGTCAGCGACGTGGATCGACAAGAAGGACAGGTCTGGACCGGTCTTGACGTTGGACATCCCGGAATTGCAGAACTACCCGCAGTTGCATCAACATCAACAAAAAGAGCGAAAAGCCATTCAAGACTACACTCTGCGCCTGTCTCAAGCTCATTGTTCTATCCCTATCAGGGTCCGGATGTACAAGCTCTATCGGCGGCAGCGACAGCGCCAAAGTCCCAACCGTATCCAACGACTCAACCCTTCCCAAGCACCAATGTCGTCAGCACGTTACATGCCGACGTCCAACCCACTCCACCTTTGAAGGATTCTCCGCGTTCGAGAAGCGCAAAGGCACTCGCTGAGTCCACGACCTCAGCTGGGAAGGGTGATGTGCCATGTCGAGCTAAGCACTTCGTGCCCATGGACGGAAAGTCCCTTCACCATCAAAGCCAGAAAGACAAAAGTAAGATACTAGAACAAGGTGGCTGGGCGTCTAGCACCCATCAGCAATCGAATGAAGGCCGGCCGGTGCAAATGAGCAGAACGCAGAAGGACAAGGATAGGAAGAAGAGGAGCAAAGCAAAAGTTCTGATGGAGCATGTGGATATCATCAAAGATGAATTCTGGGAGAAGCGACCGTGGATCCTAAGTGGAAAGACGGCCTGAGTAATTCAGTGTCACCCAGAAATGTATATTGGGCTGGTTGTACAAAATAACACAAGGAGATGGAAGTCCGGGTCTAGATCCATCGCCGCTTTTGGGCACTCTTTGCAGCACGGCCATGATTTGGTGTGCAAGATTGGGTATAGCGCATACGACGAAGCTTCGAATAGCTATGAAATGATGACCTGACGTGCATGTTTACAATCGTCATTTTAATGTGAGAACCATCTGCAGAACGGCACAAATGCCAATGCACTCTTTGGTCAACTGTGAAAGCTTTTCATCGGCTGTCGAACTTTTTCAACCCCAACGCCAAATTGGCCCACAACCTCCCCTCTATTTCTACCCACTCTGTTTGATCCTCGTCGTACTACCCATCTTGACATTCTGCTCGGATACTTCATTCTCTTAATTCGTGGTATTCTTCAACGAAGTCGCCCTCTTGCTCTGCTCGTCCGTCGAACTTCACTTTAAATCGAGGTTTGCTTCCATTTCAATCTATATCTTCAACGCCTTCCCATTTGGAAATGAGACCTTGTAGTTCCGTCCCAGAAGACTTTGTAGCTATATCCATAACTGAATATGGTGTCGTTTGGCAGTGTTACGGTACCACATCTCTCTCACGAGTTTGGGAGATCATTGAACTTGTGACATGTTGGTACCTTGCTCGCTGGGTCTCGCTAAATGTGTCGATATCTTCATTGTCACCTTTCTTCAGTGAATACGTTTTGCTCTTGGTCCGGCGAGGTATTACGTGGGGGATGATCAAGGTGGCTTGCGCAATCGTAAGGGGTATTGGTTCACCTGGAAGATTAGTGAAGAAGAGAGAAGGTTCGAATGATTCGACATACTTGGTTGCGCGCTTTTCAGCTTTCTTTTGTATGCGTCGGAGGACATACTCCTCGAGTGTCTGCTGCTTGGCTGCTGCGCGGGTTTCGTATTCTGCCCTTTCTGAAGGCTTCAACTTGGCGAGTTTCGCGACTATGCCACTCTGGTCCTTGCCCTTCCCTGATACCTGCTGGGCTGCTTTTGTTCGCTTGCTGGCATCAGGCGAATTTGTAAACGCTCGCTTCCGCTTCTTTTCCTTAATAGACATTTTTGCGTTAAGGGTGGGAGCTTCTGTATCGGACGCAGAGGTAAGAGGTGTGCTTGTGCCGGACGGTGGGAGGGAAGTGTCAGTCGCGGAACTGTCTTCAATTGTGCCGGCGATTGCTTCGCCTTTTACGAAAAACCCGTATAGGCCACCACGATTGATACCCTGTGTGCGGATCTGATTGAGCGTGCTCTATTGAGAGAATCAGCACACTAATCAAGCGGATAGAGTTCCACAGTGACATATTCATACCTCTTTTCCAGTCCCAATACTCTGTAAGCTCTGATCATATGCTCGCATCCACCATTGATCGTCAGTCGTGTACGCCGCCTTCTTCTTGCCGAGTCCTAATTGATCCTGCTTGTGCGCGATAAGCAGAGGTCTTTTTATGCCACGGCCGGTCGAGTCAAGAGAATGGCCAGAGCCTTTCCAGCCCTGCTTGCGCAGATATGCGTCGGCGTTCATCGAGGTTGTGAGGTGTGATTGAGAAGGAAGGTTGCAACAACCAAAAATTTGGAAAGAGTCGGAAAAACTTCGGGGCGGGGGGCACCGCTCCTTATCCGCTTCGGTCCATAATGAATACTCCCACTCCTGAAACCCACGTGTACTGAATTGTTATTGTCTACTTCTTCTTCGAGATTGTCGGTGTTTCTCCTAATGTCTCTCAATACATAATAATCTCCAGGCTTCTTGCAAATCACGTCTTCATCTTTCCAGTTGCGCGTGTTTGGAATACAATGCTTCCAAACAAATTACTCAACTTGATTCCATGATACTTACAGGCAATACTACGTCGTTTAAAAAGCCTCAAGTACATAGATAACTCGCTGTGGCCCTAAATTCTGTCCATAGCGAGGAATTTCGCATGAAAATCAACGCTCTTACCTGTGGTCCTAGGAACCAAATCCATGTGAAGCCATAGAGAATACTCTGGTTTGAGATCGTGGCTTGGAGATACAATTCCCACTGTTAAGATTCATACTCCATCATTCTTTCCTTGAACTATCCTCAACGACACCGATCGCACTTTCACTGGGCATGGTGATAGCAGTGACTGCTTGACCCCTCCATCATATTTACCAGCTGCGTTGCAGTATTAGTCCTCTTTCTTCTGCGCCAACATGTACCCCATTTCTTTACCCACGTCCCACTCTCTAATGTCACTCAATTTGACTATACTTCAGCCTCCTGGCACTGTCTTGTAGTACACTGACACTATGAAGCTCGCACAGTTGCTCTGCCTTTTTGACGTTGCCTCTATAGCAAGTGCAATAGACCCTCGCTTTTCACCCAAGGGGTCCACTATTAACTATCCTGGCATCCAATTCGGTAGAGATGGGAAGCTATCCATTACTGTCTTTAGCGACCTGCATTTTGGTGAGCGTAGGTCGCATAGGTCACCAAGAAGTGAGAGATAGCTATCGCTAACGATATCAAGCTGTTATAGCACGCAATCGGCCCAATGCAGACATGAAGACGCTTGGGGTCATGAACTCCATTCTTGAAATTGAACGTCCTAACCTGGTCGTCCTCAACGGCGACCTCACTTCCTGCGAGTGGGTCGCATCCCAGGACGTCAACACTCTTGTCGGTCAAATTCTTGCGCCGCTCATCAACCGCAGCCTTCCTTTTGCTGCAACATTTGGCAACTATGATGCATCCAAAACTTGCAGTACTCGTTCCATGTCTGAGCGTATGTGGAACACCAAGGACAAGAACGGGCAGAGGCTCTCATTCACAACATCCTCTGTTCCTGGACCGGATGATATAGTCGGCACGAGCAATTACTTCGTCCCTGTATATAGCTCTTCTGATAAAAACAAACTTGCCATGCTACTGTGGTTCTTCGATAGCAGGGGTGGTCGAGTGTATCAGCCTTCCGGTGATGAAATTCCGGTTGATGGCTGGGTCAATGAAGAGGTACTGAAGTTGCTCTTTCCTGGAATGAGTTATGCTGACTTTGCAGGTTGTGTCATGGTTTCGCCGAACCAACAATGAGTTTCGCCAGCGATACAGCCGCGTCATTCCAAGCTTGGCCTTTTTTCATATCCCAATCTATGCGACACGCGTCTTCCAGAAAGATGGTGGCCGTACTGGTGCCACTGAGCCAGGTCTCGATGAGGAATTGATCGGGCATCAAGGTGAAATATGCGATAAGACGGGCAACTGCAAACCTAATAGCGCAGACACTCCCTTTGTGCAAGCTCTCATAGAGGACGGGGTCAGAGCTGTCTTTTCAGGTCATGATCACGGTGTTGAGTGTGTCTTCCGCTGCCCCTGAGTTTCTCTAGGTCCACTAATGTTCCTAAAGCTGGTGCATGAAGTGGTCCAAGAACCTCCCTGACATTGTACCCACCAATGGTTTTGGTATGAACATTTGCTTTAATCGTCACTCTGGTTACGGTGGGTACACCGACTGGGCCCGTGGTGGGCGCCAGATCGTCATCCAGGAAGACAAGATAGGTAGGAACGGGATCGACACGTGGATTAGGCTGGAGAACGGTAAAGTGTCTGGGCGCGTCACACTGAACTCTACCTACGGTGCCGACCACTACCCGGAGGTAAAAAAACAGAAAACGTTCGTCTCATAGCTTGAGCCGAAACCTGCTGCAGTGTCTTCCAAGCGATTTTCCAGACTCGCGAAGCCGAAGCCAACGCCGCCGACAACGTTGAAGCCGAAGCATAGTTTGAAAACCACTGTGTCGAATTCGAGGTGCCCATCAACGAGTAGTAAGTCGAAGACCATACCGACTCCGCTGCCGAACAAGAGCAGGCCATTTTTGAATCGAAGATAAAAAGAGATCAGTGGTAAAATGCATCTGCATTTCCAGTCGATTCAAAGCGAAGTGACCTCTGCATTTCAAGTGCATCTTGTTTGTCCATATAATTCATGCCCTTCATGCCCTTCCAATCCTATAGTAATTCCAGTCATGTCATGATTTCTTCGCGAGGGCCTTACTTGTCCAACCTGCTTAATGATGAACCAAATTACAAAGTATCGAATCTCAACCCGGATGTTGAATGCTGGATGTACCATGTTTATCTTTCAGTGTACATGAGAAGACCGAAAGACTCAATCAAGACGGAAGTCTAAAGAAATCTCTACTTCCATGTCGAGAACAAGTTCCAAAGTGTCTGTCATCATTGCGTGCCATTTTTTAGACATTGCGGGCATTGCCTTTCAACATTCCTACAGGATGTGTGAGCGACTCTGCAATTGCACGGAACGCGTCGTGCTATGAGTTCTTCAGCTCTTTTTCATCCATCCCTTGCGTAACCAGTCCCCGAAGATCTGGCTATTGTATCCGTATCCTGGCTATCCCGCCCTATTCTCTGCTGATCTCCCACTTCTTCTCGATGGTGATGGCCTGGTTTGGACTCGGCAGAGACTGATCACTTTTGTTTTCTGCAGCAGCGATGATGCTGACACTTCTTTTCGGTCTGACAGGCTGCAACTGGATTTCAGAAGAGTCGTCGTTGTCGTAGACCAGCTCAGTGAATGTCCCCGTTGCACCAAGGCTAGTGCGTCTGTTTCCTTTCTTCGGATACGAGCCACCTTGATTGCTACTGTCATACACATAGCTGGAGCCTTTACTCTCTGGTGCCTTCTTTCCCCACAAAGGACGCATGAGTGGTATACATGCCAGAGCGATTGCGACGGCGGGCTCAAGGCCAGAGAGGATCGTGGCGAGCACACCCGAGTGTGTCATATCCGAGAAATCCAAGCCGGGTAGCAAAGTTTGTCGGTAGATCGTGATCACCCATGTTCTATTTCATGAAATTAGCCTCTAGACAGCTGGAGAAGAAAGAAGATCGCGCGTATGTACCCAATGCCTATGCTAAGCAAGCCCATGGCGAGTAATTTTTTGCGCATCGCCATTCGCAATCGGTAAAGATATGGCATGGGCAGAATAATGATAACGGTATCTGTGATAAGATTCACCACTCCCATAGCAAAGTAGAATGCTGGCTGACTGCCGCAAGTTCCAGGTATGGTGAAATCCCAATTCTTCGCGAGTGGGCGGCAAATCAGAAATCCGGCAATGATGTCGGAGACATTCCACGTTACGATCAAAGCACCAACAATACTGGCCCACTTGATCATTGAAGGGTTCGGAATGAGCACTGTGTACATCAGCAAAACTGACAATTTGCTGAAGCAGACCGTTGCGTTCCACAAGAGCGCAAACGACATGATTCCCTAAGATGAACAGAGTTAGCCAAGAATCTCTGCAGGCACTCAGTTTTATTTTAACCTACTTTGAAGAAATATGTCGCAGTATCGGGACCAAAACGCTGATAGATCTCCATGGTATGGAAGCCAAAGCCACCACGAGTGACCAACAACATACAACACGTGTGAAGTGCTGTGTTACAAAGCTGTGTTCATGGTCAGAACGATACGGAAAGCGGAAGTTAAGTTGCGCTGTGGACGTACCAGGGCTGCTACGATGCAATAGTCGCTGTAGTCAAACCCAAAGCCAATACGTTTGGCGATAAGACGCAAACCCACTGAGACAGCGACTATGGCAATTGAGATGGAAGACGTTATGAGGATTCCAATCTGGTTGCCATTTTCAATGGGAATTGGTGTTGTCATTGTAGGTAAACTCCTGCCTAGGTAGCACTGTGGTTAACGATGTAGAAGTACAATACGTGCAAGAGACGAAAGAGTGTGATTTCTCCTCATATCTTTGTGATGATTTGTCGAAAGGAGGTGTTCGTCGGGCCTTTCTCTGTTGATCTTATCACGATTGAGTACGAAATCCCCCGTAACAGAGGGGCAGCTAGAGAAAGGATTTGCCGGTGCAGTGAGGATTGCTTTTCCGTTTCAAAAGCGCCTATCAAAATCGGGTATCGACCTTGCAATATCAGCACACTGGAAAAGTGCGTCCGGCAAGGATTTGGGAAATCCTCCCAAGGATTTCTGAACATTGCAGGGCCACATTGCGAATCATGAGGCCAAGGAGTCGAATGAGTGGTGAGAAAATCAGCACAGTAGCCAATATGGCATAGTCCCCGAAGGTGCGTATGCACCTCATCCTTTTCGGCAGCTCGCGCGGAGAATACGTGTTTCGACCGTTGATTCGGCACCTTGGCGTCTGTATATGTCAGTATCTTCTCGGTAGTCATCAACGTCAGACTACGCTGTGTAAGCCCACACTAGCGCATTCACACTAAACAGAGCCGCACCAATTACATGCTTTAGATGTCTTCTTCAGAGCATGCAGAATTACTTGTTAACCTATACTCGCCCACCAGGTCTGGTACATGCTCACATCGATGCACCTGTAACGCACAGTGGGGTCCGTGTTGGCGCACCATAAAATATATGGAGACAGCATTGACCGGCCCTATTGAGCCCTAGTACGTGGGGTGATTGGGACAATATCGAGTCAGTGTGGGGTCATCACATCCAGTCGGGTCATCCATAAGACAGTTTTGCATTCGCGTACACTGTGGGAAAAAACAATTGACGGGTGTTGCATAGCAGTGGGTGTGATTTCCTCATACCGTGTTTCTGCACAGATCGATCTTAGACCTGACTCGACTCATACCTTCTCTTCAATAACATACTACACAATATACCTTCGCATCGAGGCCAGTCCCACTCATTCGGCCAGACTTCTAAATGGGTTCCATCTCGCAGCGTGAGCAGCAAGTCGCGATTGTTACCGGTGCTACGGTTTGTCACTCCTCCATGATGCAGTCACTGTTCTAGTGTTGACAGAGACCAATAGAGCGGTATTGGATCCTGGCTTGCAGCGCACCTCCACGCACGTGGCTACCTTGTTGCAATCTGTGGTCGACGCGAGAAGGAAGGACAGGCAGTCGCCAGTTCCCTTGACGCGTCCGGAACTTCGGCCATCTTTGTCCAATGTGACGTGAAGTCCTACTCATCGCAGATCAAGCTCTTCCAAAGTGTTTGGAGCAAATGGGGTCGGCTCGATGTTTTGATTGCCAATGCCGGTTGCGTAGATCGAGGTTCTGTGTATAATTTCGGACGTCGCCATGCACCCGTTGACGACCTGCCTTCTGAGCCTGACACCAGCTGTACTGATATTGACTTCAAAGGTACGATTTATGGCACAACACTGGCAACGCACTATATGCGTCACAACCCGGGTGGAAAGGGAGGTAAAATCATTGTTACCGGCAGCATGATTGGGATATATCCGTGTCAAACATTTCCTGAGTACTGTGCCGCAAAGGCTGCGACGCACCAATGGGTCAAGACGACCGGGCCTATACTCCAGAAAAAGGAGAACATTACTATCAATTGTGTTATGCCAGGTGGTATCGAGACGCCTGCTATGCCCGGCTTCAGCGAAGCCTTTCTGCCCGAACAGATGACATTGAGGTCGACGTTATTCTCCGGCTATGATGTCTTCCTCGAAGACTATAACAATGTTAAGACTGGCCAGACTATTGAAGCTGCGCACGATAAGCTCATCAATTGGGGCCACCCAGGCTACAAGAGTGGAGCTTTCGCAAAGCGAACTGAGGCAGTGTTTGAGCCATGGTTTGAGCTAATGCATGGCGAAAGGAGTGAATTGCCAGGCACTTTGCAGGATTGGCCAGACAAAGGCAAAAAAATCATAGCAGTGGCTGGTGCAACAGGAAGCCAGGGCGGTGGCGTGGTGAATATCATGAAAAAAACGCCCGGATGGAAGGTGAGGGCGATTACGAGAAGTCCTCAAAGCGATACAGCGCAAAAGCTTGCTGCGGAGGGAATCGAGGTGGTTCAAGCCAGCTTCGATGATGAAGCATCGCTATCCAAAGCTTTTGAGGTAAGTCTGAAATATCTCTCAGATGGCGGTAGTCATTTCTATAACTACTTCCAGGGCGTTCACGCTGTCTTTGCGGTCACTCAATGGTGGGAACACCTCTTCCAGGGCAAGAGTCAAGACGAGTCCGGCAAGATCGAAGAACAACAAGGTATGAACATTGCTCGAGCTGCTGCTGCCACGCGCACATTAGAACACTACATCTGGTCGACAACGCCGAGTGCTAAACTCATGACTTTGGGCAAACATTTGGCGCCACATATGGATTACAAGGCAAGAGTTGATGCCCGGATAAAGTCAGAATTACCTGAGCTGGCAGCCATTACCACGTATCTTTACTTTGGCTATTATCCACAGAATTTGGCATTCATTCCGATCTGCAAACCCGTCGAATTGGTAGGTGAACCTTCATGATTGTACAACAATGTAGCCTGCTAACAGATCTCAAGCCTGGGACTGGTCAATACATCCAAACATTGCCCACTAAGGCTAACGCCAGCATCCTTTTATCGGGCGACATGTCCGTTAATCCTGGAATCTGGGTGCGTCAAGTCCTTGCGACAGGCGATAAGGCCTACGGGAAGTACGCCAACGTGGCGCTGGAGAAATGGACGTTTGAAGAGATGATCGATGTTTGGTCCCAGATTACTGGCAAGAATTGTGTGTTCACAGAGATTACAAAGGAAGCCGCAACGAAGCTTTATGGACTCATGGGTGCCGAGCTAGCCCTGCAATTCAAGTACGGTGAAGTGTGTGACCCATGGGAGGTTACTACAGACCACATCAGTCCCGAGGAGCTGGGCATTGATGAGAATGAGGTTATCGGATTCAGAGGAACAATCGAGGGGCTAAAGCGGATGGGCTTCTGGGCCTAGCTACTCGACTCAGGTGGCACGCGAATTTTCAATGCAGTGCGCGATGCAGCATGCATCAAAGATCAATGCAAACGACTGTATTAGGCATGCTTATATAGGCTAATTTCATCATCATTGCAGATCAAGAGCCCCTATCAGCCTGCTGCTACATGGTTGGTCCGATTCTACGTTATTCCCTCTGTTTTTCACTTCTCAATGTGCCAATCGTCCCCCGTCCCCCCACTCTGAAGGCCTGATGAATACAAGCGCATTCACCCCCACACCGCAACTGAATCCACAAGCCATGAATAATGGAGAAAGAAGATTACGCCCGGTAACCACTAAACCTATGAGCATTATGAGCGACCCTGTACATCAGGAGAAGGTGTGGTCGATAGAAGGAAGAAATCAGCCTACGTTTGAAAGGAGGTCAAGCATGTAACAACTCTTTGAAGCTATTTTAGCTAGAAGCTGATGCCGCTATCCGGGCAGGAAATTGAGGTGGGTCGACACGCAGACGCTATGATACCCCGGCATGGTGTCCTACATCAATTTCTGCGGCTACGGCATCCTTCCTGCCTCCGCGGGCCCACATCCAACTGGTGGCCCCGTTATCCCAACGGCACCGGCTGTGACACTGCCTCCCGCCCAACGCTCAACTAAGCAGAGCGACAGCAAAAGCAAAAATCAACCATGTTGGTGTCTCCGCTCCCAGAATCGAACTAGGGACCTTTCGATAACAATGTTGCTATTACAGTCGAACGTGATGAACCAACTACACCAAGCGGAGCCTTGCAACTGGTGTGTTGCGCTTGGATGATTAGATAAGCAATTCTTGGATCGGCCTATATATATATTATGACATCTGTATTGGGGTTCGAGAGTGGCTCAAGGGGTTAAAAGGTGATCTGTACAATTGTGGAGCAGTAGAAGGATTTGTATCCTAGTGCGGGGCTAGCGACTTATTTGTTCGGTAGCGATAATGAATTCGAGAGACTTTCAAAGCAAATGTCAAATCAAATTTCGTGCAAATGAAAGTATGGTTGCAACGAGTTCAGTTGAAAACGCTTTAGTGAGGATAGGTCAATCATTCGCACAGAGTACCATGTGAATGGCACTCATGCAGATCAGAAGGCTGGAGTGCTGTTTAAACACATGTAGTGGGGTTAATATACTTAGCAAGGAGAGGCCGGAATTATTGTCTGCGTTCTCCTGAAAAACCTGCTTCCCCTGGCTCATGAGGCCATCTTTTTGCCTTGTTCGCTCCAGTCTCGTCTCATACAACTCCCCGGTACCCCAAACAATACCAAAACACACAAGATGTCTCTGCGCGCCATGGTTAGAAGTGATCATCATGGCTCCACCTAGCTCCTTTATTTAGAATTGCACATGATGGAGTAATTTCAGCATGGCTGTACGCGTATACTGTCGATTGCCTTCTGTCATCGTGTTTATCATCAATGTTGTGGGAAAACCGGAGCGCAATAGCAACAGAAAAATCTGAAAGCATATCGGTATGTGCACAGAAAATTTGAAAGGAGAGGAAGATACGCGACACGAGCCGATACGATTGATGAATTGAAGGCAATGACAAAACAGCTTCAGATGGACCTGACGAAGCTCAAATCGCGTGAATTCCTACTCGAACCACATTCTGATGGGCTGATAAGCATCCTCGTTTGTTTCTTCATCTCGCATGATACATTTAGCCATGAATCTATGTCCAACTTGTGAGCACCTGGCAGTAACTGGACAGTCTAGATTCCAACTCGTGGCACGAATGTCCATGATGACTTGATCCAAGATACTCCGCCTTCTTGCTACAACGCAGTGTGAATCAGATAAGTGAGCATAAACGCTATTATAAAGGCAGCGGCCATGATAATATCGTAGGCTTGCTTTTCTGTCAAGCTGTTCTATACTATTTGCTTGCTCTCTTCTGTTTCAGACGCATTCTCCAAAAGAACCTTTGAATATGACCTTGTTGCGCCATCGGGGTAGCTCAGATTAAAAGTTTTGATGGCTCCTAATCCGATACCTGGTTGCAAGTTGCAGATTCACACTAAACATAAACCAAGTCGGTACACTATCTAGGAAGATTCCGTTCCGTGGTATTGATTGCATGCACTACTCCATGTCGCGGGCCATCCGGTTCTTTCTATATTTCGAGCAACATCAAACGAATTCTTGAACGCGATACATCTGAATACGTCAGTGTCGCCACTGCATAATTTTCATGAATCATACTATTGAAGGTCGCGGTAGACTCCCCTATCTGCGAGATCAGCCAGTACTACTGGATTGAAGCCCCTAATCTCCCGCACCAGATAATCAGGTACCTGGAGACCAAAATAATACCATAAGATGTAATGTGTAACGAATAGCTTGATTAGGATTTGAAGAATTACAATGAGTTCGTTTGAATGCTTCGCTATCAGCGATTGCATTTTCTTTATTTGCCATCAGTACATGGGGGTCAACAATATTAAGTCAAGTGACGTTTACTCCCTTTTGATAATTGTAATAAAGCTTGACATATGATGATTAGTTACCTTGCAAAGAATTTTGAGATCTAAGAACCGAAGGCTGAATATTCTGATCTCTCATGTTGCTCGAATACATGAGTAAGGTGCCTGGAGGAAGACCCAGGCAAGAATGATCATCAACACGCAGCAAATCAACTGCAACCTTTAGTAATAGTGACAAAAGTTCCATTAGGTGTACAGCTGACCGCGGTCTAAATATACACAAGCGAGGGAACCCATGTAAAGCCGGAATATACGAATCTTAATTCTGATTGGACCTTATCTAGACTACTCGTATATATGTTCTAAGGCCAATTGATGCTGCAAGGAACAAGATCTTAGATTACTACATGCTCTATGTCGATGACTTGGCAAGATGAGAATAGGTGAAAGTGACGTGAGACTTCTAACGTCTACCGTTTGGCGATTGTCGTTATTCAGTCCCTGTCAGAATCATGATTTTTCAATTCATATCAACATGTCCGAAGAAATGGGAAGCTTGCGCCAATCTTCGCTGTCAGTGTTCCTGAAGAAGCTCTCCGCTCAACACTCGCGAATGAGTAAAGCCCAACGTCTCCTTATATTCCAATCTTATCGGAGTGATCTTACCTGTTTTTCTGCTGATCCCAACTTCTGGGAAGTCTTAGAAGCTAGTGGGCTAGACTGAGCGTGGCTTAAGGCACACTAGATCTTCCTCATCTTTGAAGTGGCTCAGCTGGACCTTCTTAGCCTATTTCGTGCCATTTGATGAGACAACAACTTTTAAGCAGGATCGATCTCTTTGATGGATTCAATACGCTCGTTTTAGTTGAAGATCATCTTCATGAGAACATCAGCATCCGCCACTTCTTTCGAAACAATCCTGCAATGGCTGCTCCAAAACATGTTGTTCTGATTATAGGCGGCGGATGGCACACTCCACAAAGCTATTTTAGGCTCAGCACTGCACTTGAGGGTGCTGGGTTTGAAGTCCACGTACCTTTATACACTTCTATGAATGGGTCCCGCCCACCGAATGCCGACCTTAGCACTGATACTGCTCACATCCGGGCTTACACCGAGAACCTCATCAAGACAGGACACGAGATCATGGTACTCATGCACTCTTATGGGGGACAAGTTGGCACTAATGCCCTTGATGGCCTTGGAGTCAAAGATCGTACCCAGGCTGGGCTTCCTGGCGGAACCTCGAATTTGATATACATGACAGCCTACGCCATTCCAGAAGGGAAAGCAATGATCGATGGAGTCAAGCACCATGGCCACGAAGATCTCATGCCCCTAGCTTTTGATTTTGCCTAAGACATGACCTGCGTAATCCGAAATCCAAAAGTGCTCCTCATTGGTGCCGAATCCAACATTTCGGACATTGAATGCGAAGAGTACCTCTCCACTCTTGTGCGTTGGAATGGACAGTGCATCTATCAGCCTCTTACCACGGAGCGTGCTGCATGGCGCGATATTCCTGTTACGTATATATACACGACTAAAGATTTGACGGTTCCCCTAAATTATCAGAAGTGGTTCGTCGAGGAGATGAGAAAGGAAGGCGTAGGGGTGCAAACGGCAACCTTGGAGGTGGGACACTGCCCAAATTTGACTGCGGCCGATGAAGTCACTAAAATTGTCGAAGATGTAGTCAACCTCAAGGGGGTGCTTAAAGCATATGAAGATGGAGCGCGCAAGGATGATGTAAAAGAGGCTGTCCTGAGTGCTCACGGGTAAGTAGCAGAGTAGACGATCACAACGTAGCTTGCAATCGATTATGCCATTGGCGAATATCAACACTTTTGTATTGAACCTCAGAGCATATATCAATATTTGTCTCTACGTGACTCATGAGCCTCCCCTATTCCTCCTAGGCGAGCGCCTCTATGATAGGTTTCGATCCATGCCGAGATCTTAATGGATTCTGAATCATGTGCATAAACATCACCAATGCGATCTACGTGAGTAAACCGCGTTTACGTCTTTGTATTGGTGATGCCAGACATATGAGGTAATACAAAGTGAAGACCATTCGGCTTGATAATTCATGCCATCTATGTACTTAGATATTAGCTGTTTTTCGAATTCCAGGTCATGTCTGAAACGACTTACTGACTGATGACCATATTGACCGCCCTCCTCCTTTGAATGAAGCACTTCGCGACACCTTACTGAATGTACGGAGTATAGTCACCATATTGAGTGTGGCTTTTACGCGTGTCGAGTCTAACTTGCGATATCATAAGGCAGAAGGCAGACTCGAAGCTGTAGAGAAGCGTCATCGGATATTTGCTACACATGAAGAGAGGCAAGAATTGTGGAATGCTCCAGGAGGCGATTTTGGAATGGATGAAGGTGTTATGGTCATGTATTTCTGCGCCATCATTGGTATCGAAAAGGCCTTCATAATTATGGGCAGCGGACCAACCAGCCCTTTGCCGCTGTACCGCTACAAATCAATATAGATGCAATTCACGTTATATTTCCATCAATATTCCCGCTCAGGTTTCAATTGCAGTGGATGTGGGCTTTCGGCTACATATAATTCTAAGGTGTCTCCCGATTGCGACTGCCTTCGCATGTCTTTGTGGAATAAATCACCAAGGTAAAATTGGTACCACAAGTGCTATGACTAGGTAATAGTAAAGACATGAAATGGTGTTACCTATTGTGCGTATTCCTTAATCTATTAATCCTGCTCTTATTCGCTAGGAAGTATAGATCAACGTCAGAATCTGATCGAGTACGTTGGAATGATTCAGTGATCGTTATAATCACACTACAAACTTTATTTTTAGAGTAACATAGCTATCTCAAGAGCTACAGGCGGATAATATATGAATATCGAGCTCAGCTGCTGCACAAGCAAGTGTTGAGTTTATTTTACTACATTTCTCAAAACCATGTTCCTCGGCATACTATGGTTAATCTTCAGAGAGCGAGTTCAAGCATTTTTGTAGTCCGAAAGCCTACATGATTGCTACTAACGTTCCATGAGAATATACCAGTCATTTGCATATCGAAAGTCTTCTTTTGAAACTTAAGCTGATTGCCTTAGGCACACTCGCATTTCTTCTAGAATACCATGCTGCTACTGCCGGTTCATCACGTTACACAAATTCATTTGAGAATACCCCTTATTGTGAGCGCAGCGGTATAAGAAGAATTCTGACCAGTGGGTTGTCAAAGCGGAAATTAACCCACTTATTCGAGAGCAATAAGCTCAGAAAACGAATATATAGATTGCCGAGAGAGCTCCCGCAGAAAGGATATACCGAAGCCATTATGGCTTTCCCCTGATTTCCTTGCAGTGTCCATCCCTGACAACTACGTAATGTCTTCAACGGCTTACGTGGCAAGCCGCTGACCCGTGCGCGTTGTTGGATCGGGCGCCCGCTGCACTGCACTTTACAAAGCAAAACATCAGGAACGATCAATTGTAGCACCAAAAATTGAACAGCAATGTGCTTTGAGCCAAGAAAGTATACATCAACATACTCACCGATGGTAGAGTAACAACCTTCTTGCAAACTGTTTCCATGTTCAAGGAATGAAATTATGAATAATATGTGCGTAGTCCGCTATACGTAACCCGAAGCGGTCGAATAACCTGATTCCCATCTGAATATTAAGCTTATCAGGAGTCCAGTGATGTACGAGATTGCCGAGAAATTGATCTAAAAGTCCGCCCCAGTCATAACCTTGTGTACTCGCCTGGCGGCGTCATTTTTTACGCCGAGAAGTTACCCCAGACCCTGACCCCAGATTCCGTGGCATTAGTATCCGTGCCGCCCTTGCGGATGAAGCTTCGCTATTGGACTTGAACAATGAGGCTCAATGTGGCCAACCTTTTTGTTGAGGGGTACATCAGCAACCTGTTCCGAGGTTTCTCCACATCCCGGTCCATATGCAACATCAAACTGCCTGGAGGCAACTCCGCAGAAGCACACATGGAGGCTCGGGGTAGCACTTTCCGAAAGTTTACCTCCGACCTTATTACATATTGCCTCTAGCCTCTGGGTGGCACTCAGAGTAATGGCACTTGAGTCGTAAGTAGACCCACCTGGTGGCTGCTTCTCCGCGTGCCATGGGGGGAATAATTAGTGCTTGGAGTTGGAACGGAGGTGGATTCGGCTCTTTGCACTCTTTTAAATCGTGTTTGCTGAGCGCAACCGAGGCGACTTGCACATCGGGTCTACTTCTTTACCCATACTTTGTCCGCAATACATGGAAGGAGGTGTACCTTGCCACTCCAATTCCCGAAGATGATCATGTTGAACCCTGCCTCCCCTCTCAGGTATATAAGACTGAGGCTTGATACACCTGAGGCTTGGTACGGACACGGAAACCGCTAGCCATCGACTATGCTCTCAATGCGACTTCTCGGCGCCTCTTTTCTTCTTGGCCTCGTCTCTACCGGCTTAGCAGGCCCAGCGCGCCACCACCCGGATAGCTATGTTGACTGGAGGACCTTCAAAGGTAATGGCGTGAACCTCGGTGGCTGGTTTGCACAAGAAGCCTTCATCGACACAACGTGGTGGAGTCAAAACTGCGGCGATGCACGCGACGAATGGACGTGCTGTGCCAACCTAGGTGCGCAGTGCGGACCTGTTCACGAGAAGAGGTGGAACACATTTTTCACCAAAGCCGATATCGACAAGCTGGCTTCAGTTGGTGTAAATGTTCTTCGCATTCCGACTTCGTACGCAGCTTGGGTCAAGGTTCCTGGAAGTTCGCTCTACTCGGGTAACCAAGTTTCGATCTTTCGAAAAATTGCTTCGTACGCAATCACCAAGCACCGCATGCACATTGTTCTCGATATCCACTCCCTCCCCGGTGGGATCAACGGATTGGACATCGGCGAAGCAGTAGGTCACTACGACTGGTTCAATAACCAGACCAACCTGGACTATTCCCTCAAGGCTATTGACGCCGCTCTGAAATATATTCAGAACTCGGGAAGCCCACAGTCATATACTCTGTCTCCAATCAACGAGCCAGCCGACAATCGGGACTTCTCCGTGTTCGGTACCCCTGCTGCACTCTCAGATGACGGTGTAGCATGGGTCCAGAAGTACATCGATGCGGTTATCGCAAGGACGAAGGCTGTGAATCCGAAGATCCCAGTGCTGTTCCAAGGCAGTTTCAAAGGCGCAGCTTTCTGGTCCCCCCGTTTTGCTGCTGGCACGAATATCGTCATGGATGTGCACAAGTACTTCTTCGCAGGGTATCCCACCGACTCCGACAATGTAACTTCATACATCTGCTCCCAAGCCCAAGCCATCGGCAGCGATAAGAAGTTCCCCATTTTCGTTGGCGAATGGGCCATTCAAACGGTCGCAAACAACAAATTGGCGAATCGTGCCAAGAATCTGAATACAGGACTCTACGCTTTTGACAAGTACACGCGCGGAAGTTCATACTGGAATGGTAAATTTCTGGGTAACAATTCTGTCGTGGGAGAAGGAACACAGGCTGATTACTGGAACTACTCTGCTTTTATTGATTTGGGCATCGTCGATCGTAGCCAAGGTCAGCAGTACTGTACCTGACTGTAGAAATAATGATATCTTTGTTCTAGCTTCTAGTTTTGACATCGTCAATGATAGACGCATTTAATGTTTTACAAAGTCAAGTTCCGGAAGTGGAAATCGTTTGCTCCTCCACCTTCCGACCCCCGCTCTCAGCTTGTTCCGAGCATTTTCCGTTCCCCCGCACGACCCACAGCATGTAGTAGTTATCCCAAAGCAGGTGTCATCCGCTGTTGCCGGAAAGTGTGCTCTCCAACCCAACGGCATCGACCGAATCTACAAGGCTTCTCACAGTTCAGACCGGTCTACTCTAAGAGTGCTCCACTACTTGGACTGAGTACAATGCATCTCGCGGTTTTCATTGCCGCTGCTGCGATAGTACTTCTAGCACGGATCACCCTCCCATTCTTCAAGGGAATCTTTTCACCCTTGCGATCGATTCCTGGGCCCATTGCAGCAAGATTCACTGACTTATGGTATCTTTGGAGGGTGAAGAAGGGACGTTTCGAGTTTGATAACATTGAGCTACATCGCAAGCATGGTAAGCGCCCTTGGTGCAACAGTATACCACGTATCTCTAAATTTGATGCTTCATCTCAATATCTTTTCTTTATTCAAGTTTTTAACAGTAAACAATCATAGGAGAAATAGTTCGTTACGGCCCAAATCGATACTCAATCTCGTCCCCCATAGCCCAAAAGATAATTTACGGCCACGGACAAAAGTTTCCAAAATCCTCTTGGTACCACACATGGAGCAACCCGCATCCAGATCAGTGGTCTCTTTTCACGGACCAGGATATCAAACGGCACAGCGAGAATCGACGGCAATACCAAAGTGCCTACACCATGTCATCTTTGGTCAGTTATGAATCCTATGTCGACGAATGCGCAGATTTGTTCAGCCAAAGACTGAAAGAAGTTGCACATGCGGGAATATTTGCAGATATGGGTCATTGGCTACAGTGCTATGCGTTTGATGTTATTGGACTGATTACCTACTCGAAGAGACTGGGGTTTCTGGATGCGGGAGATGACATTAGCGGTGTAATTGCTGCACTAGAGGACCATCTCCACTATGCGACACTCGGAGGAATCTACGCATGGATGCATCCGTACCTCTTCAAGTTGCGAAATTGGCTTGCTGGCAGTATGGGAACCGGCAGGTAAGAAAGCCATGTACACAATGGAAGCGAAAGAGAAGCTAATTTCTTCACTCTACTGTTGTAGAACATATGTGATGAAATTCACTCAGGAGAGGATTGCAGAACACCAAAAGACTCAACGGAAAGCCATTCCCGTGGATGGAGCCGATGATCGCGAAGCCCAATCGACAACGGTGGATTTTTTGACAAAGTTTTTTGCAAAGAATGCACAGGATCCGAAGGCATTCTCAATGTATCACCTTGCCACAGGCTGTGTGTCGAACATGGTGGCAGGCTCCGATACCACTGCCGTCACTTTGTCTGCGATACTTTATTATCTTCTAAAGAATAAGCGGACTCTCGAGGCACTTCGTCAGGAGATCAATTCACAGCCAGAAGAAATTAAGTCGTCGAGACACATCACGTTCAAAGACAGCCAGAATATGCCATATCTCCAGGCTGTAATGAAGGAGGCACTCAGAATGCATCCTGCGACTGGCCTTCCTCTCGAGCGCGTAGTGCCACCTGGTGGAGCGACAATCTGCGATCGCTTCTTTCCGGAAGGAGTGAGTCAACTGAGCTGTGTATGAAGAACATATTGAGGCTGTGCTAATAGTTTATAGTCTATTGTGGGGATCAATTCCTGGGTTGCCCATCGGGATACTGCTGTGTATGGTGCGGATGCCAACGAATTCAAGCCAGAGCGTTGGCTCATTGTGGACAAGGAAAAGCTGAGCTTTATGGAGCGCAGTTGGATGCCTGTAGGTTTTGGATCCACAATATTTCTCCAATTTCGACTTCTGACACAGCCACTAGTTTGGCCTTGGTTCGAGAACGTGCATCGGTCGACACATCTCTTTCCTGGAAATGTCCAAATTGATACCCATGCTTGTCCGAGACTTTGACTTTGAACTGGACGGAAACCTACAAGCCCGAGAATGGGATACGACAAATTACTGGTTCGTGAAGCCAAGGAACTTCAGAGTCAAGGTTTCAGTGCGTCAAAATGGCAAAGCTGGGCTGCAGTAACATGTCTTTGCAATTAGTACTAAGAACACGGTCACTCCCCATCAACACTAGTCAAGACCGAAGTGTAAATAAACAAAGAACAGGTACATGATACAGGCAGCCAGGATAAAATCCTGGCTATCTAAAATGTGAGATGCCACAAGTCAGTCAGCCGTTCGTTGTTCTCGCCTAATCCACCGTGAATCACCACGCTGTCGTTCCCGGCGCCATTGGGATTCTTGAGTACATCGGCATCGAACCAGCCTCGTGGATCGGGAAGCCCAGTAGAGCCTTCTGGGTGTAATTGCGTCCACCAATTTTCGCTGATATCGTAGATCCAAACGTCACTCAACATCTTGCCCGCCCCAGCGTGACCAAGAGATGAGGGATCGCGCTCGCCAAAGAGTGTAAGAAGCTTGTCTTTCCGAGCAAGATGGACGGGTACAAGGATGCAGACGCTTCGTGCCTCTGGGCCATCATTGCCATCAGCCTTGAATGTTTCAGTGGACCATGTGTTGGCTGATAAGTCAAAGATATCGATGCTGCCGCCTTGCTCTGTTGTGCCATCGAAACCGTTCATCCTAAATATCTTACCACCACTATATGCAATCGACGTTCCTCCACGCTGTGGAGCTGGTGCATCTGGGGCTTGCGTCCATGAACGCCGAGTGACGTCGAATTTCCAGAGATCTGAAAGGCGACCTTTGGCTGGGCAACCGGCATGCACAAAGAATGTATTGTTTCCATCACTGGTAGAGCAGTGGTAGCTACGTGCTGGTGGATATGGGGCTGAAGCGTCGGCTGGGGTTATCTTTGTCCATGATAAATTCGTTGGGTCAAACTCCCACACTGCTCCATCCTCTTCAATTGGCGCCATATCTGTACCTCCGCGTCCGGAGAAAAGATACATCTTGCCATTGAGGACAGCCGAAGCACTTCCAACCCGAGGACTGGGAGCTGCGGATATTGATTTTGTTTCGAGTTGAAGACCATCTAAGTTCGTGAGCGTGTACCATGATGGACAGGTACAATGAGGGGCAGTATACCAGAACTCAACGAGAAGAGGTCGACCTTATCGTCGACCGGCTCTCGAGGCTTTACCTCACCACCAAAGATACACACAGTCTGGTCAATGACTGAAAGGACTTGCGAGGACCGCCGAAGTCGCTCAGTGTCCAAAAGACGGGTCCAAGAGCCCTTGAGCACACTTATAGGCCGTCCGACAGGCATTTTTACTGCAGAATGATTTGATGTTTGGAAACAAAAAAGGGATCCGAAGCTAGTGAAGAGATATGTATATTATATATAATATTCAGAATGCAGTCTGATCGGAGCACGTTGCGTCATGCATGTCGGTGAAACGATAAATGTGCCTTCATGCAAGCGCGGATCCACTCCGCACTCTATCCCCGATACGGCTAGCGGCCGCTCTAAACTCGCCCATGCTCGATCGCCCAAAAGTTCACCACTCTAGCAAACTGACAGACAGCGCCACTGTGACGCGAATCGACGCGCCCAAACATGCGGCTTCGACTGACGGTGCAGCGCAACAGCCTGCCTGCCACAAATATCCTCTGGAACGTGCCTGACACGAGCAGCGGAACGGCCTACACCATCACGCGCCTGCTTGAAGATGTCAACCATATAATTCCGCTGGAGTCTGAGCACTGGGGCCTGGAGCACTATGTCGTTGAAGTAGCTGGGTTTGAGTGCCTTCACTTCTCGCCGGTCGCGCAGGCGCTGAAGGACGACGACCATGTCTCGTAAGTCCTTTCTCGTTGTGTCGTCGCTGCTTCCTAACGCTTTACCAGCATCCGACCGCTCATGACTGCTGAAGTTCGCGCACGCACGCTCACCGGCCGACACCAGATCTCAGATGATGGACGTCATCTCGTCGATGGCGTTCCGTTCGGTCGGCCGTACCTTCGACACCCACATCGACCTGCCGTCAGGATACCCCCTCGTAAGCGGCGGCGACTCGATGACGGAGGAGACGATGTTGAAGTTGCGGGGCTCCTCACCGAGGGTCACGAAGAGCCTGAAGGCCATCAAGCGAGTTCCGCACTGGTGACTGGAGGTACACGTGTTCGGCTTGAAGGAGCTGCATCACCCAAACCTTCTGGCAAAGTGCAATTCAAGCAACCAGACATTGATCCGTCTGATGATAGTGAAGAAGACGACGAAGACTTTGCGCCCGAAGGAGACAGCGACCATGATGCTTCCATGGACGACATATCAAGCAACGATTCCGACTCAGACTCAGACTCAGATGGAAGCTCAGAAGCATCATCTAGTGGCTCGAACAGCTCAGACTCAAACTCAGATTCTACTAGCGAGAGTGACTCGGATAGTGAAAGCGATGCGAGCTCTCCGCCTGAAGTTCTCTCGTCTAAGGATGGTTCCAAGGCAATACCAAAACTTCCCACGGCCCCAGCCTCGCAGACGCTTGTGCCTCCCGGCAACGGTCGTTCTTCTACACATTCCAGAAATGCCCGGCGTGCCAGGAGCAATCGTCTCCGACACTTGAAAGAGTCTGGCGAGCTTCACAAAGATGCCAACTTGAGCGACCTGCAGAAATACGAGGATGCGAAGCGAGGCCAGACCGTGGACGAGCCTGAGCCTCCAAAGCCTTTTGCCAAGCCATCAGGAAAGAGGAAGCGCTTGGAAGACGATGAGCCTGAGCAGGTCATCAACGAAGAGGTTAGCGAACTCGAACAGCGAAAGCGAGAACTGATGGCAAAGTTGGAGGAGACTTCCGGCTCCCAATCTCAGATCTCTCTTTCCGAGCCTGAGGTTGAAGCACCACAAAACGCTCCGCTAGAGGAGCAACCTGCCAAGAGAGATACGCCTTCAAAGCGACTGCGCCCAGATACTACCGCCATCAGCCGCATTCTTGCTCGTCAAGCCCGACCAACAGTCAAGAAGGGAAAGACCAAGCCAGTGGCTGAAAAAATTCCGGAGCCCGAAGGTGCATCTGACCCAGATTTCTGGAAATCCAGAATAAAACTCTCGGCATTCGAGTGCTGGGAAGAAGACTTCGAGCTCACCGCTCCACCCTACCCCTTTCAACAGCACTGGGATCCAGCAAGCAAGCAGATGCGCGACAAGGCGAGCAAGAAAAAGCAGAAGAAAGGTGGCAGAATCCGCAATCCTTTGCCGACTGAGCAATACGAAGAAGAGGACGAGGAGGAGAAGATCGTCCTCAATTATGACGATGTCTCAGCAGCTGAAAATCCGGACGCTGAGATTCATGCTGCTCTTGAAGACCAACTCCGTGAGGATGTCGAAACAGCAGTGCAGGCTGATCTACCACCCCTGCCAGAGGATATCAGCACATTACCAGATCTTGTATCTTCTGATATCAAACAAGGCGCCGTTATTGTATGCAAGTTCTTTGCCGTCAACCCAATCACCGTCACCCCTGAGATCAGTGATTACAAGACTGCAATTGTTGAGCGTGAGGGCGATTCGGGAAATGGAGCAGGGACCATTCGGCTCAAAATTGCAGACCGTGACCTTCCAAAGAAGGAGAAGAAGTTTGACAACAAAGGTAATCGCATCTATGACGCTGGTGACGCTTTTCTCATGGAGGATGACGAGGACGACGAAGGTCTATGGGAAGGCATGTTTGGTGAGCTGTTGGAAGGCAAGCTTTTGAAGGCTGTCTAGAACCTGAGACCAGATTATTTGCACTGGAGACTTTTGCTATCGCCACTCGTCTACTCTTTGACCTCAACAGGACTAATGACTAGTTCGTTTTACTGTTCATATAACAATATACCCCAGGCATGGCCAACATGTAGTTGATAGTCCATCATTGACCCTCTCATTCCAGCCCCTGCTCTAGCTGTCTCACATGTCAGAAACCATCGCCTAGGCTTGGTCTAAGCATGAGTAGCCATCCACAGGCTGCAGCCCTAAAAATCTCTGCCAATTATCTTCCATACCGTTACCCTTATTGACGACTTTGAGCAGGGGTTGCAGCCCATTTCTACCCCGCGAAAAACGTCATGGCCACCCCTCCAAGAGCTTGACTTTTGGTAGACGCTGACAACCACGTGCATATACGAATTGCCAACCAGAGGAAGACGCAATGCAACGGAGCATGGCTCTTTGCAGTTGCGACCGTCGACCTGTCTATCGGGCCAGTTACCCTCGGAGGGTGCACTCCGAACGCGGATCGATCAACCCTGAATTTAGCTTCGCCCTAACAACTGCCGCGGTGGGGTAGCTTCACCGAGGTGTGGGTAAGAATGTGATGATGCGAATAGCGAGTCTACAAATTTTGCTCGTCGGATCATGTCTTTTCTTCTTTCTCGTTTTTTGTTCCTACAGTTGAATTTGCATCATCGCTTTGTGTAATCCTACTACAGCTTCACATATCTCAAACACAACGCCAGACCGGACTGACGCGCCAAACGTGAGTCAATAAAAAAAACATTAGCATCACTTTGTATTTATTCTCCACCAGATCGTCTCAAAATGCCTCTCCCACATGGCGTGTACCGGGCTGACCATGTCGGCTCTTTCCTACGCTCCAAATCCGTCCTCGAGGCTCGCTCCAAGGCTGCCAACGGAGACATCACCGCCGAGGAACTTCGCAAGGTGGAAGACGCAGCGATCTCGGATGTTGCAAAGAAACAAATCGAGAATGGATTGAGGTCAATTACTGATGGCGAGTTCCGCCGCGCATATTTCCATCTTGACTTCCTGAAGCACTTGGCTGGCATCGAGGAGAAGGGGCAAGTTGGCAACATCAGACACAAGGATGGGTTTTCCCCACCTACTCTGGTAGTTACCGGGAAGCTAGGCCATCCGGAAGCGATCCAGGTCAAGGACTTTGAGTTCTTAGAGCAAGCAATCAAGAACAATGGAGGTGCTGCAACAACGAAAGTATGCATTCCTTCTCCAACCATGGTACATTTCCGTGGCGGCCGCGCCAGCATCGATATCTCCGCGTATCCTGACCTAGACGTTTTCTTCGACGACCTGGCTCGCGTGTACCAAGAGGAGCTAGATAGCCTCTACAAAGCCGGATGCCGCTTTGTGCAGCTCGACGATACAAACCTCGCCTATCTTTGCGACCCTGATATGCGCAAGGCAGCGGAGCAGGAACGCAACGAAGACCTCTCTACACTACCAAGAAAGTACGCCGAGCTCATCAACAAGGCGATTGAGAAACGACCAAGCGATATGAAGATTGGCATCCATCTTTGCCGTGGAAACTACAGGTCCAAGTGGTTTGCATCAGGCGGTTACGAACCAGTCGCAGAAGTCCTCTTTAAAGAGCTAAACGTCGATGCGTACTTCCTCGAATACGACGACGCCCGCTCCGGCGACTTCAGCCCGCTCCGCCATCTACCTGCCCACAAAGTTGTTGTCCTAGGCGTCATGTCGAGTAAGAAGAATACCCTGGATGACAAAGAGGAGATCATCAAGAGGCTGAAAGAGGCGGCTGAGATTGCACCAAAAGGTTTGGATCAGCTGTGTGTGAGCCACCAGTGTGGTTTCAGCTCCACTGCCGAGGGCAATGAGTTGAGTGAGGAGGAGCAGTGGGCCAAGGTCCGCTTGAGTGTTGAGATTGCCAAGCAAGTCTGGGGCGACGACTTGTCGCAATAGGATGCGCGGTGAGATTTGATGCATGGACAAGGCGTTGTTACACTCTGGTGTTGATGAGAGGGCAAGAGTTGACTGTTGTGCACAAGGATGGAGTCTGGTTCACAGTCTGATAACGTCTCAACGACGGCTTATTTTACAAAACTACGACGCGATGGTCTAAACCTACAAATACCAATACATTTCTTTCCAGAGCATAGACCCACTACAGCCAATGTGCTAACAAATGTTTTGTTCCTTACGAAGTAGGATGACCAATTCTTCCATGTCGCCTATTTCCAAAAGTTATCATTACAAGTTTATATAAGCACCCAAGACGTCGGCATTAAGGTTCAATCAAGGATTAGCTATACTTTGGAATAATAATGTTGGCCTAACCAAAGCTTCCTCGTGTTGAGCAATGATTGGCAATGCACGATGGTGGCCTTGACTTCACCACCTCAATTCTAGGTCAAGGACAAGAAACCATCAACCAGAGCAGTGTCCAACTTCACATACCGAGAACCCACTGAGTCAGGTTGTCATATTCCTTCTGGGAGATACCTATGACCATAGATTCGTCATAGTTGCTCGCCTACAAGCATCGGGCTCTTATATTGTTCGTCCAAATACCACTTACGCAACATATAACGATTGAGACTTGTATGTATGAAATAAAACTTTTGGCCAGAGTGTTTACACTATGGCTGCTCGAGAGCAAGCGGATCCGACCCAACTGGTAGTCACCAACTACGGTTAGCGCCATCCCTCCTTAGGTACGGGCCGCTGCGTTAATGTGACGGATATTGAATCCTTCTATAAACACGAACACAAATTTTCACCCGACGGCAGTAAGCGATGCGAAGACTTCAACGATACTCTCCATGATGTGTCGCAAAGTTTATGACTTGCTAAGGTTTCCAGCTTTTACCTCTTACCGTAGTCTGTCTTTGTCACACCTATTCAAGTTGTGAACCTCCACCATTGGCAAATCTGCTTGAAATGGTCACTATTGAGCCCCACTGTACTGACGATCTATCTTATCACCATGGCTCCCTTTTACATGCTGATTCTCCTGAAGTTGGTGGCTTTCATCACAGTACTGCGGCCCACTGCATACGAGAATGTTAAGATAGTGCCATTCAATCACATCTAGTCTTTGAGGCGAACAATGGATAGTGAACCGTGATGCCGGGTAAAGTGAAGATCCGGTAAGACGACCAGGGCAGCTCGTTCTTCATATTGGTCACATGAAGTCTAGCGATGGGACGTGCATCAGGACTGTGGCTTTCTTTCCAACATCAGCAACATTGAGTCAGTTACGAGCATACATCCCACTGTGTAGGCGTGCACGATCAAGCCAACTTCGCACTATCAACATTCAGAATGGACAGGGTCGTGAGAAAAAGCAACGACGACTAGCAAGAAGAGGTATAAAGAGGGATAGGTATCGCCATTGAATACTTCTTCATCACAGTACAGGTCTTCCAGCTTCATCAAATTGAATTCTATATCAATAACATGGCTCTCACTATTCGTACTTCAGCTCTCATTATTGCCTTCGCCGTCTCTGTCCTAGGCCACTCTCATGTCGACGAGATCTGGGCTCCCAACCCTTCGGTCTACTTCCAAGGATGGAACCCCAACTTTTACGACACTACTCCCTATCCCAATGACACCCCTGGCTGGGTTAGTTATCCCTATTTTCGCTCCTTACTGCTCGTGATTCACTGGCGACCGAACTCACTGACGGTACGTTAGTATACCGAAAACCAGGGTGGCAACCCTCTCTATCCCATCGACGCCAACCAGTACAACATCATCTGCGCCAAAAACTCGTCTCCAGCAAATATCAGCGCCCCCATCGCTCCTGGCGAGACCGTTCGCGTCAAGTGGTGGAACCCAGGTCCATGGCCCCCGTCGCACAAGGGGCCGGTGATTGACTACATTGCGCCTTGCCATGGGCCATGCAGCAGCGTTGACCCTACGACGCTGAAGTTTGTGAAAATCGCCGAGTCGGGCTGGATCGATAACAGCCGTGAGGAAGGGTTTTGGGCGTAAGTTAAACACTATTGACAGATTGTTTGAAGACATGGACTAACGGGTTATTGAACCTAGTGCCGATGCACTGCGCGACGATGATAGTTCATGGAACATCAAGATCCCTGATGGTCTCAAGGCTGGCGAGTACGTCCTTAGGACTGAAATCATTGCTCTGCATCTTGCGCACTTCGCGTCTCCTGGACCCTGGTCGCCTGTTGGTGCTGAATTTTATCCGAATTGCATCAATCTCAAAGTTACTGGCGATGGCACGAAAGAGATTACTGGTGGTGTGGATGCTAGGACTCTATATGATGGCACTGAACCAGGTGTGGATTACAAGACGCTTCATGAGACGAATGAGCATAGTGGCTATGTCATTCCTGGCCCGGCGGTGTGGAGTGGGGCTGCGAAGAGGGCGGCGTTCCGTGCTTGAGTTTCAAGCTGCCATCTTGATGCCTTGAAGGCCTTGTCCTAGTGCTATCAATGCAATCTCTGCATCTCACAGATTAGTAATTCGCACACCTCCCTCCCCCCCCTCTCAGTGAATCACCTGTCTGAACACATGGCTCGTAGCACTAACAGTTGTATCTACCATGCAGTCAATCACAGACTACGCTTTTCTGATGTCGCTGTCTATAATACCCTTGTCCAAGACACTGAGCCAGACACTACTAAATAGAAAGACTAAGTACCATGGTAAGGGAGTTGGCGCACTAGAGGCTCAGGTAAGATATGCGCACAGATTACGGGTTGTTTCCACGACTTGGAGTAGTACTTGATGAATTGAGATGGCAGGTAGGGTCGGATGCGCATGTAGCTGGCGAGAGATTACAGTGAGATTGCCAATGAACATCCAGCCGTAATTCAGGGTCAAGCTCCCGAGGACGTTCTGCGAAGTTGATGAGTTTTTCAGAAGCCTGTAGTATCGGTAGTCCAAAGCAGAAGTAACGCAATGAGTTTCTCATTTCATATAAGTGGAGGAAAGATGGAAAATTTACTTGAATGGTCCCTAGAGGAGACGATACTTTATGCACATCGGAAAAACCGCTCAAAGTCAAAAAAAGGATGAAAGCGGATGACATACGCCTATCGCTATGCATGGTAAATGTCAAATAGTACCAGTCTGCAAAGCATAGACTTGGCTGTCTCTATTTCTGAACATCTCACAATGGCAAGCGTAATGCCTTTATCAAGAAACCTATTCATCAGTTAGATCATATCCAGTTCAAAGGTTTGTGTCTCATATGCGCAAGCGCCAAAGGGTCGTTACCTCTGCAATATTTTGACGCTCAATAAAACTCTCCTGGTGTGCATCTCGCCCTACACGCCAATATACATCGGTGTAATCTGCACAGTTCATTTCACGTAGGAACTGCTCATCGTGCGTGATGACTAAGAGCTGAAAGTTTGCCTGCTTCCGACGCATCTGAATGATCTGTGATAGAGACTCGGCGAGGCCCTTAATATTCTGTTGGTCAAGGTTGGTCGTCGGTTCGTCCAGCGCAATAAGTCCGCAGTTTGTGCCAAAGCATTCTGCGAGGGCAAGTCGGATGACAATCGAAGCGAGAACCTTTTGGCCAGCGGAACACCGACCTCGCATATCCATTTCGGTATCCTGCTTCGACATGACAACACGGTAGTTGTAGGTTCTATTACCTTTGCCATCACTGTCAGACGCAATACGAATTGTGTCTACGTCCGTACCCTGATATGCGTTCGTCCAAAGCTCAGCGATAATGCGGTTAATTTCTTCCATTTTGAGCGTGTGATACTTCATGATGGCTTTGTCTAGCGCGCCGGCATATCGACCGAGGTCCTCGATAGCGGCCTTTGTGGTTTCGACCTTGATATGTCCCTCACGATACTGTGCTGCGGCATCTTTGTAGAGACTCTCCCACTCTTTCATGAGTTCGGTGAGTTGGTCGTCTTTATTCTTCATGTCGCGTTCTACGCCCGTCTTCTCGGTATTAAGCGTGTGATACCTGGTATCCCAGCTCTGGGCCTCGCGTTCGTAATGCTCCTTATCACGCTCTGCACCGACTTCTTCCAGCTTCGCTATCTCAACCTGAAGGGTTTCAAGAGAGCGCTTAGCTTTGCGGTAGCGCAGATTATCGCTGATGGAACGTTTAGTCATTTCGGTGTCGCGCATAGTATCTTCGATTTTTTTGATCTGGCGTGTAATGTCAATCATGTCGGTTTCAATGCGAGAAATCTCGCCTTGCAAGTTCTCAATCTCGCGATGGGTACGGGCAAGCTGCTGCGGACCACCACGGTCGATATAAGCGTTAATATCCTCGGCTGCCTGCTCAAGCTGACGAAGGCTATCAGAGAGTTTGGATGCTTCGTCGTGAGCGCGTTGGACGCGTTCATTGCCTCGGCGGTTGACGTCATCATATTTGTACTGTGCCTGTTCGATTTCGGGCACGAGGTTATCAATGTCGTTGTCGTATCCGCGTTTGGCATCTTGCTGCTTGCTGTTATCGTTGCGGAACTCTTCAATGCGATCATAAAGGTCCCGCTTCTCCTTGAGCTTGGACTGGGCAGCGTTCAATTCGGCGTTTATGTCGCGTATGCTCAATTCAAGAGAAGTGATGAGGTTTCGTGACTTCTCACGGTCGATTGTCAGTTTGTCGAGGGAGGTTCTGGCGTTGCGGTTGTCTTCTGTAATCTTCTTCAGGTCGGTTTGAATGGCATCTATTCCTCTTGACAATCCAGCAGACTTTTGCTTCTGTGAAAGGTCCTTGATTTGCGTTTCGAGTTCTTGTACCTTGCTGTGGTAACCAACAATAGCCTGTACCTCCTTAGCCAACGACTCGACCTCCTGCTTTGCACTTTCTAAGTCGTAGATGACAGAGTCTTGGTCTTCGAGCTGTTTGTTGATGGCATCGCGCTCAGATATCAGTTTGGTTAGATCATTCTGGATTGCAGGAATGTCGGTAGTTCGAAGGCGTGCCGCTAGTTCGAAACTGGGCTTAGCATTTCGGGCAGCTTCAAGCTCGGCAAGGAGTTCTTCAGCATTGTCACCCTGCTTGTTCATCTCGGCCCTCTTTATGATGTCCCTCAGTTTGGATAGAAAGGCTTTCGTTGTGAAGCCCTCCGATCTATCATCGTGGAGTGATCTCATGCAGAGTCGGCACACGTTATCTTGCTCGGCCACCTCTAAGCACTTGCTCATATATTCAATCTGTGCCTCAAACTTGGCCTTGTCGGAAGAGGCGGCCTCGTAGTCCTCCTCCAGTTGCTCAAGTGTTTCTTCAAAGTCTGAAGTGTCGTCTTTCTGTATAGATTCTTTCACAGTTGTCTCGTACTTCTGTAGCTCAGCTCGCTTTTGCTTCAACTGAGATTCCAGGTTAGACATCTGGAAATTAATCTTGTCGAGTTTAGCCTGTGCAATATCTCGACGAGACTTCTCACTTTTGGCTTTCTCAGTCCGCTCAGAGAGTGCCTGTTGAAAAGTGGATTCTAGTGTAGAAGGATCCCATTCCGAATCGACAAGCTGTGAAATGCGTTGGTCATGGACCTTTTTCATCGTTTGCAAGCTCTGCTGCTGAGTCTTCAGATCGTCTCGCTTCACATCAACCGAAGCAGATTCGCGCGCCTGACTTGTGGCATCACCAAGCTCGATAGTGAGCCGCTCTTTCTGGTCTTCTAGCGCTCGGACATTGCTCGAGGCTTCAAGTAAGCGGCCATCATATCCCTCCGATGCATTGGTCGAGTTAGCGTTCTGTAGCTGACTCTCTACACTCCGCTTCTTGTCCTGGAGGATGGCTTCGCTCCCTTCATCTGCCTGAATCTGGTTCATACTTTTCTGCAAGTCCGAAATTCGTTTGTCGTTGCTTGTGATTTGAGCTTTGGCCGATTCTCTGCTCTGAGTCAGACCCGATTTGCGCGTATTGAGCGTATTGAGGTCAGCTTGGGCATTGCGTAGGTCCTGTTGTGTCTCTTCCCGTGCACGATCAAGCGCTTTGTTTTGGTCTCGAGACATCTTTCCGAGGATTTGTTGGAACTCAACCACCTGAGTATCCGAAATATCGTAATCGAATCCACGGATACCATGTCGCTTAGCGGTCTCCTTGATGGATGCCTCCCGTTGCTGTATCTGACGCTCATGCTGTTCTTTTTGCGCCTCATACTTTCCAATCTCACCTTGTTTGGCTCCAAGAGAGTCGCGATTGACTTCCAAATCGTGCTTGAGGTCGCCGTATTGTTCTCGAAGATTGCTTGACTGAGAAGCATATGTAGATACACGCTCTTCATACTGGTCTAGCATGGACTGCAGTTCTTCGTCTGACTCGGCCATCTGCTTTAAATTGTCTTGAAGCGTTGCTACACTCTCCTTGTTTGCATTGAACGTTATCCGCTTGCCGTTCAACTGAGCGACGATTTGTTCGTAACGTGCAGCAGAATTGTAAGCGTCATTGGCCTTCCGCTGTGCTTCCTCGCAGTCGGCATCTACTGTCTTGTACGTTGCACGCAGCGCCTCTATCTCGTCATACAAGTGAGCCTGGCGGTCCTCGCTTTTTCTGGCTCGCTCTTTATCTTCTTTGGCATGTGCTTCTATGATTTTGAGCTTACCCAATTCCACATTTTGGTTCTTGCGAATCATTTTGATGTTGTCAATGGCTTTTGTATACTTCATCGCTTCAAAGATCTCATCAAACTTCTTCTTGAGAGTCGATGGATCGCTCATAGGCCACAGACTGTCCTCCTGATGACAGAAGATGACATTCTCCAGGATAGCCTTGGAGACACCGAGATACTGCGGAATGATCTGATCTAGTTCAGCGACGCGAGTCGATATAGAGTGCTTCTCGCCATCCTTGATCATGAGAAGCGAGCCTTCTAGCGTCTTCTGGCTCCGAGCATTCTTCTTGACCGTGACCTGGAGATTCCGAGTGGCCACCATGCGGACTCCAGAAGTTGACCGAAATGACAGCTTGACCTGTGCCAAGAGCTCTTTCTCGTTCCGCAGCTTTGGGTCATGAATGAAGGCACCCCCAGTCTTGCTGTTTGGGGGCAGGTCGCCCGTTGTGGCATACTTGAGGGATTCAATGATAGTCTGTGCATATCAGTCCAGTCGCTTTTAATTGGGTTGGCCTGCATACGGTTTTACCAGAGCCATTCCAGCCTACAATGAGAGTGAGAGGAGCAGTGAAGATGATGGTTTCTCCTTTCTCGGGCCCAAAGGAGCGGATGCCCTGTATCATCATCCGATCAATCTTCGACATGTTGGCTGGGCCGCGTTGCTCGCGGGAGCTCCACTGGGTGTCTATTACGTGGAGAGTGCCTTCGTGGTATGTTAAAGTAGACAGCGGGGCGAAGGATGAGCGTCACTGCGCGATTGGAGCCGCGGTAGCCTAGAAGCTGAACGCGAGCTTGCTGTCGCGCCATCACGTGCCATACTGGCAGGGGTCACGGCTCTAGGGTGGCGACTAGCCGTGGTGATGCATTTGATCGGATGCATGCAAAACCCATCACGATACCCAGCCAAATCGGCCAAGTGTGCCGTACCCTATCACCTCGTCACGCCCAACGCTACATCGATGCGAAATCTATATGACAGTCTAGCCGTGCCGTAAGCAGCGCACTTTGATCATCATGGCGCTCTTCCAAAATGGCGGTGCTGAGGTACGCGCCCCCACCTTTACATGGATCCTTTCGATCTAAGAGATGATGTGTTTAGATGGGCCTCACGTCCATGTCACAACGGCCAGAGTTCGGCGGCCTGCCCATGGACGACGTGATGCAGCAGCAAATGGACCTCGACCTGGCATCGCTTGAGGGCGCAGAAGGGCAGAACTCCGGCTTTGGCTTTGGCGACACGCAGCTACAGTCCCACATGCCTTCGAGCGCCAACATGGGCGACATACAGATGACGGGCGCAGGCGCCGGCCCACTGCCCACCGGCTTTGGCGCGCCCAACATGAACCCATCTGGTAGCATATTAACCGAGTTTACAAAACGGCGGAACTGGTCGCAGCGCGTGCTGGAAGAGCTGCGCGACCTCCTCCACATACTGACTCCCGATGGCAGAGTCCTCTTCATCTCGTCCTCGTGCAAAGCGCTCACAGGATGGGATTCTTCAGAAATCCAAGGGCACTTCATCAACGAGTTCATCCACCCCGATGACATAGGTATCTTCGTGAAGGAATTCAACGAGTCAATTGCGTCGGGCAACCCCCTGCGCTTCTTCTATCGCTTCAAAAAGGCCGACGGCATGTACACCATATTTGAGTCGCATGGCCATCCCCACATCAGCAGCGACCCGAGCTCCTTCGCGCCCCCAAACACCCTCAACTGCCGCGGCTTCTTCATTATGGCTCGTCCCTACCCCACCAAGAACGCTGCTCTCCTCGACTCCTTCCTCGAGCATAAGATTGAGAATGAGCGCTTGATGAAACGGATAGCAGAGCTCAAGCGGGAGGAGCAGGACGAGCAGGACGAATGGACACGGAAGACGGAGGGGGCAACTACCACAATGACACTCTCAGAACCGCATGGCCCCAAGTCTATGAGCCAGAGCGATGCTGTATCGTATGCCCAGATGCCGCCACCCGCCAAACCCGTCATTTCAAATACGGCCCTTACAAGGCAGAATCTCGACGAAGCGCTCGCAGCAAGTAAACCAGACAGCATCAACGACAAGATGGCACGATACGAAGGCGCCAATCACCTGGAGACAATCGAGATGTTGACTGGTCTACGATATCGAGACGGCGAGAGATCGCAAGGCATTAGCACAGGCGACGCTAGCCCACATCTCATTCGAGGCGATGCTGGCATACAAATTTCGCTTGATCGTGATGGCAGGGGCTCTTCAGATAAGAAGAAGAAGCTGAAGATTGCTGATGAATATGTCTGTACCGACTGTGGCACGCTAGATTCACCTGAATGGCGAAAAGGCCCAAATGGGCCCAAGACTTTGTGCAATGCATGTGGACGTGAGTGAGATAATCTAAACCCACGTGCACATCTACTAACACAGACACAGTACGATGGGCAAAGAAGGAGAAGAAGAAACATCAGCATGCTGGCGGTAGCAGCAGCATGCCGAACGCAACTGCAACGATGCATACTCCGGGCCTCCTGATGCAAAGCAGCACCAGCAGCAGCTGAATGCCTAGCGAAGACCTAATCATCGTCATATCTGGAGTTGCGGCCATGCACATGTACGAGCTATGTAAGCGTAGCATTTAACGGTCCAGTGCAAACTCGATATCCGGAATAAGGGTAGAAAGTGCTCGGTAGAGGACCCCATTAACTATACTGCCAGCCCTCTCCAGCGTTGTGGAGTATACGATATCGACTCACTACATTCGATATCTTCGGCACCCAGCACTGTCTTAGCATGGCCTCCCATTACCATTATAAATCGCCCATGGACTTGATACTCAGACCAAGAATCGCGTCACAAATCTTTTCCGTTTCCAGGCCGTCTCCGAACTCGAGTTGCCATGTTCTATCCGTACCATGGGTTCCGATGATGTAATAATGTTAGCACAGAGTACGATTTCGCCAAGCATGTCGCCGAGCACGACAACGACGTCCAAAAAAACAATGTCACAGCGAAGTCACAGAGCTTTGACTGATTCATACGTTCTATGCCTTTAAGATGTCAGTCTCGCATAAATGCAATCGAGGCGTGCACCTATCAGCACGTTAATGATGCGGTTGGGGTTTTATCTTGGCCGGAACACCCATGAAAACTAGAAGGTTGACCCAATCTGAAATTAATTAGAGTTGGAAGGCGAATATCAATACAGCACTGAAAATGAGGAGGATAACCGTATAATCAGATGTGTCGGTAGCTCTTCGAGATATACTCAACACGAAAATGATCGTCAGTATAACTACATGTCGCGCACATGTTTGGATCAACCTGAAGGCGGACCCTGAAATGAGGTATGCGGGGAGGAAACGGTGATGAAGAGGGCAGTGAATGACCGGGCATATGGGTGCTCTGTATGCCTTCACAAGCGAAATTATACAATGGAATCAGATGAAGTGGACAAGCAGGAGAGTGAGGGCTTAGTCCTTAAGTCAGCCCTGCTGAGAACGATGACTATGGCTCTGGGGCGTCCAACAATTTGCTCAAACACGACGAGGTCAACAATAAGCTAAACCATTCATCCTGGACGACAATCGCAGCAATATTAAGCTGACCGTACAGTGACAATGTTTCAAACTTTGCAACCTCAGTCAGTAAATACCACAACCCTTAACACGCCATGGTTTCCTTATGAGAATCTTGCCCCCTGCAAGCAATCTTTCAGCTTGCCAACAACCGCGTTCTAGCTGGGCACAACGTGGCGAGTGTTGTTTGGCTTGGAGTAACCTCCTGTAGGGTGTTGATGGCACTAATCGCAACGAGATAATCGCAACAGCACTCTTCAAGGAACGTACAAGAGATATCCAATCTGCTACGCCCGTTTTGTTCTTGAGGATAGCAAGCTGCAGAGAGGGTACGAATAGAGTTGGGCGGACTCTGTAGAGCTTTGGAGGTTATATAGAGATAGCAATCTCTTCCCAAAAAAAAAGGTTTCCATGGCACCCCAAGCCCTTTTCCCGTCTGAAATGTCAAGATGTCAACGCAGATGGGAGATATTCTTGCACCTCTTTACTATGATTCCATGTTCAGCTTTATACCCAGACTGCCCTTCCAAACAATTCAACTCAACTCACAGCCTGGCCACTGTGGTTTCTCCCTAGTCGAGGGTCGCCTGCTTGCATAGCCCTGCACGCTGTTCAGTAGTATATGATACATAGGCACGGGTTTGGGTGCATGAGGGACGTATATACTATCAGCGTCGTATGGACGCGGGTTGGATGGAGAGCATATGTGAAGGTGTTTTGGGTATACTCTTGGCTACTGGGTTCTTTGTGGGATTGGATTAGGCGGAATAAGGGTGGATACTCTAGCCATACATACACACTGTAGATCTGTTCGCGAACGACACATCCAAGCGGTCTTGAACCAGGAGATCATTTTGATATGTGGAGTGTCATCAGAGATTAAGATGGAGGAACTGTTTATGCATGGACACAGCCCGGTATCAAGATCTAACAACCACATAGCGCCAGAGCGTGCAATCGTCATGCAACTACTGTGAAATGGAGCTATGCGTATCCAGCTTCAATCCCTCCCGCTGCACCATTTCCTGTTCCCAATAAGACTACAAATGTGGCTTTGCCATGACTGTGGCCTTGTCCTTGCCCGTCACCCTTGACGTGTCCCAAGTATGCACCCAGCTCTTCATCATCACCTACCTCTACAACCACTTCTCTATCCTGTTGCCCGCCCCTGTACGTTACCAAGCCCTCCAATTTATGTACTACAGTACCCGGATGTTCGCGCATGGCTAGATTGCGGAGCTCGGCTACCGAGGGTGCATGAAGAATGGATAGCCAGACAGTCTTGGAAGGGAAAGGGGTTGTGGAGTGTGAGTGGAGGCGGAAGTAGACTGGTAGCGGCATCGACTGAGCAGGAGAGGCAGAATAATACTGCTCGTGGGTATGGGACACGTAAGTCTCCTGAGAGCGTTGAACGTGGTTCTGCGGAGCCGGCTCATATTGACGTTGTTCAAAGTGCGGCTCGTCTTGATACCCGGGCACTGGGAGGATAGCGGCATCACTTGCAGCCAAGAGAAGGGACGGATCAATCTGCAGATCCGATGCAGACGATATTGCCGGTATGGTGGTATATCCTGTTTGTAGTGCCTCACCTCGGCTAACCACCATATTCTGTCTTCTTCTGGTCTGCGAAATGGATGGGTTTGGAGCCACGATCGGAGGTGCAGGGCCCGGTCCTGGGCCTTGATGAACTTGCTTCTTCTTGGTCGGATCTTTCGCTATCTTCTCTTGTTGCTGTCTCTTCATTACATCTCTTGCGAGCACTTCCACAGCCCTTAGCTTCCTAGCATACTCTGGATCTGCTTCACCTTGCCCAAGTGCCCTTACTAAAAGTTCAGACTCGTTGACCCACGCCTGCTTGAGCTCTGTCCAGTGCTGTTCTCCAGCTTCATGCTTGTTTGTGAAGTGGTCTGCCTTGAGTTTGGTGGCGAACGCGCTTCGAACGCGACGGGTTTGCTCGGGGTTGAGGAGAAGAATGTTCTTAGCATCGGGGAGGGTCATGCGATTTTCCATCGTACGGAGACGCTTTGTGACATCCATGCATATCACGTCAAGTGATAGTGCTCTTTGGCCCTTGGGTCGGAAGAGCGCGTCGTTAGTTTGTAGCACTTCAGGCTCGTCTTGGAAGACGGTGGACAAATGTGCGTTCTCACGAATCAATTGTTGGATAATTTGTGCCCACTTCTCAGGTCCAGCGATAGTCTTTTTCACTACTTGTTCGTGCTTGCAAATCTCAAGGAAGCTTTCGCGTACTTCGCGATACATGTCGTTGTCTAAGCCGAGGTATGCCTTTGCTTCATCGATAGTGGTCTCAGATGGAAACCGTGGGGGTTCGCCAGGAGTATCTGCAGGTAGACCAGCCCAGCCGCGTGTCCGGCGTCGCCGTTTCCTTGTGCGCCACTTCTCGTCGCTCTCAACTTGGAGTTGTTCCTGTCGTAGTTGCTTTCGTAAGATATGTTCAGCGCTCTCAGACACGGCGTCGGAATCGGGTATGGCGGGTTGAGCTTCTTGGACACTACTCTCTTGTTCTTGTCGAAGAATCTCATGCTCTATGTCGCTCTCGTCTTCACTCGAAGACTCCTCGGCGAGTATCGCGTTCGCAAGCTCATTTATCAAGCCTTTCCCAGGCACCACCTTTACCCTCTTCTTCTTAGCTTTCTTCTGTATCCTGCCATTCGCAGGCTGCTTCCTCTTGGGCCTGGGAACACTTTCTCTGAGCAGTAGCTTGAGTCTCAATCGTAGTCTTATGAGCTCGCGGTCATTGATCTGGAATCCTTCCGCCTGCAGCGTGTCCACCATGTCCTTCTGTGCGTAGTTCTGTTCCCATAGCTCATGGAGGCGCGCAACGAGGGCGGGGTTTTTGTGTGCTGGGTTCTGCTTGCTGGGAAAGTCCCATCGCTGCGGAAGTTATCAATAATGATCTGGGGAAGAAGTGGGCGGTGGAATAGCAGGTAGCGTGATGAGTGATGGTGGTGGGGTTGGCAACAAACCTTGAATTGAGTTTGAAAGGCTCGTTTGCTGTCAAAACAACGTCAATAAAGAGTCTTCTTCCACGTAGCAGATTTAGGGTGTATGATGTCGGCTCTGGGGCTATCATTAAAGAAATGTACGGCAACCAGTACAGCCAACCGCGCAATCAAACAAACGTACCTAGGCGTGAACCCTCGTATCTCCCAGTAGGATATGACCTCGTCCAGACTCCTTTTCTCTTCCACATACAACCTGTAGCATTCAGCCTCCTTGTCATCCCAGTTGTATACCATTGTGGTAACGGTGCGGTAATCAGAGTCGACACAATCAAATTGCACACATGGTTTGGGCTCGACGCGTCGCTGCACGACGTGGTGAAAGGCCCGCCATAGCGCCAAGACGAGCCTCGGCGGTTACTGTACCGAATGCGTGGAGTCCGAAATGGTCATGCTTCATTATTCTGAACGCCTCTCCCGAAAATTGGCTCCGCTCGGCGCCATATAATCACAATGGCGTCTTCAAGGGTCAGAAATTACTTTGCATGCTTTGTTGACCGCTTTTGTCTGCCCTCCTCGCCTTCACCACCGCCCTGAACTTCCGACCTACCCCGCTACTCCGTCTCGAATTACCCCTCCTGCTATACACACTCTAGACAAAATCCACATACAGTCTTTCCAATGGGTCTTTGGAAGCCAGAGTCTGGCGCAGTGGCCAGCCCACAGCTGCTTGCCGGCAAAAATATGGCCATAACCGGCGGTGTAACAGGAATTGGCCGCGCCATCGTCCTAGGCTACCTGGCGCATGGGGCAAACGTTGCAGTAAACCATCTTGGTGATCCTAAATCTTCCTCACAATTCAAGTCGCTTGTCGAAGAGGCTGTAGAGAGCTTGAAGAGTAGCAAGGAGGATGTCGAGAGGAGTTTGATAGAGGTACCCGGAGATGTAGGAAAGCCAGAGACTGGCAAGAAATTGGTGAAAGCTGTGGTGGAGAAATGGGGACGGTTGGATGTGATAGTGAGCAATGCAGGTATTTGCGAGTTTAAAGAATTTCTGGAGTATGTATATTCTTCCTTTCCACTACTACTCGGCATTCAAGCGGGCAACAATCTAACACACGGGAAACTTTAGGATTACCCCAGACCTCTGGAATTCGACCCTCAACACAAACCTTACAGGGGCATTCCACACCATTCAAGCCGGTGCCCAGCAGCTCTCGTCCCAATCACCACCAGGCGGCTCGATAATCGGGATCAGCTCCATCTCTGCACTGGTAGGTGGCGCCTACCAAGGCCACTACACTCCCACGAAAGCCGGTGTTCTTTCACTCATTCAGTCATCTGCTTGTGCATTGGGCAAATTTAATATCAGGTGTAATGCACTGCTACCGGGAACAATCAAGACACAATTGAACGAGAAGGATTTGGAGGACGAGGAAAAGCGAAAGTACATGGAAGGACGGATACCATTAGGACGAACGGGAGTACCGAGCGATCTTGCAGGGCCAGCGGTCTTCCTGGGTAGCGATCTCAGCGGATACGTGACGGGTGCGCAGCTTTTGGTTGACGGAGGGTTGTTCGTGAACCTTCAATGAGCACCTGGTGTAAAATCAAGTTCAAATACATCTTCCAGAAGCCCTTCCCGAATATAGATTTATATGCAAACTTTATAGGACAAAAACTCCGAGTTCTGAAATCTCACAACTCAACACCATAAGCTTCAGCTCCCGCGCCCCACCAAACCCTCTCCCTCTCCTTTTCTGACAGCCGCTTCTGCCCTAGATACTCGTCCACAATTTCAACCCAAAATCCCCAGTTCCCGCCCTGCCCTCTCGGTCCGCCGACATTGCATACCGGCCAATCGCTCCCGAACATGACTCTCTCTGGGAAACAGGTGAAAACGTGATTTAAAAAGGGGTTCAAAGCGCCAACAACTGCTGGAACATTGTCAGGAGTGGATTGGTCAGCGAATTCATTGAAAGCGCCAGAGAGTTTCATGAAGACATTTGTGTCAGCAGCGAGTTGATTGAGCGCAGCTGTCCAGCGCTGGTGCGGAGATGGAGTAGTAGAGAGGGGAGCTTTGCAAAGGTGATCTATTATACGTTGTTAGATATGTTGCCCCGTTTTTGTTTTGGAGTTTGGGGTAAAAGTATATCGATTGGGTAGAACATACTTAAAACAAATCTGACATGTCCATGTTGGCTGGACGCTTCTTCTCTCTTGCGCACCTCATTGATCATGGCGCCAACATGCTCGGCCTGTTCGACACCATCTCGGTGCGTATCGATGCCAACATCGAAAACCCATCCTTTTCCATCTCGTCCGTTTCGAAGGGGGACTATGTTATTCAGCCAGTCCTCACTTTCAACCAGTCTCTTCACTTCTCCCTCGCCCTTGCCCTGGAGCAGATACCGAAAGCCAGCTACGCGTTGCCAGAGCGCTGGCCCTGACGTCTGCTCTGCAAGATTCAGATAGTCCGAGAAAAGGGTAGGAGGGAGATGAAAAGGTGCCCAGATCACAGCGCCTTTGAACAAGTCTCCATCTCCACTTTCGAAGCCATCACCCTCTTGACTCTTGTCCTCCACAATTCTGCGGAGAAACTTTACCTCTTCCAACGGCTCTTTTGCCCACTCTGCCAATTTCCTTTTTCGACTCTCTTCACTATCTCCAGCATCGATCTCAGGAGATGTCGACGGCAGATACCGATCCGTCTCGACATACACAAAACCGCTCGGTTTCGGGTTCGCGACAGCTTTGTAGTCCGCAATGCCATGTCTCCTAGCCAATTGGTGCCCCTCCGTCATCCACGCATGATTCGAAGATGTCGTAGCCGTGCTAGGCCAGAGATGAATGTGCGAGTCCAGGATGCGTGATGGCGCCATTCTGCAGGATCCGAGGAAATAAATCCTGACAAGAAGCACCTAGTATGATTGAAGGATGGTGAGTCTGAAGTGTGGCTTGCTGCTCGGATATCAATATTGTGCAAGATGCAGATGGAGTTGGCCAGAACTTCTGAAAGGATTGCTGTTACGTCTGGTGAGCGTTCGATGCGGGGATGTATGTGAGTTGTTTCGGGGAGGCGGGGTAATGATGGCCGAAGATATCCATCATTGTTTCTGCCGATTGTAGCACTCTCGACTTTTGTTGGCTTTGGTGTTGATGCGAGTATGGGCGTTCAGATCGTGTGCTAATAGCTGTAAGGTGATTGGGTTGCATTTATGAGAATTGGACTACATGCTATCATCATGCAACTTGTCATGTGGTATAGAGATTGCTGATTGGTTTGATATTAAATGTAAAATCATGTCAAATAGTCATGTGCGTACTAGACGAATGATTGAACATCTTCGAGTACTACGAGTATAAATATGATGGTGGAGTGTGGAGTGGTCGATGTATTTCATGGTCACATCCAATTGGTCAGCAGTCGAGATATTCATGTGTACCAAATCGAAGCATAATGGATTTCATGAGTTCCAAAAGTACAGTCAAAAGATAGTCAATGATATCAGGTTGTTTATGTGCCCCTGTCATAGTCCAGCCTGGTTCTGTGGTAGGGGTTAAGGTTCCGATTATCGCACGAGGATCACAATACAAGGCTTGAAATTTAGGTATGAGAACCGAAACACAAAAGACATACTAACTTGAAAAAGAACCCCCCTCTAATCATATAATTCGCGTGCACGCTATAATAAGCTACGTGCCGACGTAAGGTGTGCCTGATAATCACACGATCATGTCTGGTGATGTCTCATCGAAGGGGAGTTCGAATCGACGCTCGCGCAGGATTTAGTCCTCCCGCATTGACAAGGACCGGCTTCAAGCTCAGATTGCGAGGTGACAAGGGAACGGTGGGGGTTAATGAGGGTTGTCGCTTGTAGCGCCCGAACCCTGGCGCAGTGCTAAGAGCTCCTCTTTCTGGTAAGAACACACTAGCTGGGAAGCAAGGTGGGGTAGTTGGCGGAGGAAAGAGGGCCGAAAGAGAAGCGCCGTCTGGGATTGCAAAACACCCGTGGAGCTCAACAAAGAAAAGAGGGTCACGTGCGGAGAGGCTCTGCTATACCCGTCATGTTGTTGAGAGTTGGTGGAGGCAATGTTGGTGAATTTTCATTGTCGGCAACTCACATAACGATAGCTCCTTCGCAGCAATGTGCGGTACGCCTAGACTATCAGTTCGCAGTAGTCTGCCTCAACAATTCCGCTATCGATCGCCATCTTGAGCCGGTCCCTCCAACAACAGACCTCACCGGAAAATAGAGGGTCCACGGAAGGGCCATCTTTGCTAGTCAGATACGAGATTTGCATGTCAAGTCAGCGCTCTGCACCATTTCAGACCCTCAAGCGCGTTGATGGCTTTTGTCGCGCGCTAGTCTCGTTCGTATCCACACCCGTTTGCGCATCAGTCGTCATAGCTTGTCAGCAAAAGGCAGGATACGAAGCCATCTTGTCTAAGATGCGATGGATGTCGTGCATAAAGAGCCGAAATGGATAACGAAGCGCACTATGATTTCACTCGTGCGGCATCGAATGCCTAAATAAGAGGATGAGGAAGTGTGCTGCTCGGCTGCGTTAACACTTGGGTAGGGGGTGCGAAGTAGTGGGGTGTCAGAGCCTGGATGTCGCCAGTGCGGGTGTGAATGTGGAGAAAACAGGAAAGACCCTGGCCACCGAGCTAAGTGCCGAGTCAAGCTCAAGCTTGATGCACGACATTTTAGTGGGTTGGTGCATTTTTCCTCGCATTGTGCGGTAGAGTTGCGCTCTGGCTCGCTCGGATCATTACGCCGAGATGAGGTGAGGCAATGGCCTTTGATATGATACCAGAGTCGAGCGGCGGTACATGCCATTGTTGGCCAGAAGGACATCGAATAAGCGAAAGGATTGGCGTGCAGACGCAGGGTCTGAAGGTTGCTGGTCATACAGGAAATGGCATCGATGTAGCGAGTGCGACGGGAATTGTGATGGAGAGATGAGGTTCACAGTATGCGTCTCAACCTATGTGAAACTGAAGAGCTATCGGAAAGGCAATGTGCGCGGGGACGATCAGCGAACCCCAGATAAACTCAGGTATCTTTGGGTTGGCGTCGTTAACGGAAGCACTAATTAGGGCTATCATGTCATATTTCCTGTCTTATATACCTTATAACCGATGGATGGAAAATTAACCCGGCACAATCATGCTCAGGACGAAATCCAATCAACTGGAGCTTCGATTGACCTTCCCCCAACAGGGAAACGCCGGTCAGAGATGCCGAATATCCAAGGTGCCGCGTCAGATCGCAGCCACTTTGCTAGCATCCAAGTGCCTCTCGCACAACCTTTTGAATAAATCATAGACAGCGAAACTGTCCAGGATCGCGCCATTGTCACGATTGCTGTTGCGCAACATTTAGATATTTTTGTGCACGTACGTCTCTGGCTCGCAGCGTTTCAAGATGAGCAACTCGTGCACGCCGGTCAGATCTCGGTTGAAGGCCGGCACGGCACGAACGCTAACCCAGGGTGCACCCGAGGTTGACATCGAGACGAGCGGTTCTACCATGCTGTCAAGATCTCCTATCAAAGCTACATTTTTCTCCAGTTGGCGCTAATAGAGAAGCTATGAGTAACACTAGCTAGGTTGACATGTCTTGGACTTTCGAAGCTCGCAGTAGTACGGCAGCCTGCGTGAAGTTGGATTTTGAACCATTCTGCTAGATCCGCATCTTCCCCACCATGCACTTGGCATATAAGGTGCTCACTTGTTTTACAGTGCCGCGTCAGCGGGCGCTGGATGCAACATGAAAATGGGGCGATAAGGAGATTTCTTTAACTAGGGTGATTCAAATTTAGTAGCATCCAGCATTTGTTGCGTAAAAAGCTCTGCCTCTCATGATCCAGCGGGTTGCATAAGAGTGGGATGTCAGCTGATGATACAACAGCAACCAGCGAGCTGTAAAGATGTAACATGTCATCTTTGTGAAAAATAGGAATGGATCTTCCCACTTCTTGCCATGGGAACGCGGGATGCGATGGTGAGACATGACAAGCCTCTTCTTACATACGTGTACATATCCAGAATACCTCGGAGAAGCGATTCGTGAGAGTATGTGATTGACGGCCGGCGCGTCGCTTACTGACATCGGTACCGAGGGCATGTTCTGCGCGTAAAGCGAGATGTGCAGAGTTTTCGCTATTGACCCGACTGTTTGGCATCCATTCAAATGCTGACATGCAAAAGAAAGCGAAAGGTAAATGCCCTCTTATGCGAGATGAATGTTGCTGAGGGTCGGTATTCGTCAGTGAGCGCGGACCCTGTCGCAGTTACATAGTGGTACATGTGCAGTGCGTCTCCTTGCAGGCCATAGGTGTTGGCCGCAGCCAAGTCATCTCGATGAGTACCTTGTCCTGCCGAGCTTACCACAGTGTGGCGTTCGTTTATCCTGCACCTTAGTGTTTTGAGATGTTTTGATCGACCAGGTACCAATGGATTTGTTTCCTTTGCCATTGGCGAATGCGCCTTGTCCGCAGGCACGCCAGAATCGAGTTGGAAGTCCGTGCCTAATTCGTCTTGCATTCTCTTGCATCGGGGACGCGGGCCACAGAAGCTTGCATGCAGCAGACGGGGGTTTGTTAGACATGTCACTGATCGGCTGTACAATGCGTTTGCTTGTTGGAACCTCTGATGGGAGTGTTGCTTGCACAGCTACAAGCAGCTATGACGAGACGTGAAGGATTGGGACTGGCGTCAGCCGCCGCTTTCGGCGCCAGTCTAGTGCAGGATCTTGGCTCTGGAGCACACAGGCCTGCGGGAGCGGGATGTCAAGCATAAGGTTTGGCAAAGGGTCTCTCTCTTTTCTGCTCGCTTGCTCGCTTGCTCGCTTGGAATCCGGGGTGCTGGTCGTTGCTCTGGAGGAGCAACACTTAGCAGGTTGTGCGATTTGTGCAGAACACTTGGTGGCAGGGGAAGAGCGTGCGATGCACAATGATGAAAGAGAGGGTCGGCGCTGCGAGTGTGCATAAAAAGCCCGGCGCCGTCTGGTTTCTCCTGGTGCCCCAATTAAGACCCGCAGGGTGCAGGCCCGCCTAAGTGGACGTGGAAGTTGGTGGGTGGGAGGACTTTCGGACGCCATAATCGCCATGAGTGTTGACCTCGCAATCGCCATCACATTGTGGTAGGAGGCGCAACGTCCCAAGAGCGCCATCACGTCCAAAGCTGCCTCCAGCCGATGCTTAATGGTCTATGGGGGCCAGGGCGTACATGGCGGCAGTAAAAAGGCGCAGGCGCAGTAGGCGTGGTTGGAAAACGCCCGCTGTGGTGCGACAATCATAATCCTCCGCCATTCATCGGCGCAGGCGACGGCCGAGAGTGGAGATGGCCCGGGAGGGGTTCATTGAGCCCCCATCCCAGCAAAGCCGATAGGTACCTAGGTACCTCCGGCCAGATCACGCACCTGCCGTGTTGGAATGGTTCATCCGGATGGTCATCTTGTTGAAATGCCACTCGCAGGCGCATCCATCATAGCTTCGATGCCGTGCCGCTATTGCTGCCAGAGCACGGCCCCAAGGCCTGACGGGAGGATGGAGCTGGTTCGATGTCGTTGACGCGGGTGATGGTTCGCGCTATACGAAGTCCGTGCAGCGTGGGCCCCGGCGCGAGAGCCAGCCGGTCAATGGCGATTGTTTGCTCGGGGCGGAGGGAGGGGGCAGCTGGTCGCGAGGTTATCCGCGCGTTGACATGGAGCGTCAGACGTTTTGGATTGCATTTCTCGCTTGAGTGCCGGAGAAAAAGCCGTGTCCCTTGTGCACCTCTTTGTGAGCCGGGCATACGGAGGACAGTCCTTCACAAAAACAGCGTGGCTGGCAAGCGCGAGGCACACGCGAACAAACACCCAGAATGGATGACAGTGATAAACCAAATGCCATATTGATCTTTGCATAGACTACAGGGGGGTTAAAATGCTCCAATCGCCTGAGAAGAAGGACCGCTGCAATTTTGCATCGCTAATGACCGTGGCCTCCAAAATAAACGCCATATGTATCCAAACCAGCCCATTTTGGTAATCCATGAGCAACCATGCTCAACAGGTAAGAAACAAAAAGCATTCCCAAATCTATCCCTCAGTGTGATAGAGCCGTGCTGCGGATCGTCAAACGTCTAACATTACTGCGTCCAAAGGGACGGCCGAGACCAGGATGCTGATCAAATGTGGAAACTGCCAATCTAACTCAAAGAAGATGGGAATATGCACCCTCGCTCACGAAGCATGCGCCCGCCTGGGGGTGGGGTCAGGGGGGGTGTAATTGTCGCCATGGGCGGGATTGGCAACATTCTAATATTGTCGTCGGCATCTGCGCCCTCGCGAGTGCCCCAGGTGGTCTATTTGCCAGCCGTCAGTGTCTGTGTGTGTGTGTGTGTGTGTGTGTGTGTGTGTGTGTGTGTGGTGGAGCGAAGCGATGCGTGCGGGGCTGAGAACCTACCTCTGTGACCGTGATGCAGCCGTACAGCTTGATGAGATTGTGGAAGTAGCCAAATAGGACCGAGACCGGGATGAAACGGACGTCACCCGGGTTTCGTAACAAATGTGGAACTAGTTTAATGGTTTTGGCAAAGACCCAGTGCGCAATGAACAGAGCCCAGAAAAGTGTGCGCTGCCATTGATCAGCTTGGGGCTGTTTGTCATCCTCCGCGGCGTAGTATCCAGCTTCGGACAACGCAAAGTAAACGGAAGCGAATAGAAGGCAGTCGAGCAGGAACGCCCATTGCGTAATGGTCGTCTGGAAGACGGCGTATAGTGACCATGGATAGCTCCTGCAAAGGGTTAGCTCAAGTCAGCGAGTGCCAGCCGGTTGTGGGAGAGAGAGAGAGGAGGGGAGGGGCAGGCTTGGCGCGTAACGACGCCAACTTTGTGCACATATTGAAGCTAGGTGGTACCAACCTCCACATGTGATATTCAGTGAGACTAGTCAGATTGCTCCTCCAATTGGAGCGCACCCAGCGCAGGCACTGACGCAGATACTTGGAGTCGTTCTCGAGCGTTGTCTCGACCTCGCACTCGCGGTGGTTCTGCAGTTGGATCTTCCAGTTGTGGGTAAACAGCCATCGTGTGATGAAGTTGTCGTCGTCGGCATTCAGAAAGTGGTCGCTGCCCCACGTCTCGTGTGTGAAGCCGTAGGTGAAGTTTGGGTCCTGGAGGATCTCCGATCGATACGCCACGGCTCTCCCCGAGAGGCAGGGCAAGCCGCCGTCAATCCAATTGCAGGCTGTGCAGTCAAAGTTTCTCCTAACCAAGTAGATCGCACCCAGAAACTCCCAGATATTTGAGCGGTTGAAGCGGCGTATTTGCTGGTTGGTGCCCACGCCGCCGACGCGGGGATCCTCAAAGGGGGCCAGGATCCATTTGGTAAACTTCTCTGGCAGCCAGACATCATCGTCGAGCAAAAGGGTGATTTTGGTCTCGACCTCGGGAATGGCCCGACACAGCTGGCGGCGCTTGTTGGCCTGGCTGACGGACAAGACTTGAATGGTCTTGGGGCTGCCGAGCTCCTCGACCATCTGGTAGACACGCTTGACGCGCGAGTCAGGCGTGACGAGCAGCAGCTCCAGAGGCTCGAGGCGGTAGGCGCTCTGGACCGTCTCCTTCAATTGCTGAAGGTCTTCGGCGACGGTGGGTATGATGACGGTCATGTCCTTTGATGTGATGGTGGGATCGTCGACGGGCTGGATGGGCTTGTAGGTCCAATTGCTCGCCAGGTTGACCCATAGCCTGACATATCGGAACAAACTGCAGGGGCGAGTCAGTGTGGTCCGAGGGCGGGAACGGCTGGCGGCGACAGCAGCATGGCGTCGAGGACAACATACAAGAGGGCTAGAAAGATACAAAACCAACTCCAATTGGGAAACAGGGCCAGTGAAAAGGGAAACATGGCAACGACCAACGAGCGTGGTAGTACGGAACGTGGACTAGGACAAGTGGACGGCAGACGAAGATCACATCGAATGGTGGGAGTGAAAACCCGCTTGCCCCGGGGAAGCAGCGGATGTACAAGTATTTAAACACATGGTTTGCGGGCGGGCTAGGGCGGCGAGCAGATGCTTCGCTTCCCGGGCGCTGTTTAAGCTGCAGGAGAGTCCCTTAGCAGACTTTGGGGTAGTGTGAACCTGGCTGGAGCATGAGGTAGTTGCAAAATTCCAGAGGCGGGCCAGGGTACGCGCCCGTTTGGGCCTGGCGCGCCTGCCCAGTGAGCACGAGCGTCATGCTTGGATCCCGCCAGCCGTTGAATCGCTCGCATATTCCGGGCACCCTGGACGCAGCGCCGCCAGGGATCGACTGCATCGTGTGCGCCCTTGACGACAGGCCGCTGTGCAACCGCCCCGCGCTCGCTCCGGCGCTGCTGCTGCTGGCCGCTGCTGCTGGGGGGGCACGAGACAACCCACGGCGCCGCCATGCCCCCCAGTGGCCCTGCTGCCGCCAGCATGCCGCGCAAGAGACACGGCCAGCAACAGGGCACGCAGCCAGCGAACCAGCGAACCATTGCGGCTGATGATCGATGGGATGGGCCAATATATGCCCCCGCTTGGCACCGGCCCATCTAAGATCAGCTCTAGGCCCCAATTGCGCACTCGTCGTAGAGTGCCATGCACTAGCCGCTGCAAGCGGCATCCAGCACCAGGCCGTGGCGCAAGGGCACCCATAGGCGCCCGTCGCCGTCTGGCGGCAGGGCTGGCGTCTCCAGCGACCGCCCCCCCATTCGTGCTCCCGCCACGGCTAATCTTTTGCTCCACGGCTCGACGACGACGCTGCATATCCAGCAAGAGAGCCCTCTCTCGTCTACCCAGCCACGCCTGCTACACGACGATGCTCTAGCCAACCCTGCTCATCGGTGACAGACTGCCTTCCAACTTGAGCCCTGCCCGACCTAGCAACTGCTGTCTGCTGTCTGCTGTCTGCTGTCTGCTGTCTGCTGTCTGCTGTCTGCTGTCTGCTGTCTGCTGTCTGCTGTCTGCTGTCTGCTGTCTGCTGTCACCCACGGCCTTGCTAACCATGTCCTTGATGGCTCCCCCTTGGGTGGCTTGTCGTCTGCTCGTGCTCGGTCCCACCCTGCATCTGCAACAGGATCTTGCCTCCGCACACCGGCCGTTGCGACTCTTCTCGCCGGACCCGTTGCCACATGCAGCTGTCCACAAATCCTCACACTTGACCCGTCGTCCTCCCAAGATGGACCGTAATCAATATCGCTGAGCCGCCGGGGCCACCACCACAATCGGCCATGTACCTGCACCGGCTGAAGAGATACATGCTCCGCGCCCGCTTGCAATTCAAATTCAAGCTCATGTAAGTATCCTGCAGAGACGGGGGTCTATTCCTTGCTCTTGCAGATCAAGTTGTCGGCCCGCGGGATTACATACGCGCTCCAATTGCCTTGATCTTACACCTGTACGGGGCCTGCTCGTGCATGCTGCACATAATATACGGAAGTAGTCGGCGGCCACTATGCGAGAGATCGAACAAAAAATAAGCCATAGAACGCCATATGCTGTTGCACCTTCCCTGCATAAAAAACATTACCCTTTTCCACATCCGCATTCGGTCTACAATCCAGCGTTTTGGTACGTGGTTTGCTCATGTGCGGTATTGTACGGAAAAAGTAGTTTACAAGCCTGATACCCCCAAGCCTCGCTCTTTGATAGCGCCAGCGTAAATGGTACCGCTTCATCAATGCCCACTAAATTGACATTGACCTGCGGAAATAATCTACAAACATGTCACTACGAGAGCCATGACGCATTCGAGGTTGCGTCATTAACCAAGAGGCACGGGGACGCAGTTGATCCTCCGCATATTGCGGATCGTATCCCGCTTCCTCGCGAGCACCAGCGCCGTAGGGAAACCCAGATACATGCGGCTATGTGCATCTGCACGGCATAAGTGAGACAGGGCCTGATAGGGTGAGGGTGCGAAGAGCCTCAAGTAACTTCCTTGAGCTCGCAGCTTGCGCTATCTCGCCCATTTTTCCCTCATTAATCACTCCACCTCTCCATCGAACCCTTCCACTTTTTTTATGCCCCACCCACACACACAAAAGATCACGGAAGCCAGACCCTGCGGGAAAAAGCTTTTTGTTTATGCCAGCCATGTTCAATGGGTTGCCTGCATGAGTTGTACACAATAACTTTGTCTAATCCAAGAACGATGATTGTCGTTGCCGCGTCCTGCCTTGGCTTCAGTAGCATAAAAAGCAAAACTCGGCAGCTTCCAATACACCATCTCTTCAGGGGCACGTGAGCTTTATTCTAAAAACACAATATCTGGCTTTCAGAAACCGACACGAGTTACACAGCAAAGAACATTCATGACGCAGACTCGGCATAGATCATTGTCTCTCTGCTCCTATGATGAAGACTCTGAGACGTATGCTCTATTAATGGTAAGGGAGTTGCATGTTTCTCCATGTCAACCATGGAGTAAAAAATTCGTAAGTAGATTGTATACTTGGTCTTTCCGTAATTTTGGCGGCTAATTGAGCTTGCATGGCCACTTCTTGGTTCAGTAGCTGACAAACGAGACCTGAAATTAGGACTGGCGGCTTGCGTTTGCATTGTCACTGTCTTGTGCCGTTTGCTCAGAAATCCGCATCGATTCCTTTGAGTAGAGCTCAGCAAGACATATTTCTTTACCTAGCAATCGTTTGGCTCAAATCCTGCAAAAGGGCAAACGGCTAAAAGTGCCTAGAAACTCAAACAGCATGTCAAAATTGTGTGATAGAAGACCGGCACTGATCTGGCACACCCATCTAAAACCCAAGCACAAGCCTCTCACTACAGAATTTGGTGCCCCGAGCTCGTGTCCCACGCTTCACCAGCAGGATCATGGACATACCTGTATCAATGTAGCTTGATACAGTTCAGAAGCACGCCAGCTCATGGATGCTCGCTCTAGAGAGCCGTGTTGGGAAAGCGCAACAGGGTGGTTGTTGTGGCTTTTTATCACCCACGCGGCCACCAATATCGATTACACAATGTCAGAGTGGTGCGTGGGCCGACAGATAGAAGTCGAAGACGGCGAAATAGTGGAATCTTCGGGGAAGCCGGAAATTGTGGACTGATTCACACAGGCGACAGGACTTGTTGTGATGTACAAGTCTAGAAAGATAAGACTGGGTAAGAGTATTGCAGCCCCTTGATAGCATGCAGCGCATGTTCCTTCCTGTTCAACTCGTGGCGGCATAGCTCGGTGATTTCTGGCCTTCTCGTTACTAGAACGCCCCTCTCAACGCAGCCCAACACCATCTTCACGGCACAACCCTCAAGAAGTTGAATGAGCTAAAGTGACTGAAGTTCTGAAATCTTCGCGTCGGCAGGCGGAGCCAGCCAATCCACGCTTTGGTCGTGGCTGGGGACGCTGCTGTAGAGTCTGTCGGCTCTGCCAAAAGACCCTGTACCACCTACCCAGCCGTTGCAGGAGAACGCATGACTAAAGAGAAGTATCAGGTGCCACAGAAGGATAGATAGCTGGGGTTGGCGGGTCGATGAGAGTTTGCTTGAAGGGGGTGGAGGTTGCGCTGGTGGCCGAGCTACCTCCCTAACGCTTAGCGTCAGTCAAACACACCTCGCCCTTCCAACCATACATACCAGACTGTAATCAAACATCGCCATCAGCGGGGGTGCGAATCCATAGTATACGAATAACGTCTCCACGACCGGCGCATGCCGATTGAGCAGCATGCTTTATGCACTGCGGCACCACTCTCACAAGAGGGGGCCAGGGCCTCAAGGGCCTATCCTTGACCTTTGGCCGGATTCTCTTTAGGGCCGCGCCAGTTCTCCGGATCACCAGCCTTGAACCGCTCTAGACGGTCTTGGATCAGCGCCCTCTAGCTCCCCACACGGCTATGCTAGCATGCCAGGTTACGAGCAGCCGTCCACACGTCACTGCTCTCTGAGGCATTGCTTGCTCGACTGGAGACTAGGCAGTGAGTAAATTATGCAGCGCTGCCACTGCGTCAAAAATTCTCCACATCAGAACTCGCGAGCAGCCCTCTCGCAGCCCTCTCGCAGGTCTCTCTGCTTGGTTTCTAGTTGGCCAACTCCCACGGCATGGGACGGGCTCCCGCAATTCCGCAATCTGCAGCTGATTCGACTAAATCTGAGGCTATGGCGGAACCAATTCTCCTCCCTGCATATATGGGCTCGCGGTTGCAGTAAACTCCCAGTCGCTATGGACTGAGGTGGTATCATGCCCGTTCATTAGCCTTCGCCTTGCTTACTTCTTGTGAACGGTGTGAACAGTTTTAGTTGCATGCATCTATTCTGCCAAAGGATGGAAGGTAAGCCATCCAATTTTCTATCTATTCTTGATGGGGATGCAGTTTCGTTGGTCTTATTCATACCCACCTTTTATGCTTCGTTCAATCACAATGGGAAGCATGCTGGTTAACGGTTCCTCCTTGCGAACAGTTCCATGTTGTACACATTCGAAGATTGAGAGCATCTGCACAACGGTGGCTTTTGACATCGAAGTGATCAAATGCGATTCTGAGAGAGCTAAAGCTCTGCAGCCGTTAAGCGATGCGAGCGATCGACGAAAATGACGAATGATCTCTGATGTCGTACATGAGCCACGCTATTTTGGAGCGGTCTCGCGAAGAAAGGGCTTGATTGGCATAACTAACAAGGCACAAGCTTCTGTCAATGTCAACTGACTCGACAGGCGTGCCATTTCGAACTCTCAGTCCACCCTGAGGATGACGACGTCTGCCACTGCAGCTTCTCTTCATGGAATGCCTCATTGATGCAATGGCGCCTAGCAGCATCCGTTCCAAGCGATCGTCTTATTGAGTTGCTCTCCATTCTACACTAATTGCAAAGAACCGGCAGCCAATCATACGTACCAATTGAAGCAGACTTGTCTTTCTTCGATGCGCTGACAATTGAGCACGTGCAACAGGTATCTATCCCGTTGCCAAGCCCACAAGTACCGAGCACGAGAATATCGATCGACTTGTCATCAGCCTCTTGGTCAAAGCTGCGATGAGGTAATCCCATCCATGTAAACTTGGTCTGGAATCACAAAACCACTCTTCAGTTCAAACAGTGTCTTAAAACCTATGGGCGTCATCGTAGCTAACAGCGAACTATAGAAATGTTGGGGATTTCTGCTTCGGCTGTTTCGCTTGCTTGCTGCACCTAGCTCGATTGAAAGATGATAATATATGCATTCTCTAGGATGGAACATCATGCCGCCTTGGGAGCTGGTTGTCAAGAGGCATCCTCCATTTTCACTACACCCATGTCATATTTACCCGCATCAAGAACCCAAATAAACCTTTGAGGCGCATTAATCTGGCAAGCATCATGGTTGGAAGCGCTAGGAAGAGGAATACGAGGGCGCATACGACATGTGAACGCCAGAAGCACATGCGAACTCCATTTCAATACACCAATCCAAATATGTGGGAGCCACTCATGCACCAGAACAGCATGTCATGACCGGAACACCACATCCGTGTCATCACTTAAGTTGATGTCAGGAGCCTCGAACGCACCTTCAGTCTCACGACTGACGGATACAGCATGGGTTCGTCCCACGTTCCTTGGCTGTGCTGCTCAACCACGAGTGTGGCATATTTGCACGATCCTGCTAGAACCCGTGGCACAACGCCCCATCGTACACAGCACACGCGATAAGCGACAAGTTCAACATGGAAACTCCAGTAAGCTCCGCAGAAAGTCTTCGAAACCTCAACCTTACCCCAGCTATAGATTTTAGTACAGATTGTCGAGATGAAAAAGCTGAAATTGCGCAACTTTGACAATAGCCTCCTTCGTTATCGTTCGGAACTCATTGGATGGGCTGTAATCAGGCTGCGGAGTGCGGGGTGAGTAACGAGTCAACAACGAGAGTGTTGTGGAAGCACAAGACGCAGCGCCCTGGCTGTTCTGTCAGCCAAACGAGGTACGCTAGTGGGGCTTACTCACGCTCGCAAAGCTGATTGCACAATGGACGAGATCACGCCCCAGGTTTGAAGATCAGTTGTGATATATCGACGCTGTTCTCGTCTTTTGGCCATGCCTCTCCAGCGTATCGGACCCTGGAGCAGTTGTTTTTCTGTCACACGAAGCCGTCCCACTACAGCGCCGCGCCTCGCCCGGCTTAATCGCTATATTGCCAATCACCTCACGGCAATGTCTCCAACGGCAAAGTCTTACGACTACATTGTCATTGGTGGAGGAAGCGGAGGGTCTGGAGCAGCGCGTCGGGCAGCAGGGTGGTATGGCGCACGTACACTTCTGGTTGAGCATGGCAAGTCTGGAGGAACCTGCGTCAATGTGGGGTGAGAGCGTCTACGTTGTACAAAGCTCGTATGCACTGACATCAATTCAGCTGTGTCCCTAAGAAGATGACCTGTATGGATGAGAAGCATGTGCTTGAAGAAGTACTGACCGCCATAAGGGTATTTTGCTTCTGTGAATGAAACACTAAAAGGAGCACACCACTACTTTTACGACATTCCAGAAGGCGTCAAGTTTCACTTTGACAAGTTCAAGAAGCGGCGAGATGAGCAGATCTTGAGGCTCAACGGTGCGTACGAGCGTAATTGGGCAAAAGAGGGCATCGATTTAATGCAAGGCACTGCACGCTTCACCGCGACCAAGGAGATAGAAGTAGATCTGCATGATGGCTCAGGCAAGGCCACATTCCAAGCCCCGCACATTCTAGTCGCCACAGGAGGCTACCCGATCGTACCAAAGGACGTGGAAGGCGCAACGCATGGCATCACGAGTGATGGCTTCTTTGACATGGAGCATCTGCCTAAGAAGATTGCTGTGGTTGGGGCAGGTTACATTGCAGTCGAGCTTGCTGGTGTTCTAAACGCAATTGGTGTCGAGACGCATATGTTCATCCGAGGCGATACTTTCCTGAGGAGCTTTGATCCAATGATCCAGGAGACGATGACCAAGTCGTACGAAGATGCAGGCGTGATCATTCATCGAAATCACAAAGGCTTCACGAAAGTGGAGAGGCTAGACGAAGCAAGTAAGCAGGCAGGGACCATTCACGAGAAGCTTACTGAAGGACCCTCCCCGAGCAAACAGCTCCGCCTTATAGACAATGAAGGGCAAACGTTTGAGTGCAATGAACTTCTCTGGGCCATAGGGCGCGCTCCCGAAGTTGCAGACCTGCAGCTTGAAATTCCAGGGATAAGGTTTTCAGAGAAGGGCCATATTGCTGTGGATGGCTTCCAGAATACCAACGTCGATGGTATCTATGCTTTGGGAGACGTGACCGGAAAAGCAGAGCTCACACCAGGTATGCCCCATCTAGCCTTGTGTGAATATGGAATGTCTTCGATGGCTGACTCACCGCCACAGTGGCAATTGCTGCAGGAAGACAGTTAGGAAACCGACTCTTTGGCCCTCCCAAGTTCAAATCGGCTCGCCTGGAGTATGAAAACATACCAACTGTTGTGTTCAGCCATCCCGAGGTGGGAACAATTGGTTTGACAGAGCCGCAAGCAGCGGAAAAGTACGGTCGGGAAAACTTGAAAGTGAGCCACCACTTTAATCAATCCATGCTGTTGAACTGACGCTATGCAATGTAGGTGTACAAGACAAAGTTTAGCGCAATGTACTTTGACGTTTTCTCACCGGAAGAAAAGGCTAAGCATCCAACACAGTACGTGGACCCTTCTTTTCCCTTTCAAGGTAACACGAGATGTACATGTCAGGTCACACCACCTCGCACTTCCGACCCAAATCCGCTTCTGCCACGTGCATGGATCGTAGATTTCCCACATTTTGCATATCGATTCTGCATACCCCTCTCTTCGTATGCTGACATATACCTCACAGATACAAAATCATCTGCGCAGGGGACACTGAGAAGGTCGTCGGCTTGCATATCCTGGGTGAAGGCTCGGGTGAGATGCTGCAAGGATTCGGTGTCGCGATTAGAATGGGTGCTACCAAAGAAGACTTTGACCGCTGTGTTGCTATTCACCCGACAAGTGCCGAGGAGATTGTCACCATGAAGTAGTTGGTTGGTGTCGTTCCTGTGTCCGTAGGACGTGGAGAGAGGGAAGGGATTATAGCAGCCCTAGCAACTATCACGCTGTGTGCAGATACCCTGACCATACTGTGCTCGTAGATATGAGCATTGTAGTTCGACTTGGGAAAGTACAACTCTCCCAGTCACACAAAAATAAACACTTCATCGCCAATATTTTTTGCCCATACATATCTGCTTTTCCCAATGTGATCCTTCGTGCTGTCGTCGAACAAGTTAAACTACGATCCCAGTTAGTGATGCATTGTTTGTTCTGCTGCTAATATCCGAATAAGAATTCCAGTCTGTTGCCTAAGTATCACGGTACAGGGTGAGGATGAGAGCATGGTTATTCATTGTTTTCTCCCAAAGTGCTTGAGCCTACAAGTAGAGCATGAGGTTTATTTTCCACATATTTTCCATATACCACCATAATATGGACATGGAAATACAAAACAAGCATCATGAACACCCAAGTTTGATGTACACATGAATCTTCTGTTTTTATGATAGATACAATATCTACTCAAAACCTCCAAATTCGCTCCCGCCACTTACACTCCCACCGTCCTCCCCACTCTCTCCATCACCATCGATATCCATTTCTGCTCTTCGCTTACTGCCAACCACAGCACCCCTCCTGTTGTTCTCCATCTTGCGTACATACCCACTCTTGGTGCTTATACGGTTCTTAGGTTTGTTGTCCTCGCCTTTAGCCGTGCGTCGAGCTTCGACACCTCTCTTCTTGAGTTGCTGGCGGTCACGCTTTGTGGGTGTGGGCAAGGCATCGAGAAGCCATTGTTTTACGCTTCCATCTTCAGCTTTTACGCCGCGAAGATTTTCAGAGGCGCGGATGACATTAGCAATTAGTTTGACATAGGGGATATCTTCTTGCGTATAGAATGTTACTGCCACACCACCTTCTCTGCCTGCTCGTCCGGTTCGGCCAACACGATGAACATATGCGGCTGCAGAGTTTGGTACATCGTAATTGACAACACCGTTGAGACCTCTGAAGTCCACGCCTCGGGCGAGTAGATCTGTAGTGATGAGGACCCAGACCTCTCCACGCCGGAAGCGTGTCATAATACTGTCGCGTGCCGACGATGATAAATCTGCGTGGAGGACAGCAATGCGTGAGGACCCTCCAGCCTCGGGAGGAATATCGTAGAGAAGTTCTGAGTGGAGAGCAATAGCGCGGGGAATGGTTTGCGTAAATACCAGAAATGGCGGCCTGAGATTTGTTTGATCGGCGGAGTTCGAAGGTAGGGAGGTCGGATGTAACAATTGTCGTAGCCCGAGGAGTTTGCCAGCTTCGGTTGCAGCATAGGTCAGTTGGTGAGAAATGTTGGGTATCGCTGAGTCCTTCAAGCCAACGACAAGCCGTAGAAGCGGAGGTCGCGGAGGCAATTCATTTGACGATGAGGAAGTAAGAGACGACCAACGGTGGTTTAAGGTAGAGACGGTGAGGTTTTCGATATTGGAGCCCATAGTTGCGGACCAGAGGCCGACACGGAGCTTCGGATTGGTACAGGCGTTCCATGTTGCCAGACTTTGTTCGCGAAACAGAGGGTCGAGGAGAACATCTGCTTCATCGAAGACGAGACGAGAGACGCTTGGAAGGGTTGCAACCGTGCCGTCTTTGCGTTTGAGGGTATTCAGCAGCGCGAGAGGCGTTGCTACAAGAATAGCTGCTTTCACAAGCTCCGCTTGCCTCTGATCCGGCTTCTTTCGCCGTCCTGTCTGACCTTCGTTGTCGGATTCAGAACCATCTTCCTCATTCTCGGAAGCGATTGGTGAGCCTGGCGCGTTTTCTAGCACATCCTCACTTGATCTCGCAACAACTTGCATGCCTTTCCTCATAAGCGTAGCCTTGATAGTTGTACCCTTTGCCAACTTTCTTGCCTCGTTGACAATCTGCGAAGCAAGCTCCCTTGTAGGCGCGAGGATAATGGCGCGAGGCCCATCTACGCTTTCCACGTTCTTGCCCTCTGCAAGCAACGCATTGACGATTGGTATCAGGAACGCAATAGTCTTTCCACTACCCGTGGGCGCCACCGTGAGGAGATCGACATCCCCTCCATACTCCACACCAGATGACTCGAGCTCTGCTGAGACAACACTTGGTTCCGTCTTGGATCCAGTTTTCGGCAGAAGTAACGGTAAAGCACCAAGCTGCACTTCTGTAGGTAGTTTATATCCCTGCTCCACTATGTTTTCCGCCAGCCGTCTCGATATGCCGTATCGTGTCCGTAGTTGCGCGAATGAAGCGAGGGGCTGTGGATAGAGCTGTTTCTTGACACCTTTCTTCTTCTTTTTCTCTACTTTTTCTTTCTTCCGCTTCTTTGACTTCTTCTTCTCTTTGAGCGACTCCTCTATTTGTGGCACAAAGTCTTCCAAGACTGCAATCTTCAATTTGTGCGAGTGCAATATCCTCTTGCTCTCATCCACATTGTAAGCATCCTCTTCGACCTCTTCCACTCCATTTGCCGGCGCTACTGCTTCCCTTCGCTCTTGCTGTCTCTGTTTCTTCTTCTCCTTCCTAGACATGGTCTCCTCGTTGATATCATCGTCTGCCCTACTTGCGCTTCCAAAAAAATCAAGGTCCGCCGGTAACGCCGCCGGGCTTGGAGGAGCGTCCACAGCATGGTGTCCTCGCTTTCTTTTCCGACTTGGAGTCACGATATGGGCCGGCACTGTAGGCTCATCGTGCCCAAAGAGCTGTGGGTTGGCGACTGCGCCGGACGAGGGAAGCTTCTGCGCAGAGGAGCTTTGCGCCGCTTTCGAGGACCGCGAAAGGAGCTTAAAGACGTTCATGGTCGTTGTTGCGTGAACAATCACTTTCTCTCAAAGAGAAACAAAAAGTTGCCTCACCACAGCAGTCGTCATTTTCAAAGGTTCGGTTTGCAAATTTCACAGCGGTAAAGAAGGTCAAGGATGCACTGGAAAAAAGTTACTGGCCCGTGCACTTCACTTTGCCGACCCGCCGGTCATCCCATGCGTCTTGGCTAAGCGCTCAGTCAAGGTCGAAAGAATGCATTGCCAGTAGTTGCACACGAGAAAGGAAATCTAAATCAGAGTATGTGCAATAATACAGGGTTCCGTTCCTCCAGTGTGCATTGCATGCACGGTTATCCAGCTTCGCTCCCATCCGAATCTTACATTCCACACTCTCCTTTCCGCCTCGTGTTGCTTTCCCTGCTCATTTTCGTCTCCATTGCTATGATGATGCTCCCGTTTCATTGCGCAGCTTGTGGCGGAGCGTGCTTAGTGGTGCTGCTCCTTCGCCCTATACCCAACAAGCTTGAACCTGCCGATGATCTCGCCAACTGAAAAGAACCCAATAACCTCAGCCGCAACTACGCCAGCCGACAGCCATTGATCACGAGACAAGTTTCGGACTTGAGAAAGGATGTTGGCAGGTTCCTGTTGGACCTTTTGTGCCGCCTGGTTGGCTTCGCTCGCGACGCGATTGAAGAGGGAGGTTGGGTTCTTGGCTGCGTTGATGGCGGGCTGGAGGTAGCCTTGAATTGTCTGGACAGAGCTGTTGAAATGTTAGTTGCTTCTCGAGGAAATGTAGGTGGTGTGCTGTGTGGGTGAGGAGCTTACGGTGGAGCCATGCTTCGCTGGTGAGCAATGAGCTTGCCGAGCTCAAGTGTAACTTTTGAGTAGTAGACGACCTGGGGAATCAATCCTGTGGTACTGTCAGTATATGGGTCAAACTAAGTTGATGGCGCGAGTCTCTGTGTTCCTCTAGTCTTGGAGCATCATGGGGCGTGGAGCTCGCTCAACATAACACCTAGATAGCTGCGTAGAGCTCCCTAAGTATGCCATTGACCTCCATCCATCCGATCTCGAGCTCGTTTGCTCCCATTCCGCTCCACGACACTCAATTGCCCTCATTTCGCAGCCCTTTTCAGATGAGTTCTACTAACCTTGCACGCGTCCCACCAACCCTCCTACCCGTCCAGTTGTCGCGTTCGCGGCATTGCTCGCGGCAGAGCCAACACTTGACGCCGCAGAGCTTGCCGAGCTGGTGACTCTAGTGAGGCCCTCTGATGCCTTGCTTGAGGCCTGGGCAGCGGTTTCCTTCACAGCGCCGGCGGCTTCGGATGTCGACGAGGCATTGCGAATGCCAGAGCGGCGGACGGCGAACCTCGATTGGCGCAGCACGGCGCGTGACGCAGAGAGAGACATCGTGATGTGAACTGAAGGAGTGGAGATGGCTCGCGGCGATGGGTCGATGTCGGCGTTGATCGTGAGAGGTGTTGGTAAGCTCCGGGAGTTGACGATTTTTCCGGGCGTCCGTGCGCCGAGCTTGATCGGATGAATCAGGGGAGTCTCATTCAACCATCAGTGACAGCGTCCTTATATTCAACATGTGAAAATATGTAAAGCATGAATTAAGCCCATAATCAATCCCCTTTCTCTTCTTTGTAGTACTAGAGAGTCAGACATTCTACGTAGTCCTATCTTGTAACTCAAACTTAGGTCCAGCACCGCCCAACTGTCGAAACGTTGTAGTCGCCAGCGCCTACAAACTGTCCCTGAAATTCCTTCTCTTCTGCTTCTCCTCACCCAACCTTGGCCCTTTCAGCAGAAAATTCAGCTTTCGTATCTCCGTCCATCTCGACAAACTCCCCAGCTCAAGCACACTCATCTTGCGCATCTTGCCACTTGGATTTCCAATAACTACAGCCTTCCAATCCGCGCCTCTACCAATCTTCTCCAAATGCTTGAAATCATCCCAGGCAGCTGTATCTCTCCGCGTTCCAAAAGTGTAGTTAGGGATAACCTGAACTTCCTTGAAGCGCCACAGGACAGCTATGAGAAGAATAGTTAAGCCGAAAAGGATGCCTGCTGTCACGCCCGTAGAAGCTTGCGCACCAAGACGTCGTGTCATGCTGCCGCCGACCATGGTCGCTACTCCAGCTCCAATGAAAGCAAGAGTTTGAGACGCAAAGATGCCAGCTGTGATCCGTGGGAAAGAACTGTAATTAGTCCGACGCCTGCGATCTTGAACAGCCATGGACTCAAGCCGATGTCGTGTGTTCACGCCAGGTTGCAAATCGCATGTATCGAATGTTTCCATTATTAAACCATGACACTCGGCAATAGCGAGAATGCTAAGAAAGCCTACGGCACCGGCGAAGACGATTGGTACTATGTATGGTTTTGGCACGCCCGCCGCAGAGACTGTGTATGCGAGGCCCATGAGCGGGAGCGTCAAGGTGAAGATTGCGCGGCGAACAAGATGCGAGGACCATGTTACTTGTTTTTGAAACGTCATGCTATCTGTTCGAAATGCTCTCTTCCGTTCGCGAGAGAACAAGCCGGCTTTTGTCAGAGGAATGGCGATGAAGGCACCAAGTGCAATTGACATCACACCCGCTCCAACGAAGCGAGGCTGCCATTTGTAATCTTTCGACAGGAGAGCACCAAGCAAAACAATGACTAGCACAATCTCCGCGTAAATCCAGCCAAGATAGAGGGAGAGTACGAGAAAGCCAGGCTGGCAGAGCATCATGACCATGAGCTTCATTCCAGCCCATACTTCTTCAAACCAGTATTTTGGGCCCTCTGTCGAGACGTGGAGTTTGACTTCCCCGCGGGAGACTCGACGGGTAATGTAATTCTCATCGCGGTCGTAAACTTCCGTGATTGACTTTCGATAAGGCGCGCGTCGCGTTTCCGGGGCCAGGATGTTTAACACCAGCGCAGCAGCAAGAATAATGACGACGATGTAGAACCCCCAGTCTGGAGTCAGACTTTCTATAATAGCAGCGCCTATCTGGAACCCGACAGCAAGTGATCCAATCCAGCACCATGACCAGATGCCGAGCCATATGCCCATTCCACCGCCATGTCGTCGAATATCGTTTGCAACGACAAACTCTTGATGCGGGTTCTTGCTTTGTAGGGATGCACCAAACAAGTCAAGAAGCACTGTGATGTAGTTTACATTCGCAAAGCCGAGGATAAGGCCCAGAGCTGCGCGAGAGCAGAGCAAACCGGCCCGAAACTTAGCAGTATTGGGAGACCGCTTGGTACTAACCACGATCGCTTGGGGAAATTGTAGAGGAAGTGCGAGAGCTAATGCTGCTAATACGTACGGTTTGCGCCCGTGGAGGAGTGGTAGCGGCCAGACAAGGAACGTTGTTATAGCGAGACTGAAGTAAAGCACAGCGTTGCCGATAACAACGATATGACTCTCATCCGCTAGGAAGTATTGGATGCGAGGAACTTCCCCTGCATAGACACCAATGGTGATGCCAAGTAGTGCAGTGTTGATGCATGCAATCACCGCAGTGAGGCGCTTCTTACCCGTCGACCAATCTCTCGCGACTGGTTGTCTGCGATGGCTTCTACGAAGGCTGAATGTATGGTGATGAGCTTGCTCGCGTACGCTGAGCTTATTTCCATAAGCTTCTATTGGGTCGTCTTCCTCGTCAAACGATGTGCCAATCTGACTGGAATGTGAAGACAGGTGCTGTCGGTGCTTAGGCTTGGTACGTTGCCTAGGGACATGAATGGCGGATTTGCCTGTAAGTCGCCGACGTGAGTGATCGTAAGGTTCTTCTCGAGCCTGAGGTCGGAGCACAAAGTCTACATGATCTCTTGGAGTTGTTTGAGCCGGTTGTGGTGAAAGGAGCAAGTCACTTTGCGTACTGAATTTCGAGCGACTCCAGCCTTCTTCATGGTCGCTCAACGAGGGTGAGGAAGCTAAATAACCATGATCATTTCGATTTGAATAGACCCAGTCCACAGAGGCTGGATGCTTTTGCAGGTTTGCGTCCAATACAGGAACAGAACCATTCAATAGGTTGGGCTGGGGAACAACGGGTAGTGGAGGTGGACTTCTTCTCGGCTGATGCAAAGTCGTTTTAGCTTGATATTGGCCATTTACAGACTGCGGAGAGTATTCTGACATATTCTCTCTGTCACCAGAAGACGCCTCGAGAGGAGACGCAGTGGCCATAAGTCGAGTCACATGGTCAACTGTTGCTTCCTGGACAGCGTTTCTTGCTTCTTTGATGATGTTGTAGATTTCTGTCACTTTCCCTTGACTATCAACGCAATCAGTCATCTCAACAGCTTCTTGGACCATGCCTTCCAGCTCCTCAACTGCGTTACTGACTCTTCGATCACCAATCTGTTTGAACGCACTTCGATCTGCTGCTGGATGCCTTGGAGACATCTGGACTCGTGTGACGAACGCTGGGCTCTCAACTGATCGCATGTTACGGCTCTTAAGCACGCGTGTCGAGTCTAGTGTTTTCGATCGTTCGAGGTGGTTTGGAACAGGTGCAAGGCTATCTGCAAGGGGACGTGTCTCGTAAATTGGACTATCCTCGAGCTCATCATCGTCATATTGCACAATAGAAGGTCGCTTTCGCTGCTCGCGCGACGCAAATGCTCGATTTGATACACTCAAAGGCGTCATAGCTTTTGGTATAAGAGACCGACGTTGGGACTGAGGCAGTCGATGTCTCGTAACTGGCGCTGGACTGCTACCCGCTACCGCTATGACTTGAGGCTCCCCCGGTGGGGCCTTGATCTTCATTCGAACTGTGGGTGTGGATGTTGCAACTCGTTTGGGTATGGCAGCCGTGATAGTCTTACGACTGGAAAGGGGTGTAGCTGGAGATGAAGTTTGGATGTCACTCTTCCGGCCGTCATGCGGTATCGTTGACACGGCTCGCGAGGCTTTTCCATCCAACCATGGAAGTCTCTTTATTGTTGTTCGCGTTGCACGATCCTTCTTGTCTGGAGAGTTATCTGTTTTTGAGCGTTCGACTGGTTTCTTGGCTTCGGGCTTGATGCTCCCAGCCATTTCTGATTAAAGGTACAACAACATTCAAGGACTCGTGGAAGAGGAAGTAGCGCTAGAAAATAGTGATTCGAATGAGAGCTCGAGAGTCCTAACAGGATATGAGGTAATGAGAGTCGTCCACCCCCAATGAGAGACGAAGATGTGGTGAGTCTAGGAACGACCAGCTTCAGGTACCCATACACAGGGGGAAATATATCGAAATGGCTCGAGGTAGGGAAAGCTGGTCGTAGACGGAATTAGGATGGAAAGTATAGTGAAAGAGGACGTCTGCGTATGTGGTACCTGTGACGGAATGGAGATACGGTCAACATTGACGTGTGTGTGGCGATGACCTTGAATCGGTTGCTCTTTCCTCACTTTCTATACTGGAACTTCATGTTGCAGAAAAGAACACAACAATATGATTTCACGTACTATTTCGGGACCTCACGATAAGGGCAAAAGTCTAACCTAGTGATGCAAGATAGCACAGTGCGATGCTGATTTCACACATGCACTTCGTCTCAAAGCTTGATCGCTTGAAGTACGGTTTCGGTCATGGCAAGAACCTTTTCCTCCTCAAGCCTCTGCGCAACTAGTCTGATAATAATATTAGCATACCATTGTATTGTGCACTAGTACATGAACTGACTGTAGGCTCACGGGCATGCCGTGTACGAGCTCGTGATCGTCTAGCAAAGTTAGTTGCTATATCCAATGTAAATTCAAGAGAATCTCACAGCTATCACGAGCGGCCTGGCAGTATTCACTCTGGGCTTTATAATCCGCGGCCGGCTTGTCCTTTGTTTTATCGACAGACACGCCGCTTGGAAAGGACACAGCAGCGTAATCAACAATGTTGTATACCCCAGTATACCCAACGTACTTGAATTCGCCATGCGGCACGCTTGCATAAGGTGTCGTCGGTGCTAATCATGTTAACTTCGACATTATGATTATTGCAGGCATCGACTCACCCAGGATGGCATCAAGCCCATCATAGGACATCCATTGCTCGAGGTATTGTCGCTGTAGTTCGGATCTCTGTAATTGCAGCTTCCACAAACCATGGACACCTAATTCTGTGGCATCTGCATACATCTGCATTTCTGGTCGGTACGGCTCGCCCGTTGGGCCAAGCAATGCTTCGACACTTTTACCGCCGTCTGCCACAAATAGTTTCCCCTTGTAATGTCAACATCAAACTTCGTGGTCCATTAGAGTCAATCTCACCAGAAGGGTCAAAGCTGTGACATGCAACTTAGGGTCCCAGTCGATAACTTCATGGCCAGCCTTCTTCAACTTCTCCGCGGTTTCTTGCAACGCTCGCTTTACTGGAGGCGTTGGTGAACATATGCCGTCATCCCACAGCACGGCTATCTTGAGCCTGTTCTTGGGTTCCAGATGTCGCCATGGAATGGGTAACATCTTCGGATCTACCAACCACGGCTTTGCATCTATAATCGCCTTTGAATACATCGTGATGTCCTCAAGTGTTTTTCCCATGGGGCCGTTGACGCTCTGAATAGCCTCTTGGCCTGCTAGGCCAGATCTGCACCGTTGTGTGGTGAAGCGACCGAAGGATGGACGGAGGGTGAATATTCCTGTGCAAGCTGCCGGAATCCGCAGGCTACCGCCCTATGTATCAAATCAGAGTTATGGTTGCAAGGAAGGTCATAATAACTAACAATATCAGTTCCAACTCCCAAGGGGCTGCCTCCAAAAGCGATAAGAGCAGATTCACCACCCGAAGACCCGCCCGACGTAAGCTTCCGGTTCAGAGGATTGGTGGTACGCCCGAACGTATTATTCACAGACTCAGCCTGTAACTCATGAGTACTTTCACCCCCAACTCAATGTGGAGATACGTACAATCATCATGGCCGTTGGTACATTCGTTTTGCAGTACCGTACAGCTCCAAGCCTCTCCAGTATATCCACCAATGTAGAGTTGTACTCGGCAGGCTGGTTGACCAAGGAAGTAAACCCTACTGTGCTATCCTTTCCCTTGACGTTGAAGTTATCCTTGAGGGAAATCGGTAGGCCATGGAACGGTCCAACAACCTGTCCCGTTCGCTGAAGGTGGTCATCGAGGGATTTAGCACTCTCTATTGCCTCTTCAAAGAACACATCAGTGAGACAGTTAGTCTGTTCACACATTAGCAGGGCCTCAATCATATTGTCAAGGGTGTATGTCCCTCACCAATTGATGGGCTGCAGCAGCGCGTTTACAGAACGCTTTCGTCACTTCCTCTGAGCTCCATGTCCTTGACGCGAGTTGCCGAAGTAAGTGCGACGCAGTACTATCCGTAATCTCCAACTCCTTGGGCGAGAACCATCCAGATTCCCTGGGCCAGGCCGTCACGTCGAGTTGCGACTCTGGTGGCAGTTGGTCCTTCGGGACGCGATACTCGGTCGGAACGGATTCCGCGAGTGCAGCGCGCTTTGCCGCGCTAATCTTCTCCCAATCTTGTTCTGACGTCATTGTCCAAGACCTTGAGCAGTAACCAGGTGTATTGAGAGCAACGATAGACGATTTACTTCAGGACACTCTGCGGTTGATCGAACGACCTCAGCAGGAAATTCGACATGTAGGTAAACTTTCCTCAAGCCATCTTTTGTCAAGCGTTCCGTTCGGCGCCAGGTCTCCCCACCTTTCGGCTCATGTTCGGTCCATGAAGGTACCTAGGCATGTCGATGACCAAAATCCCCCCGCACGTTATGGAGCCACGCGAAGATAGCCGAACCTATGCAACGTCAATGGATGCCTTATTAACTTGATCTAAACCAGCTTTGGATAATTTTTACTACGACCTGCCATCTTAAGCAACGCCACGAATACCGATACCGGCAGTTCACTTCCGTCAAAGCTATCTCCAGACGATCTGCGTATCAAGAATTTTCGCGATAAAGGCGCTCGCTATGAGGAGCTCGAGTCGAACTCAAGTGACCGACCATCTTCAAGCTCGATCTCCAGTCGTTCTGCTCTGCAGCGCGCAACATCCCATGAACCACTCTGAAGTGGATAATCCTCGAATATATACAGTACGGTATAGTCAGCAATCGCTGGTTTTTCTCTCAGGCGTTGAATGACTCCATCTCTGCCTTTCGTAAAGATATTGAGGACTTGTTTTTAAACGCCTTCAATTAGGCACAAACTCCATCGAAAGGGAACGGAAATACTCCATCAGCAAGCCTGCTAGACGATATCGCCAATATGGCAAATCGCTTCATCCAGTACCTTCGGGGAGACCAAAATGCCCCTGGAGAACGAAAGTTGGTGCAAAAGCTCGACTTCTTCATTCTCACGTTTTGTTGTCTCATGTACTTCTTAAATTATTTGGACCGAACGAATCTCAACAATGCGTACGTGTCAGGCATGCGAGAAGAGTTGAATTTTCGAGGAAACCAGTTGAATCAGATCAATACCGTCTTTACCGTTGGCTACACGATAGGTCAAGTACCTTGTAACATTGCGCTATACTACGTAAAGCCGAGGCTCTTCTTCCCGGCATGCATGGTAGGCTTTAGGAAGCTTCGATTCCAGACAACTCAAGCTAATGGCTCATAGGTAGCGTGGGGATGCTTGACTATGGTCACTGCTGCTGCTCAAAAGCCCCAAGACATAATGGCCATCCGTTTCTTTCAGGCCCTTTTTGAGTCGTCAACCTTTGTGGGAACTCATTACATTCTTGGTTCATGGTGAGACACCTGACGCATCATCTCCTCGCAAGATGTATACTGACCTCGTCCTTTATTCTGTCAGGTACACGGAGAGAGAACTCGGAAAACGATCTGGCATCTTCACAGCATCTGGACTCGCCGGGACAATGATTGGTGGTGTAAGTGAAAGCTTCGAATGGACAGCATGTAGGACAGATGCTGACCATGTGCCTACTGTTTCAGTTCATCCAAACAGGCATCCATTCTAGCATGGGTAAGTGCTCATTTGCGACCTTGATGTGAGACATAATTTAATTTCATGCTCGCATTCTCAGATGGCTTGAATGGCCTTTCTGGTTGGAGATGGCTCTTCATTATTGATGGCATCATCACACTCCCCGTGGCTGTTTACGGCTTTTTACTTTTCCCTGATACCCCAAGGAATACTAAGGCCCCATATCTCTCTGCAGATGAAAAGGCGTTGGCGATATCACGTGTTCCAGAGGTTTCTGAACGAACACCAATATCCTGCAACTTCTTGAAGTACTGCTTCAGCACATGGTACTGGTACTTCTTTGTTGTGCTCTGGATCCTTGCAGGAGAAACCGAATCCTTTAGTACCAACGCGCTTCTACAACTGTACATGAAGTCCCACCCAACCACCAAATACACAATCTCGCAGGTTAACAATTATCCGACCGGAGTGCCAGCCGTTGGTATTGTCTCAACGTTATTTTGGGCTACCTTAACCGACTTCATGGGAGGAAAGCGTTATTTAGGTATGTTTTTATTCATCGCCCACTTATGGTTCTTTCTAATCTATTTCAGTCGGTTATTGGATCGGCATCACTGGTGTCATCACAAGCGCCCTGATCCTAGCATACCCGCAGAACACGTCTATCCATTTTGCAATGTACTACTGGGCTGGAAGTGTATACGCGTGTCAGGCCACGTTCTTTGCATGGGCAAACGATGTTCTTCGATATGAGGAGGATAGTTTGCGAGCCGTCGTCATCGCATCTATGAATATGGGAAGTAATGCAATTAATGCGTGGTGGAGTATTGTATTTTATGGGGCAAACTTTGCGCCATACTTCACGAGAGGCATGTGGGCTATGATCGCGGTCAGCATCGCCATGGCGATTTGGACTGGGTTGCTTGTGTGGATGCACGTCCGTACGGAAGCGAGACGAGACAGACAAACCGCAGCAGCGACAACTACAAGTAAAGAGCACAGCTTGGCCATGGCGGAGCAGGATCAACACGTCGATCAGGGTCATGAGAAGGTATAAGGCCGGTAAATGCAGACAATCGACCTGGCGCACGGCGCCCAGATACGCTTGGCAAATAGCCGCCTCAAATTCCTCTCAAGCTTCCGATTGTATTCCGCCCGCATCCGAAAACTTGCTTTCTAGCGCGAAGGATTGACGACAGCACATCTTGCATGTTCACTAGCCTCAGCGTTTGTGGACATCCTGTAGCCCTGTTAAGTTTCGTACTTGTTATACGATTATAACGGGCGAACAACCTCGCATTATCAAACAATCAATCGAATAAGCCGCCAACCACGATTGGAAGTTCTCTAAAGCTTTTGGCTTTTGAATCACGGAAAGAGTAATGGTGGCCTAGGTCAAATTGACTGAAAGCCATGGAGTCGCGTATCTTAAAGTTATAAATCTATGAAATTTGTCACCAAGCGATATCGCCCCACGATTCGCGAGTGCCGAAGACCTTAGTCGCAAGCACCTGCGTCATTGTCAGCTCATTTGCTATTTTTCTTAACCCGGCGTTTTACTTTTTGTCCGCAAGTCAGGACCAGGGTCTATCCGGCGACCTGGCGCAGGGATCTCCTTTCGGGTACCAACATTGACACGCCAACTAAGCGATACGAAGCATGAGGATCCCGGCTCCGACTACAACTACAAGCGATCACCTTGCTACTTTTCACGCAAGTTCCAAGGTCATTTTGCTCTTCGATTCGCCGACCTAGTTGTTCCTTACAAGGACCTGGTCGATTTCACTTCCTTCTATGCTCTCGTATCATAGCAACCGGGTTGTGCATGCTTCGTCTACCAGACCCTCCTTGCCACATCAAGGCGTTCTCCCTCAAATATGTATCACAGGCGCTCGAAAGACGTCATTCTCATCTTCGCCCTGACCTCGATTCTGGAATCCTGGGTTTGGCACCCACTGGTTGCCCCGATCAACGAATCGATCACTTGTATAGGATGGAATTGCGCCGAACGGACCATGGGCAAGCGAAGACGTGCCGAAATAGGAATGACGAGATGTTCGATGGACTAATGCAGGTTGCTTTTCATTGCCCTGACTACAGCATATATTATGTTTCGTTATCCCTCATGGCCAACGCTGCACATCGTTCTCTGCCGATCCCACCTTCTAATAGACTAAATCATCATCATAGTTCATTCAGTACTCTAGGATATTGTCACACTTCCATAAAGCCATACACTATTTCGCTTGCCCCTAGTTGAGGCAAGAACGCCTACAGTCACTGGAGATTATTCATCCATCCCTAACAGTTCTGTCACCCGCTCTACCACCATGGCACAGTATGAGGCCAGCCCCCTACCTCAATATTACGGTCAACAAATGCAAGATGGGACAATGATTGAGTCTCCTACGGCTCCTCGCCATACTCGTGGATCTAGCGACTCGCGGCAAGAACTTCTTCGCTTGCCTATTCAGCCACATCCCGCCCATCTTGACTCCAATATGGATCCCATTTCACCGATTATGCCTTTAGATGATAATGGCACAACAGGCATTACATCTAAACCATCGAACAGAAGAATTGGCGGCCACTCGGACCCTAATGAATGGGAGGCACCTGGCAATACCTATGTTGGGCCTAGTGCCATTCAACACCGACGAAGACAGCAATCACAGGATTTTCGTGGCGTTCCTAATACCCCTCGAGCTCATCGATCAGCCTACGTAGAAGACTATTCCGATGAAGAAGATGACCCTCGGGCCTACCGTCGTCGTCCTAATAGGCAACATAAGCGCCCACCCGCTGCGTACGAGAACTATGGCGATGCAAATGCTCGCTACGGGCCTGTCCAAGGAAGACGAAGCATCGACAGCCACACAGCATACGAAGGAACGCCTACCAAACAGAATTACCACATGCACTATGGCAGTGACGAGGAGGCTGGACGCCCAAGACGCCCAGGGGCCGGTGGTAGAGGCCCACCCCGCGGGCCGCCATCCACTGAGGATGTGATGCGTTTGCCTTGGATGATCTGGATGGGTAGCAATGCAAAGAACCACTTTGTTGCCTTTGTAGGCGAATTTGTTGGCACCACTATGTTCCTCTTCTTCGCGTTCTCGGGAACCCAGGTTGCTAATATCGGATCCTCAGCCAGTCCTGACGACAAAACAACAACAGGTGGAGAGACGGGCTTCTCCCCACAAGTCTTACTCTACATTGCCTTGGTCTTCGCCTTCAGTCTTATGGTCAACGTTTGGGTTTTCTTCCGCATATCCGGTGGTCTGTTTAATCCTGCTGTCACTTTTGCCATGCTTCTATGCAGGGCATTAAGTCCCATCAGAGCTTTCTTACTTCTTGCAGCGCAGATTGCCGGCGGTATCTTCAGCTCCTTCCTCGTGAGCGTCTTATTTCCTACGGAGTTCAACGTCAGAACAACGTTAAGCCAAAGGACGAGTTTAGCTCAGGGTGTGTGCATCGAAGCCATTCTTACTGCTGAGTTGGTCTTCACTATCTTCATGTTGGCAAAGGAAAAGCACAAAGGTAACAACTATATCCTCTCCCCTCCTCTAGGAAAATATTAATACTAGTTTACAGCAACATTCATTGCTCCGGTTGGCATTGGACTAGCGCTCTTCATTGCCGAACTCGTCGGCGTCTACTACACGGGTGGCTCCCTTAACCCTGCGCGTTCCTTCGGACCCTGCGTCGTCACCGGCGTCTTCGACAAAGAACACTGGATATACTGTAAGTTAGAATCTCAATAGCATCTTCTAGCTATCACACGCCCTCTCCTCTCTCCGCATAACAATGCTAATACAACGACTAGGGGTTGGACCAGCTACTGGCGCCATCATTGCCGTCATCTTTTACAAGTTTATAAAGATGCTCGAATATGAAGTCGCCAATCCCGGCCAAGACGATGATGACAAGGACCAGGAGATCAAAGAGAAGGTGGGCGAGGCCGAAGCCGGCAAGAAGGCCGAAGGTAACGAATTTGGGTCCTAAGACATAATGAAAGATGAGAAATGAAAATTACAATGGGTGATGAAACTCACGATGGGCAATGGGTCATGGCCGAATGGTATATAGATAGTCTTTGATGTTGCTGTTCCATGTTTTTGACGCCATATATAGGGTAATGGTTCGGATGGATAGGATAACGTATATAGCGAGGCGATGATTTAGGTTACGCAAGTAATGAATATTTCTACTCCGTTTAGAAAACAGACTTCTGTATTCCTACAGATTAGGTATCCGACAGAACGATATATCCATTCTCAATTACTAACAAGCCTTATCGACGCCTGAGGTCTGTGCATCTTCATTGCTTGTTGCGTAGAGAGCTTCGGCACATGCTCGAAAAGCATCATTGTTACTTGGCAAAGAGTTTGCAGCTATATTGTACATGACTAGTTGTACATATGCTGCCATGTCATTTGATGCTTTACGCTCAATAGCACCGAAGCTGTCCACATTTGGGTGACCGAACACACATGGCTCACCGCTAGGCAATGGAATTGTAGATGTGGGTCTATGAAGTGCGAGTCCGAACCAGCGGACAGCATGAACATTTAGAGTGTCATTACAGTGCATTACGACTAACTTTCCGCCCATGTGACTCGTTTTGGTCCCCCTTCCAATGTTGTTGAAACCAAGCTTCCCTGCCCAGACCCCACATATGCCACACAGCAACGAAACGGCCCATGACGACACTTATTCACCACCAGTAGGTCGGCAATTGTTGCTAGTTTTAGTTTTTCGGGTACAGGAAGACCCCCAGATATACACAGCACCCCGTAAGGTAAAAACAAAAACAAAAAGAGCGCCCTTGATACGCCAGAAGAAACTAGAGCCTACAAATGCTGAACCGAAAATATGGGGGCAAACAAACGCTAAATGAGCTTACAATACGACTTTTGTACAATGGTAGGTGAAATCAAAATACACCCGTCCCTCTGCTCCTGTTTTGCGCCGCGGGTTCATTAGCCCTGATCTCACTGATAGCGTATCCGGGCCGCCATGCAGGATGAATATCACTGACACCCGTGTGACTTTCACGGTTGTTCACCGTGCTTCGTGGTGCGGCTTCCAGGATATAGCTCACACCATCTTCCGAGGCGTAGGATGGTGGGCGGGGACCCTCTGGAACATGAGAACTTGGTGCCATGCTCACACGCGGGTCAGCGCCTTGGTGCCCCGGTGATCCCAAAGGTGCAGAGACAGAGCCATTGCGTGAGTACGTCATGTTTGTGATGGCTGATGCGCGGTTGTCTTGGTTTTGGACACGCTGCCAGTGCAATAAGTTAGGATCTACCCGGACACTGCTACGCCACAGACCGTAGGCAGGTGGTGGGGGAGGTGGAAGGTTTTTTTCTGGATCCTCTATATCCATGTCATTCTCGACTATGTTCCTCTCATCCATAGGCCCTGCTTCCTCATCCCGCGCAAGGTGCACGCGAATGGGCACGATAGGCTGGAAGCCGTCAGGCCCAGTCATGGCAGGTATTTGTGGTTGTGGAGATTCGCGCGGAGGGTTGAGAATGAGCATGCACAGCCTGATGAGTGAGTGACAGAAGAATATTGTGATAGTGAGGAGGACCATGATGAAAAGGATGTGTATCTCTTGGCCGAGGTCGCGGTTTGTGAGGGCAATTGTGAGATCTATTGCGATCAATGTTAGTATAATAATTTGCCAATTTTGGACCGTAGCACTTACAGGTGCCCAATACGGTAGCGAGAAAAGTTCCAGAAATGATGCAGGCGATCAACTTTCCTCGAGCTGCCGTTCCCCGTACGAACAGCATCACTCCACGCCCACCACTCTCACCCCTTCTACGCTCCCAGTGGTCGGCACGTCGGTGTTTTCTCTTTTTGTGCTTCCGCCGCCGTCTTCCCCCATTGATCTCGTCTGCCAACTGCTGGATCTCTGGGTCCACGAACCCATCTTGTTGTTGGTGAGGAAGCGGGACATCTGCTGGATGTCTATCATGTACAGTTGCCGGTTCTCGTGGGGTTTGCAGCGGCGCGATCGTACGTATATATGAGCCTGCTGTGTGCTGAGGTCGGAGAGGAGACCTCGAATCGTTTGAGTTGCGAGGCACGTCATTCGAAATAGGAAGAACATTAGGCTCGAGGGGTTGCTGGCGGCGGCCGAGGAAGCCCAGGAAGGGGATCTTGGGTGTGTTATTATTCGACGGGCCAAGAGCTGGCGATTGTGAGTAAATTGAGGAGCCATTGACCATTGGCTGATTGTTGCTCCGGAAAACCCCAAATCGAGATGGCGATTGCGATGCTAGCGTGGCCAACGGGTCTTGGTCTGGTCGTGGAGACCAGCTGAAGAGTGGAGACCGGAACATGGTGAACCGTGTATAGTCCTAGGGCGTGGTGAAGTCTTAGAATAGGCGACTACAACTTCAATGTACTATCTTGAGTGTATAACTCTTCCCTTATAATAGATTCGGTTTTCAAGTGAGACACGTCTCTTTTGTTTTGCTCGGATACCTCTAATAACGAATGAGAGGAGAGACTTGTTGGCCATGCACGACCTCGTGGTCGGGAACCGTGGCAGGGACCAAGAGGCAGAGGTAGTTAAGAATGACTGGAGCCCAACCCTGATCAAAAGTCGCCCAGCATTGCGAACAGCGATCGGTTGGCTGAAGCTCTCCTAAGGCTGAAGAATCGAAACGAACGATAAACTTGTCTTGCTGAATTGTCTAGTCTGTTAAAGTCGGTATCGTGAAGTCGGCATCCAATGCCCTACAAGCCAAACGAATGCGAGAAGGGAAGAGAAGCGAAACCAGTAGAGCACAGCACCACTGCCAATGAATGACTGTTAAGAGAATAGAAGGGCCATAAGATGGAGGAAGGGAAGGAGGTCACAGTCACACGGGGACATGGGAGGTGCTGCAAGGTCAATGGTGGTCGAGGGAGCATTGAACGCCATGCGTTTCTGCTACAGGGAGCGTATCAGACCGAGATCGCTGCGGGCATGAAACACGACGTCCCCGCCGGGCGTCACGGACCTGTTCGCGTCCATCGGTGCATCAGATTTTGCGTCCAAGGACAGACTGCAGCGTGTTGTTGCACGGGATAGGATCGAGTTGTTTGCATCTGGAGGGCGAACGCTGGAGCGACACGTTGTGGTTGGTTGAGGGGCAAAATCATTTGGAGCGTCACAGCCAATCACTCGTCCATGGCAGCACAACTCCTGAACAGCGACTGCAAGTGGGGTTGTGCGACAGGTTCATATAAGAGCATGAATGTCCAAAGTGAGGGACTCAAATCTTGCCGTGTTGATTGTTTACCTGCGTGCATGATTGCACTGCAGGTAGAGATAATATTCTCACGTCCTTGACGCGTCTTCACAAGCCTGGATACCTTCGGTATCCCAACCCTTACTGCACGTCTGATTCCCTGACCCGTCAAACGTCGCACCGGCGTATCCAGTTCATAAACAACGCCTCCGTGACGTGCACGCGGGGCTCCAAACTATAGCTCGAAGCTTTTTCGGGCCTTTCCCCACGCAATCCGCGGCGAAACCCTAGATTTCAAGAATCCGTAGGCAAAATTACTGCGGCTTCGCTCTCATTTTCCAAGCTCGCCTACCATGAGCGTTCGATCTGAAGATGCAGAGACCACTAAATTTGCCAAGTCAGCCTCAATATTTGTCTCGGTGCGGCTGATTAAGTTGAAACGGCCGCTCGGGGGTTTATTGACGGAGCAGAAAGGGGCCCTCGGCACTTCCAGGGAGTATGTAAGTGAGCTTGACCGTGGTTGCCGGCTGGACCCGTAATCGCTCAAATGGCCGAAAGATGAGCTTGCCATTGCGCCTGAGATGACGCTCATTCCATAGCGACCAAATCTTCTGGCAGTAGTGTAACAACGAGAGGATATGAAAAGAGAGAACTTACGTATCGGTTCGCCCAGCGGATGGAAGCGAACATCATTCACAGCACCTCGGTGACCAGGAAGCTTATTCAAGAGCTTTCCTGTCCGCGCCTCCCAAATGGCTACACTCTGGTCTCCACTGCCCGCTGCGATCTTCTCGCCCTTCGAGTCCCAGCTTGCCTTCAATAGATTACGCTCTTGACCGGTCGGGGCTCCATCATATGTTTGTATGCGGCGGTCTGCGGGCGCAAATGGCCTGACATCCCACGTCCTGACAGTTGAGTCGTGTGCGTTTGAGAGTAGGGTTTGGTTGTCCGGTGACAGCTGGAGCGACGTGACTGTGTCCGTATGCCCCAGGAGTGTGTATGAGACGGCCTTCTTCCGCAGATCCCAGACTTTGATATCGTTATCGATGCCTCCTGTGAACAGCTCGTTCCCCGCTTCTGCAAGACAAATTGCGGTGATAGGGAAGTCTGTTGGGACAAAGGTTACGGCGTCTTTCGTTCGCGTGTCCCATATCTACTAATGTCAGAATTGCTCTAGAGTAAAGGTCGGCGCACTTACTCCAATGTAACCGTCGTCAGAGCCGCTCACGAGCATCTCTTCGCCGCGTTTGCTGACGTCCATGCAATTGATCACCTCTTCGTGACCAGGGTGCCTTCGTATTCTCTCACCCGTCTCGACGTCCCAACTCGCCAAGTGCATATCGGCAGATGCGGAGAAGAGAACCTTGGAGTCGCGTGACCAATGGAGGTCCAAAACAGCTTGTTTGTGTCCACTAAGAATACCGTAGTTCTCGCATGATCCAGCGCTGCGCCAGAGTACTGAGTCTGATCAGCGCAAAACATGCAGACATGAACATAGAAGACCAACATATAGATCGGTCCATTGAGCCTGATGCTATGTATTGACCAGTTGGATCGAAACGTGCCGCAAACACCTCTCCAGAATGGCCTGTCAACTCCATAACCGGAGACTGAAGCGCCGTGGCACGCGGGCCCTAGAGTACCTGTCAGTACATTGCAATCTTCAGCTACCATACTCTTTTCAACACCAGAGCAGTAACGTACCGCTTGTATGAGGGCTCCATTTTGGGCTGTGCCATTCACCACTGCTACTGCGGAGCTTCCACCGAAATTCACATCCGACTTTGCGCGCTTGACCAGTTGACTCGAACCAAATGCGTTGGCGGCTGGCCGCTTTTCGCGAGACATTGCAGGGATTTAAGTCGCGGGGTGCTTAGGAGTGGAGTTCGTGGAGCCGTCACGATGTGGTGGTTGTAGAATTCGCGGCACTCGTAGTAAACTTTCTTGGAACGTTGATATGCGCCAAGCTATATGTACCTGGCCCACCGCCCGAGCTTACTCACTCCTCCACATACTTCTACCCGTCGCCATCTTCACAACCTTATATTGACGACAAAACATCCCTCTATACCACTTGAACAGCATCGACGCGCAAGCCCAGCGAAGTCAGGCAGTAAGAGAGGGAAAGAGCGCTCGTGAGGATGGCTTCGTCGACAAAGGCTGCCCGCCTGGGAGAGGAGTGAGCTCCAGAGATTCTAGCAACTGCTTGAAACATGTGCTAATAGCTGCTAGAGTCTGGAAGTAAGTCGCGTATACTATCCAGCAGTTGAAAGGCTTCTGACGGCCCAAGGACGCGAGTAGATAAGGTCAGCGCTGAGTTGGTCACTTTGACATACGGCACCATCGTCGCGCAACTATGTAAAGACTACGAGTATAATTATGCCGATGTCAACAAACAACTGGAGAGAATGGGCTACAACATTGGCGTGCGATTGATCGAGGACTTCCTGGCAAAGTCAAGCGCACCTGCATGCACCAACTTCCGAGAAGTCGCAGAAATGATCTCGAAGGTATTCTCACCTCTCTACAATGCTTACTTGCTCGCTCATCCTCGCCGTGCAGGTTGGCTTCAAAATCTTCCTTAACATCACACCGACCATTGCGAACTGGTCAAGTGATAATAAACAGTTCTCCCTCATCTTCGAAGAGAATCCTCTCGCAGACTTTGTAGAGCTGCCAGACGATGGCCGGGCCCAGGACGAGCTATGGTTTTCGAATATCCTAGTTGGGGTTTTGCGTGGATCGCTGGAAATGGTATGTACCGGGACGCATTCGGTTGTACCGGGAATCAGTCGCATCAATGAGAGAGGCTACTCTGACACACCAGCTAGGTGCACATGCAGGTTGAAGCACACTTCATCAGCGACGTCCTTCGAGGCAACGATACCACTGAGATGCGAATATCGCTAGTCCGCTTTATTGACGATGAGATGCCGCCGGATGACGAGTAGGCTTCCGAGTCGATAGAGATGAACGAAGAAGACATGTACAGTCTCACGGCGCAGCAAATACCCATAGAATGGCGTAAGGAGGGCGGTTATTGGCAACCTACTACAGTGTGGGCGGTGTCGAGGGCTCTCGTGCCAAATCCCACCGTGAGCAGTAAGGAAGAAAAGGGATTCCCCTACCCACCAGGCTCACCATGATGCACGATGCAGTTGTCCATAGAGCTTCTGTGGACTAGGCGCTGAGTTGCACTAGGGTTCTTTGCAGCTGTCAAAGATATGCTTTTGCGGGGCGGCCTACATGGTACTCGGAATCAATCTGCATTTCCCTCTCAATGCAGCCTGAAGGCATGCAGGCTTTGAACAACTTCACGTGGAGCATAGCATGGCCACTGCAGGTATTCGTTTTCTACCAGGGCGTCGGTGAACTTCCGAGGCATGCTGGGCGTCGAGCTTGATGCACTCATGATTGGACTGCCGTATCGGGACAATTGCACACAAAGTGAGAGCTAAAAGGAGTGCAAGAACCAACGCGCAGTATTTGCACGCAGGCGCACAATGAGAGGCTGCTGAGATAACCCATGCGCAAGCCCAGATGAGCGCCGGGCGCCTCTGCAACTCTAAGCCAATATCGTATGATTTGTTGAAGTGAATCGGGCTACCGTGTCTTGAGTGCAGACATGGCCCTTCACAACCCTGATGGCACAAGATGAGGCATGCCCCACTAAACCCTGGGGAGCTCCTGAGATGCGCAGATTCGTAAATCAGCTGACTACGCCGCTCACAACTGCGAACTCGAGGCCTCGTTGGAGCGCTCAAAGAGCAGTGGATGTGCAAGGCCAAATGTGCAACTAGGGATGGAAATGCTTGATGATGGCCAAACCGCTCGCTGCGTGGCCGCAGGAGTGGTTGGGAGATTTCTAATAATACGAAAAGTCACGTGCGGGCAGGCTGGGCCAGCTTCGTCTCCGGCCATCTCCCCTCAATTCCCATTCTCCCTGCTAAGACTCTTGCCCTTCGTTTAGATTTAGACGAGCCTCATCGCGTAGCCGCAGGTCCGCAGTTGTGGTTGATTGCGCCGCTTACCTACGTGTGGAGGCCTGCAACGACTGCGCGCGCTCCCCTCAAAGCCATTCTGCACCACGCTAGACCTCTCCACCGCGCATCAGCCGCCGCCGCCGCCTTCCATCGCAACACGGCCATCACCTACCCTCGCGTTCACGTCCTTGTCCTCTGTCTGTTGCGCGCCCTCGCCCAACCCTGACCGTCCAGCACAGCACTCTTGGCGCGCCGCTTCCGACACCGAGCCCCCCGACGACACGCCCATTCATGCCACTGTAACCGCATCCGCTCCAGCACCGAGGTGCTCGACACACGGCGTCTTATTGCTATCGCCGCAGATTCATCGCTAACAATTCTCCTGTCGACTGCGCCTGACGCAGCCGGCCCCAACCACCCGCGTCGCGATGCAGAGCCAGCAGATGGCCCAGATGGCCGCCATGAATGCGAATAACGGACCCGTTGACGGAACCCCCATCATGGGCAACATGGCGCATCCCAAGCGCATCCCCACCGACCCACGCGAACAACTCAATACATACATCTACGACTACTTCCTGCGAAACAAACACTACCAGGCGGCGCGCGCCATGCTCGACAGCCCCGAGATGAAGATGTCCACTGGCCAGCCCCACAAGCCCAGTCCCAACACCAGGCCCAATGGCGCTGACTCGATGAACCAAGACGACGACTTTCCCGCTCCTCAATTGCCCGCAAACCAGATGGCCGACAACTCCTTCCTGCTCGATTGGTGGGTCCAGTTTTGGGACATCTATCAAGCCACAAAGGCCCGTGGTGGCGGGCCCTCCAAAGGCGCGCAGTACATTCAGCACACTCGAGTAAGCCCATTGCATGTTTCTACACGGGCAAGGCACTAACAAGCACGCACAGAATCTCACCCAACTGCAGAACGAGCAGCGAAACACACGCATGATGATGAACAACCCAATGAACGCCCAATATCAGACAATGATGCGAGGGAACATGCAAAACGGCGTTGGGGCCAATGACCTCAAGCGGACAGCAGCTATGAACAATCGACCGTACGCTATCAGACAGATACGTAGCACATTTGACCCAGCTTCTGACGCGCAGCAGCAACGGCAACCCCATAGCGGGCATGCAAATGAAGAATCCGGCTATGATGGCTGCTCAGATGCAGCGGGACGGCTCGGGTATGGACATGAACGGCCAGCGCCCGCAATCGCCGGGGTCCAACGAGAATGCTCCGTCCCCAAACAAGCGCCCCCGCGTTGATGGTACGTTACTACTTACATATGACTGCACTGCAGTATCTAACTTGGCCCTTGTGCAGGCGGAATGAACCCGGGCAATATGCAGGGTAACCAATTTGGAGAGTTTGCGCAGCAAGGCCAGAATGCGCAACAGAAGAACATCGAGGTATATGCCCAAAGCCTGGCCCAACAACACAGAGTGGCATTGAATAACACTTCGTCCCCCAGGGTATGAACTCTGGCGTCCAAGGTTCTCCGATGGCTCAGCCCGGCCTGGATGGTCAGCATGACATGTTCGCTGGCAACGGGCCTCGACCCATGCCCGCCAACGCTCAAGGTGCCCCTCAGCAAGGTAACCACGCGCTGCAGGACTACCAGATGCAGCTCATGTTGCTTGAGCAACAAAATAAGAAGCGGTTACTCATGGCACGCCAGGAACAGGATAACATGTCCGGGCCTCACCAGCAGGGTGCCGTTGGCGCCCCAGCTTTCCCCACAGGCATGTCGCCTCAAGGAAGCAGAGCTGTTCCATCACCCAACCCTGCAGACCAGAGGAATCGAGGGACACCAAAGCTGGGCCAGCAAGTCCCTGGATCGCCAATGCCGGAAGGCGGGATGCAACAACAGCGTGGCTCACCCGCACCTGGCATGAACTTTGACCCAAATCTGGCACCCCCAGGAATGCCCCCTCAGTTTTACCAGCAGATGCCTCAGAATCCTATGATGCGACCTCCAAGTTCGCACCCTGGCGCCAACTTCAACCAGCAGCAATTGACACCTCAGCAAATGGAGGCCATGCGCAACGGAGCCCAGATGCCCAATGGCGCATGGCGCGGTCCACCGCAGGCAGGAATGATGCCAGGCCAGCAGCCAATGGGTGGTCCTATGGGTCAAACTCCTCAACAGCGTCAGATGCCACCACCTCCCGCACCAACCGAACAGCCTCGGCCAGAGCCGTCTCCATCACAGTCTAACCAAGCACCGCCGACGCCGTCGCAGACAAATAAAGCTGGTCCTAAGAAGAAGCCTACCAAGGATAATAAGGTAAAGTTGTGCGCTTCCATGATACGCTTGAGCAACGTTGATATTGATTGTAGAAGCCCGCAAATAAGAAAGGGCAAGTTGCAGGTGCAGCTCCGGCAGCGGCAAATGGCGAAGAGCCTCCCACACCGACTTCCTCGACTCCCGTCGCTCCGATTACCCCGGTTCATAAACAGTCCTTCAACCAAGGACAGAATGGTGGACCGCAGCAACCCGTACAGCCTCAGCCTCCTGCTCAGCAGCAGCCTATGGATAATAATGCTCCTCCGTTCGGTAACCTCGATGCTGATGTAAGATGATTTCGAAACTTGATCTATCAGCACAAGCTAACACATCCATAGCCTGGGTTCGACCTTGGCCTCACCTTTGGCGACGACGCTGGCGCTTTGGAGAATTTCGACTTCGATTCCTTCCTGCATACTGGCAATGACAATGACGCATTTGGCGGCCTAGTTAACGACTTCGACTTTAACAATACAACAGAAGTCGGAGGTGGTGATCTATAGTCTCACAAGCCACCAGCTAAATTGACCTAGTGTACTGCAGCAGGCTTTCTCTCGCTCGAACGATCACGGCATCGGACGTGTCTTCAAATGGTACCGGGCGGATGCACTACTGCGTATATGGAGACTTGGTTGATTACGCTTGTAGTGATGATTCACCGCACCCGATTGGATGCTCGATGATTCACGACAAGGTAAAGTCTACAAACAAGCCCTTATGGCTACCCAAAATCGTTCATATACCCGTCGTTTTGACCTCGACCGCTTTCATATCCGGAGCATGGGGATTTGGGGGCACTCGGGCGGTCGACATCTTGTTGATTCTGGATTTCAAGTGAAGGCGTTCTTTTTTTTTTGCGTATCTTTTTGTTTGTTGTGTTGTTGTTGTTTTGCAACAGATCTCTGGATCTCCACATATCGCTATCGGTTAGGCCTCGCTTGTACCCATTCGCTACACGGCTGTGGGCGCTGGAGTATTGTTCCTTTGTTTTTTCTTTTAAACTTGGTTATGCTCATATTCCTCCTCTATGTTACTTTGCTAAGCCTGGGCAGAAGAGAAAGGCTTGTCTATGAGAAGGAGGGGGGAATTGGGTGTTCCTGCCATGACGATTAGGGGACGATGTGCTATACCATATTTCTACAATTTCTGCTTCTTATCCCTGCTCCTCCCCTTGCTCTTCTTCTTTTCTTCTACATAAAGAGCGCGGATTCTTGATCGTTCAGACGACGTAATGCGATAACTTTATTTCTTCACCATCGCTTCAGTGAGAGACTCTTCTGTGACTATCTCTTGCTTTGTCTTTGCACATGCAAGAACAGCAGTGTGCGCTACTATTTGGTATCTTGAAATGGTTCCAGACTTCGATTTGGTTATACAGTTGTCAACATGCCTTATCTCCACACGTTGACTCATCATGAACGGTCAATCTACGCAGCTCATTGTAACTAGGTTGTTGAATGCGTTTGTAGGGCGTGGGAGGCCTAGTCTTGACTCTGTTCCTAGACGTACTTTCTAGCTGTTAAGTAAGACGATGAAATTCGTGTTTGATCCTCCAGGAAGTTCAGTGGGAATAAGTATTGTAAGTGGAAAAACCACTTGATTGCCATTGCAGCAATTGGAAGAAATTTAGAGTGTGATTTTCGGTTGCGAAGCGAATCCATCGATATCGAACATCGATTCTAATATCGGACAACGTCATAGTTATAAGGGTGGGGAAACTCCAATTACCCTACTGCGGATTACTTCCAAATTCACACAGAAAAATCATAAGGGTCAAGGCTGTTAGCCAAACTAAAATAGTATGAGTAGAGGAGGTCGTGAACAAATGCGACGAAGTTCAGGGGCCGTATCGAGTTGAGTATGTCCCCAGTTGAGGCTATGGAGAGTACATGTGTACAGATCAGATATGATTTTATTGCGATTGGAACAGAAAATTTATATATTCATTATAAAAGACTTTGAGTCATGCTATCCAACTAGTATATCTTTGACTCCATCAACTTGCCTGTGTTCAAGTCGTGCTTGAATTTTTGAGCAGCACCTGGATTCCGTTCATACCTCCAAAAGAAGCAATACATACCCCATGTATCGTAGGGAACACTACTGTAGTGCTTTCTGTTCGACCACAGGCAAAAGTTTTCTATGGATGTCCACAATCATCACCCTGATAGCTCTGCATGAAACGCGTTAGATACTACGGTAAGTGAGCTAGGCCGAACGAAGATCAGGACGAATACACTCGCAATATGATGGACCAGATTGAAGTGGCTGTACGTTAAGCCGCCAGGGCAACGCGGCTAGGTGAGTAAGGCAACAGTGCTTGAAGTTTTAGGTTGTGGTTATTTTTACCTGTCAATTGCAATGTAGGAGTGCTAATTGAGCCTTTACTCTCGGGCGAGATGGACGAAGGTGGGTGAATGCAGAAAGTGAATGTATATAGGTCAATCAAGAGCGAAAGCATGCCCAGAGAATGTGGATTTTTGATCATGTATTCTTCGTTGTGTAATTATTTGGCTCACAGGAAACACCGTCTAGCATACGAAGACATGACGCCAAAGATTTAAGATTGTCTTGCCAACATGGAATACTTCTATTTGCATTTCCTTTAACACCTAGCTTCTTCATTTAGTGAACGTTACATATCTGCAAAAGATAGGTTAGATAACTTTTGCAAACATCCATAGACCTTCCTTCTAGAGTGGTGGTTCCGTAGTAGTGTGTTGTACTGCCTCATCCGTCCATTTTGCTGTCTTGTAAACAGCAACAGGTCCCTGATTCTTCCAGTCTCAAGCAAGACTTATTTGAACATCTTTTACGCTTCTTGGGAGGGTTTGGAATACAAGGAGTGGATGTATTTTTCAATGAGTAATTCACTGAATAAAGTGTCAGCCTCATTCCACTCACACCTGGAATCCACATTTGAAAGTGTGCATATGGGGAAAAGAAATCAGGCATCTGCAAAGGCCTTGAAACTGGATAAAGGCATGCTTCCTGTCAGCCCCACCTTGCCACACTCGCTTAACCAAGACCAAATTGACCAATAGTTTCAAAACAAGCGTTGCTGTGCTTGTATAGAGTACAGCTTAATGGAAAACCCGGATTGTACACAGTATAGATGCGAGTAACCTTGTCGATAACAATGCAAGGTGGGTGCTTCGACTCTCCAATAGACTCGACCCAAGTAATGTTAGGGTGTGTAGGATATATTGGGCCAAGTGAAGTCAGACTAACTTCGATTCTATCATGTTAGTTTCGAATCTTCTCGTAGGATGAGTTAAGGATTTATTTGAGTTGGATGTCGGACCCAAGAAGCGAAGCTCATTGTGACGCGTCTCTACGCGCAAGCTGAAGGTTGTACGAAGGTGCCGATCCTTCACGCCGAAAACACTATTCTTCACTTGTGATCAAGGACTTCGAACATAGCCATACAATCGAGCAGGATAGGCATCCGTGGATCTCTATGCGAACATGTCGCGACTGCCGAGTGTTCTATGCGGTGGCGCAGTGGTGGCGCAGTCGCTGCTCTGATTCGCCAGGGTTCTAGAACAGTGGCTGCGAACGCGGGAGGTGCGATAGGCATCCTGACGTAACTTAAGCGCCGCGACCACCAGCAGGTTGTCACAATGGGGAGCTTGGCTTCCACTCATTTGCAGGCCATTAAAAGACGTCCTCCTGCAATCAGCACGCAAAAATAGACCTGACCCCTCCCTCTCCTCAGAATCCTTCTTATAAGGCGCTTTTTTGCCCCTCCCCTCCTCTGTCTTCACAGGAACCCAAACACCAACCATACCCCGCGACCACGCTTCCTGCCAGCATGAGCGGCCATGGCGATCCTCGACTGCTCTACACCATCGGTGGCATCAAGGCCTACCATATCCAGCAGGGCGAAGAGACATCTCTCACCCCTTCAGGGCCCCAGACGCTGTCCCTGTTGATGGTCCCCACGAACTCGCCCTTCGCAGACCTGAGCAACACGCGCGGCCAGAACGAGGCCCCCGAGGAAGACTTCTACCTACACCTCAACCTCCCTCCTGAGCTCGATCTCCCGCTCCCCGCGACAACTCAAATCTACCATCAGCCACCACGTAGCTACCTAATACCGCGATGGGACTTAGGTCCTGAGAGTGGCGCGTTCACCAGGATTGAGTTTCCGCCAATTGGAAAGGGCTCAACCTCAGTCACCCAGGAGGATATTGACACTTTCGAGACCATCTTGGCACAATGCACAGCCTTCCTCGAGCGCGCGCAGGTTCCACAGCATGAGAAGGGCAAGGGTGGAGTCAAGGCATACAACCCTCAAGACTTTGCACCCGGTGAAGGCTACGTCGGGACTGGCAAGCATGGTGAGGTGGTTCTCGTCGACGAAGAAAACGGCAGCGTAGTGGGTGAGCTCGCTGGAGGCGCTCAGATTGTTGAGGACCCCAAACTCCAGCATGGGTCGAAGAGTAAGTGTTTTGTTTTTCAGATTGCCTTCGTTACTCATGCTAACACAGATGAAGACCCCGTTGAGATAGTAGTCTCCCCTGACGGCAAGCGTATCGACATCAGACCTCTCGAAGAGGACTACCTTGACATGGCTCGTCACCCCGCATACAAAGACTCCGGCCTCGTGCAAAACGCAGCTGCAGCCTCTCGACTTATCGTAACAGGTTCCAGCTACATCAGCAACATGATGGTCTCTGGCGCAGAGAACTTCATGAACAAGACCAAGCCGAACGAGAAGCCAATGGTCTTCCAGCCTGCAACACACGATCGTGTCCGGAAGATCAACACCCTCACTACTGGTGTCGCTGGTTATTCGGCGAAGACGGTGGGCCAACTCACCAAGTACGCTCAGAACGCGGCAGCGGGCTTGGCAGGCCACAAGAAGACAACCCACAAGAGCAGGAACCCTGACGGCACGCCCAATGAAAGTTACAAGCCTGGTCTACTCAACAAGTCGCTTATAGCATTTTCGACTGTGGCAGACGGTATCTCGTACTCGGGAAAGACCATCTTAACACATGGTGGTGCAGCTGCCAGTGCGGCAGTCGGACACAAATATGGTTCTGAGGCTGGTAGCATCACCAGCAATCTTGCAGGAGGAGTGAAGAACGTCGGCCTCGTCTACATCGACGTCACTGGCGTAAGTAGACGTGCCATTATCAAGTCGGTTGCCAAGGGTATGGTCGTCGGCAAAGTCAAGGACAAGAAGGGCAATGAGCAGACAGTGCTTGTTGGAGGAGGTGACGGCGGTGCCATCCAGCCTAGCGATTTGGATCCTAAGCATGGCGCAACCAACGCTGGAGTTGCTCCAAATCAGTCGTCTTCTGGGCCAGCCGGACAAATTTCGTTCGGCGGCCCGCCTCCAACCTACCGTACCGGTGTAGGAGAGTCGATCGAAGGTCAGCCAGCTTACTACCCGCCCGAAAAGCGGTGAAGCAACAGGACTATAGTACTTTGTTGACCGCAGGATTTTATGAGGAACGAGGTTATGATATATGGCTACTGGCACCATGTATGGAGGCGGTGAGCGAGCGGTCAGGCGTCTAGACTCTTTCTGTAGACTTTGTGTCGTTTTCGCCCTCTGTCACGCCCACCGTCAATTCTTACAATGATATACACGCTCGTCCTCGATGGCATTGTTTCACAAACTTGAGTATATATTCCCGCCAGTTTTTCAGCGTTGCGCTTGTGGTATTGCGTACCAGCCCACCGCTTTATTCATCAAATTGCATAACACATAGCAATCGCTCCGACTTGCACAGAACGTTACTCTCATCGGAACCTCGCCATACTTTCTCAATGTCTCGGCTTATACTATCCGCAGCGACTAGCACCCATACCATTCACCACACCCTAAGCGTTACTGCATACGTTGCACGGCTCTTAACACCGAAGACAACTGATCACCGGCAAAGGCTATCTAAAGTTTGTCTATGCATGCAAGATGATCGGTCGCATAAAGGTACGTCATGGGCGACTTGCCTGTTCCAAACCTACAACTCAAAGATCCTAGAGGCGCAGGCGCAGGACAACTTGCAGGCGGCCAGACCGCACAATGAGTGGGTTTCTATGCATCAGAGATTGAACGCTTTCTCATAGTCAGGTCGGGATTACCTGGTCTACTCCAAAGCATGGGAGGGCTGGCTATCCATCGGGGGTGGCATTGTACGAGAGTGGTTCGTGTTAGAGGCTGTGACGAGTGCGGTCTTTATGGAACTGGAGGGAAATGAGAGAGTGAATGACTGGCTGGCGCACAATGCCATCTGACACCACCCACCAGAGCTGTGACGAACGCTTCAGCATACCATGGTCCTCCCCGCTGTGACGACCCTGGCACTCGCCCAGAAACAGGGCCGTCATGTGTCGCACCGTTCATACAATGCTATCATGCCAATCACACCCCAACATCACATCTACGGCCATTGTTCACAGTGGAGGCACGGTCCGCACCCCTCCGTCACCTATTGTCCATGTTCCATGTTATATGTAGATCCTTGTCTATTTCTCCGATGCACCGCCGTTGAGATCTGATACAATGTTCGCTAAAGCCCGTCCGCTGAAAGATCTGTGTGCAACGTTTTACCGTTCCAGCCAGGGATATGCATGTGCAGGTTATCTGGACATCACCAGCATCGTGAGATGGGCCGTTTGCGGTGTTGCATGCGCATGCGAAAGCGGATACGGGTCGGAGAAGGGCGATCAGTGATACCGCCGAACGGAGTTTAACGTTTCCTGGTAGCAAAAGGTGAAGAATAATTGTGGGGAACCAAAAAAAAAAGGTCTAGGTCGGCATTATTGACGTGGCATGACGATTGCTCCGCCTCATTATTTGCTCCAGCGTGCGATATTGCGGTGGGCCTGAAATAGAGGCTCAAATGCTACTACAGACCAGGGGGGGTGGCACGACAACATTGTCCTCTGCGGTGCGATGACATGCTGATATGCAGCCAATAATTGTGGGTCTGGCAGTCGTCCTCCTGGTCTGCTTGTTGCTTGCAAGGTGCAGGCCAAATACGGCGAGACGCTTCAAATTACGAGATGAAATGGGAGAGAGTTCATCACACATGACCATTGCCAAACCCACATGCAAGCAGGCCCTGCGCGATCATCTGCGTGGCGGGCGTCGCACGTGTTGCCTCTCAGCCCCAACGGATTGTGCACACGACGGTTTGATGACTTAGACCGTGTCCACATGCCTTGACTTCGTTGGATATGTGAAGCCTCAGGATCTTCATTGGTGTCGTGTACACGGGCGGCCATCGCACGCCGTGTGGAGGGTTTTCCGGAGAAGCTGGGGCTTGGTTGAGATGGGTAGTGTGCCCCCCACCACGAGAGCAAGACTTTAGACCATTGCAGGGCAGAGTGGACGGGAAAACCATAGGCGACAGCCCAATAGAAGGAAGAGTAGGATACAAAAGCAAGATGGACCCTCGCAAGTGTAGATTCTGTGAATAAAACCTATTCAAATTGGTCTTTGCTTTCCGTGCAACTGTTCCAATCTTCTCGAGATCTCGTTTCTTGACCTTGAATATCGCTCCTATCCCCAACTCATTGCTCAGGAGGAAAGAAGACACCTGCACGAAGGGAGAAAAAAAAATGATCTTCTTCATCGAAGCCTTCAGCGTCCTTCTCATTACCGGCCTTAAGCTCACAGCTCTAGGATTGGCATTCAAATGGATGGCACGGTACTAGATCAAGAAATTGCAACACATGTACCATGCTTTTCCCCCACAAGCTCGCACCAGTTGGGAAGCGTACGCTCATTCCGAATATCTTGACCAGCAAGACATGCTAGGAGACTTGCTGCCGCGAAAGCGACTTGAGGAGCGCGGTGCTCAGAACTGAAAAGATGAAAAGCCATCGTTACCAAACGCCAGATGACAGATTCGACGCAACTTTTTGTGTTTTTTTTAGATAAGAACGCAATCCGACAACAGCCATACGCGATACACGCGCGATTGCAAAGTCGTAACAAAAAAAAATTGAATCCGACGGGCAAACTGGTGTGATAGCCCCGCTATATGGTGCGAGTCGAATGAGATGGTGGAATTACCCCGCATCCAACCACCACTCCCCTACCGGTATCCCATTGCCTTTCTTCGGCTCTCACAGGCGCCCTTTCATAGCAAAAGAGAAAGAATACCAGAAAGAAAAGAAGACTGAATTAGCAATACCCCTACCGAAAAATAATAATAATAACCAATTACCTTCTAAGCCTTCTTTCTGCTCTTCTTTCTCCTCTGGCGCCTTTATCATTCAAGTGGGGCCAAGCAAAACAATGGCGGAGACATTTACAGAGATTCCAATCCTGCCCCTCTCGCAGGCCCTCGATCCAGCAACGAAGCCAAAGTTCCTGGCAGACCTGCGGGCCGCGCTGCTCAATGTCGGGTTTCTGTACCTCAGCGAGACGGGGCTTCCCGCGCAGTTGGTTCAAGAGGTAATCACCGAATGCCGAGGGTTTTTTGAAAAGTTGCCTTGGGAGGAGAAGGAGGCGATTGAGATGAAGAACCAGAAGAGCTTTCTGGGATGGAGTCGAGTAAGTAATTTGGAAACTTTTTTTTTTCTTATGAAGTTCCTTTTTTTTTTGCGCTGTGTTGTTGATTTGTCTGAGAGTTTTGGTGGGGAAGAAGAGTTGGAGTGAGGGATAAACAGTAGGGAATGGTCTATTACGGTCTATCGCTATTGGTACAACAAATGCGCTGGTAAAAGATGCAAAATAATACTACAAGCAAAAGGCGGAAACCCTGGGGAAAAGAAAAGACAAGAAACCTCGACCGTTCAACCGTAAAATGCAAGAGTTTGCCAACCCACGCTCCAAGATAATCCGCCTGTCCATCCCAAAAAGGAAATAATAAAAAAGAGCCTGGTAGTATCCAAAATATGTGTACGGGGAGAAAATGAAATTCGTAATAAACGACCGTGTGGCATTGCCGCCGCTTCGCTGGCTTCTCTTGCCATTATTTTTTTTTCTCCTCCTCTTGTCTTTTCTATGAGGTTTTATAATGATGATGCAGAATGATTCTAATCAAGTGTAAAGCTCGATAATGAAACAACAGCGTTCAATCCAGATCATCGCGAACAGCTGGATTTGTCAACACCACACCCAGTACCAGGGCCTGAAGCACCCTTGTATCACAACCTTCTTGCGCCAAACCAATGGCCGTCGACAAAATACCTGCCCAGGTTCCGGCCAGTGTACGAGGAGTACATGCGGCGCATGTCTCAGATTTCGACTCTCTTCACGTCTCTAATAGCCGAGGCAATAGGGCTGGCGCCCGATGCATTTTCTAGATTCTTTGACGAGGACCAGCAGCACAAACTCAAGATTGTGCGGTACCCTGAAGTCGATGTGCCGGAATTGGGTGCCGGCGCGAGCGAGATTGACAAGAAGAAGTGGGAGATTAAACGGCAAGGCGTCGGACCGCACAAGGACAGTATGTTGACGAGCTATCTGCTGCAAGCGAGTAATCAGGTCGGACTGCAGGCACAGAATGCAAAGGGGCAATGGATAGATTGCAAGCCACTTGACGGAACGCTCGTGGTAGCAATTGGACAAGGCATGGAGGCGCTGACAGACGGCGTGTGTGCATCAACGACACATCGTGTCTTGAGCCCACGGAAAGGCGAGGGGGCACGGTACTCTGTTCCGTTCTTCCAGGGCGTGAGCTACGACGCGAGATTTGAGGCCATGGACGTGCCGGGGCCAGTATTGAAGCTGCGGGATGAGGCGCGCGAGGGACGGAATGATGATGTGGAGTTTACTTTCGTGAAGGGCCGATGGGGCCACCTCGGCGAGGCGACGCTCATGAACCGCGTCAAATCTCACCCGGATGTGGGGGAACGCTGGTATCCGGAGTTGCTCAAGCAGATTCGCGCGCAACAGGCGGCAGCAGCAGCAGTAGGAGTAGGAGTAGTAGAAGCAGTACCAGCAGCAGTAGCAGTCAAGGCAGTGTAAAGGTTAGTCGAGTGTGGGTAGACGCGTGTGCGGCAGACGAGTAGAATAGCACAAACTCTGTGGCTCTCTGCCCTTCTGGCTCTGGCTCTGGCGCTGGCTCTGGCTCTGAAACCGGGCAGACCAACTCTCGGTGTGACTCTTCTCCCCAAGCAGTGGCAGCAAACCCACGATGAGGCACTGGTCAGGCAGAGGGAAATGGTGCCATGGACGACGATGCGGTGAGCTGAAATCCCGCTTGACAAGCCCGAATGCGGAAGGGCAAGCCCAAGGCGGCATACGAACGGGCCAGCAGGAGCGACCGGGATGTGATTGGCGTCACAGCCTCCGGGGACATGGGCCCGGAAGAGCGGAACGTGCACCAGCCCAGCTTGGGCCAATTTTCTTGCTGCTGGGATATTTCTGCTGGCCTCGGCGTTTCGGAGCCATTGAGGTATGCCCCGGGTGCCTGTAGCCGGCGCACGAGGCCAGCCAACTGGAAACAACCCGTCCAGTGCAGCGCGTGCAAGTACATGTTGCAGTTGCTTGTACCAGATATCAAAGGGCGCGCGGGGCGGGTGACGGGCGGGCGTACGTGGCTGCAAAACTGTATTCTGCTATCGAACCATGTTTCATTGTTCTTCTAGGCTGCCAGGGCTTTCTAACCTTTTGCTTGCCCCCCCCCCGATCGCTCAAACTTTCAGCTGCGCTTGTGCGGCGGCAAATGCGTGCGAGTGGATCCCGCTCTCGCTCTCTCGCTCTCGGTGTCGGGGGGCTTCGGTTGTTTGCCCGCTTCGGCACTAGCCCGCTCGATCTCGGAGACGTTCGACTTTTGATGGCTCTTCGTATGATCCGCGGAACCTTCCACCCCCCTCATGACGATCCAAGCGTCCCAAAATCCATCGAGTGGCTGCGCCTCCTAACCCGTCCCAAGCGGACCTTTCTGCCGGTCCATTTCAACCAATCCCGCCGCGGCACACCACACGGCCCGTGCGTGGCGTTTCATTGCGCTTCATGCGAGTGCTGTGGCAGCAGGTCAAGGTTTGTCGAAGCGCTTTGGAACATATGGCATGGTTTGATCTAGAATAATGGTCGAGGTACAGCCATTGGTCCTTTGGCTAGGCCGTCCAAGTATCCCGTCTTCCTTGAACATGGCATCCGCTGCTGGGGGCACACCAAAAAATAAGCCAAAACTTGCGCCGTCCAACACGGGGTGCCGTGTCTGATGATTTGCAGGATGCGCGCAACAGCTTCTGGAAGAAGGAACCCCCTTGCTCTCGACGTTGCCGGGAGCCCTCGAGCGACGTTCCACAAGTGGAGATTTTCTCCACCGAAGGATTGCCATGCCTGCACCCTGTCAACGGCTCGTGGCCGCGAGAGATTGCGTATGCGTCCCAATACTACACTCTCAGTGCTCGACCTTCATGTTGGGCTGCATATGGTACATGATGTGCTGCCCCTGCTCGTTCATCATCTGCGTCTGAGCATGCTGGGGGTGCTGCATCATGGGCATCTGCTCAGCATGGCTGACCGACGGAGCGTAGCCTTGTTGTGGAACTACCGGGTAGGACGAGTACGGCGCTGAAGTCGGCTGTTGCTGGTGCTGAGGCGGGCCTTGACCTGGGGCAGACTGGTGGTGCATGGGCACGCTCATGTGTCGCTGATAGTCAGATGGGTGCGGCGAGTGGTGCGATGTTGGCGTGGCGTATCCCGACATTGCCATGGGCTGCGATGTGACCAATGAAGCAGTCTCGAGCGGATACGACATGGCGCGCGCATTGCTCTCCATGCCATATGGATTGGAATACGACATGTTTGAAGACTCAACCGCGTGGATGGAGGGATCCTGTACGGGCATGGAAACAGCATGGTGCTGGGGGTGATTTGGATGAGGGCTCCAACGGACAGATTCGTGGTGAGGAGCCTCTCCCATGGCAGGTGGCGTGTCAACGTGCGGCGAGGAAACGTGATGGGTGTACGTATGCTGCGGCTGCCAATGTCCCGGTTGGGAAACTGGCGTGGCTATTTCAGGAACCGAGTGAACGCTTCTGGCTGTTCCTGTTGACCCTCTCCGCGGCTGGCTGAGCATCTGAACGCGGTCACTGGGCGAAGGTGCACCTACAATCACTCAAGTTAGCCATGCTGCTTTGAAATCCCATCTGCTTCGAGAAGAGAGAAAAAAAAATTCATCGTTGTTGCCCTCGCCTCGCACCAAAAAGGGCAAGCGAGCGTTACAGATACTGCACGTCGCCTAATTGAGAAGCGAGGACAGGAGAATGGGAAATGAGCGATAAAATGTGACATATGGTGATCTCACGAAAAAGAGCTTCGGCTACACCAAAACGGTTGCGGCCCGAGACACCAAAAAGCAAAAAAACCGAGTTCACTCTCCACCGAGAAGTGGAACAACTGATCTGTGCTTTTTTTTTGGTCCTTGCTTGGAGGGAGGGGGGTGAGAGGGATAAACGGGATTTTGTCACATACCTGCGCCCTGCTCTGGAACTCCTAAAGCTGAGACGGCGTGGGATAGGCGTGCACGGAGTACTGCATTCTCTTGCTCAAGCTCCTCGTTTCTTCGGATGAGCTCCATCATCTTGGTGGACGAATTGGTGTCGAGTTGAGCATTGAGTTCGCGGACTTGGCGCTCGAGGGTGTCAATGTGGTCCTTGGTCCTCTGGCGAATGGCACGCTGTGCTTCTCGGTCATTTGCTCTTTTCCGCTCCAGTTGTGCAGCTGTGAGTGTAGTGACGCTGCGGGTGCCAGCTCTTGATGGACGCTTCTTGAGGCCAGGCGTTTGGTTCTTGGCTTCAGAGCCAGAAGAGTGGCCATCATAGGGCGGGGACTTCTTGGACTGGTCCATAAGAGGGGAGTGGTAGCTTGGGGTGTTCATGAAGTCGCTCCGGTAGGCGATGGGATCACGGTAGTGGAGTATCGAAGTCATCGAGGATCCGCGAGGGGCGGTGAGAGTATAGGCGATGTCGAGGTTGCTGTGTCAGCGGGGACCCAAAACAATGGCGGCCCAAGCGTTTTGGCAATATCAATGGTATGCTTGTGGGCCAGAGAGAGGAATGTCCCAGGCTCCAGCAATTGGGGGGGTTTTCTCGGAGGTTGGAATGGAGGAATGTAGGATGTGTGCGGATGCCCGCGGGAGGATATGGTGAAGGTGAAGGGGGGATTAACAAAGATTATAGTGCAAGACAGGGACGTCGAAGCAGAATGGTGAAAAGACAGGCACCAACGGAGCAAAAGATGGCTGGCATGAGCGCCTATAACCTGATAGCAGGTATGATGAATAGCGTATTTCGCGCCCATGCTTGACCCTGGACTAGTGCCTCCGTTTGATCCTGGCCCTTGTAGGAGCCACACAACGTGGGTTCTGGGGAAATGGTTTCACGTTAGCTCCTACGGTAGTCACCTTTGAGGCTTGGTGCCTGCACAGTGCTGAGCCTACAGCTCGTGATGGTGGGCGGGCAAAAGACCCTTTGCACGATTAACTCTTCAACGGTGGTGGTGGCAGAAGCCTGACGGGGCCACTGGCTGGGCTTGGGTAGCTGCCAAATAATGGCTCTCTTCCAGAAGAGCACTATGGGCTCTAGCCTGGAAGCTTTGCACCACTAATTGGTAGCCATGGCCGAGTGCCTGCGCAACCTCCCCTCGGTCCACCTTACCTCGACAGCACGGAGGGGCGCCGTGGCTCGACCAGGAAGGTTTGTGGGAACCGCGTAAGCGGAACCCTCGTTCCTTTGATGTCGCCATGTGGCCATGTTCGCCTCCACCGTCGGAGCGTAGCGAAGAATGAGGGATACAAGTCCAGCGGCGGCGGCGGCCAAATTTGTGACGTTTGAAGAGAGCGCATGGGGCAGGCCCATGCAGGCGTGGTGAAGAGAGGGCGGGTGAAGCGATACCGGGATGCAGCCGGCGTGTGTGAAGGAGAGACGAGCAAGCAGCCCTCCGTCTCTGCGTTGCCTCCCCGACCGCCAAGCAGGTCAGCACGTTCTGCACGTGGAGACCCTGCAAAATTTAGCCCGACTGCGCGCAGGGGCCTCAAACTCTCCTGCCATGGCTACTACCGTCCCGACCAGTCGACCACGGCTTGCAGGGCGCCTGGGCACACATTCAGCGACGTGATTGCTACCTTGCTACCTCGTTGTGGATCAGGTCCCATATTGCTTGCAACAACAGGATGCAGCCTGGACAGCAGCGTCGATCATATCGCCAGGGCCAGGATGCTTTCCGCTCGCTTTCTCGCTGCTGTTCGGTCGAGCCAGCAAAGCACAGTCTGCGAGCAGACGGCCTTCTCCCGTGGCGGTCCGCCTTCTCATCACCCTGTGCTTGCCAATGCCATCCTTACCGTGCCCACGACGGCATGTTCCTGCTCGTACAGCCACTTGCGAGTGCGAGATGCCCTGAGGTCACCGTGGGCGTCGTCGCGCTGTGAGGGCGTTTCAAGCAGCGTGCTGGGCATGCATGCATCTTCACCGCACTTGCGTCCTGCACGCCGGCACGTGGATGGCCACCATAGCAGGCTTCTTGTGCCACCCTGTTGGACATATGCAAGATGAGCTCAAGCATGGGCCACACCGTCTGTGATGCGCTCATTCAGGCAGCGGCACGAGGAAGCCTCATGGGCTTTTTTGGTGGCTGTAGCTCCGTGCGCATCCTAGACTGGCACTTTTTCGCTTGAGCAAATGGCAGCCGCCTAGGGGGGGGGGGGGAGAAGGGAGAATGGGTGGGCAGGCCAGTTCAATGTTATATCACGTCTCGTGATGGCCAGTAAATACTGATGGGCGTGACGAGTCCCCCTCCTCCCCACCCCCCTCCCCCCTGTCGAGGGATGATCTGCTTCTCTATCAAGCCATGTACTGCAACATTCGATAAAAGCAGAATTGTGGGCTGTTCACCGCTCGGGGTGCAGCTGCACGGCAAGTGAGGCTACATGTCTAGCGGGCGGAGAGCCAAGATCGATATTCTTAGTGCTTGCTCTGTTTCGCACGCCTGGTCAAGCACCTCCCGCCATCGACGAGGGGACTTGGCGTCGATATTGGACGAGAGGCATGTTTTTGGTCCGGTAACGCTAGGGCTAGCAGAGCTAACCAGCCGCCAGCCGCGAGCCGCGATGATGAGTGCGAGGCACAGCAGGAGCAGGGAAGAGGGGAAAAGGAGCGCGCTGGATTCTGCTAGGCAGAAAAAAAAACACGACAGAAGCAGAAAATCATGTTCGCAGCGAAGGGTTTCCGGGTTAGAAGTGGGGGGAAGGATTACGGACGCCGCACCTTTTCTGCACGCATGGCCCGTTGTAGTTAGCAGGAGCGTTACCCGACGTTGCGGAAGGGGTAAATCGTGATGTACATGAGACAAGGACAATTCTATTTGGTGCAAAGACATGGCGAAGTCTCCTCTGGCCTTCTCTGCTGCCTCAGGTTTCAGCAAAACCACGCCATGGTGTAGCGCCTCGCCCTCGTCTTGCTTGAATCCTTTGGCTCGCCTTCTAGCTCACTTCTGCGGCCACCAAGCAAGCCTTCTAGCGCAGCGTTAGTCACAATCATATTGCAAAGCTTCTAGCGTTTGTCTCTTGCTTTGGCCTAGGACGACTTCGGCCAAGAGGCTGTCCACATTGGGATAGCACCCGACACAGACACGCCACTCGCACAGTACGACATCTTGGACGTACGCTCCCATCGACTGTGGCGTTTCGGGGAGCGTTCCCCGCTTCACACACTGTAAACTTGCACACTGAAGATGCATTCCGTTCGAAGGAACCTGAACCCCCGACGCCCAACGTGACGACGAGAGCTACATGCCCCTGAAACGTTTGGCCATCATCAGGAAACCTAATTGCTGGTGCTACCCCACACATGCTGATCATGGCACCAAAACTCTCATCACACGGCTCTGGACTCGAGTATCAGTATCCGCCCGTGCAGGATCTCCAGCAAGCACACGCGCAAGCATCACGGCGCTTTGGTCCGGAGCCTCACTCCCGCTCTTTCCGCCCAGGATACCCAGGACCCAAGGAGGGTAAGGGGGGGCAAGGTGGCCGCACATGCAAGCTCCTGTGTGGCCACTTGCGAAAAGCATCTTGATTGAAGGTTTTGTCGAGGCCAGTGCTGCGTTGTCGGTGGCCGACTTACTCGCAACGCAAAATGTCCTGCGCTGCTGGGCGATGGCGGCTGCATGCCACTGCTTAGCTCCACCGATCCCAAGGGTCCTGGGTCTCAAGGAAACCATGGCGAGATTAACGTCCGTTCGCATTGCGCAAGAGGAAACGCGGACCAGCTGCTGCCCGAAGTCGAGCGCTTCTCTCGTCCACGCCCCGGCAAGTCATAGCAAAGCTCTGGCTGTCCGACCTCCAGCCAACAGTGCCGCTCCCAAGACATTGTGCTGGCTTGCCTTCGCTACCAAACTTTGGAACGCTGCATCCTGATGAGCAAGCTTGAAATATCCGATATTTTACCATAGTGAACCCAAAAGCCAGTCCAAAAACCGCCCTTTTCCGCTTCTAGTGCCCTCGAGCAGCAGCGGGGAGGTGGCCACGAGGTCCTGGCCTGAAACATGCAGGCAAACTTTAAACTTTGCGGGACCCACAGGCGAGCACCCAGCATGTATCCACCCACACCACTTCCCTCCCCCCCCCCTCCCCCCAAATCCATCTCTCGCCCGCCCGATTCTTACGAATCATACACCAACCTGCGCCGTCTTCTTGCGCCATCTCGATTTTCTTCGGTAGAGATTCTAGTCTGCAGCTAGAAGACAGCTGAGAAGGAGGGATGTGGCCACCGTGACCGTTCACGGCAAATGCAGTCATTCGGTTCCATCTGCGCGACACACGCCCCCCCCCCCCCAACTGCAGAGATGTCAGCGCTGACGTTTGGGGCCCTGTGCCTGTTGCGTGGTTCTTTGAGGCTACTGTGTAGGTGGCGTATCGAGTGCAGTGCAAAACAAAAAATTCACCGCAAACGAGTGGTTGGGAATGCACACCGGTCTCATATTATTTCGCAGCAATGACACCGCAGCGCCGAAATGACTGCAACATGGCTTTTTGGGCACCAGCGCGTCGTCACTCCCGACTCCCCATCACCGATAATGAGGAATGGTATTGAGATGGGATCGTCGGCTTCAATATCGCGAAGCTGAGGCGGGAAATGCGCCACCATCCTTACCCCAGAATGGCGCAATGCTCCGGGTCTATACAGATCTAAACGAAGACGGCTTGGTGTTGAGAGTAAAAGAAGGGTCGTCAAATGCACACTAGAAAGATTGCTCCAAGCCCCCCGTCCCCCCTCCACCATGACGTCCCATGCCTTCTGCCTTGTGCCTTGTGCATCTCCGCGCAAACTTCCATGCGCCACCACTTCTCCGTGCTTCTACTCCTTTTTGATGAACTTTCCGAAAATCTTCGAAATCTCGCGCGCGCTCTTCTTGGGGTGCCGCTGTTGCCCGCCCGCGTAGTCTACAAATGTCACGCCGAAGCGTGTCGTGTACCCCTCGGCCCACTCAAAGTTGCTGCAGGTACACGGTTAGCGTCGTCTCCCACAAAATGTACCAAGTGGGCTATGTTTGAAGCTAGGAAAGACGATCAAACCGCCGCATGAGGAAATACATCCTGGCGAGCGGACCATCTCTATCCGATATCTCCTCGGAAAGCGTCATCACGACGTTGGTTTGGGTTCAAACGGTAAATAAAGAAAACTTGCGTGAACGTACTCCATGAGACTCCAGGCAGAGTAACCCCTGACATCCACTCCGTCGAGGGTATGAGCGTCGGCCAGCGCGGCAATGTATCCCCTAAAGTATTCGCAACGGAACTCATCGTCCAAGAGCTGCTCCAGAGGGAGCTCGTTCTCGCCCTTCAAGCTGGTTCCGTTCTCGGTCACGTAGAAGGTTGGGCCACCATAGCGGTCGCTGAGCCACTTGATCAGCTTCCTGAAGCCCAAGGGCATTGGCCTCAACCACACAGACTGTGTCTCTGGGCCGATCCACTCGCCCTTCTTGTTCTGGTAGAGAATGTCCAGATTGCCAACATGATCGTCGAGCTCAGCCTCGCCCTCCTTGTGTCTAATGTAATTCGCACAATAGTGATTCATGCCGTAGAAGTCGTTACTGCCCTTGACTAATGCAGCCTCTTCCGCCGTGAACTCTGGCAGTCTATCGCCGAGCTGCTTACGCATCGAGTCTGGGTACTTGCCGAAGTACACTGGGTCGCCGAACCAGCAGATTGCGAACTCAATTTTGCGGTCGCAGGCTTCGCGGTCCTGCGGATCTTCCGGGTCCCACGGCTCAGTCCAGTCACCTAAGTGATGTCAGCAACCTTTTCATGTTCCCGCACTCGCACTTGAGGTCAGTTTCGTCTGCCCCTGCATGAGGCTGACTACCGCAGGGACGCCAGAAAGGCTTTTGTGGAATACGAGTATCCACGTGGTTGTGTTCGCTTACCATTGAGCGTAATCCCAATCTGGCCACCATCCCTCGCCTTGAAATCCTCACGGTAGGCTTTGACTGCCGCACCATGGGCGATGAGAAGAGAGTGCCCCACTATCCACGGCTCCCGAGAGCTATCACCCTCTGCACTCTTGCTCCTGTCGCTGCAGCGACCGGGAGCGAACAGCCCGGTACCGTAGCCAAGAATGGAACTGCACCATGGCTCGTTGAAGGTGATCCAGAACTTTACCTTGGAACCAAAGGCCTTGTAACACACTCTCGCATAGTTCTCAAAATCCTTGACAAACTCGTCCTTGTTTAGCATGCCTCCATAGCGCTTGTGCAAGTTGTCGGGTAGATCCCAGTGAAACAGCGTGATCAAGGGCTCGATGCCGGCTGCACGAAGGTCGTCGACAAACTTGACATAGTGCTGGATGCCTTTCTCATTGACCGGATCATTGCGGCCGCCGAGAGGTATGATACGAGACCACGACAGCGAGAAGCGGTACGACTTTGCACCGAGCTCCTTCAAAAGCGCCACATCCTCAGCGGTACGATGGTAGGAGTCGCAGGCCACGTCGCCGGAGTCTCCACCGGCGATCTTGCCTTCAATGCGGCAAAAGGTATCCCAAATAGAATCAGCGCGGCCATCTTCATGCGGTGCGCCTTCAATTTGGTAGCTGTAGACTCAAAGCTCAGTACGTGACAGCAGGTGGCCTCGTTGAGCATTATGGCGGGGTACTGCGTGGAGAAGTGTTGGAGATGACGAACCTTGCTGTTGCAAAACCCCACAGAAAATCTTTGGGGAGGTATGACTGCGACATTGTGGGCGTTCTTGACGGGCAATCTGGTGTCAGGGCGCTATCTACTGACAGCAGTATGGTGTGGAAGCAGATTGCAGCCGTGGGCAGCTATACTTCATATACTGGGACGGATCCATGGATGTGTTGGCTACGGAGAGCGTCCCGCCGTAACCGTGTCTACGCGTTGACAAGACCGTAACAGACGCGGAGTAAGACACTTGGGGCTTTTGGTAAGGCTCAGTTGATCCTAACCGGGCTGATGTCAATTTCTCCGTGCCCTCAATGGCTCACTCATCGACAACCCCGCTCATAGTCACCATCACTCGAGGTTGTTGCTTGAGCGCACCTGACGAAGCTACACTTTTGCGTCGATTCTGCCCCCACAGGGTTCACGATGACCGAGGCGGTCAGTGGAGCTGCGGGCCGTCGATTCAGCCTGCCTTTAACCTAGGCGTGGCGCGGCGAGCGTGTTGGATTTGGAGGTTTGTAGTCGACGCATGGCGGGGCATCAAGCAAGTTCAGGCGAGCCATCTAACCTTCCGACCGCTGACGTCGTGTACAATGGAATGCTGAAGGTCGTTCCTCTGTCGCTCATTCGCGAGTGTCGGAGTTGATGACAGTCCACAACGGCAAACGTCGGAAAGGTTGCTTTTGGTGTTTTGGTAGCTGTGGAGAAAGAGCGCCGCCGCACCTTAGAGCCTACGCTATACCCTGTGGAGAAGAGCTTCCGGAGTGACAGTACTGCCCCTCACGAGAAGAGCAACAATCTTTCGTCGGAACCACGTCTTTCCTCGACATAACAGCGGCGCATCAGAGCATATATAATGAGGCAGATCATGAGAGCTGGAAGGCCATGTTGAAGCATTGAGTCGACTGAGAATTCCCCGTTTGACCCTCATCCGTAATGCTTTCTACACTTCGAACCATCCGATCTCCTACCAGACGCCTATCTGTGCAACTGCGCACGGCGGCAACACAGGCCCAGAAACGCGCCGGCGACATTTCAGATGCATTCGCCTCGCTCTCCGGGCAAAAGTTCGAACCTCTCACCCCAGAGTATGCCCACCTTAAAGGTCGCCTGATCCGCGGTCACGAAAACGAGGTACGCGAGTCTTGGGAACGGCTACTTCGGCATCTGCGGGAAGAGATCCCGCTCATTGTCGAGCTCGGCAGCAAGGTCATTCCTGAGATCGACTTCAAGGACCTTGATAATGCCCCCGAGGCATTCAACAATGATTTCAGGAAAAGAGGCGTAGCTGTTGTGAGGGGCGTTGTCCCCGAGCAAGACGTGTTGCAATGGAAGGAAGAATTGAGAGAGTACATTCGACAGAACCCCCAGACGAAGGGTAGGATCTTCACAATGCACTGAAAGAACCACGACTGACTAATAATCAGCCTTCCCGGCCGACAACCCACAAGTCTTCGAGCTGTACTGGTCGCGAATTCAGCTCCTTGCACGCGGTAATCCGAATCTTCTGAAGACACATCGCTTTCTGATGTCATACTGGCATAGCACGAATCCACATGCCCCTTTATCCACACAGCACCCGATCAGCTACGCCGATCGCCTGCGGATGCGCTTGCCAGGGGACGCCAAATTTGCATTGGGGCCACACGTGGATGGCGGGAGCGTAGAACGCTGGGACGAGCGTGGATACGGCCTAGGCAAGGTATATGATTCGATCTGGAAAGGAAAATGGGAGGACTTTGATCCATGGGAGGCCAGTTGCCGACTACCGGTTGTATCAGACCTCCACCAAGGCGTAGGAGCGTGTAGTGCATTCCGCATGTTCCAAGGCTGGTTATCACTCTCCACAACGGGCCCATTCGAGGGCACTCTACTCGTCAATCCACTCTTGGCCAAGGCAACTGCTTATTACCTCCTCCGACCATTTTTCTCGCCAAAACGCGGTGTCGATCCTGGTGCGCAAACGGCTTCGGAAGCTGTCTCCAATTCAGCGGATTTCCTCGCCTCGGACAACTGGGAAATGGACACGACGCCCTCACCTTGGGTCCATGGCGCAACCCCAGGACACGGACAGGAGCTCTCGCATCTCCTTCATCCCCACCTCAATCTACAAAAGTCCATGATTCATATGCCAAAAGTAAGACCTGGTGACTATGTAGCCTGGCACTGTGACACTATCCACTCCGTCGACAAGACGCATGCAGGCAAATCGGATTCTAGCGTACTGTACATTCCCGCCTGCCCCATGACAGAAGACAACGCACAATATCTAGCTCGCCAGCGCGAGACCTTCGTCAATGGAACTCCCAGCCCCGACTTTGGTGGCGGCATCGGCGAAAGTGAACACGTGGGACGCATCACGGCCGAAGATATGCCCGAATTGGTTGGCGACGAAGGCTGCAGAGCCATGGGACTGAAGGAATGGGATAGCGATGCTGCGGGTCTGAGTCCTGGCGAAAGAGTGATACTAGACAGAGCGAACAAGATTCTGGGATTCTACGATTAAAAGAAAGAAAGAAAGAAACAACTGGCGCAATCCACTCATGTAGCAAAAATGTGCATATTGACTTTAGCGTGTTTATATAGTTTTGTGTGTTACATGTAAGAAAAATTGTAATGCCAGATGTATTCAATCGTTATCCATCATAGTCCTATAGTATTGCTCCCGCTGACTTTGTTCTAATTCAATAAGTTTAATTACAACTGTGCTGCATTCCCGATATTACAGACTTTGATAGACCTGGAAAAGACCATGTGCCTCTGAATTGCTTCCTCTGTCAAGCATTACGAATACAGCGAGCGATCTAGGCACAACATCTCAAGTTTCAACAACATCTTCTTGGATTACCCTCAGAGTCGATGTTGGTTGCCGGATATTGTACGAAATAGTGTTCTTCCGTTTACCATGTAAGACTACATACCCCATCTTAGAGAGACTGACACGCTCTATATTTATCTCGCAGCGCCCTCGTTTCTGTCAATGAAGCTCAATAGGCACGGTAAATCATGCTTTTTGTAAATTTTTTGGTCATTATTCAAGTAAATTGAAGCCAGTGGTTTACTTTTGCTAATGTTGAAGCGCGTAGCATTTTGTAAGTCGACAATATCTTATGGATCATAAGTGTCGTAATCAACGTAATCTCTGCTATATTCGCAGATTCCAAGAATTCAATCGTAGAATTCATATAATAATGGATTATAAAATTGCGCATGCTAACAGAATTGTTGGAGGTCCGGAGGCTCTCGCCCTCTACGCGCCGAAAATGAGGATGTAGTACTCAAGACGCATTGAATATTACAAGGCTCGAATAATAGTTCACTCGTTTTCAGAGCTGAATATGGCGGAGGGGTGGAAAAATAACTCTTGTATTAATTCGTTGCATAGCAGCAGAGAGTCAATTACTTAAAATGGTGTAGACCAAGTCCATTCCTTCAAATGATTCGATGAACGAATCTTTCACGGCACAATGACCAACGTAGTTGAAGCAATGTCTGGGTTTGTACATCTCGCCCGTTTCCGCTACTGTTGAGTATTCGCTGTGCTCTATGCTATTGTGTTGTATTCCGTGAGATTGGTATTGAAATCACATTGTTAAAATTAGCATCTTAGTTACCATGTATCTAGCAGTATGCTGTTCTTGTCCTAGAGACTCCATCTGAAATATGTCTTTGATCTCCACACTGGTTTTATACATGTGTTCATTCCCGTCAGCTCGTCCTACAATAGAATGGTATAGCCGGTGGTGTGTCTCTCCTAAGACTTTCCTAAATTAAAAGTTCATCTCAAGAGATACAATACGCATTTCGGAAATACATGTCAAATCTGTACCATAAATTTCTAGGTGAGGCTGCGAGGCTCTGTCAAAGTATCAGGGATCAAAGCAATACTTCTATTGATGTTGGCAATACAAACTCCCAAAAGTACAGTGTTTCTAGCCCCAAGACTTTTGGGTAAGAATTACAGTGCTATTGGGTTACTGCCTTCTTCAGATGGATTGGGAAAATTGATGTGCCTGGTTATCTTGATGCAGTCCCGTTAGGAGTCTTCATTTTGTGTGCTTGGGATCATATCAATCAGGTTCATCATTCATTTTTAGAGCTGAAATTAGGAGACACAAGCAGCTTTTCGTGATCGTTACATTTAAAGTCATGATAAGATTATGTCTTACTAGTTCGATTACATTACATTATGTCATGGCTGGAAACCTCGCCCTACTTCTCAGGCGGGTAGACTACAATGCGGTCAATATCGGCGCCCTTGAAGTCCTTGTTGTTGTTCAATCCGCCAATGGTAATCGTGTTGTTTCGGCCCTTCTCAAGGTTGAGTTGAAGTGGGGTGCTGAGGATAATTCCCTTGTGTGTGTCCCTCTGGTACAGTGTCTGGAGCTCTTCGACCTTGTTGTTAACAATGACGCTGGAGATACGGCGCAACTGCCATGTTCCGTTGATTCGATCGGGTGTGCCTCCCGGTTGGTCACCGAAACCCATGTCATCCGTGTTCTGGTAGTAGAAGGAAACCCATTGTGGCTTGCCAGTGCCTTCGATACCGGAGAAGGTGACCTTGCTGTCGTTGCCGTAGATACCAGTGACAATTACGCCATGGCTGCCGAAATTGGCCTCCTGCTTGAAGGCATTTCCTGTGGTCGTAGCATCTTTGCCGTAATAGGTCTTACCCTTGATGGGCGTCACCTCACCGGTCTTGACGTTCAAGTCGTAAACATCATGCCACTTGACTTCGAGAGACTTCTTCTTCTCGTCGATCTCAATAGGCAGCCAGATGTATCGAGACTCCCACAAGGAGATGGAATCCCACTGATCACCCAAGTATAGGTAGGTGGTCTTCTTGGTGCCGTTGATACGAAGCGAGAAACCAGACTGGGAGTTGAAAGTACGGGTGTTCAAAGGAGAAACGATAAAGGGCTGCGACCAAGGTCCAGCCAGTGAGTCTGCGCGGAATGCAACAACGTCTTCGACGAGTCAGTAGCTATACGAATATCATTCGCCTGGTTTGAACTTACTGTTGGGCCTGTAGCCAGTCTTGTGGCTCATAAGCGCAAAGTAGCTCTTGTCTGTTTGGAGGATTGTTGGTGCCTCAAGATCATACTTGTCGAATCGATGGACAACCTTCTCAAGATCGGTGATGTTTTCGTTGAAAGAAGTGAGGTACACATCACGACCTTCTCTGCGATCGCCATTTGAATAGAGCGAGTACGCGCGCCCATCCTTTTGGTCAACGAAAAGACCGAAGTCCTGAGACCAATTTCCGAGCGGTGCAATGGCATCGACGTAAGTGTATGGCCCAGTGATGTTGTCGGACTGGGCGAAACCCTGGAGGAGTTCACCGTATGTGGAATTGTCGGCGTGCCACCACATCTAATGCAGAGTTAGTAAGTTTTCTCGTCAACGTCGGCTGCAGTACGTACGTGATACTTTCCAGTGCCCTTGCTGTACACCACTTTCGGCCTCTGGATGATGTCCTCCTTGGAGATGTGAGGGTGGCCTTCAATTGGCTCTAAAGCTTGACCATGGTGCTCCCATGTTGCGAGATCATCCGAACTGTATACACTGACACCACCACCCTCAACCTGACCCTGGATCTTGTACTCGCCGAACAAGAAGAACTTGCCCGTCTCGTGGTCAACTGTGACGCCACCAGCATGCGCATTAACCAGATTTCCTGCTGTGTCTCTCCAGCGTGCCCCGGGAACAATCCATTTGGCAGAGACAGTTGATGCAGCTAGCAACAGCTTTGAGGAAGTCGAAAGGAAACCCATTGCGTTGTTTTTGGAGAACGAGCTGGGGATACAAACATTTTTTTTGTCACGGTTACTGTACTTCATATAGCCTGGATGCAGCAGCATGGATGTTTACCGGCCAAGCCACCCCCGGGGGTCATTCGCCCGAACTTCAGGAACAGCTGCCTTGTATATCGTGATGCGGGGCTCCACATCTTTTTCCGGATATGATGAACGTATTTCTCCAGGTTTTCTGGCTACGCTATTGCCGCTTTGCGGCCTGGTGGATTCGGTCATCGGGAAAACCAAGATGACAAGCCGCTCGCCAGGAAGAGGGGGCGCAGAACCCAGCACGCGTTGCGCGGAGGATACTCGAAGAAGCAATCGACCCGGGCTTTGATGAAAATATCGTAATGAAGTCGACATGGGCCAAGAAGGATTGCATTCTCGACGGTGAGAGCAGGCAGGGTGAAGCTTGCACGTATCATACTTGTAAAGTGAGGTGGCGTCATTAGTCCCAGAAGCCTGGAAGCCACTAGCGCCGTCTTTTCTTTTGTACTTCCATTGAACCGGCTACTCCATTCGTGTAGATATAACTAACTCTCCTCTAATGTCGACGGGAGATTGTTGCCGTCAGCGACGTTTGTCGACAAACGGTGCTCCATGTAACCGTCCTATTAATGGTTTGGTCTTTTTGAAGCTACGAATCGTCCTAGAAACGGCTTGCGACAGCGATAATTGTGAAGCGGCACGCACAAATTAGCCAAGCTACATACTCCCTGTGCAGCACATCGCAATGTTATTTTGTTCGACGTCGGTTCCATCCCACACCTCGGATAGCGTTACAACTGCTCCGATCGGGTCTGCTTGACACTCCTGGGAAATTGGGTCCCTTAATATACAAGTCATTCGAAGGCTTACATTCCGCTATGACAGTTCGAAAGGCAGCGAGAACGCTTCGTGAGGAGGCTGTAGCTGGTCACGAATCACTAACCTCCAGGTAGATATATAAATTGAATTATGGCCTTCACCGGACAGGTACATAAGACGGTACACCGGCAAATACCTCTCGATCAAAATGTATGCTCGACATTGAAGATAGCGACGCGTTGCTGAGACTCAGTTCCTAGCCCTAAGAATCTCCGGACTTATTTTAGCGGAACCGCAATTGTGCTGCCTATTGCTGTATCTTATTAGATTAGAGAAGATGAACAGCTGGTGATAGTATTCCACGAGCTGCCTTGAAGCCAATTCGTGAAGGCGACTATCAGGGCAGGGAGACGCGATTACTTCATCAAGTCCACGTGATGGTAGCTTCTGGCTGCTTGCATAAGCGCGCGACAGGACCATCCATCAATGCCGTAGGTCTTCTTCCAAAGGAAAAGGCTTGGACTGTTCAGATGAGAATGTCAGTATGAGAACTCTGTGGACTCTGACTGACTGTTGATGACTTCAATTTGACAGGGCTTTGCAAAGGCTAAACAATATTTGTACAACCCAGCTCCAAGATAAAAAAGACTTGTGCACTTTGCAAGGAACAATCACACGAACAGACAATAGAAGGTTGCTTGAACCACAATTGGGTCAACAATTGGTTGTCAATTAAGTATATACACTCAAAATATCTACAGTATGAAGAACATCTAAACGATTCTAACTCTATGCCTGATTACACTCTCAGCTGTACAGTGCGTACATTTAAAGGCACTGGGAGTAGTAAGCATTCTGCTTAGTGCAAGTTGCTCCACTGACGCAGGCAGTTGCGCCAGTGTAACCGCTTCCACCACATTGTCCCCACTTCTGAACGGTGCCGCTGCTGGAGTCCTTGGTCGCAGTCGCCGCGGCGGAGGTCTTGGTGCTGGTCTTGGTGGCAAGAGTGGTAGCCTTGGTGGAGGTGGCCTTCGCGGTGCTGGCAGCCTTGGTGGTCGAGGTCTTCGCGGTGGAGACGGGAGCAGCAGTAGGTTGGGCGCCTCCGCAAGTGGGGAGAACCGAAAGCTTACCCTGATCACCTCCGCAGTTGGCGTTGGTGTCAAGCTTCGAGCTGGAACCGCTGCCCTTGTTCACGCCCTTGTACTCGGCGCAGACCTTCTTTGTTGTACCGCACGATCCGCTGATGATGGCAGTGTCACCAAAGTTGCTGTTGATGCCAACAAGGTCGGAGGTCAAACCGAAGGCGCGGACGTTCTCGACGATAACGTTACGGGGGGACTTCTGCTCGTTGTTGGTGCAGTCACCGCACGAGCGGTAGAGCTTGCCGGCATTGACGACGGTGTAGTCGCGGATGGTAACAGTACCAGCACCGTTGTGCTGGACAACCTTGTCCTTGGCCTCCTGGGCACCGCCTCCAACGATGAGGGCGTTGCCAGTTCCGAGAACGGAGACAGCATCTTCGCACACATCCCTGAACCAGACATTGGTCAGAGTGCAGGAGCCTATGAAAACATCAGTACACTGAGCGCTTCAATTACACGACCGAAGCTCGGCCACAGATTCAAGTAACTTACCCAAGCAGTGAACTCCCTCGAGGGCGTTAGCTCCGATGATGACATTGGAAATGGATGCGCCATCGTTGAGGATGAAGACAGCACTGTCACTGCCAGTGTCGGCATCCGAGTCGCAGGGCCGTCCACGATCGAATTCCTTGTTGCCGAAGTCCTCGCTGCCAGTGATGTTGCTTGGTGCCGGGAGCGATACAATTTCACCAACACGAGTGGGGATGTTGAGGGTCTGAGCAGACGCGATGCTGGCGACAAGCGCGATGAGTGCGACTTGGGAGATCATGGTGAAGATACTCTGGGAGTGAATTGATATTTTGAAACCTGAGGTTCAAGAAATGAAGAGCAATAGATCTCCTGGATCAAGCAACGAAAATGTCAAAGAATGAATGTGAGTGAAGTGATACTTTGAAAAGCCCTGGAAGTACCCTTTCTCTTATACAAAGTCCAATATAACCTCCCCACAGCTAGCGGACGAGGCAAACAACCATACCACCTTGAGCATGCAGCCCGCAGCCATCAGGAAATTGCAACGGGAGAACAGGTCCCCACAAAGTCAACTGACAGGTAGGAGGCCAAGACGCCATCTAGTTTTTCCAGCAGTATCCCCGTTGCACGAAACGTGCGGTGGCGGTTTAGGGAATTAGTGGTGGCTAGAATTCATGCTCGCCAAAACGAAAACAATCATCCAAGCACTACAACAGCCTATACAACGATCTTGGAGCATACCAATTAGACGGAACCGGGTAGAATTGAAGATCCACGTATCGGAGACTTTTATAATCGCTTATTGGTATAAGAAGTTGCGTTGTACTTAGGCGGTTGTGAAGTTAGAGTTCCTGGATATTGGGGTAGACTTATACACAGCCACAGTACGGAGACTAATTTTCCGCAAACTTGCGATGGATTTCTGGGCATTGTTTTGACACAACCTTGGCGTTTCAGAAACGAGGACATCCAATGAACGGACCTGTTGCAAAAATGGAGAGCATGCTCAAGACACACGATCTGTAGGATTTTCAATCAATCTCGCTCCACAGTCTCAAACGGTAGCGTCTACTGAGACTGCAGACCCAAATAAGGTGCGAATATATTAAATAGATACTTGGAGCACCTTCAGGCCAGGAAGACCTTGTAGATGTTCTCCATCAGTGGATGAGTCTAAGCTAACATGGTAGCTTTTTGGTCAGGTGTCTCTAAACAGGCAGTCTATCTGTGTTCTAGATACTCTTTTCGCCTCCACCAACTCATTCGACAAGCCTGATCCGGTTCTGTGGCTATATCTTAACTGTGGGCTGCCCAATACCGTCCAGTTGATTTTTTTTCCTGCTCGTCGGTCTAATTAACACCCTGCCGAAACGATGGAAGACATTGCATTCCTTCAAATCTCCCTTGACAAAGAGGCGTGGTTGGGGTCAGCTAGGTAGAATTGATCTTGCCTAGACTGTTCATCAGCATGAGCACCACCGACTCGATACGCGTAGCTGTATGCGAAGCCGCTGATAAGCATGAGGCCTTATGTCGGATGGTTTCCGCAGCAGATGCTTTACGGAAAGGATGGTCAAACGTCCCGCATTATTGACCATAGTGGTCTCGAACGCGACAACTCCAATCACGTTCTTGCCGTCTTGGTGGCTTTTCTTGGATGGTAGCCGGGTCGATTCTTCCCCGCTTCCTGTCTCTCCTCTTCAAACATGAAGGACCGAATGGTATTCTTACCTTCATCAATCCATCGGTTCGTTATTATGACAAGAGAATATTCAAGATTGATCTGAAGAATATCGACATCGTCGCACTTGTCACTCACTCCAACGCAAACAGGGAACTACAAGGACATCTGGCTATGGCAATGGAGTCTGACGTGAACATACTGTTGAGACGTAATGGTTGAGTGTTTCTTTTCAGTCAGAGTTCAACAAGCCATGGATTCCGGCTCATCGATGCGAACAACCTTGAGCAGAGAGCCGCTTGAAATCTAACAGTAATAATCCTGCCGATTGCCTTAAATTGACAGGCGGGCCAATTCCGGCTCAGTACTATCTTCTGACAAGTCAATATTTGCAAATTCCACAAAGCAAGGCTCAGCCGTTCGAGAAGGTCCGATGAGCTCGTTGGTTAGGAAGGTCCTGCAGTTTTGTCGAACTCTTAATGTTTGGCAAGGCGTTCTCTTTGAAGATGATTGGACTGATCTTACACTCAAGGTATTCACAGGTCCGATACGTCGCGGCCCCTTGTCAAACCTTCAGGGGAAGGAAGAGCATGTCGGCACCACATGGTCTGGGTGAGGCCTCAAGATCTAGAGCAAAGCCTGTGGAGGAGATGAACAGCGGATCCGATACGCTTGGTCAAGGGCACTCGGTAGGTTGAGTGCTCGAGTTACAAGCCCATCCGAAGCAGCCTGTAAAATGTAGACATATTGTGTCATAAGGTACAAGTAGTTCTTCGTGGCCTTTCCAGGGGATTGTTGACGACATCTCTGAGGCTATTGCCTCAAATTTTGACCTATGGAATTCTAGAACAGTGCCAGGTGCAGCCGTGCAGTCATCTCTTACTTGGAATTGGTACCGAACAAGAGCATTCTTGATAATTCAAAGTCCAATATAATTTGAAGGGAACCATGGTTGCCAGCGACACAATTTGGTAGGCATATACAAAGGTCCTGTTAACACGACTGGCGAAAATGTATACACAATAATCCGGCTGGTCTTGAGACATTTGGGGAAGATACATACACTAGAGCTGGCATGACTGAACAAGGTTTATTTGGTAACGAGGTCAAGGACGACATTCATGTGTGAACGAGCGAGTTCAGAGGTGCATCGAGGTCGCGTCTGTGAGCCTGGAACGGATTTGGTTAGCGCGTCACCTAGCGTCTCGAAATCTTGGCGCATTGGAGTTGCTCCAAAAATTTCCAGCAACTTTTGAACTCAACACTCAGCAACTTTAAACACCCCACGACACTCAAAATGTCGTCCATGCGTAATGCCGTGCAGCGGCGCAATCATAAAGAGCGCGCCCAACCCATTGAACGCCAGAAATGGGGCCTTCTCGAGAAGAGCAAAGACTACAAGCTGCGTGCAGCCGACCACCGCGGAAAGAAAGCCAAACTCAAGATCTTGAGCCAGAAAGCGCGCGACAGGAACCCCGATGAATTCAGCTTCAAAATGATGAGCTCAACAGTGGATAAACAGGGCAAGAAAGTGGCGGATCGAGGAAATAAGCCATTGAGTGTAGAGGTTGTGAAGCTGCTTAAGACGCAGGACGCGGGGTATATTCGCACGATGCTGCAGATGGCCCGAAAAGAGAGAGAGGAGTTAGAACAAAGGCTGATCTTAGAGGAGCAGGGAGAGGTGCGGGCGTTAAAAGACGGGGAGAAAGCAAGAAAAGGCAAGCATAGGGTATTTGTAGAGAATGAGGAGGAACAGCTGGAATTCGATCCAGATTCCTGGTTTGGACGCGGGGAAGAATTTCCCGGTCGAACGACAAACGTCGAGCGCCTCCAGGATGAGGATTCAGAGGACGAGGAAGACCATGCCAAACCGCGGCTACAAACGCTGTCTAAGAAGAAGGTCGAGGCGCAGGAGCAGGCCGAAAGGGAAGCACGAAAGTTCAGGAAGGACAGAGATCGAGCACAATCAAGAACAGCGTCCAAACTGGCTTCAACGAAGATGCGTGAGCAAGAGCTTATGGCTGCTGAGGAGGAGCTGGAATTGCAACGTGCCAAAATGAATAATACAGTGGGAGGTGTCAATAAGCACGGTGTCAAGTTCAAAATCCGAGAGCGCAAGCGTTGACATGCAATCAACAGCGCGGTTTGGAATTTGGTGGCTAGCGTGGGGTTTGCAGATGATCAGGCTCCCATGGCCCATATCAGGATTGTGCACATCGAATAAACAATCCGATGGTTACGGAAGGCTGTGATAGCATTCAGCACTATCTATGCGATATTTACAGCCTTGCTGGCATCCTCATCGCCCCATCCAACCGTAAAACCGTGCCGTTCAACATCTCATTCCCCACGCATTCCACCACCAACCTCGCAAACTCTTCAGGAAATCCAGCCCGTTTGGGGAACTCCATACTGCTCTCCAAGCTCTTCTTGACCTTGTCACTCATCATTCTGGTCATTGCGCTGTCAAACATACTGGGCGCTATTGTCACCGCCCTAACACCATATTTCGACAAATCGCGAGCGAGCGGAAGAGTCAGACTTGCAACAGCACCTTTGCTCGCCGCATACGCCACTTGGCCCATTTGCCCATCAAACGCAGCCGATGAGGCGATCATTATTATCACACCGCGCTCGCCGTCAGGTCCTGAAGGTGTTGCTGTAGTCATATGGGGCAGTGACTGCCTGATGAGGTCAAGAGTGCCTCGCAGGTTGATGTTTAGCACGAAGTCGATGCTCTCAATGCTCAGCGGTTCGTTCTTTTTGTCGATGATGAGGCCTGGTAAGCCGACACCAGCACCTGCGACAACGCCACCGATCTCCTTCCCAGTCTCCTTTGTCCATGCGACGCTGCCCTTCACGGCAGAAGCAATAGATTCTGTGTTTGACACATCCGTCTCGAAGAATTTGGACCGCGATCCTAGTTCGGAGACGACTTTAGAGCCATTGTCGGCATTGAGATCGAGGAGGGAGACGTATGCGCCTTGTGCATGTAAAGCGCGTGCTGTTGCCAGGCCGAGGCCAGAAACGCCGCCAGATATGATGAATGTGCGGTCTGCAGTCTTCATAGTGTAGTTTCGTCTCCGTGGGTATGCGTACAGTAGACAATGGAGAAGGTGGTCGAGGGCTTGGAAGCAACGAGTGGGCGTAATATGCGATCAGATACGGTCACCAGCTAGTTTGATAAGATGAAATGTATGAGAGGCCTTCAGAACGAACTTTTTCAGCTCCAAAACTGTGTGTAATGTAGACTGATGGTTATGCTATTCAGCATGTGAACTGAATGTGCAGCCCGCACTAAATTTACAGCCTCGGCTTCTGCATATCGGCAACTTTTGACCCACAGTCCGACCTGCCTGCTCCCAATACGACATTCATCGCGTCCCTGCTCCGAAGAATATCAATCTCGACCCACCACCGGAGCTCCGCAAGCTCTCCGAACTATTGACAGCGATACCGTCATTGAACACCAACCCATACACACTCACTTCCCTGCCTGTCGTCAATCGTTCCCCAGGTACATCCTTGCGTTAAGCGCACTGCGCTTCTGGCCGTCAACGGCCCCAATTACTACAAAAGATGTCAGATCGCATGATAGTCGGCACGAACAAACTTCCAAGCAACCCGACGCCCCTCTCCGCACCCCAGGAACAGCAAGTGCGCGACCTGTATTACAAGAATGTGCGAGCAAAGTGCGCAAAGGAGATTGAAAGTATGTCTTCTCGCATGTCCAACGCTTTCAGTTCTACTTCTTCAACAATTCAGATATGCGAATCTAGTTTGGTTTATCAATCTAGGAGGCATAGAATAATACGAGACACAATGTATACTAACGTTCAGCCCCAGCATTCGCACAATGCGCACTCGGCCGCACAATAACGATGATCTACGCTTGTCGCCCCTCCCGCCTCGCAATGAATAGCTGCATGCTGCAGTACCAGAACCAAGATGAACTCGACAAAGCGCGGCAGGAGTGGTTTGCGCTAGCCGAAGAGAGAAAACGGCAGCGCATAGAACACCAGCGGAAGCTTGAGGATGCGCGGAACAAGCACAAGGAGTGGTGGAATCTGGATGATAGTGGACGGCTGGTGGGGAAGCAGGCGGAAGGCGACGATGCGTTGAAGAGACGGGAGGAGAATAGGGTGGATGATCGGGGTGTGACGCGTGGAGGGATTTATCGAGGGACATAGCTGTGGTTTGTCTGGATGGAGAAAGAGAGATGAAACGACTATTTCTGCATTTGCACGGCGTTTTTTTTTCCCTTCTGGCGGTGGCATGTTTTGCATGCTCGGATTGCAGCTGGCTGTGCATGAACTGCAGACAGTATGCATGTATCACTACAGGCAAAACGCAGAACGGAGGGCTGGATGTTTGTATGATATACTTGTAAATAGTCTGCATATTTTTGATAAAGCGCGATGGTTTTCGCGCGAAGAAAGGCAATTCAGCTCTGGTATAACCCCTGGACTCGGAAAAGACATTCCCATCCCTTAAACGCCGTGAAATGCTGCATGCCTGCACCAACGCCTTTTCCTCACTTGGACACGCTGTGATCGTACACTGATCTTTGACGGCTTTGAAAGAGCTTCCTTCAACCCTTATTCTCCGGTCCTAGTCCCATAGCCTCCTCAAACTCATCGTCATCCTCCTCTTCACCATCTCCCATACCACCCATCGCTGTATCGTCCCCACCATTAACATCTCCTCCGACCGGCCCGCCAAATCCGGCACCCTCCGCGCCCGCCCCTGGCTCATCTCCCAAATCCATTTCCTCATCCTCGACCTCTTCATCTGCCTCCCACTCGCCTTTCATGCCCCACCCAACGCCTGTGAAACAATATCTCTCTGGCGGGAGTCTGATTCCAAACTCCCTCTCGACCCGCGGTAGCGCAATTCTGTTCCGCTCACTTGCCACCTCAGCCATGAATTCTTTGCCTAGCTGCCCGCTGAAGGTGCCGGCTGCACGCGCCCCGACTGCCGTTCTCAGCGCATTCAAGCTGACGCCTTCGCCATCTGCATTGTCCTTGTCGGCGCCGCGTGACTTGCCCTTGGTATGCGCAGTGGACGCGGGCGGTTCGTAACTGATGGCGTCTGAAAGGATAGAGGATGTGTAGCGGTAGGCGAAGTCCAGGAGTTGGAGGGGGACGCGCTCGGTGTAGGCGTGGACGCCCATGTTGGCGAGGATTAGGTGGATGAGGCGTGCATCGCGGGGGCGTTTGCTTGCGCCACTATCTTGTAACGAAGTGACAGGAAAGGAAGCGCTCATGCTTGCTGTTGTGGAGCTTCCGTTGAGCTGTTGCGACTGTGTGTTTGGTTGTGTGGAAGACTGCGTAGGTGGGCTGGGGTTCGGCGGATTTACAGTTGCAGGAGGTGTGGAGATGCCATTAGGCATTTGTTCCGCGGCGGGTGAAGCCATGGTGGGTGTCGCGGTAAATTTGGCTGCTGGTGGTTCTGCGAAGTGAAAGGAAGTGAGGTGAGGTATGGTCCGAGGGCGCATTCGGGTCTTGGCGTTGGCTTGCGGCTCTGCGTAGGGCTGAGAATCCGGGGCGCACAAATGTCACAAGAGATACGGGGAAGTATGTTGTGTCAACAGTGAGAACTTAATGAACTTCATAGCTATGCTAGCCTATCCAAAGCCTCCCAGTACGGTTGCGATATGCAACTTTATGTCTTTGAGCTCTCCGCAAAAACATCATCCTCATCACCAGTCGCCTCACTAGTGACGCTTTCATGCAAGCTGGGCGCCTTGTCTTTCTTGCCGATACGTTTGATAGAGCCCCAGCTAAGGAGGCTGTTCTTGTCCTTGGGTGTCCCAATGTTGGGGCTGTTACCAACACTTTCAGCACTCCTTCCGATACCGAGGAAACCGCCGGCCTCATCCGCCTCGTCAGGTGTATTTGGCACCTCGCTTGACTTGCTCTTCGACAATAGCGCATTCTTCTTGCTGAACGTGAGGAACTGATTTGTGCTGCCTTTGCGCGTAAGCTTTTGCATGAACGATTCTTTGCCGATGGACCCCGTGTTCTCTGATGCTGTGTGAGAAATACTGCGCTCAAGTGATTCGCGTGGGGAAGCTTCTGACACGTCGGCTGTCGATATTGATGGAGTGTCGCGTGACATGCGCGAGTCGTAGTGAGGAGATGTCGCATCCCGAAAGTCACCAGCCTCAGACGCAGTATGCTTGTCCTTTTCTTTGCGTGCAGCCTTCTCGGCTCTCTCAGCTTTGGCTCTCTTCTCCTTTTCTTCCTTCTTTTCCGCCTTTTCAGCCTTTTTAGCCTCCTTCTCGGCAGCTTTCTCCGCCGCTCTCTTGGCTTTCTCCTCTTTGTCCTCTTCTGTCTTTTTGCCAAGCTGGAACATGGTGAAAGCCGCTGCTGCTGGATTCAGCTGTTTGGGTGGTGTAGGAGGAATTGGGGGCAGAGATGATGTTGACGGTTGGCCGGGCATATGCGAAGCAGATGACTGAGGTCTAGTACCAATTGGTGCTTGAGTTGGTGACCGTGTGGTGGAAGGGAAATCGAGTCGGTCGTCATGCATCAACTCTTCGCTGATCAAGTTGACCGTGGACCCATGTTGAATGGAAGGTCGGCGGGAGGGCATCCTTGACCAAGAAGTTGTGTTTGTGTTGTTAATGCTCCAATCGACACCGAGGGGGCTACTTCGAGCACCAAAAGCATCCACAGACCACCCAAACCGTGTCTGGCTTTCAGTAGAAGGTCTAGGCAAAACCATACCTTCCCCAGATTTGGTGGAACCCTGACGCGGAGATCTTGGTCTTTCGAGCCCTAGTACTGATGTCAGCCATGGGTCACCCTTTGTACCAAACATGTTAAACGGCCGTTTGCGCGTGGCCACATGCTGGGGACTGCTGGATGACTCCACAGGCTGAGTTTTGGTGCGTATGAAGGAATCGTACCACGCGCCTTCAGAATGGCTTCCTCGGCGTCGTGCGTTTCCGACCGCATCTAAACCATGTTCCTGTCGAGGTAATGACTGGCTCTGGGACGGCTTCAGAGAGCCCAGAGTTGGACCCTCGTCAGAGAATGTTTTACCACGTGCCCTGTTTAGTCCAAACAAACCGCCAAAGCGACTGGCTTGAGGGTTTGTCATGAACGAACTCGATGTGGAGCGTATGGACCGCTTGTCGCTGTCTATATTATTGTTGTCGTTGCTCGGGTAGAATTGCAGCTCGCCAGCACTCTCTCTCGGACTTGCAAAGGCACTCGGTGAGCGGCTTTGCGGTGAGACGGGTGAGCTGGGATCTTGGATGCGGTCTAAAGTGCCAATCGCACCGAGACCTGGTAGAACATTTCTGAGATTGGGCGAAGGATCTAGTGATGAAGGCCGAGGTGGTCCTAAATCATCGTCGTCCTCGGCATCTGTTAATCCTAAATCGTCTCCGAAGAGACCGGCAGGGAGTAAAGCGCCAGCTGTTGGGCTCATGGGAGCTCCGCCAGTCAAGCTTTCCATATCTGCCTGAGAAAACGTAAAGCTGTGTGTCCGTGGAGGCAATGCCATACCGTTGACGGGATTGAAATATGGCGTGACTGACGCGAACGATGGTGATGAGGTAGTTGGAATGCTGTTGAACGGAGCCGACGAAGTATGCACGAAACCACCAGTAGCCGCAGAAAGGAGACCCTCGCGCATACTGAGGGGGCGTGCACGCTGACTGTTTCTTCTAACAGGACCCATCTCGGGGACAGGCGGCCCAGAAAAGAGCTGGGGCTGGCTCATGCGACGCTGCTGCATAAACTGCAGTCTATTAGAGAACTCGTGGCTCGCTCTCTCGGCTTCAGTGTATAGTGTCCACGCTTGGGCATACTGTTGCTGCAAGAGGCCAAGAGTCATTCTCCACCTATTGTCTTCTTCTCTTTCTGCGTTGTCGGTACCATCTGGGGCTTCACCACCTTCTTGGCCAGCTTCCAGCTGCTGCCTCTCCTCTTCCAGAGCCTTGATCTGAATGCCCTTGTCGCGAATGGTTTCCTCCAAGCTCTTGTTGGTCTGGATCTCTTCGGCATATTTATCTTTCACGGTCTGGATGCGTTTCTCCGAATCATTCTCGTACTCGATTTGCTCTTGCTTGATCCTCTCAGCAGCTTCGCGCAGTTCAACGGCCTCGCGTGTCCATTTTGCGACATCGTCTTTTAGCTTCTTCCGTTCCGCTTCTTTCTGGCGCAATACCTTCTCCTGCTGTGCGCGCCTCGTTTGCGCTGCAGCGTTCTGTCGCTCAAGATTTGCTACTTCCTTCCTCAAATCGCGACTAGCATCCTCCTTTTCCTTCAAAGCAGCCTTTTTCTCATCGCGCTTTTCCACCAAGATAGCCTTCTGAGTCAAAAAATCCTGATCCTCATCCTGGATTTGTTTTTCCATGTCGTCCAGTTCGCGTCGAAGTCCAGCAAGCTTCTCCGTCAGCTGCCTGATAGAATCTGTCCCTTCTACCGCCTCCTGTGCCGAGCGCGCTTGGTCGAGGGTCTGGGATGCTGGCGAGTTTCTTCTTCCCACATCTGGCCGCATCCTTCGCGAAGTACTATTGCTATGCTCTCGGGTCATGATGGGCGCAACGTATGGCGTGACGACATCGGCAAGGCTCTTGTTCGGGCGGATAATGGGCGTGGGTGTGAAGTCTGCATCGTCGGTAGCAGACTGGATGTCCTTGAGTGGGGTGGAGCTGTAGTATTGGTCCGAGTCGGCCGGCAGGGTGCGAAGACGAATGGGCACACTGGGTGCTTGGAAGTTGGATGAATTGAGTGTGACAATGCGGACGGTATAGTGGTGGTCTGGCTGAAGGTTCTCAATAGTAATGGAGGTTTCTTGGGGCGAGATGTCGCCAACTACAGGTGGTCAGTCCTGGTCGTGTGGTCTGCGGTGCACACGTACTGTCGATGCCGTTGATGCGGATCACATATTTCAAGACAGATGCGCGCTGATCTGGCGGCTTCCAGTGCAGCAGAATCCCGTCTGCCTTTATTCCAGCGAGCGACACGAGCGGCGCAACGGGGACTTCGAGACCCAGCACCTGGACGAGCTTTTCGACGGGCTGCGACAGGACCTGGTACGCGCGGAAGGCGACCCTAGATGATGCTGTGTTAGCGAATATGGACTCGTAGTTGTAGTCGTGTGAGCCTCTACCAGAACAACGCGGACAGCACGCATGCAGTTCTCAGCCATCCCGAGGACAAGAACACGACGGCCTCCATGTTGTAGCGGGTGACGTCCGGCGGCCAGTACAGCGACGCAGAGGGCTCGGAGAACATGCTGACAGTATACAGGCAGCGGCCTGGCTGTCGTCTCCAAAGCACGTGTCGGTGAGGTTTGCGTGAAAGCGGGCGTGTGTGTGCAGACTGGCGGATGCATCATGTCCAATGGCCGACTCGGCCCGGGGCGATCAAGCAATTTCGTCCTCTTGGCGCGACCACGCCTGCAGGGCTGCTCCGCATCCCGCACTCACCACGGCTGGAATTGTGCTAGTGGGGCCTTTGTGGCTTCATGGGGCATTACAATTGCAGTCATCCTGCCAGAGTAGTCCTGACGACATGTGCAGCAGCGCCGACAGGTGTGCTCCCGGCGCTCGGCATTCCCAGCTAACCACGGCGGCCACCACGCGCCTCCCAGGGCTGCGGTTGAGCCATTGGCAGTCCCAACACATGTGGCAGTCCGTGGTGGGTATCCCGTCACCAGCATGTGAAAGTGCCCGAGACTTTTTTTGGGTCCCTTTCTCTTAAAAAGCTCATGGTCTTGGTTCCTCTGTCCAAGATGTTTGCTGAGACTTTTTTTCTTGCCGCTTTGCTCCGGCTCAGCTCCCATCATCCCATGACCGCCGGCGTGACGTCCGTGTTCCTCGGTGACAGCATAGCTTTCCTAGGCACAACCCAAAAGAAAGTCGCTCCGCCATTCCTTCCATTCCACGCTCTGCGGCGCCCGAGCCACCATTCCGTGACCGAAACTGAACGAAGACCCACTGGCATGTGAAGAATAAAGACGCCAGCAAAACTGAGAGCAGCTCCACTACACCGTCGTCAATAGCATTCCACGCACCCCTGCCAGCCTCCACCACTGCTTTGCGCCTGTCAGCCTCACCACCACCAGAGGGCCCCAGAGCCGGAGACGACGAGATATGAACTACGTGCGATCCATAACCGGCAGTGTGTCCAAGGGCTGGAACTCGATCAACCCGGCCACGTTGAGCGGCGCCATCGATGCCATTGTCGTCGAGCGCGAAGATGGCAGCCTCGCCTGCTCGCCCTTCCATGTGCGCTTCGGAAAGTACCAGATCCTGCGACCCTCGGACAAAAAGGTGGAATTCAGGGTAAACGACCAACTGCAAAACTATTCCATGAAGCTGGGCGAGGGTGGCGAAGCCTTCTTCGTCTTTGAAACCTCGGCTGCGATTCCCGCCGAGATGCAGACCTCGCCCATTGCCTCACCCGTAGCCAGCCCTGAACAGAAGCCCGTAGAGTTACCCTCTGATCGCGCCTTCGACGATCCCGAACCCCTCGATCTGGATGGCACGACCGATGCTAGGAGACGTGGCCGCATGTCCATGTCGGTCCCCCCGTCTGACAGCAGCATATACAATGGGGCTGAGTTGGAGCGGCCAAAATCGGGGGACTGGTCAGGCTTCCACATGCACAGGGCAAACACCGACGAGGTTCTCCCTTCAGCAAAAGAGGGGTTTGCAAAGGAGTTTGAGGACACCACTGAGCATGGACCGCTCGACATCAGCAAAGAGGACGCAACCGCATGGAATCGGGTGACTCGCTCAGCAAGCCCGCCCCCAGTGTCAGCCACCGAGGCTCTCGCTCGCGCCATTAAGCTGTCGAAGAAACTCTTCACATCAAATATCCCTAACAAAGTCACCGACAGTGGAGACCTGGAGCTGGACATGACGGGGTACAAGAGCAGTGAGGAGGACGCTTTGCGTGCCGAGGTCATTGCTAGGAAGATCCTTTCCGACGAACTTGCCGGTGATTATGACATTGGCGCCTTGATCGGAGCTGACGAGAACGGCAATCTCTGGATTTACAGCAGCGAAGAAGCTAAGGCGGCAGCTATGCAGAAAACCTCACTCAGCATCCTGAATGAGGCTGCTCTTCGCTCATCCGACGCTGTCTCAGACCCTGGGTACCAAAGCGACAGTGGTCGAAGCGATGACTCGGGTGACTTCCCTCACATGCGGAGAGACTCAGATAGCGCTCTCGGCATGTCCGCACCGCACTCTCCAGAAGCTCGCAAGAGCGAGACTAGGAACTACGCAAAGACATTGCGATTAACGAGCGATCAGCTCAAAGCGCTTGATCTGAAGCCCGGTGCAAACACTATGAGCTTCACAGTGAACAGGTCAACATGCACGGCTTACATGTTCTACTGGAAGCATGACGTGCCCATTGTTATTTCTGACATCGACGGCACCATTACCAAGTCTGATGCCCTGGGTCATGTGCTGAACATGATTGGCAGAGACTGGACGCACCAGGGAGTTGCGAAGCTATACACTGATATTGTCAATAACGGCTACAATATCTTCTACCTCACAAGTCGCTCTGTGGGACAAGCTGACACAACAAGAGCGTACCTTAATGGCGTCGTGCAAGATAATTACCGCTTACCCAAAGGCCCTGTTATCATGAGTCCAGACCGCACAATCGCAGCTCTGCGCAGAGAGATCTACCTGAGGAAACCAGAAGTCTTTAAGATGGCATGTCTCCGCGACATCATGCAACTCTTCGACAAACCCACACACCAAACGCCGTTCTATGCCGGCTTCGGCAACCGCTTCACTGATGCTCTTTCATACCGCTCCGTTAACATTCCTTCAACACGCATCTTCACCATCAACTCAAATGCCGAAGTCAGCCTCGACGTTCTTTCGCTCAATTCCTACAAGACGGGTTACGCGAGTATGCGTGAGATTGTCGACCACTTCTTCCCGCCTGTGGGCCTGTTAGTGCCTGCTGGCGGTGAAGCATATACCGATTTCAACTACTGGCGTGACCCACCACTCGATATCGAAGATTTCACCGATAGCGAGGACGACGACGATGAAACGGAAGCAGCTAGCATTCGCAGTGAAGATGAGGGTTCAGAGGTCGGCGAGGATCTTGAGGCCAGCTATATGACACAGGACTCGCTCGATGAGACTGGACTTGAGGACTCCATCATTGAGTCTGTAGAAGGTGATGACTACGCCGAGGGTCAGGAGTACGCTGATGAGGAAGACACGGAAGATGACGACGAGGAAGATGAAGATGAAGATGGACATGAGGTTGAAGAGGGTATTACACCGACGAAAGAACTTGCTGGCCTTGATGGAGCCTCGGAAGGCGTTGGGTTGTTGAGTGTGAAGGACTCAACACCAACGCCGAGAGCGAGCCCTAGGAGGAGGTAACTTTGTTTACATATTTGATTTGATGTAGTCTTTGCATAGCATGGCATGGTATGGCGTTTGGGAAGACGAGCATTGTAGATTTCATCTAGATTATTTCTAGCTAGTCGCTTGGCATATTCTACCCGCATCCAGTGCAATATAGCATCATCTTCTCTCAAACCCGACAATCTCTCTCTTTTCCACGCGCTCTTTCCTTGCTTGATTGCCGTTACACAGACCTGGGCCCATGCACTTCAACAAGGCAGTTGTACCTTTGTGTTTATGGTATTCACTGCACACTGCTTTTGCAAACCAAACTCTCCTACATGGCCAGTTATCGAGCTAGTCTGTTCTACTACTTCCTACACAATTTACTCGGCTATCAGGTATATACCTGATTTAGAATACAGTCTCTATCAGTAAGACAACCTCGACCATGTATGGCAGTGTGGGTTGGAACACCGCTACTCTGGGGTCCCGATTGTTTGTAGATACAAAAGTATACGTCGATAGTATTGACTGGATTTAATAGAGAGCTGAGAGTAGGAAGCATGGAGTTGTGGTCGCTTGACGGTTGAGCAGTTTTCATGCTGCCATGGTTGCGAGCTGTAAACTCATTCTCAGCTCGGATGTGCGGAGTGTAAAGTGAATACGAATGTGATGTGTCAAGATGCTTAGTTCGATAGCCATTGTGACCATCTTTGTAGCGTTGCCACGTGAAGCATGGCACATGATAAGTCTAGGGAAGATGAGTCTTGGAAGTCTCGGCCCAACGCCATTGTATTCAATTGTACCATGTATGCTTCAATCTCTACTCTCAGTCTGAGCTACATCGTCTATCTCCGCCTCTTCCTCAATAGTAGGCAAAACCTGATATCTTACTTTCTTGCCCATTCTCTTTAAGCATTTATCTGTGTGCAACAAATGTCCTCTCTTCTGCCTTACGAAACCAGCAAAACACGCCGCACTAGTCGCAATTGCTCCAGCACTAATATAAATGGGTATCTTGAAGTCTTCAGGCCGGTAAAAGATCATTGTGGTAGCGAATGAGAATAGTTCGAAGAGGTTTTGGAGGGACATCTCGATGGCGGAGAAGGAGCCTCGTGTTGCCGAAGGTGCGTCTTCTTGCACAAGAAATTGGACAGAGAGATCGAATCCCCATAGTCCAAGACGGCTAAGGCACACTCCTAGGACTAGTGCGCCACCAGCCAGCTTCGCCTTGTCTCCGGCCCAGGAGAACATAGCGACAGCGAGAGCGATGGATATCAGTTGCTCGTTGATGAACCACAACCCCGAACGCACAGCACCAATCTTGCTCATGAGCCATGGGGCTGCGCAGGTAGCTGAGAGCTCTAGGATAACGGATGCTAGGCGCATTATGGAGACGTGTGCACTAGTGAAGCCCAGGGTGAGGAGGTATGTGGTCATTTGAGACGCGAAGCTTAGGACAGTGAGATAGAGGAGGGAGAGCGAGAAAGATGCGAGGAAGGCGGGATTGACGACATAATCTCTCCAGGGTCGGACAGTAGAGGTGATACCGTCAAACAGGGAGTGTGATGATGGAACTGTGGTATCCTGTCCCTGCTGTTGCTCAGTCGTGACGGCGCTCTCTAGCTGCTTCCCGCGCCTAAGCTCTGGCACTGCCTTGTACACCTGCGCAATGGCAAAGTACTCGATCAACACGCTGACGGCATTCTGCGCAAATACGATCCAGATCGCTACTTTTGTCGAATATCCATCAATTAGGCCAATACCAACGGGGGCGATGAGCTTGCAAATGAGGTCAATCCTCCTCATAGCGCTGTTCAACTCTTGACGATCGACACTGAGGCTGTCGGACACTACAATGATCCAGTCTCTTTCTACCGAAACTGTATTGGCCACGAAAGCTAGCTTCTCGAAACATGCCAGGATGACACTAGCGACAAATAAGATATAGGTGATGAAGCCCTTCTCTTTGCTCCAATTTAACATAGAGACAAGGATAAGACATGAAGCTGCAACAGATAGTCTTTGCCACACGATGCTCTGTCTGACAATTTCCAGCCTATCTTTTCGATCAACTTGGCTGCCTATCCATGATCCCAGAATCGCTGCGGCTGCCGAGCGAAACAATGCGTAGCAAGAGGCAAAGAACAATGTTCCTGGGAAGATGGCAGCCAGGAAGATGACAGCGCCGAATTCAAAGGTGCGAGCGTTCCACGTCGAAAGCGTGTGCGAAACATAAAGTTTCCATAGCAGTGGCCGTGTCGATCTTGTTTGCGTTGAAGTGGGGTAGTCACTGGGTGTTGGCGGGGTACTGGTTTGTGAGCGTGAAGCACTCTCGCTCGTCATGGTGATGGTTGATTCATTAGCAAAGGAGGCAGAGTTTGGAAGCAGAGAGGACACATTTTTGACGAATAGAGGGCGTGATGATCATGAGACGTGGATGCGGATGCCCAGATTTCCGAGGTGGCCTTCGACCGGGACCCTGATCGGCAGTTTGACCTGTTTCCGGCTATTCTTGCTCGGTCAATATATAGCCTGGTCTCGTACTCTCGTTTTGTAGAAGCCATGACCCCATATCCTTGGGCGCTGGGGAATCGAGCTATTTCTCTGTCAAGATCTATTGGTGGACGGAAGGCACCACGGTCTTTAGATGACATTGCAGCTACGTTGGCCATATCCAATTCACGCTAAACGACACACTAAAACGGGGGCTTCCGAGGACCTTCCGAACACCGCTCGTGTGTGTCAAGCCTCGGACTCCACCTTACACAGATACGCGCTCGTGCACCAGTCTCAAAAGATGGGGTTCCGTCTTCTTGTCTCACAATTGACAATGCTCGGAACTTCGGCACGCTGTCAGACGGCTAGCCAAGCGCGGAGTCCCCGGCATTCGAGCTTCAACCTTCGCAAGACCTGAAGGCTGTTGTCATTCCAGTGTGACTTGCGACACGCATAACAACGGATGCCACGCTCTTTTCAAATTGTCCGACGAGGCACGTATGCCCAATTGGCTTCCGTATAGTGGGAAACTGACCATTTGTAGGATGGATTCTGCTGCCCTTCGGCAGGCGCACAACTCGCGGTCGACCCTCACAACTACTCTTCCAACAGCCATTGAGTGGCAACGGGCTACCAGACCGTGCCTCGAAAGGCAAACAACACAATGAAGAAAAGCAAGAGCGAGGGAAATTCGCGCGGAGCGTGTTGGAAGGCAGCACCGTAGCCCTCATATCACTTTTTGGTCTCGGCCTCGGCGGCTATGCATACAGCCTCTTCTACAAAAGGACCGTCAGAAATAAGATTGAAAACGCATTTGCGACCGGCTACAGTTCACAAGAACGTGTTGCGCTGGGTCGTATCTCGTACGGTACAGAGCCAGACAAAATACAAGAGATTGTGGAGAGGGAGTACTGGGTGCCCAGAGTCGAACAAAAGGAAGTCAATGATATTGTAAGTGGCAAGACTAGAGGACGTTACCATCTCATTATTGGTGAGAGAGGCACGGGCAAGCGCGCGCTGCTTTTAGAGGCTATGAGGAACGTCAATGGTGATGGGATCGCTATGCTGGAAGCACATAATGATCTGGAAGTCTTCCGAACACGGCTTGGCAAGTCAATTGACTATGAGTTTCACGAAGATTATATTGGCGGACTTTTCAGCATCAGAGGACCTCGAGACAGCACGCCTTTGCTAGATATTGAAAGGGCGTTGAACCAGCTGGAAAAAGTCGCTTTGTCGATGAGGAAGAGGCGCGGCAAACCTCTCCTAATGGTCATCAACAACATTCATTTGTTCAAGGACGACGAGGGCGGGAAACACCTCCTGGAGATTCTGCAACAGCGAGCCGAAATATGGGCTGGTAATGAGCTTGTAACCACTGTTTTCACATCTGACGAGTTTTGGACTCTGGAGCGGCTGATTCCGCACGCAACTAACATGAACGTCATGAACATCAGAGACGTACGTAAGGACGTGGTCGACAGTGCACTGAAGCGGTATCGTGCTCGTTACCATAACGAAGACGTACCGCAAAGTGTTTTGGACGAGATTTTCGCCAAAGTCGGCGGCCGCTTGATCTTTCTAAACCAAGTAGCCAAGTCGAGAGATATGTTGGATACATGTAAGCATATCAATCGAAGAGAGAAATCTTGGTTTCTCAATAATTGTTGGATTCTTGGAGATTCAATGGACGATGATGTGGAGGAACAACAGAAGTTCTGCGCCGCAGCCATTATCCTCGCTCGAGCCCTTGTCCTCCTCGAAAACCGCGGCCCAACTCAAGATCAGTTTACTCTCCCTGAGATTCCTCTCCATGAAGCCCGCCAGATCATAACACGCGCTGACTTTGTGCACCCCTTCGACCACATCAACGTTGTCCACATCGATGCCCATGGAATGGTGCGGGCCGACTCTGTCGCAATGCAGAATGCTTTCCGGGAAATTGTACAGGAGGAAGGCTTCGAAGCACACTTGAAGGCTACATTGAACAGGCTGGATGAGTTGGAGAGTTTGGCGAGGACGAGAGAGGTTGCGATGAGGAAAGTGCCGGATAGGAGTGGAGGAATTGTGCCTGTGCAGACGTACAGCGCCAAACTCTAGTGAAAGCTCCAGAACCACTTCTTAACCCTCACATGCATGCGTCTCCTTACTCCAGCTACACCACTGCAGTAGTATCCTTCGTATCCTCCACAAAAGTAGGTCTCTTATACTCGCATTGGACACAAATACAGTCCGGCGGGCTGTTATGACACTACTCCCAGGGGACATCAGCAAGCCCGACCGATACGCAGGACCTTCTGTTAGTTCTAAGGACAACAATCGATCTCCAAACATAGTCATTTCAACTGTATAGGGTTAACCAGTTGTTAGCTACACATCAGCTCTCGCGCTCAGAGCTCTAGCTAAATATCTGACTGACTCCCACCACGTTTTCTCAATGTCTACTTTCCTAAGAGATATGTCAGCTTTTTCGCCATCTCCATTACAGCCACTGTTCAGATTCTGTAACTGCATTTTGCTTTGTTCAAACTTTGATGACGGTGAGATCTATTACGAAATAAAATTAGTGACTGTACAGGTTCTAGTAGTTCTACAACTTCGACGCCTCTCCTAGAACGGCATCAATTTTCTTCTCCAAGTCCGCACCCACAGCTCTCTCAAGCAAAATGACGAAAGCTCGCCTCCTCTTCTCCTCATCGTTGTATTCTTCGTCGTCCTGGAAATTCAATTCATCCCACCTCACTTCGATCATCCTCACAATGCCTTCTGGTCGTTTTGGTAGACCGAGCTTTTCAAGCGCAACATGTGTTCGCGAGTCGACAAACGGGTATGCTTCCGTCCATAGCCATTGTATGCGCCGGTAGAAGATATCAAGGCCAGTCTTCCCAAGGCCCTTGATACTGCGACGCAGCAGCTCGCGCTCCGACTCAACAGCACCTTTTGTCTGTTTGCGGATCTTCCCAAGATCGTTGTGCCAGTTATTGTTCGACACAGCGTCTGCGATGAGCTCGATCTCCTCTGCCGTCTTATCTTTGTGCTGGGTTCGCGCATCCTGCAATGCTTGAAGGACCTTCTTGGAGCCGGCCGTTTTGATCGCAACTGGATTTCGGAATGCATATGGTGGGCTTAGGACAGTGCGGATCGTGCGCAAGCCCAGCCTATGTGATATTGGACGCGAAAGCACAACGGCGCAGAGCAGTTCTTCGAATGGGCTGAGCAGTTGTGAGTAGGTCACAACATCCTTGCCGCGCTCCTGGACGTCCTCGACCTCGTCTTCTGGTCTGCAAACTTGGAGTGCCGCATCTGATAGCAGAAACTTGAGGACCTGGACTGGCGATGCTTTGAGCTCTATCTCCTCTGGCTCTTTGGTTTTAGGTGCTTTGTTCGCTTCTTCTGGAGTCGTGCTTTTCTTCCGCTTGTCGCCGATTGAAAGCTTGTTACCAAACTTCTCATCCTCTTGTGTATCCTTCCGCAAATTCGCACTATCCACACGTCTTACTTCCTTTGGAACCTCCAACCCACTCCGCGCCCTCTCCTCATCCTCCCTCCTCTTTGCAACAATTCTATTTCGTTTCCTCGAAGGCATGTAGGAGCAGGTCAATTCGGCATGCCAGAAGATATGCGTGTTACCGCGTGCGATGTATGATGCGGGCATTGTGAATGATGCGTCCAAAGTCTCGTTCCATGACTTGTAGCTGGAGTTTGGTTCGATGATGCTATATACCGCGCCATCATTAGCTCAGGGGTGGTGACGTTGGGCGCGGGGCTAACGATCGCGAACTTGTGGACCTGCCTTAGCGCATTGTTTAGACTAAAATGGTTTAGCTTGCAGCCACCATGGTGAACGTTCGCAGCCATGGACGGTTTCGTCAACCTCTTCCATGTTTCTGCATTTCTCATCTAGGTAAAGCATTGCTCTAAATCCCGGTAATGATCTGTATGTCGGAAGATTCGACTGTTCGAGACATGACATTAAAGAATGGTAAAGTTTGAGAGCGTCGTTTCATGAACTTTGGCTTCCGTGTGGCTGAACCTTATCAATACGGGCGTCGATTGATTGCTTACTTTTTCAGTTTCTAGAGTGTGACGATCCTCTCCAGACAACTAGGCGTAGCCATTTTTCGAGTGTGAAGTGCATAAAATGCATAAGAATTTGCAGAACATTTGCCATGCCGGATTACTGGCCCGAGCATCCAGTTGTCTTGCTTCTGTTCTCAAGATAGCACTCGAGTTAAAAATGGACGCAACACAAATCCAAAAGAATGGAAAAGTGGTAACAGGAGACTGCCGGGGTCACATCAAAGGACGAACGTATTCAGGTAATACACATAATGTTGGCAGCCTTGAGGCGTGGACGGTGCGACTCAAACGATGAATGAAACCTGGCTTGAAGTTGACAACGACGAGAGCTTAGGCTAACAACGATAAATCGAAACCAACCCCAGAAGATATGCCTGGGCTCGCCGGCTATTTACACTATTCTGAGGACCGTAACGCCATGGACCTAGTTGGCAGAAAGTCCAGATGTTATTGGCTTTTTTGTCGGGAATTCTGATGATCGAGTCGGCCAAGCATAATCGTGTGGTAGAGCTACTCGTTTTCATCGTGAAATCTGATATTCACAAAAGGTAACAGCAGCTTGACCTCTCCGCGAGTTTGCAACAGAGTTGTTCTGGGTTTCGTACAATGCCAAAGATCACGAGTCAATCCCCGCTTTTGAACTCAGGAAGATGGCAATGGCACCCCAAACCTTGCCATATCCCGCCATTGTCGAAGTACGCAAATCTTAGTCAATATTATCAGATTCATACCTGGAAGACATCTCAAGCCGCAACCGTTGACAGAAAAGCCTGTGCGAGAGGAATATGATGAGAGCATTGACTTAGCCGAGACCTCTTCCGCTGTTGCCTAAAATAGCGCCTTTCTTCGCGGGCCGTATGAAGCCTAAGCGCTTGCGACACTGTTCCTTTTCTACTACCCTACACAATGTCCGCAATCTACAATCGCTCAGTGGGGCTGTCGCTTTTCACATCAATACCATAGCTAGATTCCCGGCAAAACATGCGTCTTATCAATACCACGACTTTTCAGCTTGACGAATTCTTCGGAGAGGACATTCCAAAATATGCCATTCTCTCGCATACATGGGGGAGGCCGAAAGACGAAGTCACTTTTAGGGACATAGAGACTGGGCAATATGAGCATAAATCGGCGTATCAGAAGATCCGATATTTGTGTGAGCAAGCCACCAAAGACGAGCTCTCATGGGCTTGGTGCGACACTTGTTGCATCGATAAGTCTAGCAGTGCTGAGCTATCAGAGGCCATTAATTCTATGTTCCGTTGGTACAAAAATGCAGAAAAGTGTTATGTTCTCCTTTTAGACGTCTCCATTGACGACTCGGACGAACCTAGCGATGTTATCGAGGCCCAACGGAAGCTGCAACTCTTCACGGCTAGATGGTTCACTCGAGGCTGGACTCTTCAGGAACTCCTTGCTCCATCATCAGTCGAATTTTTCTCTGCAAACTACAAGAGACTCGGCGATAAAACCTCGCTACGACAAGTAATTCACGAAAGAACAGGAATATCCATTCAAGCCCTTTCAGGAAACGATCTTGCTCAGTTCCCAGTTAATGAGCGATTCACGTGGATGGCAGGTCGGAAGACAACGCGAGAAGAGGATGAAGTATACTCTCTACTAGGGATTTTTGACATTCATATGCCATTACTCTACGGTGAGGGGAGGGAAAATGCATTCAAGCGACTCTACAAAGAGATCGAGGAAAGGAACCCGATTGATACAACTCGTATGTTCATCAGACCAATTTAACATGTTTCTTTTACTTAATTAGATGCTCACCTAGGGAAAACTACCATCGATCCCAGCAAACTCGAATTTGCCCGGCTTATGTGGGACTATCTTCCAATTGCAGTGGTACCGGAAATTGATATAACTGTATACAAAGGCGAATTGGTAGCGATACTTGCAAAAGACGACCCCCTTGGAAACCCATCGGATTGGTGGAGGTGTAGGACCAGAGACGGCCGATACGGATATTTACCCAGTACTTACCTTGAGGTCGTGCGTCGCGGAGGAGATAAATCAATTAGATAAAGCAGCATATCAGTCCCGAGCAGATATAGTGCGACAGCAGAAATTTACTTATTTGATAGCAGCACTGTGCCTTCTATGCGACTTCAACCTGTTCAAATCTTTAACTCTTTCAAAGTAATAGTGAATCGCGGCATATGAGATGGGAAAGGGAATTGATGCAGAAAAAATGTCAATTCAGGCGATGAAGACGAGAAACACGGCCTTTTGGCCCAAGAGGATGCCCCTTCAAGCATTGCAATGGTGTGCTGCGCTTAGAAGCTTAAGGGTCTATGGGATGAAGCAAGAGCAAGTGATGGAGGTTCTCAAGAAAAATCTAGGAGCGGACTATTCAGACAGACAGACTTCCACGTTCACCAGTATGGCTAATCTAGCACACACCCAGAAATCCAAAACCCGGAATGAAGAAGCTGTCATTGAAGAACAAGTGTTTGGAGCTACAGAAGCAAATCCTTGGTTTTCACCATCCTAATCTAATGACTTCGCTGGCAGCTCTAAACGAGTGGCGAAGACAAAGTTAATGGGTATACAGACCGGGTCCAGCTAGGTTCATGCGCGCAAAATCAGACATTATCACGCGAATTCTCCTCGCACTATCTTGCTGAGGCCTCCACCTGGGGACATATTATTGAGGGAATCAACCATGAAGGCTGTTCTTACGCCTTGCATGTCTCTGCGTTGCCCTTCGCCCTCGGGTCTGAAAACGGCAACGCAAGCTCAGGCTGAAACTTCTGTGCTTGCATTAAAAGCGTTGAGTAATTTCGTAGGTAGGGGCAAGGAGCTGCCCGTGGAGTATCGAGTGTGTCTGTAGCAGGCTTCAAATCCAGAAACTCTCTGACTTATCATCAAAGCTCCCAGTTATGAATTGTAAATACCGCTAGATTAGGTGAAATAATACGAAGTGTCTCCTTAATAAATAATTCCTGCAATGGAAGATTTTGAGCGTTTGGTACTGCACTTTAACAAGCTAAAGCAATATTTAGCTACTGCTTAGTATATATATGTTGGTTGCGATATGCTGCGATATGTCTATTAGTCTTCTTAGCTTCTTGCTCAGCGCTGCGCTCTAAGTAGATAGTGAATGCTTGTCTGGCATAGATAGCTAGCGCACTTCTATCTACACTAATAAACGAGCACTAATTAGATAGTAGGGTACGAGTTACTACTAGACACAAATATTCTTTACTAAGATGTATCTATTGGAAATGTTCTGAATGGTTACAATGCTACTTGTAACCATTTTAACTCGGTCACTGGGCTTCCCCATGGTTCGGCACGCACATGCAGTCAGATAGGGTAGATGTAAAAAGTTACCGGCATTTAGTGGCGTCTCTAGCTACGGGTGCGGGCGGGAGTGGTGGTCGACATGACTGTGAAGGGGTGAACGATATCGAGTACAGTTACACATGGCAACATGCACGGACGTTTGTTAAGGATATACGTCTATATCACAATGTGCGTTGACTAGCATATAGTACCGCTTTATTCGAAAAGTCGGTTACAAACGAGTAGTCAGTTCAATCCCATCTCGATATTATGCTGTACTCGTGTCTGATGGGCGCTGGTAATCTAACCCTAGCAAAGAGCTTTCGAATGGAAACTGCGACAAAATCTCAACTCCATTCTCAGTAATCAGAACTTGCTGCTCGAGTTTCACGCCCTCCTTCCCTCCCTCCTCACCTACAAAGGCTTCAACACAGAGTACCATTCCCGGTTCAATAACCCCATCGTAGCCCACTTCAGGAAAATCTCCACGGTGATAGAGATACGGATACTCGCAGGCCATGCCACATCCATGGGCGGAGACAAAGTAGCGGTTCGCCCAATACTTTTTGGGAATATCGTACACTGCGTCAGCGTACTCACGGAACGTCATTCCTGGCCTTAAGATACTGATGTTGTGGGCAACTTGTTCATATGCTACCCTGTATAGCTCTTGTTGCTCTTTAGTAGGGGCATCGGGCCCGGAGTGAAAGGTTCGTGAGAAGTCGCAGTAATATCCGTGACAGCCAACAACGTCCGTATCAAGCGCAATGAGCTCATTCTCACGGATTGTATAGCTCGCCGTCTCTTGGAACCATGGATTTGTGCGAGGCCCCGCAGTAAGCAGACGTGTTTCACAGTAATCGCCATTTTGTTCTATAATGGATTTGTGGAGTACTGCCCAGAGTTCATTTTCTGTGAGCCCGGGACGGATAGCGTCGCGCAGTTTTCCCACAGCACGCTCAGTGGCTCTTAGTGATGCTAGGACACATTTAATCTCTTCGGGCGATTTGACGGACCGGGCTATCTCTAGTGGCTTCTGCGCATCCACTATAGTAAGACCATATTCCTTCAACCCTATGGCAACATTTGCATTCATGCGTTCCAACCCGAGCGTCGCCTTCTCCCCACACAACTCAGTAATCAGGTCGCCCATCTCCGACACCCACTCTTTTTCTCGTGCCTCTATCTTCGGTCCTGCAGCTATATGGGCAGCTGTTTTGGCAATACGAACCTCGTCGACGGTGTCGAGTCCGTCTGCAAGGTGAGCACATCCAACAAACTCAAACAGAATTGAGCGATTCGCAGTCAGAACAAGGTAACGCGACGCTTGATTCCGCGACGTACAAATCTGCATATTGCGGGAACCGGTAGCATATCGAATACTGACTGGGTCGCCAATTATCATCGCATCGATGTTGAATTTCGCCATCTGGCCTCGGACACGCTCGAGTCGGTACATACGAACTGCTTTCAGATCAATACCTATGCTTTCGGGGGCTTGATCCAAAAGCCCCACATTGGACAGGTCGCTTCGTTCGGCGTGCCAGTCGAAGGTAGCCATGATATGACCCGTTCGAGAGATCAAATTACAAGATAGGGAAACAAACAGAGTAAAGCAGCCCATATTGGACTATTTGGCTTAGATTTAGAAGCATTGAGTGCTAAATTTACCCAGGATAGGAAATTGTACGCGATTGAATTACCAAAGATAGTCCCGTCTAAGGCTTCTTATGCAAAGCCTGGACGCGATTGGCACATGCGACTTGATGAACCTCACGGTAAGTTGAAACGAGCTCAGAGATGCGCTTTTGACCAACCAGGTTCCTACAATCTTTGCTTACTATTATCTTTACCACTATCTTCGCCGCCGTGGTAAGGACACGTAAGATAAATTGGAAGTGAAATATGACATAGACAAAATCTGATTACAACGAAGTTGGATACGACACCACAACATCATACCTGCATCGTAGCGTGCCCATATAAAGTTATGCTTCCGTGTAGTGGTTGTAATGGTAATCAATACATTGCTATCGCAGGCTCTGATGTTTGATGTGAGCATCCTCTATGTACTGACGGGATAGTATGGATGCACTGAAGAAGGTACCTAGTAGAATGAAGAGCAATAGCGATGCCCTCGCATCTGTTGTCCAGAAAAGAATAGAAGTGAAGAGCGAGTGGCGTATTTGCATATGACGAAATGCGATTGGCTGATTCTCACGCGAGAGAAAGGGTCTACGCTTAAAGTGGATGAACGCGGGGCAAGGTATGAATTGGTTCGCAATGCGAGTGGAAGGCGTTAAGGACCATTCGGGTACTTCGCCCATACTGGGTCGTGCAGATGCTCTCGTCACTGCATCGCGGCTCATCGCTGGGATGCGAGACTCTGCCTTGCAAAGCAGAGCTTGGCGTGGCTACTGCCGGTGTAGCAAAGCCACAACTCCCACTGGAATAGATCTCATTATCGACATTCGTTGCTCTACAGATGATATAGTAAGCTCGCTGCCTAAATGTTCATATCAGAAGAAAATAATATAGGTAGCACATCGTATCGAGCCTAGCGCTCCTGGGTCCCCAGTATCCGAACTGCATCAAGGCTGTGCGGGGTGCGGCTCTTGACGGGACCCAGGTCATGAAGATGAAGAGCCGTGCCTGACATGATAGCGCTTGGACAAGCAGAATCTGTCCTACAAGTATGATCTTTATGCCCAGTAGTGTCGGCATCAGTCACAATCAACACGAGTATACAAGCCCAGAGCATGGTGCCCCTGGAGTTCCAGGATTCGCTGCATGCCTTTTTTTTTATGACGACAACGCCGCATAAGCAGCCTTCTGGCTGAGGTGAAACACTGCATGAGTAACATTCATTCAAGTACAATTCGTGACTTTGTTGATGTTGAACCTCCTGGAAAGACGGTAATGCGACTCCACAAAGACTACAGACGGAGTCAGCTGCAATTCTCGTTATCTGCAGGTCATCACGAACGCCGTGGCAGGCAAAGCACGAGGCTGTGTTGATTGTGTCGATGCGACTCCTCTTATTCATTGCGCTCTTCGCCTGTCCTGAATTTATGCATCTATGCGGGCCCGGCTTACGCCAAGATGGGGTCCGCATATGTGTGTGCAAGTGTGTGTGCAAGTGTGTGTGCGAATAAGCTCACACTTGAGGACACGACCAATATCTACCTACCGTCTGCGATAATTCAGGCCATCACCGTGATGCGGGTCTGGACCAGCTTTGTGGCTGCGAGCTTCGGCCTTCACTGGCTCTACACAGTGAGAGGGCTGCATCAACAGGTCAGCTTGCTCCAGCGAGGCTTGGGCCGGCTGGAAATGTTACATTGATAAACGTGATCGACACTGTTCACATTATTTAGGAGCCTGTCTAGCCTTGCTGGTCTTGTTCCGAAGGATAGTTCCAGCCGTGCTCAGTACTTGTTACCAAGTCACACAGTGAATACCGCCCGTTACCAACACAGAGATTTGACGTTCAGGAAAAGGCGCATTCTTTGCTAGCATGAAGCATACTTCTGTGGCGTCAAGGGAGACAACGCGGTACTCCGCACTCAAGCCCGGCTTCGAAGGTTTGTTATGAAGAGGCCACGAGGCAGCGTCACTAATCGCCTGTCACTTACAGATTCGAACGCCAGCGACGGTTCACTGCCAAAAGCAATTCAAAGCCTCGGCGATTGGCCTCTGGAACCGCGAACGCTGCAAACATCGGCTTCATCGTGGCTTATCAGACTGTTGCCACATGTGGTATTACTCTTGATTCCAGTCGCATCTGTGGGTATGTTGAAATATAACATCGCGGATGTGATATGGCTACTGCTGACAGTCTGTTGGAAGGCCTCGGAATTTCCGTGCTAAGAATCAATGGACATGCCGAATCGAACATAGGCAACAGTCTAGTGCAGGCCATGGCTGTAATATCCACGTTGTGGCCAATTCTCTTTGCAGCTGTGCTTGGCCCCATGCTTAAAGCTGTTGCTTTACATTTTGCAGCACGAGGCGCAAGGCTTGGTGTGAGTGCTTTATTATCATCTTATATTACTCCCGGTTAACTCCAACACAAGATACTAGAGATCCTTTCGTCCAGTCAAACTCTTGTTAGTGCATTCCGCGGGGGCTTAACATTCCGCTTCTTCACTTGGTTATCGCTTGGCCTTACTGTTGTCTGGTCGCTCAGCCCAATTGGGGGTCAAGGCGCGTTACGTGCTCTCGAGCTTCGCGAGAATCGAACCACATACGAATATCCCATAGCCAGCTTTCCACACACAAATCTTTCTGTCTTCACCCCAGGGCCTTTTGAGGGCTCTTCAACCCCTGCGTACTTGCTGAACCAGTTTCGCGCCTTGAATGGCGCTGTGTTTTCAGCACAAGATGTTGGGCTTTTGCATGCGAATGGTTCCAGTCCGAACTTCGAGAGCGCGGTCCAGCGTGCTGGAGGGGCCATGGAGGCCGTCAAATCAACTCGCAGGGATCTTTGGCGCAACGTCCGCATCCCTTTCCTGCATTCCTTTTCAAAAGGAGCAGAAACAGAACTTGGCTGGGTTGATGTGCCGTCGGATACAATACCAGATTATTCATCGTTGATAGGAGTGCCTGTTCGTGGACTACCGAGGGTGCAACGTGGGAATACAACCTTCATGATATCATCTTTTTATCAGACTCTCGAGGTATGTATGATCAGGTACTGTGTTGATTTTCGAACTTTCACTCATAGAACGACAGTGCACTCCGTGGAGAAACTCTTCAGAATGGATCCGTCTGAACAACGATAGCCTGACATTGAGAAACAGGTCAGCATTGTATCCTTCTGGTTACCCACTCATCAATTTTGATATACTATACAATCGTAAACGTCCAAATACTGGATCCTGGGGCTCGCTCTCGGGCTGGAATTTCACAGAACCTAGTGAGAAGATGACTATCGTTGCATACAACATTTGGAACCTCACTCTTTGTAATCTCACCACTCATTACGTCGATTCTCAGATAAGTTGTTCCAGGCCCAGCACCAATGGTGATCTCGGCTGCTCGGTGACTAAAATGCGACGCACCCCTCAAACGACCGATATGGGCAACCTGACCGCCTTAGATGTTGGATGGACAAATGTCATAGTAAAGCACATTCCTTATACGTTGGCGAGTTTGCATGTGTCAGATCCGGGTATCCTCGAGAAATGGCTAAGGGATCCCCCAACTGCGTTTAGAAGAGAATACCCGAGCATTCAGACCTTGTTCGATGAAGTTCCAATGCAGGTCTTCTCAGATCGTCTTGCGTTGGTACTAAACACGCATCTCCGCGCGACGTTCAATGTGACCATCAACGTTGGCAGTGACGGTACCTCCATCGATGCTCGCGACAGTACCTGGGCGAACACGACTGGCACGTGGTCAGAATTCACCGCTCCAGTATATTCTGTGAGGAGGCTGTGGTTCACCCTCTATTTCACTTCGGCAATTGTCCTAACGATATGCGCCATGTGCAATCTCGTCCTCCGAATCTATACGAATGTACCGGATATCTTTGGCAGCATCTCGGCATTGACAAGAGACTCAATATACTTCGACATGCCGACTCCGGCGAGTACTATGGATGGTATAGACCGTGCACGGTCATTACCAGACAAATGGGTCATGATTCAGGACGTGGCGCCTGATGAAGCAGTGGGAAGAATTGCTTTCAGCGACGCATCGACTTGCGTACCATTGCGGAAGGACAGAATGTATATCTGATGCCTGGCTGAAAGGCACAGAGAGGTGTGATGGGATTATGTGAATGCTATTGCGTACTGCTAATAATATCTACAACGAGAATATCGAAAATGAATCCGGAAAGGAAATCAGGCGCACTGTCTCTCTTAAGCCAGGTGCTCTTGTATTCACGCGCCCACAAAATGCTCGCCCAATTTACGCTTAATCAGAGTAGACAGTAGGGCCGAGCCTGACGTACTTGATTCTCGAGTCGTAGACAGCATTGCTGAAGAGTGGGTTACAAAGCTTGTATGGACTAGGTAAAGAATTGCTAGGTAGGTTGGCGCTGCCGCTACTAGGGATCTTAACCTAGAAGTAGGTAATGTGTAGCGAGGGCCACCGGTACTATTTTTTAAGTGTAATAAGCATACTACGGATGAGGTAGTTACCGGATGCAAATCCTTACGAGGGCATATGAAGAAGAAGAAGATCTTCTTGCTTTCGTCTGGGTTGGATATTTGATAGGAATGCTGACAAGCTGGTTGAATTAAATATGAGAATGATGCGAGGTAGTCATAGGTCTGTGCCATATGAAAATCCCTCAAAACAAGATGGAGGCAAGACCCTCGATTCGCCGTGTTTAAAGGTGCTAGCCGGAGCCCGAGTGTCGAATTCCACGGGTCTGAGAAAAAGACTGGTGCACAGGTAACGGCATGAACTATGGGCACATGCATATGTTAAGAAATGTCAAGTTGTGGCTGATGATTGCTATTTGCAAGGAAGCCATGCGCCCGAGGCCTTCAGGCGACTGCCTTTCAAGCATATCAATAATGAGTTATTTATTCTCAGAATGATATTTAGATAGTTATGGAGATGATAGTCATCTCTGTAAAGCAATATTGATCATTGGTTGGGTACACCTCTACTACAGTACTTGAAACCGAGATGGGAAAGCGATCATACTTCGAGATAAGAATGAAATAGGATAGTGGCCCAAAGAGACTATAGTAAAACAGCGATGACGGCTGGGACGATACCAAAGAATCCAAGCCAGTTCTCTCCGTACAATTGAGGGATATGGCGGATGGCACTCGAAGGCTTCCCAGGTCCTGTGCCAGTTGGAGTCGGTGTATGTGTCATAGACTCAAGGACATCTACCGCGAAAGCAAGTCCTTTCGTCGGCCCGGAAGTTTGGTATGCAAGACACTGTGTAGCGTTTATAAGTGACTTACTCCATAAATCTTCCGAAAGATCTAGCAAACCAAGCTCCAAGCCCAGCCCAGCAGCAATACCAAGGCTGTAGTCGACATGGGTCAAATTTTGAAACGCATCTTTGAACATGACATCTGAATCGCTCCCAGCTGTGCAATTTGCACCCACGTCGTCGGTCGACATCTGGGTAGCGGTCATATTGACTTGCGGTAGAGAGACATAGGGGCCGCCACGAAATCCAACCCCTAAAAATTCTAAGCCTGCTGTGATCTTAGGTTTGAGGCCCCCAACTATGCTAAATTCGAGATTAGATACGTTGGCCGAAAGAGGCTTCAGCGTCACTTCAGTTTCCCCGAATCCTTCGATAGCGGAATCCTGCATCTCGGCGATATCGAGACGAGCTCGTGAATTTGGTACCTTGGGGTTTGTCAGCACCGACAAAGATCACCAGAGTTCGCACAACAGAGGCTTACTTTCACATCAAACCCAAACCTTAATTCCACAGCTCCTTGTACTTTGACATCCACGAAATAAGCTAGAGCAATCGTGACACCAAACGATCCAATTTTTGGAATCTACAGTACCGCTTAGTAATCTTGAACACAACCTAGGTTGATATCTCAAGCTTACCTTAAAGCCGAGTGCGAGGAATTCAAGTAATTCGTTTTCTCTTTTCAGAACACCGGCGGGGACAGCCTTCAGCCCAATCGACATTTCAAATCCGTTGAGCTCGAATTGGACAAAGCCGGTTTTAACTGGATCATCGTCTTTACCCTGGAACCATGCGCCTAAATCTAATCGAAAACTTGCAGAGGCTGTGATCAGTTCGCCTTTCGTACTACAGTTGGCACAACCAAGAAGGATAGGATTTTTTTTGAGGTTCCCTCAAAAGAAAGTCGTGTTGACTTGTTCGAACATCAAATTTGTTACGTTCTTCGTTTCCTCAATTTGATTGACCACGGATTCCGTTGGAATTACGGATACACCAGTCGGTCGGCCAACAGCTGTTCGTGTCGGATCTCGTGACCGATCCGCAGGAACTCTACGTAAAAGACGTTTATGTCGATGAATCACGTAGTGTTCGTCAGTTTGACCAAAATCGATCGTGACAGTGCGGAATTCTTTCTCTATAATACTCTCTTTGAGATCGAATTCAATTTGATGTGAGCTGTCAAAAAAAGTAAGGTTCATGACCCTTATAAAATTAGTATCTGGAATACGGATACTGGAGGCCACATACCTATATACTGTGTGTGCGCCTTCGTCTCCACAAGTATGGTGTGAAGATATGAGTAGTCCACCAACTAATGACGAACATGCGTCTTTAGCTTTGCTGTATAACCCCGCACTTCGTACAGTGACTGTCATCTTCGATCCGATGCATTCGACCCTTTCCAGATGATGATCAAAGTCTTCCAAGAGTAGGGTTGGCCAATCTGCCTCAAGACGAACTTGAGCAGACATGACAGTTTCACCACGGTCATGTTCGGCGTACACAAGCTCGACCTCCTGCCCAAGGAATATTTTATCACTTCGAGCGAGAATATCGCGATGTCTCTTTGCTGCTTTCAGGGTCCTGTAGCTCGATGAAAAAGGGGGAGCGTTGAACTCCGTCAATGATAACGATGCGCAGGAGAGGTGGCTAATAGCTAGTAGTAATAAGGCTGAATGCATCATTTGCTGATGTACTTCGTGTTTCCGGAAACGGTGACCAATACAACAGATCAATTGCTTAGTATGAGATTAATGACAAAAGCTTCATGCCAGCCTGAGATAATAACGCAAGGCCAGACCAAGACTCTTATACTTAGAAATTCACACACGGTTGCACAAATCTCAAACAGAGGCTATCAGACTGCGCCTCCGGTTCTGCCTCGCGGGATGCCATCGTGGTTCAAACCAGGAAAGATTCCTACACCACATACGCCGCTTGAGACGATCTTCAAGCATGCAGCTTATTTCGATGAGAGCTTCAATAAGCCTCTGACCGAAGACAGTAAGTGTTGGGGCCGAGTCGTAAGGCTGTGGTTCAGCCTTCCAGCGGACGCATCGTTAATTTGACACTCTACGACCAATGCAAGTTGGGTAGAATGGTCGTAATTAGCCTATTCTGCATAGTTTTCGGAGATGAGCGTAACTGCTCATCTGATAGGCTTTGTGCCCAAAACCGCTATCCGCTCATCGGTGCCCGTGAGCACATGACCATATAAACGACAGCCTTAGCGGGTCAAGTGCTTTGTTTTGTATGTATATATTATAACATCCTCCAACTAAGACCCAATACTTCCGAGTAGATCCATCATCTGTTTTTGTCGTCGCATTCGTGTTGTTGATACTGATTCCGCTGGTTCTGGTGGCTTGAATGACATGGGAAGCACATTCATACCAACCGCCTTCACCGAATCTTGCGGAGTGTTTTGCGTGTCATTATACAAGGAACCAGTATGAATTGATGAACCAAGGGTGTATGCAGGAGATGAAGGGATGGGTGAAGGCGACACTTTTGAAAACGTCCGCTGAGATTCAGCCCAGCTTGAACATGGGAGTTCTGATGGTCGTTCGGACAGCTTTTGCGACTCGACAGCTGCAAAACTTGGCTGAGACATACTCACTACTGATCTTCTCTGAGAGGAAGCATTGATGCTTGATGCAGATAGTAGGGCTGGAAGCTCGTGGGCCGTAGGGAGAGGTTCACTGTACGCATGTGATGGTGCAGGTCTGCGTCTTGGCATGGCTGGCAATTCCGGAATAGACCTTCTCTGTTCATATACGTGTAAATTACTTTCTAGTGAGGGATATCCTGGACCATAAGTCGATCTCCGGTTTGATCGCGGAGGATACCCAGGCGGTGGTCCTGGATCGTTGCTTGGTAATTCAACCGCGAAATTCAAATCCCCTAGCAGCTCAACTACAGGCTTCGTTTCATTTTTCCTCGAGAAGGACGGGGGGCCCGACAATGGAGGAGTAGGACAGTACTCATATGGATTAACTGGCCCAAATGCGTTTGTGGCACTCAGGGCTACGGTGTCTCCCGCCAATTCCGAAACAGTAGAGTTATTGGGTGCCAGCTGGTAAGCCCAGGCGTCTTTAGTTTCAGAGTGTGCTTCATATGATTGCTTTATGGCTTTCCCTGCTGGAAAAACTTGATCGGGGTTTTGCATGAGAGTGGTCGCGTAATAACTCCGCTTATCGTCTGTTTGAGGGAATCGGGGATTCGGGGTGGAGTGGACTGCTGACGCGTATGTCGGAGGCGGGCTGGAAGGACATGAATCTCCTAAGGATGGAGACATAGGAGTTTCAAATATGTTCGCTTGGCGGTTGAAATCCATGTTGCTCGCCTCCTGTTGTTTATACCCACCAGAGGGGATGGAGTGGGTCACGTTGAGAAGACTGGGTGCGACCACTAGAGTACTTGAGGATTTGGAGATGTCATTGGCATCTGGTGTTGCTAGAACAGGTATCAGCTCGGCATGATTGCGAGGGTTGGACTCATCACGGGGCTGTGGATGATCATACTTAGATCTGGGTGTACATTGACTGGCACTGCTCGCACACTCTTCCTATTATGTCTAGAGATAATGTCGTCGAAATATGTTGTGTCTTGGTAAGTTGGAGGTTCGGTGCTGGTTGGTACATCTTCCAGTCGAATCAAGTAACTGAGGACGTTTGAGAGTTGCTGGTGACATGTCATCAGCTCTGCCTTCCGATTCAGAATCTTCTCGTGGTCATTGAAGACCCATCGAACGCGAGTATTGAACTGAATTGATCCTGTTGACTGCTGCTCTGCACGGGCGCGTTCGACCCATTTGCCGATTTCGTTCAAAGCAGACTTAGTGTTGTTGATCGCACTCCTGACCCATGGAAGTTTCCCCGGCGTACTAGCCAGTTTCCTTTGTACCGATGCAGCTTTTAGCAGCCTTTCCACCTCATTGAGGTCGTCGCGTACGACATGTATCGTTCGCACGAAGACTTCATTTTCGCTCCCCACCTCAGCAATGCGCACTGCCAAATCGGCAAACTTGAATGCGCTACCAACACTTGCGAAGATGGCCCCTGCACTGAATGGCTCACACATGATGAGATAGAGAGACTAGTATCATAGATGATGGGGTCGTGAAGGGAGGGCTTGGTTTCAGTTCCATTCTCCATCCCGCACGACACAGAAAGGCAGGAGGGGTACGGGCGCCCAAGCTTGCACGGGGCGTCGAAACTCCCCCAAAGTCTCATTGGAAGGTGCAGCGGAGCCGCAAGCTGAGTCTATGACTGTTCGAATTATGCCTTCGTTTGTTGCTCGTATCAGCCCTCCGTGGCTTCATGCAGCCACGCTGTTCTATCACGTCTGGATATCGGGTGGCTTGTACAGATGTGCCACAGCGGAAAGCGAAGACAGCTTGGTCAGTCACATGTCAAGCCGTAATCAAGGATAGGCGAAGATATAACAAATGGGTATTCAGACCCCGGCCATTGCGTGCTCGAATGTTGTGCAACTCGAGCGTTGGTTTGCATTGATAGCCGGACCTTGCCACTAGTGGTAATTTACGCTGCGATACTGTACTGAAAGAGGATAGCGGAAACTCAATGATCAACCTCAGCTCCTCAGCCTCGTCCCTTCACCCCACCCCTTCGTACCACAACTCTGTGTCACAGCCAAATATATCTCGAATCATGTACATCAATTGGTGCTAGGCACTGAAAGAGGTGCTTGCCCAGAAAAACACGCCATTCCAAGCTTCTCACCCGTTCACTCCCCAATCTCCTTCTCAACCAGAACTCTTGAAGGGTTTAGCACCTGCCCCTGATCACCAAACGTCTGAACTAAAGCTGGGAATACGATCAAGCCACTATGCGCGTTGGCAAAGTCAAAGCGAAAAGATCCAGGTTGCGAGAAGAGGAGAAAAGCAAAGCTTGCAGAGCGTGTCAAAATCATGTCCAAGTTTTTGCGGCGCTGACCACCGTCCACACTCCCTTGCACGAATGGTGCAAGAAGTGAATCCAGCTCAGCAACCGTGTTCGCAAAAGTCTGAATGCGATTGGGATCTTGAACATCCTTTCCAAATCGCTGCTGTAGCAAGGCCCCCGTAATCGTCTTCCACTTACTGTACAAGGTCGATTGAGCTACAGGCTAGGTTAGCTTAAGAAATCACACTACATAGACCAAAAAGCTACTCACCAGTGCTGCTACCGTTTCCACCAGAAAGGGATAATGCTAGCCCTGCGACATCTGCAGGAAGTAGGTTGGTGCTGCGCTCACTGGTACTTCTTGACAAAATGACCCAACCAACAATCAGACGCAGAGCGTTTGGTCTAGTGTTTGGGTTTGCTAATGCGCTGATAATCACTGAAGTGCTGACACCCGCTGCCGTTGCTAGGTCCCGGAGCCCCGCCTCGTTCAATCCGGCTGTAGAGATTGGAGCAGAATGATAGTACGTTCGAACGTGGTTCTTGATCTTGTCCCGAATCTGAGAGACCTCGTTCGTGATTGTATCGTCCGCCACAGGCTGGGGAAGTAGATCATCAATGTTGCTTGCGACAGCGCCCGCAGTTATCGTGGGACCTTTCTCCTGCGACGATGCATAACCGTTCGGGGGGACATAATGTGTTTGGTAAGCTGTAGCTTGCTTGCGTTTCTGGCGACGCAATAAAAGGAAGAAAACAGCCCCAGCGAGCAGGACTCCAGCAATCAACATCCCAATAGCGATGCCCGCAACTGCTCCACCTGATACACCATTCTTTTGCGTAACAGACGAGGTTGTTTGTTTCGGATCAGGAGCGACTGAAGGTAATCCGGTTGTTGCAACGACTACAGCTTCGGTGTTTTGAGCAGTGACCGTGACCAGGACCGTCGATGGTGTAGGTTTAGGTATTTCCGTAGTCAGGCTTGCTGGGCAAGGAACAGCTTCAATAATCCGCCCCTCCCGGTAATGGGCACATTTGTTGTTGCTGTCAGGGATTTGTACGTATTCGGCCATTTCAAAAGTACGCAAAAATTAGGGCTGAAGATGAACACAAATCCGTTCAGCGAAGATCTTGAGACTTGCCTATAAGCACTGCTCGGAAGTCTAGATAACATTCGGCCGTGTCGATGTGCACGAACCAACCACCTTAGTGAATGATCCCTGTGAAATAGGCTGCTCAGCTGCTCACCGGAAATGGCACATATTGGCGAAGCAACGCCACAGAAAAGCAAATATATTTGGGAACTAGATAAAATACGGCCGAGGCGTATCTTTTTGGAGCTGCTTTTGGTCAATGCTTGTGCAACTGCATAAATGTACAGGTTCTATTGACAGTTGTGCTCTTCCAAGCATCACTGGTTGGAGTGATTCGCCGTCCTATCCGGCTCGGCCTGGCCATTAGGCGTTTTTTTGACCATTGTGCCAAATTCATGCAGCCTGAGGCCATGATTCTTGCGCCTCAGCTCCATGCTTGGCGAAGCAGGCGACCAACTCAGCAGTATAGCACTGACACCGAGGGCTCGCTTGGTTATGGGGCCAGAAACGCCATCACGATACAGCTGAGGCGTGTGTTATCGTTTTGCAGATGTACAAGGTCTGATGCACTCCCAGCCTTGCTAGCATTCCATGTTCTTACCACCCGCTTGCGTGAAAGCCCTCCAAGGCTTGAAGCAAGCGCAGACACCCTTCCAATACTTCACATCGGGAACCTCTCTCAGCTAAATAATGGCGGAATCAGGAGTCCGGCCAGATTTGGTTGTCTCAATTGACTTTGGAATGACTTGTATGTAGATAGAGACTTTATGAACAATAACCCTCCCCAGTGTAACACGAACCTCAGGTACGGGTGTCGCATACTGCAACGTTTCTACCGGTGCAGATACCGTGCGTCATATTCAAAGATGGCCGGGAAGAACTCAAGCGAATGAAAACAAGGTGAAACAACTGTGGAGGATCTAAAGTCAGCAATTGCTTACTTTCTCAGGTTCCGACATTGCTCGTGTACCCAGAGAATTCACCCACACCCTCTTCATGGGGATTTCTTGCAGAGACTGCGCAGGAAACCAGCGGCGCCGGGCATGAAAGTCGAGAATGGTTCAAAATCATGCTCGACGAGGAGCTTCTGGAGCAAATGAGGAAAAACTCCAGCGATCCTTCCAAAGTTCCCCAAATACAAGAAGTCGAGAAATGGTATGCCAACTTCACTTTAGGCATAATACAGTACAGCTTACAGCAAATGTAGGTATACTCACTACTTCCAATACCTGTACCGGACCATCGAAGCGCGACTGAAGGGCGAACTCGCTAGCACATGGGAAGCCGCGAGGGTGGAGTTTATATTCTCGGTTCCCACCACATGGAAACCAATACCAACAGTCGAACGATTTCGAAAAGTGATTTCGCTGGCAGGCTTCGGGTCACATCCAAATCATACAGCTTCCATCGGATTGACGGAGGCAGAGGCAGCTGCGGTACACACGGCACGTAGTATGCCTGGAATATTTCAAGTATGTTGACATTTTGAAGATAGATCTGGCGCATAATTGACCAATTCGAAAGGAAAACGAGATACTATTCGTCTGCGATGTTGGGGGTGGTACTACGGTCTGCGAACACCATTCATGAGGCCGCCAGAGGAGTATGCTTACAAATGTCAGGACCTTTCAGTGTTCCGCGTAAAAAATACGGTCGGAGGTTCTCTCAATCTGGAGCAGATTGATGTAGTTTTCGGTGGGTCTTACCTGCTACTAGTCAAGGACTAGGCTCATAATTGATGCGTAGGCGCAACAATCGGCGCCGCACAGCTCGACAGTCTTTACGAAAAGGCCGTGTTGGAACGCCTACAACATGCTGATCAAACCATTCACATGGGCCTGACCGATATCAGTCAAGCAGCATGGGAGATGAGAATCAGCAAAGAGTATCAGAAGTAGGCAGCTCTGCTCTGCATTTCGGGCCGCGGTGCTAATACTACCTAGTGCCAAGTGTGACTACGGCTCCGAGGAATCAATGGCTGATACAGACACTTTTGCAGTACGAGTGCCAAAGCTAGACAGGGGCTATTTAAATCAGCAATATGGGGTCAGTGGAGGTGACATGTACTTTCGAAGGTCCGTCTCATACTCCAGCGCCGTATGGCGAACAGAAAGTCGCTGATTATTGTATAGAGATGACCTGAAAGGTTTCTTCGATGTACAGGTAGGCTCTTGTTCTAGAATGACTGCACTGGATGTATCCACTGACCCTAGCCCAGATTTCCAAACTCTTCGACATGATCGACAAACAGCTTGGAAGGATCCAACAAAAACATCCAAATGAACAGGTCGTAAGTATATTCATGTTTTGCTAGAATAATTAGTTAGGCATGTCTAACACCGTTCCAGGCTCATCTAGTCCTTTCTGGCGGCTTAGGAAACTCTGCATACGTTCAGAACTGTCTCCGCAACCAATACGCCTCCCATAGCACATCGCACTCGAACGCACGAAATCTCCAGATACGGATCGCTCCTGATCCACAACTCGTAGTCTGCAAAGGCAATGTAGCAGACCGCGTACAGAAGCTCAAGACTGGCCAATCAGTCCTCGGTTGGCGGTGTTGCCGTGCTTCATATGGAACAATGTGCAAGATACTGCACGATGCACAGAACCCAGCACACTATGGCTTGAGGACAGAAGTCGACCCACTAGATGGGAAGCTGTATGTTGTTGATTGTGTAGATTGGTTCATCAAGCAGGTAAGTACTGTTAATCGTTCTTAAAAGAATCATCAACTAATGAAGAGCAGGGTGAGGCAGTCTCAAGCGACTTCCCAATTGTGCGAAATTTCAACCGCAAATGTCCGCCGGCCTCTATTACAAACCCTAATCCGCCGCGCATATTCCCTACAGAAGTAATATGTACTGAAGTTGATAAAAGCCAACTTCCCCTCGTCAAAAATGAATGTACGTCTTCTTCCTTCCTTCCCTAACAAATCCATTGCTAAATCCCACCAAAAGCATGCCGCTCCATCTGCAAAGTCGAGTCCGACTTCTCTTCTCTCCCCCTCACGCTCTTCAAGCTGAAGAACCGGCACTGGTGGAGCTTTGGCCCAAAATACCACCGCATCAACTACGTCGTGAAGGTCAATCTCGGCCCTGCAGATGTATCCTTTGAGCTGTGGCACAATGGCGTTAAGCTGTCCAAGGACAACTCGATTAAAGTCGAGTGGCAGGCTGCCGCGCCACCAGATCCCAGTGCGAATGCCGTAGCGCCAGACTTCCCAATGAATAGCCTGCCGGCGGCGGGCGGGTTGGCTGCTGCTAATAGGATGAGTGTGATGAGCTTTGGCGGTGGCGGGTTTGGCAGGAAGCCTGTGCAGAGCCAGATAGGGATGAATGGCTATGGAATGCAGGGAAATGGGGGTTGGGGAAATAAGAACGGGGTGCAGACGCATGTCGTGCCATTACAGCAGAATGGGTCAACGGTGTATTGATCTTGGTATGATTTCGCAACAGCATATAGTAGGACTAGTGTTGGCCTGTGCCCAGTCCAGTTCACCCGCGTTCTCCTGGCATCCTAAGTGTCCTAGTCGAAATCAATGATATAACTGAGAAAAGAAACTCAGGGCAAAAGTAATCGATTAGGCCAAGAATTAAACAACGATGAAAATGTTCGAACGAGGAGTAATACCCGCAAACGCCGCCGCTATGCGTGGAGGAGAAAGAAATAAGCCGCAAGGCCTACCTCCACCTCCATTATCCTAATGTACAACCATAGCTAATCCCACATAGCTCGGACTACGAGAATATGCCTTTGATCCCACTTCCCACCCAAATTACACTTCGTGCCGCTAGAAGGCTCGGGCCTGCATAGCTCGGCGGACTCAAGCCTCTCAAGCTCTTTCCAGCACTCCTTACTACCACCTCGCCCACGTTCGCTTTCCCCTTGGCGCTCAAGATGGCGAAGCGCAATAACACCTCGAGGCACGTAACGCAGATACTTATCACAATGAGGACGATGATGATCCACGTGATGCGCGTCATTTTCTTATCACTAATACTGTCAGATAAGATTTCCCCGAGATCCAGGAAAACCTGGCAGCGTTCGTTGAGAACCTGGATGCGAGGTTTTATTTCGAGGTATTCGCGGACAGCTGTGTAGAGTGGATGGAGGGTGGGTTCGGAGTCCCAGAAGAAGTTGGGAGTGTCAAGCATATTTGATGCTGTGATATGTTAGCTCTGAGGAGATACAGGGAAAGGTTGGGAAAGGGGGCGAAGCATAGGGGGTGACGTACATAAGTTCACGTCTACTCTGCTTGTGAAGAGTTGCCCAATCATCTTTACGACGTCCGTCCTCCTCATGCCCAACTTGCCCGTCAAAGCAAGTCTCTTTGGCACATATTGCGCCGCCAACATTGTCTTGTTCATGCCCTCCTCAAACAAACTCAGTTTCGTACTTTGTGCAATGGCATGGCTCATAGCCAGCTTAATCATATGATCGCCGCTCTTCAGTGTGATCATATCGTTGTACACTCTGGGTCGCTGAATCTCCGGGTTGTATTCGAAGTGGAATTCTTCAGTCTCGAAGTCGCTCTCTGTGAGGGGGCGCGTGGCCAGTGAAACGCCCGTCGCTGTGCTGGAAAAGGTGAGGTCGGCGAGGATATCCTTCTCTTGCTTTTCCGTAAAGTTCCAAAAGACAGCGACGCCGTAGGAGAAGACAAACATTTCGCCAAACGTTAGCGCATTTGGTGCAACCCTCGAGTTATCGGTGGAGTCTCTGCGCGCGCGTATACCGTTATACGGAGTATCCAATTCGTGATCGTCACGCACGTAGTACGTTTCTTCGTCGCCAAAGTAGCCTTCATGATGGTCGCGCTGTTCGTTGCGCTCAATCTCCTCGTCTAGAACCGTCTTTCCACCAGGGCTTTTGAGCGCGGGACTGCTGCGAACGCGGTAGCCATCGCTTCCTGGGAGGAGGGGGAGATGGTAGACAGTGTATAAACAGTCATCGTATAGCTTTGTCCTCGCATTGTGCTGATCCTTGACAAACTCTGCTGTGCTCTTCATTTTGTAGGCCTGGGCTGTGCAGTATGCGGTGACTCGCGAGAGCTTATCCGTTCTCCTAGCTTTCGGTAACCGCTCCGCATAGCTCTTGTCCTTTGGTCCACCCTTGGCTGTCCGTCTCGCCAGGTCTTCATCTGTAGGTGGCCCTTCGTATTCGTCCACATCAAAGTCACCCTTCTCATCCTCCTCTTGTTCATCCGTCTCTGGCAATAGGACAAGCTTCTCGCTAAGTTTGCTTGAGCGCGTGGGCATATGCTGGGGTATCAGGCGACCAGAGAGCTTGGGGTCGAGAGGGTGTCGACCGCTAGGCGTGCGCGTATGCATCAAAGGCCTGTTGCCGGGTGGCCCTCGTCGTTGCTGGGAAGGAATGTCGGAAGCGTATTGCAAGATATTGTCAACCGAGATCAACTTTGCGCCGGGTCGTTGCGAAGCAGCAGGTCGTTGTGGTCCTCGAGACGGCGCATCTCGCGCATCCGTCATCAGAACGGTAGGCCCTCTTTTGCTCTTGGTTGTTGGTCCACTCATTTTACTAGCCGTTGCACTTCAACCGTATTGTATCGATGACGATCAGAGAGTCGGGCTTCGCAACTATCTCGCTGTGCGATCGTCGAGAAAAGACGGACAGTGCGATTCAATAATGAATTACAATGCGGCAATGCCAAGTTGCGCATGCCATTGAGCGACGGATACGTTGTGACAGACTACCAGTGGAGGTAGCAAAGTTCGGCCGCGGTTCACGTCATTGAGAGCTTGGGCCAATCTTTCATGCAGCCCAGCTCCCCACGCTCAACGGTCGTTTAGATGTTGTCCAGGGTGCCTAAACAGTCATAGGAATGTACAGAGTGCATTGAGAGAAATTTGAGAATTGCCCGCGGGATATGTGTATTCTCAAAGCACGTGATTAAATGCATTGGATGCGCCTTCTTGGCTTGGCTACCTAATAAGGCTATCATCTCCACCCGAACGCCATGCTCTGCAAAGAGAACGGCCGTTGATAACCAAGAAGCACCAGGGTGTAAACGCCAAACAAACAAAAGAAAAGTCTTATTGGAACCGTATTACCAATGGAACGAGGGGGTATCAGATTGGTGAGCTCGCTCGTCTCCATTACCTTCACGCTGCTCCTCTCCCGCCTTTACGGTCCTGTTTCAATGATCCGCCCAGGTAGACTAAAAACGCTAATAGGTAGAAAGGAAAAGGAAACAAAACGTTATGCATTCATGCCGACTACAGAGGCTTGTTAAATCACTCACAGCCGCTTCCCAGGAACGAAGATGAAGAGGCAACAGACAGCTGTGGTGAGGACAAGGAACATGACCAGTACGGTAATCGAGCGTCTGTTCAGTGTTTTGCGCACGAAAGGCTCCCTGATCTTATTGAAGTCGAAGAATGTGTACTCGCTGTATCCCAGGAGGGCGATGATGGGGTCGAGCATGTACTGGTGTGTGAAGATGAGGTAGATGGCCAGTGTGAACGGCAAGATGACCTGCGATGGAGGATTAGTTAAGTGATGGAGATATAATGATGAAGAATGCACGTACCCAGCACCGTGTCGTTCTTGACTTGTCCAAGAAGATGAGTATAAACGAAGCCCACATAGCAGTGAAGAAACTGATTAGCCCTATGATAAGTCGCAGCATCATGCTCTGAGGAACGAGATTGCCGAGGCCCTTGTTCTGCAAAAATCCAGGGTATGCGTCACGCTCCATAGCCTGGAAGACGTAGTCTTTAGCGGGGTCAAAAAGCTCGGGATCGGCACGTTGCTCTGATCCCTCAATTGCATCCTGCACTTCATTTAGGATGCTCTGGGGGATTATGATCTCTCTTTCTGAGCCTGGAAGGAGGTATGTGTACAGGATCTTCTCAGCTGACGCGCGCAGGTCTTCTCTTCGAGGTTGGGTGTTGTCAGCGGACGAGTTCTGGCCTGGCGAACTAGAGTCGTTTGGTGTCTCGAGCATATGAAGGCTCGGTCGCGGGAGCTCGCGGCTTTGGTTGCTGCCTTGACTGTTCTGTGGTGAATGATTGCGGCTTCCGCGGTCTGAGCGAAGAAAGGCGGAAAGGCGCTGGTCAGACATATTCTCGCCTTTCTCGTTGGATGGACCTTCTCCAGCATTGTCGAAGACGTAGGATGAACGCTTGCTGTTCTTCTCTGGGTCCGGTGTCTCTTCTATCATCGACCTGTGCAATCGTCGAACGTACAGCCGGCAAAGCTGTAGGTGTTGCGATACATCGAGCCTGCAGCTTGTTAGCCTTCGTCATATCCACCGCCCGCGAATGCCTCACCAAAAGTCCAGGTAGTCCACCGACCGTTGCTGGTCTCGCATGTAGATATAGAAGGAAAAGAGGTCGAGCGGGGCGACCGTCTTACGGCTCAGTACCTCGAACAATGTTGGGAAGCGATTGCGGTTCTGCCCGTCCATGGCATCAGGCCCGGGTGAGTACGACATTTCGGCAATCTGTGTATATTAGGATAGCGAGAGGCGCGCGACGAGGTCGCTGGTGTGCGAAGGATAGCGATTATCGATAGACGCAATGTCCGGGGGTTGGGCGCGGAGCCCGCAGTGCGTTTGCTTGTCTGGTGCAGCGGGTGTTGAGCGAGCAAGCGGCGACGGCGTGGAGGATTCAAAAAGGGTGGCAGCGATCGACTGATGGTGAGTAACGTCCTTTGCGAGGGTAGCGGCGTGTTTGTGCGCTCCAATTGTCGTTGATTCGAACGTGAAGGTGGGAAATTAGGAGTGAAGTCGAGCTTGGCTTGGCGCAGTGACTGGTGGAGCGAGCGGCAGTGGCTTGGTTCGCGTCGAATCGCGCTCTGCGCGAAGATGATGGGAAAGCTGAAGAGTGACCCGCAGCTGCAACACCGGGGAATTTGCGCGCCAGTAGCTTTGGCGTTGAGGAGACTATGACTGCCAGGTGATGATGCAAACGGACAGTGGACCTGGCAAGACGAAACGCAAGGGCAGGAGGGTTGCAGGTGCGCACGTCACGTGGTTGTTCCTGCGTAACAACGGCAACGCTAGATCTGCAGACAGGATTGCTGAAACGCAACTGCAGTTTGACTCATGCAGAAGATCCAGCGCGATGAATTCATCGATGAATGCACGAATGAAGATGTCCTGCTTACGTATCACATTTCTCCATGTGGCACAGCCTTCCTCAGGCAGCAGCTTCCAAGCTCAGCTCCAGGCATATATGCTCAGCCTCTTTTGCACATCCCCAGTAGTAAAGATAAAATAGGTCTTGCTTTGACCCATCTCATAGTCTACCCATAGTCAAGAAAAATTCAAGCAAACATATCTGCCGCTCAGGCATTGCCCAAAGGCCTCGACGAAGATCTGCGTTGTTCGCACAAACGTTGCAATCCAACTGAACCTACAGCGGCCATGGCTTCTACCTACGAACTGCCCAAGGGTTTCCTTGAGGGCCCTGGGCCCAACGTGACAAGGACTGACGTCAACTTTAAGAAGCACGGTATGCCAGAGCACGAGGACGCCTGGGCAGTTATCCTGGATGGCGTCATGTCTGAAGAAGAGTGCAATCAACTAGTTGCAGCTGCCGAGGCTACGACAAATGGCAAATGGGAAAGAGCTATGATCAATATTGGAGGCGGGATGCAGGCAATGTATGAGGACACAAGAAAGTGCGGCCGTATCATATGGGATGATCGCGAGATCATGGCAAAGCTGTGGGAGAGAATAGAGGCATCGGTGCCTGAAATCCACCGTCTGAAGAACTGGGCGGATGTTACGGGCAACGGACCTGCGATGCGGAAAGAAACTTGGAAGGTGACACGGTTGAATGAGCGCCAGCGATTTCTCAAGTATGTTGGTGGTGAATACTTCAAAGGTATGTGATTGGCGACCTTCTGCTAGTATCGTGCCGCGAGTGCTAACCTCAGCAGCGCATTGTGATGGCACATACGAAACACCAGATCGCAAGGAGCGATCTTACTTTACGCTGCACTTGTACCTAAATGATGCCGTGACCAAAGACGGCCGTCAACAACTCAAAGGTGGCGCAACCACGTTCTATTCTTGGGACATGAAGCAACGTATAGACGTTGAGCCGCAATGTGGACGTGTGCTGCTCTTTCAGCACCGCTCCCTTCTTCACTCTGGCGACGATGTTTTGAGCGGGACGAAGCTGACAATGAGAACGGATGTCATGTATGCATTAGAAGATTAGGCGATCGCACACGATCAATGCGCATTGGAAGTGGAGCATAAACGACTATCAAAGGCGTTCTGGGATATAACTTGATTTGTCGTAATTTTCTTCGTTAGTAGTATCCTCTAAACTTGGCGTTGAGTTCGGAAAAGGTAGCAAACTTACAGGAGCGAAAAAATATGAACGGCGTGCCTCGCCAGAGTAATCAGAATCGAATGATACCCTTCCCTCTTTCACCGAAGCTACTCAAGGACAGGTACGCTGCGTATTGTACTATAGTGTCACTCTTCTCCTCGAAAGGATCAAGCACACAATCTTCGCACCGACTCCCATAGGGACACCAGTCCACACAATCTACCATCTCGAAAGACAGCAAAGCGGTTTCTTGGGCCCTGAGCTTTCTGATGCCGAGTGCAGACGTGAGTCACGCCAGGCCCTTACGGGCAGTACAGCCATAATATGGCATGATTTTGTGAAGATTACTCCGAATTTCTCATTTGCAGGGTGGGACAATTGCGTGAGCAGCGTCTGGATGTGTGCAAAGAAACGCAGCGTTGGCGAGGCAGCCGTTGAAGAAAAGCGAATACTGGTGGGGAGCTGTGAGTTTTTGTAGCTCGGAGGCTTCCTGCTAGCGCCGGGGAAATCTCGGCCTCTAACGCAACTCTCACAGGATCAACTCGGACTTTGGCTTCTAGAATAATATGCCATGTACCTCTTGCAAATTGGAATGGTCTCAGCAATCGTTAGATTCTTGTATAACGAAACAAAACTAGTGCTCCTTTCATCTTCGCCATAGAGACTCTTGGGTGAACGACATTGAGTTTTTGTCAAATTGGCTGAAGAGCTTTACAATAGAACGAGATCTTCCAAACAAATCCAGCCTCAAAGCTGTTGGCTGAGCTGGGTATATCGAGCAGACCATTTCCTAGATTTCCCTATTATCTAGCAAGCAGCTGTAGGTTTATACCTAGTATCACACAAACAAGCGATGACTACGGGTGGTTTTAGACCCAATCAGAACGAAGGAGAATTTCGCACGCACTATTAAATGTGCGATTTCGGGTAGATGGGTATTACAAGTCATTTTCTACGCGAGTTCAGGGCTGTTGGTGGAGCCTCTGCGAGGATGTAAGTATCTCATCGCCACTGGAAATACCCGAATATTTCCATGGCATTTCAGCCCAGATGTAGCGATGGATACAAGACACGATACAAGGGCGCACGTTAAGGTCACAGACCTTAGCTTAACGCCAATGGTTACCTGCCTTGTCTACTCAGCGGTCACAAACCTTGTAAAATCCTCCCTTTAAAGTAGTCTAGATCTTGCTCTGAGCAAACTATCTGCTTTGGAGTGTGTAGTCGAACAGACGTGACAGACACGGTAGTATCTACCTCTGAAATTTTCTTGAAATTCTTTATGAGATGTCGTATCATCTATATATAGTCACTGTAAATTTCTTCTCAGATCCAGCCAGTGTATACGTACTGTAATTCTTTCTTCGAATTGGTAATGATTCTAGGGGAAGATTCTTTGAACCTTGATAATACATGGCATGGGTGTGGTGCCAAGTGGTCAGTATTTTGGGTTGATTGAGTTTCAACCATGGCTTCAACCATGGAATACTGGTTTTGCTTTCACAACGTGCGTGACCACCCGTGGGACTATATTTTTTTTCACATTATTTCCCTTCAGCTCTCTGTATTTCTAGAACTAACTTTCATGCAGCCATCTGGATTCGAGTGTAATTTTCATTGTTCTTACTTCCCTTTTCAAGACTGTCTCAACCTTCAAGTAGTATTGCTCAAAATACTCATCAAGGAACAAAAGTCTCACAAGCGCAGTGAAAACTTATACCAATCGAAAGAAAAAGTGATCACACCTTAGATCTCGCTTTCTAGATACACTCAACTAAACCCATCTCTGCCGCCAATCCGCATTCCCCCAAGTCACCATGCTCGATGCCATTCTCGGGTGCTCAAAGCAGACCTTTTTCAACGAACGCGTCTTTCCAGCTAACGCTGACGACACATATAACGACAACAAGTGCTCGTACTGCTGGGGCCCATACGACAACAACGACCACCCTGGAGTTCGCATACTCCCCTGCAATCATGTCTTCGGCCGCGACTGCCTCAAAGCGATGACTGATGCTCCAGGCGGAGATCTTTGCGCAATCTGTCGAGTCCCTCTCTATCGAAGCCCAACTCGCGAAGTCTTTCGTTCAGTCTTGCGCTACTTCGATCGTCCCCTGGTTCTCTGTATACTGCTCGTTCTTGCAGGGGTCTGCTTGGCTATTTCCCTGGTGCTCTACTGGTACGGTGAGGTTTCATCTTTTTTTGACTCCTTGCTTTTTGGGTCTTGTACAGGACTTTGCTCGAGTACCGCCATAGTCGTGCCGTTTATTGAAGACGATGTGTAAGATCTGCGTGGCCTCCAATGTATTTCTTCGTTGGTGTGCAGTACTCAAGAACTTCTTTCCGCATAACAATAGTTTAAAGTCTGGGATAGCGACACAATCTAGTCCGATTGACGGCCATCGAATTGTAAAATGCTGTCAATGACGCAGATTGCCTTTATCACATATGAACACACTGGCAAACATTTCCGGGCTTGGTGACACCACTTTGCACATCTCTCGGACAGTGATGACACGTTGATCTCCTTGAATGAAAGAATGGACAACTTTCAGCATAATTGATGCTTTCTTGAAGGTAATTGGTACGCCTTCATAGCTTCTTTGCTTCGCTGCTTGATATGCCTGGGCAGCCAATCAGCACAATTACATTCACGCCATCGTGCGGTATCTGTCTGCTCATGAGTATATGGTATGCATAAAGCCATTGATTTATGGGCGATCGGCATCCGATACTTGAAGAATTTGTTACACCAAAGCCAAACAAATACAGTCTAGATGTCAGAATTAGTATCAGAATTAGGGTCAGTACCAAAGAGATACTCTGAGGTCAGATAATCAAAGTTGATGCTGGTTGCAATCTCTCTTCTCGGGGTCATTTGCGCGATTAATGGGGTCGTAAAGGCATGTTTGATGAAACAATTAGTAATCTTCAACTCGCTACAGAAGGAAAGCGCGCGTCTCTGAGAAGAAATCTATATAAGTTGTGTCTTGCCTCTGAGCTTTCTTAAAGTTGGGTAGCAGTAGATTCAGTGTTGTAATGTACATGACTACATACATTTTTCTTATGGTGCCGTGTGCTCATGTGATGAAGGTAGCATAATCGCGATATGCCCTGAAATTCTGGGCAACTTCTGGACACAAATGATGCATCGGGATTAGGGGCCCAGAAGAGTTTTTGTTGGGGCCATTTTCTCCTAGACTTTGAATCGCCAATAGGAAGATGGTTCCATAGCTCCTCCAGTAGGAGAGCGTGAGATCTTACATCCAGTACAACACCCTTGGTTCACCAGTCCTGCTGCCTAGAGGTAGCCAAACTATAAATAGTCCCCAATGTGCCTCCTAAAAAAAAAGTAGATTCTTGAGTAAAACGTGTAGAGATTTTATTAACATAGTAAAATTTGGCGCTGCAGCAGTCCAGCCTACACTTAGAGTGAGTGTAACAGTCTTTCCAAATCACTCACAACACACCCATTGCGGTCCGCAACAACGAACAAAATGAGTGCATCTCAAGGTCACGCAAGATCATCTATGACATCAGAAGGACAAGCCCGTATTCCGCTCTTCTTCTACGGCACGCTCCAAGATCCAGCATTTCTCAAAAACCTCCTGTCCCTTTCAGCCACTCCCGTCCTGCGCCGGGCCACCCTGAAAGGCTATAAACTTAAACTCTGGTCGTTCTACCCGATTCTAGTTCCCCAAGAGGGCGCCGAAGTCCAAGGTATGGTGTGGGATGGCGCGACGCAAGCGCAATTCGGAACATTGGAGTACTATGAGGGAGATGCGTACACATGGGCTGAGGCAACTGTAGAAATGGAGTTAACAGAGAAGAGTGGGGGAAAGGGTAAAAGCCCGAGTTCAAACAGAGGGGTCAGAGTTTTTGTTGCGAGAGATACTGAGAGCAAGGAGATTGAAGACGGGGAGTGGAGCTTGGAGGAGTTTCAGGATATGATGGAACGCTGATCTGTACCGCGAGAGCAAGATGAGTGAAGAATGGTGCATCTGCTATTTCCAGATTCAGCATGAGATGTAGTCCATGTTCTTCCTTTTGACATGTTCCTAAAGATGCATTTAACATCATTGCCTTAAAGAGGCAGAGGCATGGAGAGCCTCTGTGAATAATCACCTGGGCAGATTGACATTCGGTCCAGACTTACGAACAGATATAGTTTTAGTTGTTTGACAGTAAAATCGTTTACAGCATTGATAGACTAGAAATTGAATAGATGCTTAGCTCATGCGTAGTCCAAAAAGAAGTCAGAGAATGGTCTTTCTGTTAGAGCCATCAAACATTACCCACACCATGATGAAAGACACAAGCACAGTGATTTCATCATATCCTATATAACGATTGGTGTTATAGTACCTATCACCAACCATATGCACTTTGCATATATTATCAAGGAGCGTTCGAGCAAAGCGTGTGCCGCTGATCAAACGCAGAGGATGCCCGGCAGCTTGCTGAACCCTGTGAAGTTGAGACACGTACAACACCCCTCCCTAATAGCACGAGGAGCCCGACCCAGCGGCCCTTCTACCATCTAATGCACGCAGCGCAAATATTCTTTGTCTGCCCGCAAACCCAAAAAAAACCCCTCTAACCCGCGCTACCTTCCCCCCAAACCCTTCTCGCACTCTCACTCGCCCTCATACTCCCCCCAACCCACTCCTCCTCACCGCCTCACCCACCACCCCTCACCGTTTTTTAAAGTTCCCATATTCCCAGCTCTCACACGTGCACACCGTTTCACGATTCGCGAACCCAACGCGTGCCGATTGGCCCTGCGTGATCGGCAAAAGCGGGGCGGGAAAGAGGCGCGTTTGCAGGGATGCACCCACGCGACTGGTTTCCGGGGCAGACGCAGGGACCGTAAATACACAAACAGGCGCCCTTGCATCCATTATTTGCACGACTTGCCCTGTGAGCACAAAGCACGACACAAAAACCTTTCTCGACCTCATCTTTCTTCTCAGACATTTTTTTTTGGTCTAGACTTAAGTCGGATTTCTTTCTGGTCGAACTGGCGCCTGAGGGACTTTGAAGTGCGAGCGATTTGGAGATTTCTGCACGCTGTTTGCTAGAACTCTGCGTACGAGGTTGGAACGTGTTGCCTACAGAGCACGTAAAAAGGATAGATATACGAGACGAGGTTACGAGGAGACGACAAGATCAAGATGGCTCGCGCAGCAAATGGACGGGCGAACGGTGGCAACGCGACAGTTGCTCAACGGTACGTGTTTCTCTCATTACAGCCCCGCAATGCCCTTGCTTCACTCAATACCTGCATGTTTCCAACTCTGTACTATGCACTGTCTAACATACCTCACAGTCTGCAAAAGGAGCTCATGGACATAATGACCAAGCCCACGCCTGGCATCACCGCCTTCCCTGACGACGAGAACATGACTGTATGGACAGCCACCATCGACGGCCCCGCCGATACACCCTACGCCAACCTCGTCTTCAAGCTGTCGATGGAGTTTGCGTCAAACTATCCCTACTCGCCGCCCACGGTCCTGTTCAAGACGCCGATATACCATCCCAACTTTGACTTCTCGGGACGGATATGTTTGGATATCTTGAAGGACAAGTGGAGTGCCATATACAACATCACGACAGTGTTGCTCAGCCTGCAGAGTTTGTTGGGAGAGCCTAATAAGTGAGTCTTCCTACATCATGGAGAGCGAGAGATGCAGAGTCGTTAATCTCCGAGGGACGAAATGTGCTAACGGCATGATAGCTCAAGCCCACTCAACGGCCAGGCTGCTGAGCTCTGGGATAAGGATCCAATCGAGTACAAGCGTCTCGTTCTCGCCCGCCACAAGGCGCCTGAGGAGCTGCAGTCCTAGGTGTCTCTGTCGGGAACACTTCACCGCAGCTGCACTGTGCCTGGGTCCGTGGTACTGCGGACCGGCACGATAGCCGGTGGCACAGATGCTGTGATTCTAAGCGCCACATTGGCATCTCAATGGGTCCCTGATACGATCCTCTGGTATTGCTCGATGCTCGCTTTTCGATCTTTGGCTCAGAGCCCTCCGCCTTTGTTTTGCTTTATCCCGGCCATTTGGTAATGGAGGGCAACTGTCTCTCACGGCCCCAAATGGCTGGTCGGGAGGCGAGACGTGTGACAGGACTGATCCACATGTGTAACAACAACCAACTTGTCTTTCTTTTTTGCATGGCGTAGTATGGCGCGGTCCAGCATGAGCATGGCGATGGGGAGTCGGATGGTGTGATTCCAGGGGTCACGACATTTTCTGGCGTGCTTGACAGATTTAAACCGATGGTATTCGTCATGACTACAGCTTCCTAGTGCCCACCTCAACATCAAATTTCCGACAAACTTCAAAACCAAGTCTTGAATGACGCCTTGTTGCCAAATGCGTAATGTGTGATCAGCATCAGCATTGATCGTGTGAACAATCCCCCGTGAGACGTTCGGCTTACGATCGTCACTGCGCGCAAAAAGGCGAAGATCGCCTCGTCTTGCGCCACTTCCGCCTCGAGCAGGATCAATTACCAGGGCGCGACTGCACATGGACGGCGGCACAGTCTACCCCGGCGCAAAAGCTCGACCGAACTTTGGAGCACCCGCATGGCACATTGAGCGGCGCTTATCGTTCATGATACATGAAACCCCCAATAGGACCGTCGATACGCTACAGGAAGGCGGACTTGGTAAGTGATTATGGACTTCCCTATGAAGCTTAGATGCACTGCTGCTTATGGTTCGTTGCATGACGAGGCGCTGAGATGGAGGTGGGCTAGGGAAAAAAACTGGGAGGCTGGCAAGCTCGGATTCATGGGATAATTTGGACGGCGTCAATCACGACTGAGCCAAAAGTCGCAAACGCCATGGAACTGCACGAGGAGAGAAACGGTGGTGGTCTAATGAGAATCGGGATGCGATGTTCCGAAGCCTTGCTAAAAGTGGAGTGGAGATTATAGGGACCTGGTGCACTATGGCAGAATGGCCATTGGTGACTTTTTGTGACGTGCTGCTTGTCGCAAACGTCGATGCGCTTAGCTGAAGTCATATGTGCGTTGATGACTGATATTGCAGCTTAACCCAAATCTCTGTCGCAGACAATATGGCCGGCTGTTGATACCGAGTGGTGGTGTGGAGGCGACGTGTGTCTAGATGAGGCGCATCCGATCAGCCTCGTAAAGCTGGGAAGATCCGAGGGGAACGCCATGTTTTTAATATATCAATACGTCGGGTAGTACGAAGCCAAAACCAAACCCAGGGCGAGAGAGAGAGAGAGAGAGTTATTCTCGTATCTGTGTCGCAAGCGAGCAATTGGAAGGGAAGGCTACTTTTGGCTTGGATTGAGACACTTTTAGGTCGGGTGTGAAGTCGGATGTGAATAGCATCGGGCCCTACTGCTCTTCTGGGAAGCGTTGCACGAACGAGGGGCACACCGAGCAAAAGGGCCGGCACTGACTTGGTCGTGCTCGCCCCTGAGGATCTGGTGACCTTGTGATGGGAGAGCTTGTGGTACTTCATCTATGTACCCCGCGACCGCTGCACGACGGCAATATGGTAACAAACGGGGCCAGGGGTGCAGATATTGTGCCCTTGGGCGCCTTCCAGAAGACGGAAGGCTTCCATATTGGGAGACCCTTTTCCGACGAGACCAAAGACTCACTTGCTGCCCATTGCATGTGTCTCAATGGACAGAAGCAGATGGTCGTGGTGGTTTGCTAGACATGTTTGCACACCAGACGACGACAATCATGACGAGCAACTCGGGGTTCGTATGCAGGTCAGCGTTGGTTCAGCGCGGCAGCAGCAGCGGCGGCGGATGGGACAATAGACAATCACGGGCAACACATGCTGCTCGTCTTCCTGGTTACTCATGCAGATGCAGCGACACCAGCTTCGCTCGCGCGTCCGGCTATTGCTGCTGGCCGCCGAGCCGAAGGCGAAATTCCGACGCGGGCACACTTCTAGTCGACAGCTAGTGCCCACCTTTTCGCCTGACGCTGCAGCCGGTTGGGAGACTGCAAGCTGGCGTGCATTCTTTTTCCTGGAGTTGTCTTGTCGGAACGGACTGTCGCAAACTGGGGAAAGCGGGTGATTGGTCAGGGAGTGGGGTGTTGGGGGGATGGCTGCCGCGGGTCGCGTGGAATATGTCGGGTCTGGTCAACGTGGGCAGGGCATGAATAATCGGCCGACGCGGAAGACGCTGGTTTCCTTGAGCGAATTCAGCAGGCAAAATCGAGCGGCCGTGTTCAGGGCGGCCAGTCTGCCAGCTCGCGGTGTGCATGCTTCCCATCGTCTTGGTGGGTGGTTCCGCCAGGTGCGGGGCTCCCGCTCCAAAGGCTGTACCAAAATAGGTCAGGCTTTGACCCTGTGGGCTCTGGCTGCTGGCGCATCCCGATGGAAGCTGACCTAACTACGACCGATGTGAACCCGCCACGCCGGATGACAGCGCGCTGCGGGTGACGCGATGCTGCCAGCCGAAAAGCCTCACGCCTCACGGCGCTGTGCTGGTCAGGCGACCCCCAAGGCCTGGGGACGCAGAGAGGCAGCGAGGCAGCGAGGCAGCGAGAGAGCCTCATTGAAACAGAGGGCCGGGAGGGCCAGTGCTGGGCCAGCATGAGGCATGGCCGTCTGGGGGCCTCAAACATTCGCACAGGTGCACGTCGGATTCGAAACAGGTACGCCAGCACACCCCCGACCCTGTCTGGCCTGAGTGGCCCAGGGTAACTGGGTCCCGGCACCCAAACTCCGTGGCCGTCGTTTTTTAAACGCAGAGCCATTTGCTGCCTGCGAGTCTGCCAACGACTGCCGGTGGAGCTGCCCAGCCCACTGCCAAACTCAGCAGACTCAGTCCCCCCCTCCCCCCTCCCACCGTCCCCCAAGCGTCGGTCAGCGAGCGCGAGGGTGGACGGCGCGGGTGCTGGGCAGGCGTGGATGCAGGCAGCGGCCGCCAGACGCATCCAAGCCGCGAGAATTGAGGCTCGTTGCAGCAGGGCATGGCTGTCTTGATGAAAAACGGAATGGGAGCCGTGGGCGCAGGCGAGCAATGCCTTGCAGACGGCGACAGATTGGCGTAGCACGAGGTAGCTTGAATGCGGGCCGCCGGTGGATTTGGCAGCCAGAACAGGCGTAATGGTTCTATGCCTCGACCGCCCTTGTTCGGCACCACCGCCCTCTGAGGCATGCAGGCTGGCCCAACACGACCTGCTCGCATCTCGCTCGGCATCCCAGCCCCAGCTCTCCTCACCCTCCTCTTGACTGCCATCGACATTGACTGAAGCTCGAGGTTGCTGCGAGCCTTGAATGGTCCTGCCTGCCCTTCATTCTGTTCGTGACAGCCAATCGTTTCAGCACCGTACCTCGACACCCGTGCACGCCTTGCTCGCTGGAATCCGGGTCCACCGCGCTATGACACTCTGACCTGACGGTCCTCCGAGCAGCGAGTCCTTTGTTCGCTCCTTCGTCCCTCTCGAGCATCTGCCACGCCTTGCCAACCGTCAGAAGCCGCTGTGACGGGCCTCTGCCTCGAAACCCGTCTGCACTGCTGCTTGCTCGCTGCTCAGTGCCTGGGTGCTCTCCCCATGCATTGCTTCCCTTAGCAGCATTCCCGGTGCGAGCTTCACACCTCGTTCTGCCTCCTCAGCAGACTGCTCGCCAGCTTCTCCACCATGGCGGCTGCTCTGCTTCCCACGGGAGGCATTGCCCTCTTTGGGGCTCCGGACAGCGACATCGCATCAAAGCATCCCAAGACACACCCGGTGCAGGCCATGCAGGTGGAAATGACCCACGACATTGTCGACGAGCTCCTCGAGAGCCTGAGGAGCGGGACCAAACCGCAGATTCTCTTCGGAAAGACTCCTGTATGTGTGCACACCTCTGCTCGAGCTCCATGATGCTGCCACAACTCGCCTGTTGTTGTTGAGGCCCAGCACCATGGGCGACTCGGGGTCGAGGAATGGGACAAGGGCAACAACCCTGACTGACACTCCACCACAGCAACTCAAATACGGCGACAAGACCCACGTACTGCAGAGCAGCGCCGAGACATATCGCCACGAATTGTACAGGTCCAGCGGAGCTGGCAGCGACGACGACGACCTCGAGTTTGCCGGCTTGATCAACCACAGTCTCACGGTGCAGAAGGCGGAAGATGTGACGGCAGGCGTAGACTCGGCGCTCGAGCAGCTCAGGAGTAGCATGGCCGCCATTTCAGAGTTCAAGCAAGCCAACAAGTATGCCTCCCTGGTGTTTCCATGGCTGCCCTGACCTTGTGGCACCCAAGCCGAGCGACCTTTTGAGCACTCTTGTTCTACAGTGAAACTTTGCTACCATGACATGATGACATTTGGACTGACACTTGTTGCTTGCAGGACTATTGTCGGCGACGCTACCCCAGGACGCACACCAGGCCATCGTCGCTTCGGTTCAACCGGCTTCAAGGCGCAGCACCTCGCTCCCTCCAAGATCGGCTCGCCGCTCCTGAGCGCCCCTTCCTCGCCCATGCACAAGCGACCACCCACCTCGCAGCCCAACAGCAGCCACGACCTGGTGCTCACAGCCCTGCGTGTCCCCATCATCCACCTTTTGGCCAGAGAGCCCGCTACTGCCGCCTCTCTCGCTAGCACCTGCCGCACTTCGCTCGCCAACATGCGAGACTTCCTGCCCAAGGTTGCCAAGCGCTCTTCCCCAGACACAGACAAGTGGCAACTTACAGACAAGTCCTTTCGTGAAGTGAATCCCTGGAAATTCCAATATCAGTCCGCCGAAGATCGGCAACAAGCAATCGACAGTGCCATCAAGTCGTTTGACCGACAGCGCCTGGCAAAGGATGACAAGCTGTGGCAGATTCTGCTGCCGCGTGAAGAGCGAGGTCAAGGCATTTGCTTGTCACGCTCCAAAGTAAAGGCGCCGGAGGCTAAGCCCAAACCAAGCACGCCCATGCACAAGATTTCAGACCTCACGAAGAAGAAGCCTGCCGTTAAGAAGACTGACGACAAGGTCGTTGAGAAGAAGCCAAAGGTTGTCAAGGAGGTCGTAAAGGATACGGTCAAGCAAGCAGAATTCAAGCCAAAGTCTATGAAGGAAAAGTACCTGGCCCGTGAGAAGCCAATGGTGGTGAAGGAGGTGAAAGACGAGCCTGCAAAAGCACCAACACCCAACCCGGCTACTCGACCCACAGGACCTCCTCGTCATGACAACCCCTCTACCGACACGCCCAAGATCCGCACCAAGAAAGCACCTGCCACCGAGGACAATTCCACGCCCCGACCCAGGCCTAAAGTGTCTGCCAGAGACCCTCACCGAGAGCGCCCCACACGACCTGTCAAGCCTACCATGCCGATCAACACCAAGCCAAAGAACCCATCTCCTCTCTCTGCATCACCACCGGTCAATGCTAGCGACTTTGAAGATAACCACCCGGTTCACAAAGCCCTCTCTGCCGCCCCCTCACCTGCGAAGACGTCCGGCAACTCCGATCGCTCGTTGAAGCGCAAGGCCAATGATATTGATAGCGACATTCATAATCATACTCTGGCCGTAAAGAAGCCCCACGTCGATCGCGCCACACCAAACCACACACCCTCACACACCAATGGAAGGCTCAACGGCTCGACGCCCTCAAGCAGTAGCTCCTTGAAGCGCAAGTCTGATGAGTCCTCCTCAAACACTCCTACCACCGCCCCCAAAGTCCGCAAGGTCGCCAACATCGATACCGGCCTCGCCTCACGCTACCACCACAACAATCCCCAAGCATCACCGGGCGCCTCATCAACCTCGACAACCTCACCCTCCATGCCAAGCCTGAGTTTCCGCCAGACGGTCGAGCTATCTCAGAAGTTTCAGAAGTATTACAAGAAGTACGAGGAGTTGTACTGGCAGTTGACGGAAGCGGATAAGCCGCCAACAGACGCGCAGAGAAACGATCTACTCAAGATGCATAAAAAGCTGGAAGAGATGAAGCGGGAGATCAAAGCCGGTGCCGGAGTGCACCGGTGACGGATGAGGCTGATTGCACATGAAGCTACGCCGAGAGCGAGCACCATTACTACAGTACAGTTTGCATATATACCCCACGGCCTACCAGTCTGACGAAGATGGCGGCAATTTGAATACTCAAAAAGGTGTTGGAGACAGTCTTCCTCTTTGGATACTGCGGCGTTTTTACAGGACTACTTGAGTAGGCTGCATTGGGATTCGGAGTTCTTGTCTAGCTATCTCTCCTACATGTCATACTTACTGGGGCGGCCCAAGAGGGCCCCCTTGTCTATGAACAACGAATGATACGTTAATGGATACATAAAAGTGAGTTGAGTTTGCATGCTCCTCATTGATTGAGCTTGTTTAGTATGTATGATACCAAATACAACCCCCCGTGTCTCTTGCTCACTGGACCACCCCATTTTGCTTCTCGTTGATTCTTGCTTAAGCCCTGTACTGGCTAAACCTGGCTAGCTCCACATTGTAATCTCGGAACATTGTGCCGTGACCATGCCCAGAGACACCCTTCGGCACAACAAGACAGCAAAAGAGCGCCTCGGAAATGTACACCGCGAGGTTCCATGGGGAAGCTCACAGTGTCTGCTCTTACGGCTGGCATGATCAGCGCAGATCGAGACCCCCGTAGATCCAGTGTGCACGATCATGCAGATGCCGATCGCCAGCTCAGGGAACCCTGCACAACGTCATCCATTCAGCCCTACGCGCTAAACCTCCGCACGCAGCAGACTTGTCTTGACGCCATTTTGAGCACCACATGTGAGACCAGTCTAAACGCACTATCTTCGCAGCTCTCATACTCTCAGATGCGTTTGTTACGCTCACTCCTGTCGACCGTGAAGAGTAAACCTCCAAAGCGGAACTTCGCACACGTCCACGACATTCAGATCAAATACATCCGCACCACCGGTAGCGAGGAGCAGGAAGCTCAGCAAGTAGGAACGAGTATGGAACGTAATGGTGCGTATCCGAAACCTCTTCCTCTTACAAGTCCGACAGCAAGAGCTGGGAGCAAGAGGGATTGTCCATGGAGCCTTTCCAAGCCGCAAAACGTGAAAGTTAGGTGGGGGGTTGGCTTCAACGGTTACACATCTATCCGTGCTTCTCCTCTTGTCACTTTTTTTGCGCATGAAAATGTTTCGTCTCGCAGCAAGGAGATCTTCAGGCACAGCGTTTCAGGCCTCTCACCCATCACACTTCCATTTTACCATGGTAACTCTGGGGGGTGCAGATCGAGCGGCAGTACGTCTGGCCGAATGGGAAATAAAAACAAAAAAACAGACAAGAAAATAAAACAATAACTCGGCCTCAATTTTGCGGTCGGAGATGACGCGTATATAGGGGAGGGGGTGAATGGGAAAGGGGGGGGGAAGGAGTGGAATGTTAAATTAGAGCCTAGACACTGACGAAATGGGAACAGTGTTCAAACAGCCTTTGGCGCTCCACTCTACGCGCCCGTTGACGGGGTTCATGCGCACTGGCTATTGCGAAGCGCCAAAGTCCGATGCTGGGAATCATTCTGTCGCAGGTACGCGTTCCCCCAAGGGCTTTTGTCTCTTTCCTCGCCATCCAAATACGCTTTTCCTCCAAACGTTGTGGGGTGTTATTGAACGCAATATCTCATTCGCTTTTACCCCAGACAATGTGTTGAATGTTTCTTCCTAGGCATTGTGACAGACGAGTTTCTGGATTTCTCAGCTAGCAGGGGGAACGACCTCAGGCAGGCTGGCCTCACGAACGGTTGCAAATGGTGTCTCTGTGTGAGTAGGTGGAAGGAAGCTTTTGATGCTAGGACGGGTCTCGACGACAAGAAGGTACCGAGGATTGTGCTGAAAGCTACAAATGAGAGGGCACTTGAGAGTGTTTCGATGGATGATTTGAAGAAGTTTGCTGTAGATATGGAATAATCTTGCACATAGTAGTATTCGAGTAAAAAAACAAGAATAAACCCCAGTCATTGAAGCAGAGATAATGGGCGAGTGATACTGTCGCCATTGATTGCTCAATCCTCGTCCAATCCCTTCATCTTCTTCTCTACCACCAATCTTCTCTCCAAACTACATCTCAACACCCTCTTCTCGCTCAGAATCCCTACCTCTTTCAATCGATCATCCTCTCGATCCCAATATATAGCCCACCCATATCCACCCCTCTCCTCTTCCACCGCAACAAGACACTCCTCATCATCCAGCGTCAAGCCCTGCTCGTCCTCCGTCCAATCCCACGACCCTATTTTATGCCGCTTAGCCTGTGCACGGGGCCCGTACCTGAGCTCGCGCGTCTGCTTATCCGCATACACCCAATTCAACTTGGGCTTGGGCTTGGACGTGGCCCGCGCGGGCTGCGCCTTGCTCTTTGCTTTGGGCGAGGGCGTCGAGGGCGCAGACGAGGCTGGGCTCGACGGTGCCGACGACAACGACGACGACGACGACGACGCGGGCACCGTGCTGACGAGGCCTAGAATCGGCGCCGCGGGCATCGGGCGGTGCGGCAGCTCTTCGCTCGGGAAGGGCAGGTAGAAGCCCGTGAAGGGATGGGGTGGTTCGCCGCTCTCTGGGTCGTCTTGCGGTAGTCCTGTATCTGCGTCTTTGGGCCAGAGTCGGACCTGCAATCGGGCCAATTGTTAGCACTACATAGCCAACGGACGAGGTGGAGATTCGAATATATTTATCTTACCTTTCCATCTTTCAGCACGACGATTGCACCATTCACCTCATCCTTCTTCTTACTCTGCGCGTCGCAGTAAACATCTAGATAAAACTCTTCCTGTCGTTCTTCTGCCTCTGCCTCTTCGTCAAGGAGGCGTTGTCGATGCACAGCTTCATTCGCGCCGACAGCGATAGGTATCCCCGCTAGTGTGAGTGCATACATTCCAAATCAAGTTCCCTCTTTCTTTCTTAGGGGCAAATCTTCGCGGCTGTGGGCATGGGTTGGAAGGGCAGTAAAACCCAGTTTCGATGTCGTGTAGTTGGACACACATGGTGGGCTGGTTTTCTTGCGTAGACCAAGGTTGGACATTTCTTGTACCTGGGCCGCAGCGGGTATGAGGCATGATGCTGTCATAGGTCGCGCGACTGTGGAGCTTCGCCGGGTCGGCTAACGCTGCCGGTGTGGGGGCGCACTAAGCTCCCCCTCCCCCTCCAACGGTAGAGTGCCAGGCGGTGCAACGTTGAGCGACCCCTTCTAAAAGAGATTCGAACGACTGGTACAAATTCTCTGCTTCATCTTCACGATTTCTGTACTCAGTCTGCTCAACCGATAGATTCATAGTCAAGCAGTTAGGAACAACTGGTTGCAATATTAAAGTGCTGAGGCGGGTAAGTACTTAGGACCTGTAGAACATGAATATACAAAAATCTTGATATCGTATTCTATTCTCGTCATCGGGCTTGCCAATGGGTCTACTACTTCGTAGTTTAAATTCCATCCAGCGGCCATGCCGAGTGCATCAGCTCTCAATGTATTGCAACAGACTGGGACTGAGAAATATCCAACTATAAAGTATACACCCACCATTAATACCACAACTTCGGACTTTCATGAGCAAAGAAAGCGAAAGCTAACTCTGTGATTTTGTGAAGGCTCAGTTGCGAAGCGGAATAGTGTTCAGAGCCATCCTGCTTATGCAATTCCCTAGTCTTGAGCTCCATCTCGGCGGAACAAGCGCCCCAAAATGCGTTCATGTACGGACTTACCAGCTGGTAAAACTTGTAGCTTCGAAGATTTTGGCAGTATGCAATTAATCGCGTTTCAGTTGTACTGTAGTCTACGTCTAGATATGCAGCCTGCATGGTATACAAAGGAGTCCAAGAATTGTGTGGTGCTAGATGGGGTCAAAAGATTCCACTTCCAGCTTTTCAATTTATATTTTCCATTGATACAGTTTTGCTAGACAGAATTGTGCACTTTTATTGACAGGTGGACTGGCTTCGCAGAAGCGATTTAAATTCCTCACATTCTATGCTTATAAGATGTGCTTTGCAGCTGTAAACCTCATAACCAAAGGGTCAAGTGGACGCCATAGACGCTCATGCTAGTATTTGTCTATTAAAATGCCGGACATTATATCTGCTGAGGTCGAGGGGAAAATATTCGTAATTTAATTTGAACTCTTGACATTTGTTTTCAATAGATTTATACCAAGAGTTAGTTCCAAGGCGAATACTGTTAGTGCAGGGGACCAGCGAGGTAATATCACAGAGCGACCGACCACGGGAGTTTCATAGTTATCATTCCGATCTACAGGGCGGCTCACTTGCCGACCCCCTTGACAGTTGCGTCAAATCTCCGAGTCACATATCTTCTCTTCATCAAAGAACTAATTTTGCTGACCAAAGGTGTGCGCTGACGTGACCAAGACCCTTAACTCAAGTTATGGGACTAGTGACGTTTTAAAGCCCGCTGGTTACACGTATTGATTACGTCGTCACCATCTTTAATATGAGGTTCAAGAGCCATCTTCTGATAATGCAAGCGAAGGCTATCAGGAAAGCTAAGATGCCAGTGAAACTATCAATGTGCACAACGTTCCATTAAGTCCCAATTGAGAGCCATTTATTCTTCAGCCTCGGGGTGCTCTCCTCTAGAGTGTCAGTATAAGAGAGCTATCAGTGAAGCAGATTTTGGTCCTCGGGAGGGGCTGACGTGTGGATATGTCAACCATTTCAGTATGTGCAGACTAAAATCATAGTACAAGGTGGCTTGAGGGCATGAAAATAAATCGAATGGTCCAGTACAGAGATTGTGTCACCGAAAGTCGCTCAAGGACATTTAGGTTGCTCAGGAAATGTGAGCAATCCACAAAGACAGAGGGTATAGCCATACTGAAGCCCCCAGTAAGCTTTGCAATCACAATACAGTGACATTAATATAAAGGGCTCACCCTATTGGACTAGGGTGAACAAGAGGAACTATGCATACCTAAAACAGAATTGAGATTATCGCTCTCTTCACAATTAGATGTAATATCTAGACTACTGTACTACATAAAACCCATGTAAAAGTGTCAATACCTGAGCAATCCACTCTCAGTCGAGAGCATTCTAAACAGGCAAGAGCTGATGTTCTCTTAAAATTCTCATGCGCGCATGCTGTTATTTGTTTGCGTTATTCTTACCGCTTACGTCCATTTGTGTATCAAGCAAGTGAACTGCGATGCACCTGCCATCAAGTACCGCCAACAACAACCCACTCTCTATTGATCTGTGTTACACGACATCTTACTCACACTGGGTCCTTTATCTATCGCTAATCACAGTATACGACTCTCACATTATAAAGACACTACTCTCGTTATGCCTCAGAAAAACAGGCCCGAAGCTGATCTCGAGGCCTCATCTGAGCTCGGAATGCTCACTGCTCAACAACGAGCGCGCCTTGACCAGTACATAACAGTCACGCAACAAAATGTGCGAGATGCCATTAAAATGCTGCAACAATGCGATTAGAGTCCGCTACTTGCAATTAATCGGTTCGAAGACGATAATTTTGCGCCGTCGTGGGATGATGAAACGGGCGAGGAGGAGCTTGACAGAGCGGCACTTTCATCGTCGCCTAATACATTGTTTGGCCCTGAGGCGATTGCCAGCACACTAAAAGCCCTGGAGACCGGAAGTCTCGACATTCACACGACCTCTCCTGGTGCATCGAGAGATAGTGACCCCACAATGCTCAAAGGAAGAATCGTATGGGGATCAGGGAGCCGTGAAAATGCTCTATCAATTGCGACACCGACGAATGTCAGCACCACTATTAGACGAACCCCACCAAGCACCTCAACCGCTATCTCCAAAAGTTCAGCAGATAACACTGTAGCTTGCTCGAGCACGACCATATCGAATCCACAAGATCGATCTACACCTCTGCTAAGCACAGAACCTCTCGCAAACATGAGCAAATTCTCGAAGATGAAGTCTCTTAGCGCCTATGAGACAGTACTCCAACCTCTGCCAGAGAGTGTTCTTCCTGAGCCTACGGACAATACGCCGCTATTTGAAGGTGATGAGAGGACATGGTATCTCGCTTTCGTAGAACGTTGGAATGACTTCCAAGGACTCACGACGCAGTTCTACCAAAGCCAGATATTCAGGAGTGCCTTCGACGAAATCAAAGGCTATCCCATCAGCCCACCTCGGAATTCCGACGATACCACCAAGGACAGATCAGATTCTGATATCTTTGCCGACTCCTTTCAGCGCGAAGTGCTCGAGGTTGTGGAAGGCATCTGCAACAAACTTCTGAAGACGATGACGATGCAAGAAGCTGATGTACCAGAGAGCGTGTTTCTTAGAAAGGCGGCGGACGAAGATTTGGGTAACGAAGACGTCAGATGGGCTCCGAAATACGTGGTTCGCGCAAAGCCGATAGATGGTGACGACGAGACCAGGCTCATCGGTCATGTAGAATATCTCAGAGGAAGACCAGGAGCTTTATTATGGGCGATACAAGAGCAACTGAAGAACTCGTGGGGAAGTCTGCGCTGTGTTCTAGGTGAGCCTCCTTACTATATTTACTGATGTGCTCTTTCTAGGTAGCTGACTACACCGACAGGCGACATAGCGCAGTGGATGATCCTGGATGGCATTCGCTACGCCTTCCTTACCAGCAGTGACGAAGTCATTTTCCTTAAACTCGATATCGCTCAGCGCATTAAGAACGTAAACATAGCCTCACCTGGCGAAAATCCTGAACTCGAACAAGTTGATGTTTTGAAAGAGGCCTGGCTCAGCTACTCGGACCCGATCAAACACACCGATGTCCTCGACGAAGCAAAGGGAACCGTATCAGTACGCCTAGCTTTGTTGTACTTGTTGTACGTCGGACTGGCAAGTGACGGAGAACGTGGGGACGGCGCTGAACTATGCAGCACGTACGAAGGCTGGGGAGAAATGGAAGCCGCCACCTCTTGATTTCTCGCTTTGAGCGGCAATCATGGAGGCTCAATGCCGAGTTAACACTTGATTGATGGTGGCGGTTTGTAGATTAGCGGCTGAGGAGTAAACTGGTGGTCCCTTCGATAGCAACTGATATGTTGTATTGGCGCCGTGAGTAGTACAATTAGTTGTCAAGGTGCAAGAATTGATACAATATGAAATCATTCTTTTGCGGCTAGAGACACCTAGCAACCGCAGGGCACGCGCAAGACGTTGTGCGAGCCCGCAACAGCTTCACATGACTGTTCCAGAACCATCAACTTACCAACCTCATGTCGCAGTCCCTCAAACACACCAGCTCCTCTCACCATAACATAGCCGAGAGAAGTGTTGAGGTGAAGACAAGCCTCGGGCCAGCCCTGCCCTTGCCAGATCAAGACGTGGTTCAATTTAATTAGTGGCTTGCATCACGAAGCAAGCTCACGCGGCTGGCTTACTTGGCTACTCGGCGGGATGGCCATACCTCGGAACCTCAACTACAGCGTGGAATTTCATTGGTAACAACGTGTGAGACGTTCAGTTGTCGACATGCAGACGATATCGATGTTGTTGAGAGTTTGAAGCCTCAACGGGAGGAGTCGGGAGACTTGCCTATATACCCACGCTGCAGGAAAGTTGCCTCGGCCCAAGCAAGCGGCATGATTGGTGGCAATACCGACGCCACTGTCAGAAGTAGTAGTGGTTTGGGGTTATTGAGTTTGAGGTGTTGAAGACTGTAAGGCTGAATCTGGGGAACCTCGGTCAGTGGATCAAAACACTCGGTACGATTGGGTGTGCGTGGAGATCTGAAGCAATGTAAATCCGGGGGCGTCTCGCTCATTGGGGTTCCAAGAGCCGGGACACGAGAGGGAGATCTGCATGTTCCGAATTGTTGGTTGACGGTGGGCAAACCTGGTGGTTGTTCGTTGACAGCGGCAAGGCCTTCCAGATGCCCAGAGTTGGTCAGCAACGAGCATGGAGACTAGCACGTTCGGCACACTGGCCGAAATTCTGAATACATGGGAAACAACTGAAGATGCTTGGACTGTCCACGTTTATTTCTGCCAGTCCTGTTTCTCCAGAATGTCATTACATAACGGACCATTTCAAACCGCGTAATTCAGCGCGTAATTCAGGTGCGACGATTTGTGCCAAAGCGGACGGGGACACGCTTGTAAACGCACTGATGCGGCACCCTCGCGGATAATCAAGGATTTGTATAGCCAGCCATTTCAACCATGGCTTTTAAATTGGGTCTGTGGGGATCGTTCTTCTGCCAATGAGACACACGGCATCCTTGATTCATGCCTGAACGACACTGTGGGCGCCGGAAAGAGCGGCCTTTGCATCGCAAAGGGTGGATACGACGAGTGACTCCACAGCGACCCACCTGGCGCTGGGGGATGCGACTGTGGGGTTGCACTTGCCTTGAAGGGGCTCATTGCTCCGTATGACTGTAATTGTTCAGGACGTGGACGCATTGCTGAGTGATAAAGGAGACCAGAGGTGTGCCAAATTGGCCACAATCAGTCTGTCGGAACATGCACAAGCTGCGTGGTTAATCCCGGAACTCTTCTTCGACAACAAGCACTGGCTGATGATCAAGGATGGTGGCGATACGAGCCAAGCCACCGGGGGTAGTTGGCGGCAGATGTAAGTGCATGATGCGGCTCGAGTCCTTTTTGCAGCGACTCATTGACGAGCACGGCAAGCGGACGGAGCAGAGACCCAGTCGAGACAATCTAGACGGGAATTTGTGGATTCTGACAACGCGTGAGCATGTCGGCTACCCCGCGTGGGGCGTTCGTTGATGATGACCGTCAGACTGTCGACTTTGAGCAGCCGCACACGGTGGACGCTGGACAAAGAAAAAGGGCTACGATCAACGTTCTGTTAGCTAAACGCCTCCACCACGTTGTAGTTTTCCCACAATGATGATAAGCGTCAACCATAATTGGGACAAGAAGGCTTGCGCTTGCTCTCCAATTGGCTTGCTGTGGGTCTGGTGGAAACGATGGCGTCCTCGTCTTGCGGGGCCCCATGTGCCAAGACCGTCCCCAGCTTTGGTTCGCCTTCCTCCTTTTGGTTCTCTCCGCGGTTCACCATTGAATTTGACTGGGATCAGCTGTACGATTAAGATACTACGCTCCAATGTGGTGACGTTCCCGTGCCTCGGTATTTTTCCAATGATCTTTTCCCTAGCATCTTACTGTGCTTGGCGATATGCAATGACAGGTGGTACAAGGGCGCGGAACATATAATGAGCACGTTGTGGAACCCTGTTATCTAAACTCCAAAGCTTTGTCTTTCTTTTACCCCACAGTGCTCTCTCACCTTTGTCAGATCACCATGGCTCACAACGATGTTGAGAAACGACCTGCTTCGTTGAAGGAGGATATCTCCAGTGGTGCATCCCAAGATGACTATGAGTGCGAATTTTCGCCACAGGAGCAGCGGAAGATCATCCACCGCATCGATCGCCGCCTCGTCGTAACTGTGGGAGTACTCTATTGTGTCAGTTTGATGGACCGCACCAACTTGAGTGCTGCTGCTATCGCTGGGTTCGTATACATTCCTCAGTGATATGTATGATATCGATGCTAACCAGCATTTAGTATGACGGCAGAGCTGAAGCTCAACAAACTGGAGGGCACAATCTCACATTACTCGATTGTAACCATCGTCTTCTTCGCCACCTACATCGTTTTTCAACCACCTGCCACCGTCATCGTTCGTTGGCTCGGTCCCCGAAACTTCTTGTCCGCCATTGTAATTGCATGGGGCGCTGTCATGATTGGCATGGGGTTTGCGAACAACTATGGAGCCCTCGCTGCGCTCAGAGTTGTCCTCGGTATAATGGAAGCTGGTTTCTTCCCAAGTTGCGTCTATCTCCTGTCCACCTGGTGTAAGTGCTGCAGTCTTAATGCTCTTGGAGATACACTGACATGTTTTTTTAGACACTCGCTATGATATTGGAAAGCGATACTCTTGCTTCTACATCCTCGGAAGTCTGGCGTCAGCTTGCGCTGGTATCCTGGCTTACGGTTTGATGCAACTGAAGGGCCGTGAGGGTCTGAATGGATGGCGCTGGATCTTCATTATCGAGGGAGCCTTGACCGTCTTCCTCGGTATTGTAGGATACTGGGCCCTTGTTGACTTCCCTGATAAGGCCCACAAGTCCTGGAAGTTTTTGAACGAGCGTGAGGCTAAGTTCATCATCAACCGTGTCGATCAGGATCGTGGTGATGCAAAGCCAGAGCCCTGGTCACTTGCCAAGTTCTTCCGTGGTGGCGCTGATATCAAGGTCTGGGGATTCGCGATGGTATGTCTCCGGATTCCAACACTCTTCAGCTTTACTGACCTGTGTAGATCTTCTTCAACACAACGACTGTCACATATGCTCTTGCATATTTCCTGCCCATCATCCTGACTGAGAACATGAAATTTTCGATTGGCGCTGCGCAATGTCTTGTCGCCCCACCATACGCTCTTGCCGCTATCGTAATGTTTGGCACCGGCTGGCTCGGCGACAAGTATCACATCCGTGGCCCAATCATCATTTTCAACATGGTCTTATGTCTGATTGGACTTCCAATTATGGGCTTCCACAGCAACGCCAACGTTAGGTATTTCGGCGTCTTCCTTACCACCGCTGGCGCCAATAGCAACGTCCCTGCGACGATGTCGTATCAGGCAAACAACATCAGAGGCCAATGGAAGCGCGCTTTCTGCTCGGCTATCCTTGTCGGTATGGGTGGTGTGGGTGGTATTGCTGGAGGATTGATCTTCAGGTACGTTGATTGTATGCCTTTCACCCATCGGCGATATGCTGATATCTTGCAGGGTTCAAGACAAGCCACATTACCGACCAGGTCTATACGCATGCATCACATGCTGCCTACTCACGATCGTTATTGTGGGCCTCATTACGCTGAGGTCATGGAGTCTGAACAAGCGTGCAGACCGTGGAGAAATCGAGTTGGAGTACAACGATGTAAGTCTCACAAAAGGCCCCACTTGCTGCCAAATATTAACAAGTACACAGGATGGTGACCAGAAGGGCTTCAGGTACACCTACTAATGTACTCGCATACTTTGGGTCGGAATGGTTCTTACAAACGGCATGCATGATACCCCAGCTGAAAGCATAACGTTATTCGGGAGCGACGTCGTCAGTAATACGACCCAATGTGCTTCTTCATGTACCAACTCTTGATAGATACGAATATGCAAATGCAATTATGAATATATGTGTAGCCTCATATCGTGATGTACTTTCTTTGTCCACGGTAAGAGTGTTCAAGACCCAGGATGACAAAAGCGATTCAGATAACACCTTGTTCTACCTTGGAACCTGGCTCTTTTATAGTGCTGTCATCTCGTCGATGATTAATCTCGATAATCTGCTCGGTAGATCAGTAATCGCGCCCACGTTATAGGAAAGATGCGCACGGTTGTTTCGCTTTCGTCGTACGCTACCTTCGACTTCCCCTTTTGTACCATGAAGCTTTAACCTCTCCAAGACCAATGGAGTGACAACTGACCCACATATGCTGCAAACCCTATAGCGATGGTGTTAGTTGCGGTGAAGCGAGCGAGGCGAGAATTTCCGTTCGCTTCACGCGTCTCATCTCGCCGCTTGATCCACACGCCTTCCGTTTCAAAACATTATGCAGATATAAGGAATATGCCAACTGTGAACAAAAGAGGAGGCTTTTAGGATGGAAAGTTTTATATCTAGCATCATGCAATTCTAGTCACTTCATACTTTATCATATCTCACGTTTCAACCTTGCATCCAATTTAGCGCGGGAAAGTTCATTTCGCCAACTCCAGTTGCGGTTCCCGACTATCACAGAATTCCTCCTGATACCGCTATACGCCAAATCTTCTTCCCTCGAGGAAGAAGGTCCTCAGAACCGACTGTATACACTCCAAGCCTCCTCCTTTTTGGTTTCGGCCAGCCAGCGTTCAAGAGCCGGCAGATTCTTCTCGTCACCTCCCTTATGCTCATGTGAATCAACACGGGATTTTGAGAGCCCGGGACGCCACCCTCCATCTCTCTGCATTTAACAATAAGCACCACTGCACCTCGATTTGCGACAAAACATTTGGCCAATGCACAGAAGGTCTTTGTAGTGGAGAAACTCACAGGCTGACCATCGGACGATACAGAGGTATTATTTAGTTTGATCATAGTGTCGTTATTTCCCAAATCCTTGAGGCACTGTGGTGTATCAGAACCGCAAGTAGCACTCGTAGTGCTGCAATTAAATCCGGTTTCCTGGGAGTTTGGGCTGCTGTAAGTGGTTGCAAAAGTTGAGGAGTGGCATTGTGTGGGTATTTGATATTGCATTGTTTGTGTTTAAGAAGATAATAAATTATAAAGGTGAAAGTTGCGACTATTAGTACTGCTGTATATGAAGCCTGTTAGATAAGATGAACGGCCGCTGCCTGTCAGAGGGCCCAATTTCTCATTGGCGGCCACTTGTTGTAAATTGTTAGTACCGTCACCTTATTGAAGGCCGCAGGTAAGGCAAAAACTATGTATAGATCAAGCAGAGAAACTGATGCATGATTCAGATTGCGAGAGAAGTCCATTTCCACCGTGCTTATGGTATTGGAGGCCGCCGAATTGAGGCTATCTTGATCTGCACAAAACAGCCTAGTCAAATTGTCAGATTTTATTTAGATTTCTACTCTCGAAGGGTATTGGGGGCCACTGGAATATCTACTCATAGCCATTGTGTTAGTCTTTCTCCGCATGTGCGTCAAGAATTTCACTGGAGGCCACCCAGGTTCAGCGCAAGGTTACATGCTACCGCTCTCCGAGCAATTTCCAAGGCAAGAGAGTGTAAGCTTATTGGAGGCCGCATTATGGTTTGGCGGTAGAAGGTCTCGCATCTCATGTTCAGCCTTGCCGTTCTTGCCCAAAGCGGCAGTGACAAGCGATAGGATGAGAAGTAAGGCCGCAGAATATCTACCCCATGAGCCTATACTTGTACCATGGAATCATTCTTGATGTAATAAGTCAACACAACGCCTCAGCTTTGCATCATACATTCTTAAATTGAGCATCATTTTCTCCTTATCTATGATAAAACATACAGATACAGGGCGGACTAGAATCAAACAAAACTCTAGGTGTGACCATGTCGCTTACGCCCCAGCCCACTACGAAAACTATGGCGGCCACTACCAAGCGAACTTCCAAGAAGCAGGAGACAAGCACGCAAAGAGCACATCCAGTTGAAAACAAATCCTTGATACGGCTAAGATCAACTCGTACCAGAGATAGGAATGAGGTGAAAGAAGAAGTGTTGGGCTCTCAACTCATTTCTCCCGATCTTCTGAACGAGTTTTCCTGCTTGATGCAGCCAGAAAAGCCAAGTCATATAGTTATTGTACGCCAAATTTAACCATTTATATGATGTTGTATCTTGTCTCAACTGTGTTCATAGGGTATTGACCTCGGGACAACATACTCGGGCATTGCTTTCGCAAACCCGCCTGGAGGGATTTACGTTGTCCAAAGTTGGGTATGCCCAAAAATCTGTGATAAATCTTCTTCAGCATGCTTACAGTTTTTCTAGTGTCGAGAGGAATGGGAAGGTTTCCACATCCCAACAGTGCTATCTGAGCAATACTTGTATAGCCGAATACCACTCCTTTCCTCAGCCGATGTAGCGGAGGAAGACACTGGTCTGAAAAGAGAGCGAGATACTCTGTTCTTTTGCAGATTCCTGGTAAATTCGCATATCAAACCTGCCACTGGACGTAAATCTGAAACCAGAAGTCAACTACAGGTGCATGGAAGGAGGCACAGATATCTTGCTTCCCATTACAACCCGTCCGGGAATCATCAACCTGACGAACCCTACGCAACTGAACGCTTTGAGCCCTTAGAATCAGAAATTTCTGAACAACTTGCTGACTTTGCTCCATCAGCCGCCATTGAATGGCGGCCAAAGGGCATCAAAGGCATTCTGTCTCTTGCCGCCTGGAAATTTTCGGCTGGAAAGAACAAATCCTGGAGGCGATGCTCCAGAACCAAACATCGAGGCTCACCAGGACAGATCAGTACAGCCATTGCAAGGAGTGAATGCTTTGGTACATTTCATCAATCCCCTCTCTGGCTCCCGCAAGCCTTTGTCCAGTCACATCATCAGGACAATCGCAAGTGGAGTACCAAGCTTCTCCGCCACGGTTTACCGAACCTGCGGTTAGGGAAGCAAGAAAATAAGAATATGCTGGTACTTGAATACCAAAGTGATGTGGAGGATCGAACAATACTACTTGGATCTCGCAATCGTTCCTTGGAATCAGAGAGCCCAGACCAAGCACTTGATTATCATCTTGACCCTCTTGAATACCCAGCCGCGCCCAAAGCGTTCATGCGATTTACATGGAAAGAAAAAATACTCGTTAGAGCAACCGGGGAACTTGACCGCTTTCTACAAGCAAACCTAGTGCTTCGATCTCGTTGGCAGGTGAATTCCTTCCTTCGTAACGACGCTCATGCGGATGTTTATTCCCTCTCTGATATTGAAATTGACCACTCGTCATTCAATAGAGAACTCGAGGGTCATTTCTTCTTGGCAGAATATCACGGTAACAGTGCTGTTTATGCAAGAAGAAGAAAAGTGCGTATGAAGCAAGGTGGACACTGTCTCGACACCTTTTGGTACGGAGATAGACAATTCCTCGTCATGAGAGTAACAAGATCTATGGAGCGGTTTCAGCTGCAAAATAATGAACAGGAGTTTCCACGCCTGTTGGGAGAAAAACAGGATATGGGAAAATTGTTTCAGGGCAATAGAAAGATCTGCGGCAAGCTATCGTACGCATTGGTCGTTATCACTGGACAAGTAGATGACGAGACTGCATGCCAATCATTGTCTGAATTGAGATCTGTAGATGGATTTGACAAGGAGAGAAAGGTACGAGAAAAAAGAGCAAAGAAGCGGCAGCGTAAACGGCAAGAACAAAACAATGTAAAGACACGCCGAGACTCAGGTACATCATCATAAGCTCGTCATCACAAAGCGTATGGAATTTGACGCGTCGTGGGGTTCATTTGGTCAAGGGTTTTATCTCATTTTCTAAGGAAATACTACTAAATGCAAAGAATTAAAGGTATCCGCTTCTTCTTGAACTGCCAAAGAATGGGCAGGCCTTATGCCAAAGGCGATACTATCAAGCCGCGTGCGCACGCTAAAGACCGTGAATCCCTGGCTCAGCGAGCTGAGCCATCCCGTGCGCGTTTGAGGGGTATCTCAGCAGTACCAAAAAAGAAAGAGAGTGATAGAGCGACTACATAAGAGACAACAACACTAACGCTTGAATGACCCCCCATGCCAGGTGGTCTCCTTTGCCTCGTTTTGAAAATGAAAAGCGGTCACGACTCCGCCTAACCCACCAATGCTATTGATATACTCAGTTCTTAATTTGAGATACCAATAGCAGCCAGAATCTGGTCACAGGCGCCCTTAAGGCGAGCAAGTGATGATGGTCAGTCAATACGTGGTCCTGGCACGGTCGCCTACACTCCAGGGTACTCTTACGCACCTCCACAAAGGGAGGATTTCAAAAGCCATGATCATGCTAACATGGTTACATCCGTCTATTCGACAGAATATTCCTGGTGGATGCTGGGAACCCTTGAAAGGGTGCGTGCCCAGTTCTCCAATCCTCGAGATCGCCTCGACTCGCAATCGCAATTGTTCGATTATGTTGATGGTTTCGATAGTGTTGATGATGTTATGAGGCTCCTAACAACGACAGCAGCAGTGTTGACATATCCGACATCTATGTTGCTCGTTGCGCTCACGAGAGTTTTCGCGGTCCATGTGCCGTTGGAGGGAATCCTTTCGTGTGTATGAAGCTTTGTCACAGACGCACACGAACTGCTTCAGCTGTTGACTCTTCGCTCTAAGCGCAAGGCAGACCGGTGCCGACCCTCTTTGTCCTTGATGGCGTTTGAGGTCCTTGGAAAGCTTGAAGGATCGTCCACATGCATTGCACACAAACTTCGACGAAGCAGCGGCGCAATTGCGTCGGCGAACATGTAGCCTATAGTGCGGTTCGCTTGTGAACTTCCCTTTGCATGTCTGACATGAAAAGTTCGTTCGTGCGGCGGGGAGCTGTAACTTCCTGTCAGACGCGTCCTCTGGCGCCTGGACGCTTGATGGCGGGCTTGTTGATCGGGTAGTCCATGAGTCAAACGTAGCCGGAGAAGAAGTACTGGAGGCGCTCGGATGAATTAGTTTGGAGCTGTCATCCGGAAAAGTAGAAGCCTCTCCCGGCTCGAGGTGAGACTGTTGTACATTAATATCGGTAAAATCGAACATGAATTGCGATAGAAAGTTCTCGGCCAAGACCTCATCCGCAGACTGACTAATCCCTAATGGAGCTGGGCTTCGAGGTTCATGATCTTGCATGAACGACAGCATATCAAGGTTGGCATTTTCTCCAAAGTTGTGGAAATCAACCGACTCGGTCTCCAGTGTCTCAGTATCCAGACACTGGAGATCCAGGGGGTTGATAGGCTTAAGAACTTCAAGGCTTTGAGAATCTGCGTCCCATTGATGCTGCCACCATAGCAAGTCATCTTCTGAACACTCTCTGGAGCTATCAATAGGTATCTGAGCAGCCGCAAATAAGGCAGATCCGTGGATTGGGTCATCAGGATAAGATTGTCGTGCTCCTGTCGAGTAGGCTGGACAATAACCGAACTGTCTTATGCAATGATCACTAGGAAAGTTCAGCCTTGTCTGTCAAAGAGAGCGCACTGGAAACTGACTAGTGACAGCAAGTGATGGCGTTAGCGGCCTAGTTCACGGCCGCCTCTGGTTGTCGTTGAGGGGTCGGGATATTTGCAGAGAAGCCACAAGGCTGGAGTAAATCGCTCACTATCGGTTGGTTGAAATACAATAGACAATCCGCAATGCTCGAGCCGTACTATGCTATGGCGGCAAAGCCGCCCTCGTGTTGTCACTATACGTGGAGCTTGGTGTATAGGGAGATGACGAAGTATGATAGTTGGGAGGGATGGGATAGAGGGGTGCTTCGTCCCCTCTAAATACCGCTGGAGTCCTGCAGGCCGCAAGGCTGAAGTATGGCATGCCTGATTGGTGGCCGCAGTCCAGCCCAGCGTGGCTTGCATGATCGATGCCTGAGGGGAAAGGCACTAGTCTAGAACAAATGAAGTATAGTCATTGTCATGTTGCCTTGCTCTTTTTTGCACAGCGCTCCAGTATTATTCGCTGCGATAATCTCGGATCTATTGATGCTGGGTCATCCATTCACTCTGAATACTCCTTCCTTCAGCGAAAGATCCCGCACAATTCTTCTTGGCAGAACATTTCTCAAATTGATTCAGTTTCAATGCCATTTTCAAATTTTTAACATAGTAGCTATCGTTCAATTAGAGAGCAGACATTGAACTGATTGATCTTTGTCGAAGAAGATTCAAGTTACAGTTCTGCGGGACGACTCTACGTCATAGCGACCTTTTCCATTGCCTACAAACGCGCGCCACAACAGCTTCAAGTCCCGTTCACTCCACATAATATACATTTGGAATCCTTCGCTTTGCTCACTATTACCTTCACCATAGTTGCTCATCTTGGGTGACGACGCCTTACGCCCACCCTAACCCACGATGCCCCGATGCAGCGATACCTTGTGGTTGTCAGCCAACACCACCACAACCTACACTAGACTTGCATAGAAGACGGCATGGCCATAAATATTCACAGACATACTGTTGCTCCCTAAGATAGTTATATTTGATCTCGACTATACGCTATGACCGTTCGGGATAAGCACACATGTCACACAGCCCTTTAAGCGTGTGAAGGGAAGGTTGAATGTCAAAACCCGATATGACGTGAGCTACAGCTTTTACCGGGATTTTTGAGGCGTATTAGAAGTGGTATGCTCATTTCTAACCCTATGCATGTAATTGCGCAAAGCTAACCAAGTCCTCAGCTCAGATAGAAGACCATCTTTCTCGGCGCAGCCTCACGCAAATGAGCACCCGATCATGGGTGCTTGGTGTCACAGTGCCACTGACAAGAGACGGCGTGAAACGAGTTGAGATCTACAATGATATTAGAAGCTGGCGCAAGAGAAATGACAAGAAGAAACCTTCGAAATGAGATCAACCGTAGATGGCTGCCTTTGCAGCAGGCGAGCGCCTGGTTCACGTGGTTCTGGAGGGGTATCGGCGACTCGTATGGCGCAAGGCAACCTCATCTCTCACAACTTACTAACTATCACCATTGTTTTTGTGATCAGAAACTAAGCATAGAGGCAAGACTTAGAGGCACAAGCCTTCAGGAGTCCGTCCAACCCGCTGCCTGCTGGCACTTGGGTGATTGCAGAGTACACCCGGTTGCCTATTCGCATCAATCGACTTAGCATAGTATTGTTTTACTGTCTATTCGAGTGCTCACCGTAAAGATATTAACAAACCATGTCAGACTCCGACGTCGAATTAGAGGGGTTTCTCGCCTTCATCGAGTCATCTCGGAATGTGCAACGATCCCCTCATACGATGGTTCCAACGCCAGATTGCGTAGAGAAACTACCGGTATTCATCCATCAACCTCTTCAAGATGGCGATTTTCGACTGCTTGATTTCATTCAAGGATCTGACGAAGCCGGCCCAATTCAACTACAAATTCGTAATTGCAGACTAGAGGATGATGAGAGGCGACACACGCCAGATGGTTAGTGACAATTGTTGCTTGGCCTTGCTTCCTGCGGTCTAATAACGTTCTAGACACAGTGAGACCATACTCGGCATTGTCCTACGTTTGGGGTAATGGGGGGAAAAACACACCAATAATCATGAACGGCTGCTCCTTCTCAGTAACTGAGGATCTTCACTTTGCTCTTCTCTACTTGAGGAACCTATATGCTACCAACACTGTCTTGCCGAGAAGCCTGTGGATTGATGCGATTTGTATAGACCAGCATAACAACAACGAAAAGAGTATTCAAGTTGCACTCATGAGATCAATCTATAGATCAGCCGACCATGTCGTCGTCTGGCTTGGTATGGCAACCCCTGGCATTACAGAGGAGGTTTTCTCGATGCTTGAAAACAGTATTGTCCTAAACCCTGCCCGGCATGATGCCATTGATGATGTGCTCCTTAAACGCGTCACTGAAAACGAGTGGTTCATATTCGGTGCTGACATTATGCGCCGCCCATGGTGGCGCCGCATGTGGGTCATTCAAGAGATAGCCCTCGCAAAGCATGCGCTTGTCATGTGTGGACCGTATGTAACAGAATGGAAAAAGCTCGAGGCCGCAGGAGTATGGGCACAAATACTGGAAACTCCGGCGTACGTGCACACCAACGCGGAAATCGCACGAGGAGATGTGTTCCTGCCAAACGTTCGATTCAAGCGAGCATATCGCATGAATCTCCAAGTTCAAAGGCCGATTCCGATCTTAGAACTATTGCTGAACAATGCGCCGTGCAAGGCGACAGATGCGAGAGACATGGTCTTCTCGCTTATATGGCTTGCAACCGATGTTGAGGCGATTGGAGTGCAGGATCGAGAGCAGTACAATGGTTTATCTGTAAACGAAAAGCGGCAGGTTCTTCTTGACTATGATCGTTCACCAGAACAGGTATATATCGATCTCGTTCACGTCCTCGCCAACACGCACAACTCACTTGACATTTTATCTTTCAACGGCTACGTCAAAGATCTCACACTTCCATCCTGGGTCCCGGACTGGACCTGTGTCTGGAAAACAACTGTATATATACTCGCACCAGTCGAGCATGTTCACCCCGCTCCAGCGGAGTTCGCCAACCAGCTGCCTACACGATACAGGTACAATGCCTCTGTCGGTCTCGATCCAGATTTTTCCTTTGTCGGTAACGATAAACTGCACGTTAGTGGCATTGACTTCGACACTATACAGACTATTGGCCAACCATTCCTAGACAGCAATCCTCCCGGAGAAGTTTTCTACCAGGCCCTACTAGCATGGAAAACTCTAGCACTTGGCGAGTCCTCCGAGCACGCAGCAGAAGCATACATATCGGGTGGCACCAAAGCCGTCGCGTTCCAGCGGTGCATCACCGCCGACCAAACACGATATGGCGAACGTGTCGTCCCAGGCGCACAGGCCTTTGACCACGATGCAGAGCGCGCGGTATATTTACGCATTGGGAAGCGCGCGTTCTTTCTCACGCAGAAAGGATACTTTGGCATAGGGCCGCCCTATGCAAGACAAGGTGATCATGTTTGTGTGCTGAGTGGTTGTAAGGTCCCATTCGTTCTGAGGAAAGTGGGACAGGAATGGGAGGTTGTTGGGGAGTGCTTTGTGTTAGGAGTTATGGATGGAGAAGTAGTTCAGATGGGATTGGAGAGATCGAAGTTTGTTTTGAGATGAATGGTCGAGTGTGTCTACTCCTCGCCACTTGGATCGCTGGTATTACTTTGGCCATTGGGCGGGCAGCTAGGAAGCACAATTCAACTAAAGTGACTGGTTATAACTGCACGCTCAGAGCATCTGGATATGGCACAAGAGATCTGAAAGAGAGGATCAGACGTAGTAATGCTATTAAGACTATATTGAAAGGCTACCGTTTGGTATCGTGTCGGGGGGTATATGTGGTCCAGATCGGATCTGTTTCAAAGCAAACTAAATACAAACGATTGGCAGCATCATTGTGCGTGGCATTTTAGCACTGATATCCATATAGTCAGCTTCATTCCTCCTTCTTTGTAAACGCCGTTGATGCAATCTATCCCAGTCATTCAACCAACCAGCTATAGCCCAAAAAAGACACTATGATAATAAAATTAAAGAAATGTGTAAATAAGTGACCGTACAATAGTAACGAGGATTATGTGGATGCCTCAGCCAATGCTTCGCCCAGTGCATCGGCATCGTAGTCCTGCACAACGACTTTCGTGGGCGTCTCGGGGATGTCGAAAAACCCCCAAATGGGTCCGTTCTGATTGACACCAGAGGGTCTCAGCTTTGGCCTCTCGGTCTTTTTCTTCAGAGCGTCAGGCGTGCTAGTCGTAGTCGCAACGACGGTGTCGGTTGCAGTACTGAGTGAGGACTGAGTTTGCTGGCTGTTGGAAGATGTCGGTCTTGGGGGGGCTGGAGTGGCAGGGGCAGGCGTGGCGCCCCATTTACCAAAAACCCAACCCCCTACTTTCTTGCCTATACCGACACTTGTTCCAGAGGTTGAGGAAGGTGCGCCTTCACTCTTCCGAGGTCCACGTTTCTGGTTCGCAATGCTTGAGTGTAGAAGCGATCGGTTCAGTGCACTACTATCGAGGTTCTTTCTCGATAATTGTCCATGCGCGGTGGCAGTCCAGGGTGTGAGTTCGGGGCCTACGGATCCTGCACCGCCCAGCGTTGAGAACCGTGGCGAAGAAGAGTAAAGGAGCTGTGAGGGGCGAGATTGTAGGGTGTGTATGTCCATTCCAGATACAGAGATAAGGGATTCGTGAGATGCGTGGCGGCGCAATGGAGTGCGCATTTGTGTCAACGGTGAGACAAGGTCATCTGGTTCAGCTTCTTCAGGCGAGGCGACAAAGGTAGGCTCTGGTGTAGACAAAGAGGTGTCTTCGTTCTCCTCTGGTATCGCAGCTTGAGGAACGGGCTGCAAAGAAGGGGAGAGCGAAAAGATGTCGTTGGAAAAGGAGTTTGCAGGACTGATGGCTGATATGATGGCCGTAGCAGGACTACTCTTACCAGTCATGGAGATCGGCGTACTCACACTCCGAATCGTTGACAGACTAGGTGGTTTCAGACCGTACGACTTCTTCCGCTGATGGCGTGGTTTCACGTCCTGATCGAACGCTGATTCGTGAGACCTAGTAGGCCCAAACATAGGCGATTGAAGATCGATTGAGTCTGGAGGGCTGGTGGGTCGTGACGAATCATATGCGACATCGCTGAATACACGGTCGTATATCGACCCTCGATGGGATTCGGATACGGGTGAACCTGGATAAGAGCCTGGAGCAAGTGTGCTTGCTTGCGACCACCGGTGAGTATTGGGTACAGTTACAGCAGTCTGGTTGAGTATGGTAGCGGTGGATGACCGATCGAGTGTTGGAGGCGGATCGAAGTGCGTAGGTGTCAGACTGAAGCGTTTCTTCTTGGGCCGTCGCTGTGCTTGAGGTTTTGCTGGGGTCTTGCTGATCTTTGGGCCATGGTAGTGGTGATGAATGTGCAACTCTTGGTTTGACGGTGCTTCCAATTCCAGCCCTAGCTCTTTCTGCAGTGTTGGGGTTGATACATCATCTGGCGGTGAAGAAGATATCGGTTGATGCACGTTCAGCTGGTCCCGTAGGCGCTCCACCTCTTCATTTGAGTTCATGAGCATTTCCCTTAATTCCAGAATACCGTGTTGTAGGTTTGCGTTATCGAGTAGGATGTCCTTAACAAAGTGCGAGACGACATTGGTGCCGGCCTTTTCGTGCCCTGCTTTTGCCTTGAGTCTTCCCGCAGCGGTATTGAGCTCTCCCTCAACGGCCACCCTCCGCTCCATACGTGCTACAACTTCGACATGTCGTTGCCGCTCTTCCCTAGCCTCCTTTTCAATGCGGTCAATCTGGTCCTGGAGGTCTCCTATGGTACGCTCTGCGGTTTTCCATCGCTGTATGGCTGTCCGCTCGTCTACAAGTTTTGCCTCGATATTGAGTTGTAACTGCGACTGTTCTCTTTCAAGGTCAATCAACTGCCTCTCCAGCAACTGCGTCCGTGCTGCAAGGGAGCTCAGACGTTCTAACTCTGCCTCTGTCGATCGTAGAGTGTCGGTGAGGGCCTGTATGTGCGCGTCAGAGTTTGCAGCAGCGTCGTTGAGATGCTCCAGCTGATCCAGAAGGTCACGGTTCTCTTTGATGGTCTTCGCATTCTTGGCCTCGAGCTCCAGCTTTTCCTCTTCTAGACGTTCGATGTTTGCAATCATGTGCTTGCGCTCACGCTCTGAGTCGGCGACGTAGGCCTCATGGCGAACGAGTAGGGCCTGCAGGGCGAATGTTAGCGGCATAGCGCGAAGGTGAGGGTAGTTGCTCAGTGGCACTGCTGCTATACGTGGACAGCAGTGACTGCAACCGTCGGCGCACATACTTGGCCAAGCTGTGCAGCTTTGGAGACATCCCGCTCGAGCCCTTCGAGCAGCTTTCCATTGTGGGCGAGAAAAGCGCAGTCGGTGCTCCCACAGCAACACCGGGGCCCTGGAATGCTGCCAAAGCCGCTGGTGGACATGGGGACTACCCCTCGCTGGCGTAAACAGTGCCGAAGTTGGTCCCGCCCTTGGTAGTCGACAAGAAATACGATACGGTGGTGTTGTCGGCGCCGCTCATGCTCGGAAAGGAAGGCGCAACGTTAGCTACGTAGGATAGCAGAGGGGGGAGTGGAGTGTTGAGGCGGGGGTTGAGGTTGAGGTTGAGGGCTGCTATGGCGCGTGTTGACTTGGTTCCTGGCTGACGGCGAGGCTTCACCCGCTAAGCAGGGCATGCCTGTCGCCCCCACCTCGGCACTATCCAGCCACTGTGAAACTCACTGCCGCCCTTGTCCTGTTTCCTTGTTTCTGTTGAATTTCACCCTCCGTCTGATCGTTGGCTCCCATACCTGCTGGCCCACGTGTTTGCGCAACTCTCGTCCAGTCACGCGCCCAAGCACCGTCGATGCATTCACCGTGTCGACGTCAATGGCGTCCGAGCGCTGCCCCTTTGGGAAGGCTGCGAAAAATATCGAGATTGCACAAAGCAGACCCCCAGTCTCGCAATTTCACGCCCAAAACGGAACATGTTTGTCTTGGCGGCTGACTTGCAAAACAACGACTGAAATGGTCGGCAGACTGCGATAGAGGTGAGCATATAGAATGAACCGCTAAGTATCATTTGTTTCTTGGAGTCATTGATCTCTTTCCATTGATATATCTTGAGCAAGTCAGTCATCAGTCGTTATTTGCGTCACTTTCCACCCAAGTTTTATTCCGTCAGGCAAAGATCACACGTGACACAACAACTATGAATTCTGTTCGCCTCCTTTCAAAGATCCCCAAGAAATATCGAGCCTTGACAGCCGTGGAACAGCGCTTTCTTCAATGCATCGTGGTGGCTCCTCATACCTATCATCCCGTTAGGGGCTTCCACGGATCACCAAGACATCTCAAGGACCCACCAAAAACGGCCATCCCACCAAACCCCAATCATCATCACTCGGAGAACCCATCATTGCCCTCATTCAATCTCTGGCATCAGATTAGAGAGGCTCGGCCAGCTGTACGCTACACCGTCTATGCTGGCCTGGGGCTCATGGCCACGGTGGAGTCGACATTCTGGTTCAACGTCCTGAAAGCAAAGTTCTTTCCGTCAGCGTCAGAGGCTGAGAAAGAGATTGCAGAAGAGTTCCTGGAGCGTATAGGCGTTGCGGTTAAGGGCTATCGAAAGGTATGGATGAAGAACTACGGAAGGTACTATGGGGCACACCTGTGGGGCGTGGGCTATGGAGGACTCGATGGGCTAGAGGATGATGTTGCATGACGGTGCAGTGCTGAGACGGTCCAGACCTCAGTCCATTAGAATCAGTGGCGGCTCTTGCGTTGTTGCAGAAGGCTGCCTCGTGCGGTAGGGCACAGTAGGGCAACATTGCCCCGCTGTCAGCTGCGCCTCTACAAAAGGACAATTTTCTGGGGGTTTGTCCGACCAAGCACTCTTACTCTTAAATCTATACTATATTCTAGTCCCTGCCAAAATCCCCAATTCTGTTCCTCTCTCTGGGCTTATGATGGATCCGGGCCGTGCTTTGCTCGCCGCTTTCCCGCCTGCCGATGCTATGGTTGTATTGCCACCTGGCTCACTTCGATATACATTTGAGAACGGAGCTTCTACAGAAACGAACAACGAAACAGAGTTGCTGTCATCTGATGCTGACTGTAGGTTGCTGGAACTTATCTGCGGCACTTGGAATGCCTGGACACTGGTCTGACTGGAAGCACCAGGGCTGGAATTTGTCTCAAAGGACCTATCAGGAGAAACGAATTACAACGGGCCTCCTACTGCAATGCTAGACTCGGCACAGTTACTGGCCTCAGCGACACTGCTTGCCAAGGGAGTGACCGGTGGGATGATCTATGGGGGCGACGTTTCGCCATCTGGCCATGTATGCACAAACCCGACTGAGGCCGAGTTTGGTCAAGAGTAAGTATTCTATGGACCTGGTCCTAGGATGACGCAATCAACTGGCCTCTCTGGTGTACCATCGCATATCCATTAGTTTCTCGCAGAGTGAAAGGTAACGGCTCGGACGACCAGGGTTAACGTACCCGTGCATAGGTTCGAATGCCGCGTACCGGGAAGATTTATGGTATACTTTGCGTGAAACGATTGATAAACCAACGTTTCCACGCCTTCCCACATACAAGCGTTAACATGCTGCTCAGTTCCATTGGATACCGGCCACCTCTCTCCCTATCACCTGCTGGTTCGCAGGCCCTCGTTCTCAAGTTTTGGTTCGAGCTTCGTAGGATCGCCACCGTTGGAAGTTAGGCACCGTATCACGTTGGACTTGAATACGCTCCCTATTTGGTACTCATCTATAATTCATGGTTAGTTTGCGCCCTCCCTATAAGGATTTCAAATAGCCGCCTTTGGGAGTCTGACGCTGTCTCGCCATTGGTTTTGAATGCGATCTTCATCATCAATACATGGTCAGTCAGCACACTCTCTATGAGGATTTGGATTCATGCCCCATCAAGTCCTTCCTGGACAACCACAAATTGGCCGGCCGTGACGTCTAAGACTGCTTCTATTCAGGATCAATTTGGTAACAAAACTTGGCTGAACTGAGGCTGACTTGTCTCTTCCATAGATCGAGCACAACTTCGCAGTCGTCCATTGAATCACCGCCGCCCCGGCACGTACAAGCACGTCTCTTCCGTTGCGATCAAAGCAATCGTGTCTCTAAACCGCCACATAGTCGTCTCGCTGCCAATAGGGCCGCGACTAACGACATTGCACGTGTCATCATTGGCTTCATTCTCAGCAACGGAAATGTTCAAAGCGATGAGTATCAGTGCTCAGTACCTCGCTGCAAAGGCAAACCATTCCGACGCCTTGTCGAACTCAAGCGCCATCATGATTCCCTGCATGGCGGTCTTGCTGGGAGAAAATCGCAATTCTGGTGTCCTATTGATGGATGTGAGTCGATCCTGGATGGACAATCTGCCCGCTCCTTCCCCGGATGGCTGCGACAGGGATGTAATTCCAAGCTGCGCTATTACTGGGATGGAAACAAAGCCCCGACATGTGCTAATAGATCCGTCCACTAGGCGATAGGAGCATGACTGGCCATGGAGAAGCGTTCCCCCGGAAAGACAAAATGATGGACCATCTTTCGAGAATGCATGCGGATAAGGTGGGATTCTGAAAGGAATTGTAATCTCTCAATGTGAAAATGTATCGTTTGATGTAATCATTCTCAGGCGCGATGGCGTTAAACTGGAACGTTAAAATTCATCATGAGGAGCAATGGAGTATAGGGAAGGCTACAGGTATGAGTTTGTTCTTCCAAACTATTTCGAATATGTCGAGCTACTGCGGGAGGACGAAGTTGGATACATCAAATTTACACATCTGAATTGCATTGTCTGGCTGCGACTTGACTTCTCTCATCCAAGGCATTGAATCTCGCAGGACGTGTCGTCCTTCATGCGTAGAGTAGATAAACATATGCCTTCCAGCAATGAAAGCAAGCATCGTCCAGGTATGTTGCAACTGTTCCTCTCAACTTTGACGGATCTAATCTGCAGAATGCTTTGTTTCCGGTGTGAACCTTGCTTTGCTTGCATAATAGGGCAACTTGTGTTGCCCCACTGTCTCAGCCGCACTCTCTCAGTCCATGGTATAAGACTGCCTGTCTTCGTCATTTGCTTCTGCGTCATATTTTCTGACCTTTTCCTTCCTTCTGGCATCGCAATTCTGCGCAACAATTTGCAACAGCATTCGACATGCAGGTGTACGATGAATATGAGGTCGTCACGCTTCCTACTTTTAAAAATGTGTCACTAACCTCCACATAGTTATACTGCCCGTGTCTTTACTTTCCAGCAGCTTTCACAGCAGCTTTAGCCCCCTAAATCTGCGGCATGAACAGCAGTTTTATATTGTCTTTATTTGAGCAATTGAGGTATTATGAGGCTGAGCCATTGGCTACCAACTTCCTTGCGTGAAAGCACCAAACAAGAACTGGAATTACATCACAGGAATTTCTATTTCGATACAGGATTTCTTCTACCTATGAAAGTACACATAGCGCATCGTCGGTAGAACACGAGCAAACCTACAATGTTGGAGATGGGAGATATTATGGAAATATAGTCGGGCTTTCTACTGTGGATGACTGTTCACGGCGAAAATATGGTCATTATATAGCTAACGGGGGCATTTACCAATCCACGGAGTGGATTGGCGTTTTCATTGGCCGAGTGGAGCCTGCCTCATGGGAGGCAAGCGAAAGACGCCACCCCATAAGCGGTGTGGGCGTAATATGTGCATACAGATGGCAATGAAACTCCTGCGGTACCTACCTCACATCCTTTGGTGTCCTCTGTATTGTTGGTAAAATCTTGTGACATGGCAGCAATTCAAGTGCCTGTACCCCCGGTGATAGCCCTACTGCATGATCTTGGGACCAATGCCTATTTGGATACGTCGAGGGCCCCTTACATCATGAAAATCACTGTGGGACTTTTCTGACTGATCTTTTGACAGGTTATGCGCTTTTAATTCGGCTGTTGAGCTGAATCTTCCATGCCATGCGCCAGAACGGATGGCCTTTCCCACACAATACCGCGTCTCAAAACATCATTGCCACACTCCTCTGGCTCTCAACTTGCCTAGCCCGTCCTCCGGTTCCGCCTCCGAATCGCCATACGAAGTCATCGGCACTATTCTAAGTAACGGCGTTTCGCGCCACGAAAAATACAAATGCTACCAACCGGCCTGCTCAGGTTTGACATTTGGACGTTTGGCAGAACTGAAGAGGCATCACGCTACTCGACACGAACGACCCAAATTCTTCTGTCCGGTTGATGGCTGTGAGCGGAGCTTGAAGAATGGTGGACGCGGGTTTCCTCGCAAGGATAAGATGGTTGATCACTTGGAGAGGAAGCATGCGGATAAGGTTTGGGTGCAGAGGTGAATGAAGTGTGGATATATTCAGTGCTATATTGGGCTACGCTGTTTGAAAGTTGAATTTCCTAATAAGTTCATGTTGAGATTTATTTTGCTGTGCTTGGGATTGCCTCCCTACTCCTCAGGATCCAAGTTCTCATCCACACCGAACTCCTCCACGATCCATGCGCAAAACTTCTCCCACTTGCTAACCCACTCTTTTAATCTTTGGGCCCGGACACCTTTACCAAACATTCCGTCTTTAATATCCTGTGTCCAATCTTTGGCGTTGTAGTCGTCAAGACTTGCCCAGCGAACACTGTTCTCTGCAAGACTACCCAACCCTTCTAGACCGAGATTCTCCCAACCTTGAAGCGCCTGCCAAAAGTCGTGTGACATGCCGGATACGCCTTGGCCTAGGATGGTAGGGTCGTCATTACACAGCGAGCACGGGACGCCGCGAGCAAGGAGGGCGGGGAGAGGATGCGACATTATGCTTCCACAAAGGCGCAGTACTTCGTTTGAGACTGGACAGCTCTCGACCAAAATTCTCTTCTCCTTCACCATGTCAATCAATAACGGATGCTTGTAAAGACTGAATCCGTGACCTATCCGCCGTGTGCCAAGGATGATGGCATCAAAGAGGTTCTCGTCGACAGAGTCACCGTCGCCGAGTGTCTCGCCAGCGTGGAAGAAGAACGGTATATCAACACCTTCTTCTGCACACTTCTTGCGAAACCAAAAGAGTTCTGGAGCGAGGTCGGCGAGAGGACGGCCAAGATCTTCTTGCCCAACAACGTCGTAGCCTGCGATTATCTCGGGGAATTCGATTTTCATCTCGATGCATTGTTTCATGCCTGGTAACACTCAGCAGATTTCCGTTAAGTGCTTGACAAGACAAATAATCATGGATTAGAGGGGAAACTTCGATGGCTTACTCTCGATGATCTGTTTCTTTCCAAACTGCCGAATCGTTGTCCAAATCATCCGCGCACCCCAGAATTCCTTCCCTTCCTCGCTCTTTTTGAAGTTTTCAATCTCATCCGCCATATGCTCTAGCATATTGAACCAATCTTCATCCCATTCATCCTTACCGGCACTTCGATATGGGGTGTAGAAGGCCGAGCGCATGTCCACGTAATATACGCCATCATCCAGCAGCTGCTTGCACATCCTGCGAATGAACTTGCGAAAGATAGGCTCGTAGTACATCAAAGAACCAAGAATAGGGAAACAGGACATAAATTTGCGCCATACTTCGTTGGGACCCTCGTGATGGGAGAGGTGTTCTGAGGCGGTGATTGTGACGCGGGACCGGACCCATTCTATAAATGCCTTCTTTCCGCCGTCGGGAAAACTGTCTGCGGCTGAGTTGACAGGTACTGGTGTATTGGCTACGTAGGACGAATTCCAGATAGAGGAGTCGTCTTTGGCAATCTTTGAGTAAGTGAACGAGAAGCCAGTCTTTCTTCTCGTATGGTCGTCAGTAATCGGCCCAGCAGCAGTGACACAGACACCCTCAGTGCTAAAGGCTTCCTCAAGGGCCCAGTCAAGGTCAATCATGGCTTCTAAATGGCAATGCAGCAATGCTCCTTTAGGCATCTTCTTCACGATCTGCCATAATCGACTCTTTTCCATGCGATCCTTGGCAAGCGAAAACATCATACCAGGATACACATCAACATGACTTGTGAGTAGGCTGTCCTCATATTCCTTTGTCCATAGGGTCTGCTGTTCTTCAAATCGTATTTGGGACACTATAGCAGATGCTTCCTGTGCCATAGGAGAAAGATTTTGCCGGAAAAGGTAGTCTGAAGGCTGTCAGACCACACAAGTACTAGCTTTGGGGTTATCAAGATATTTACGGACCACTTCGTTGTCTCTTCTCTTGCTGGACCAATGCATCTCTGCCTTGGAGGTACTTTTGTATGAACGGGTCGCTTAGGCTGGGCACACCTTCGGCTTGCTCCCAGTTGTCATCGTTAACAGACTCGGTTGCCGCCATGTTGAGTCTTCTGGTGAAGTAGAAAAAGTGGTATTCGATTGAAAAAAATAAAAAAAAATACAATAGCTGAGGCAGAAAAGGTCGATTTCGGTGCCTTCCGCGACTTCCTTCCTCAAGGAAACTAGTGGGCGCTGACGTAATACAGGATTCAGCCTTTCCAAATGCGGCACACCTTGGCGTACTTTGATAAGTCGAGTGCCGCAAAGACAGTGAGAGTAAGTTTCTCGACGTCTTTTGGTCCCTAGACATCTCCAAGGCCATTTCCGAGACGAACGACTCGACTTGTATGCGTCGCTCGTCGTCACGTCTTGATGCGTTATCACGCGCTTATCGATTGCTTAGCGTGTTCGTGCTTCGCGGGGCGGACCCTGGCCGAGTGACGCTGCACGGCCGCCTGCTGCGATCGCATCACACATCGTCTGCCTCCATGGCGACCTAACGCTCCGCCCTCTTCTACCCTATTTCTCTCCCGTGACAACCTTACGTAGCTCTACCAGCTGCTAACTGCCACAAGAACTCACTAATCTGCATCACAAACGTTCAGACACCTCCAGACACCCTCCCAACGGCTGTTCACCAAGCTGCATCGTCTTCAACAAGTAGCCCAGTACTTTGCATAGTGGTTTTAGAGCAGTAGAAGCCGCTCTATACTACACAACGTTCTCTGAAACTATTAGACTAAGCACTCCGTTTCCCATGGAGCCCTTTTCGCCGCAGCGGTAGGTGTACGACTTACCTACACTCACGAATCCTTGTGCACTAGCTGTTGAGTCACTATGGCGTTCTTTTCTGGCCTGTCAAGCTCTATCGGCAAAAAACTTCTTCTCTACGGGCTTCGGCACATTGATATACTTGACAAGGACCCTGCCGACTTTGTGAGCGTTGATGTGGGAAAGCGGACGACACTTGAGGTCCGGGATGTTAGGCTTCATATTAAGGTTTGTCTGATGAGGTACCAACACGAAAACCAGAGTATGCTGATACAGTTTACAGAAACTAGTCGCGTTACTACACCTTAAGCTACCGCCCGAAATTCACCTCTCGAAAGCCCACGCCTCGCTCCTCCGGGTCACCTTCGTCCTCGATTTCGGTGTACCGCAGATATCCATAGAAATAGACGGCATACAGGTTCAGGCTAGGCTACTAGAGGATGTAGACGAGCATACAACACCGCAAACCAAGCAAGGAGACATACGACATGCTCGTCCAATTTCGCCTCCCGCGCCCACATCCTCAGCCACTCCACGAGATACCTTGAGCGACACATCCTCCTCCGATGACGAACATGTACCAACTGTTGATGAGCTAGCCAAGTCGTTTATTCGAGAAGAACCTGTGGAGGAATTGCGGGAGTTGGAGCATGAGCTGGAAACCCAGTCGGCATACATGCAAGAGTCCATTGCATCGAGTGATGATGGCGACGATGAAAGTTTGGCAGGAATGGGAGCCCCTCTAGCGCTTCCAACATACTTGCGGAATATTCTTAATACTGCACTGGATCGACTCAGTATCGTGATCAACAATGTTGATGTTGAGGTAGAGGATCAAACCCCAAGCGACCCGCAAATCAGTACTGGGGCAAATGCAGGGTCGTACGTGAGCTTAAACTTCCACATCGACCGCATAGCGATTGACTCGACGAATCAAAATGCACACGTAGACATCGGGTCGCCAAGGTCTCGAGATTCAACTTCGAACTTGGGAAAGCGGAGAATGCGCGTGGAAAACATCTGCGCTAGGTTAATATCGGACGCTGAGAATTTTGTTACCATGTCAAGGGCCTCGCGGTCATCCTCTCCGGTAACTACCCGATCCGAAACCTCGATCAGTCAAAAAGTGCCAAGCGAGCCATCAGCTAGTCGTATCTCAGTACAATCAAGGCAAGAATCAGTTGGAGACTCAGAAGAGGACAAAGAACCTCTTCCTGTGTCTTCGCCAATTCTTGAATCTGTACAAGCATCAATAGCGAGCCTCCGTGAAGAGAAGAGCGACCCAATAGTGATACCTTCACCAGATCAATCTCATCTAGAGTTGTCGGTGCACACTGTAGATGATGATCGGTTCGCCGACGCTGCTTCGGACGATGAAGTGAACGAGGACTATGAGGATGAAGTGCCGGTTCAGTCTCAACATTCACTTCCTACGCGTGAACTGGGTGGAAGCAGTATCTTGTATGATGATGAGGGACTGCTCGAGTACGCTATTCAGAACAGCATGCTCAGTTCACGGTTTGACGATGCGCCTATTATGCAAGAATATCCAGAAGATGCGTGGGGCCTAGACGGTGCGAGTTCAGTTCATCAAAGCCATGCCTCAGATCCCATAAGCGAAGCGTCGACTGATGCTTTACCCACCGTTTCTACCTTGGGTGGGTCATTTCAGCCTCCAGAGCCCATAGGCGAATCGTCGATTTACACTCTACCCACCGTCTCGGCCTTGGGTGGGTCATTTCAGCCTCCACAGCCCATAGGCGAATCGTCGATTTACACTCTACCCACCGTCTCGGCCTTAGGTCGGTCATTCCAGGGCCCAAATATGACGAGCTCACCATCTCAATCAAGCTTCGCGGAACAGCTTCAGCCTTCCACAGATAATTTAGTCACGGCACGTCAAATGGTAGCAGAGGAAGATGAGAGCCCGATCAGCAGCAGCCAACAACAACCTACATCTCCGATGTTGCCAGAAGAAGATTTGGCAGAATCGCAGCTCTTCACTCATGATGATGCTGAAAGCATGTACATGAGTGCGGTAAGTGCCGCGCAAACCGCTTCAACGCACCGCCAGCACATTCCTGGTGGCTGGGATTCGTCTTCTACATCAAGTCGAGATACTGCTTCCGACAGGTCTGGATCAATACCCGATGCGATGGTCTCTGGTAGCATACTGGCTCCACTTCCGGAGGTCGATGACGGCTGTGAAACCCCACGTCCTGGCAGCCGCCAAAGCCTGGCTTCTTCTCCACAATTGACACGGGCACAGACACCTGTCTATCACACTGCAGTCACCCGGAAACAAGCTAAGGTTTTCCTCACAATCGATGTAGTCACTGTTTGGTTTCCATTGGGTCTTGACGAACGACAGAATGTCAATCAGACGAACGAGTCTACTATAGAAGCTTCTGGCATCGACTTCAAGCCGCCGAATTTGGGTGAAGACTCTATCTTTGCTGAGATGCCAGGCTCCTTTTCCAATTATGCACACTCGTCGTCTCAGCGGCGGAAGCCATCGCTGGAGGAGTCGACTCGAAGACGTCCCATACCGAAGGCTCAGGTCGAGCAAACGATGGAACAGCCCAAAAGAGTGTCCTCGCCATCTATCTGTGTTGAAGTTGGCTCGGTAGCAGGACACATGGATGTGTCGACAGGACGCGTTATGCTAGGAATATTCAGTCGCGTCATTCAAGCTCTAAATAGTGAACCAAGTGCGCAAGAACAGGGACTAGGGTCAAAAGAGGCTCCAAGAGATGTCGACAGTATTCTTGAGCTGTCCATCATGCACATTGGTATAGCATGGTTGGAGAACATATCGGCTGCATCACTATTGGAGGGACAGATTACGAGTCGCGCACTTGAGCTAAACCCAGCGGAAGCTATATTGAGGCTGAGTCTCTCGGCGATTTGTATTACTAGCCAGAGTCGCATGCAAGGGTCACGTGCGAAGCTCCAGATCGGTCGCTTCGTGCTGGCTTCCCTGGATCAAGATGTCATCGCCTTCCGAAGCTCTCGGCCTAGATCCAAGCGCTCGATCGGCACTCCATCAGAACAGTTGACCAACGACGTTGAAATTGACTACGAGCAAGCAAAGGATAAACGCATCACGATCGTCACTCGCCCCGTTCAAGTCGTGTTTGACGTACAAAAGCTCGACGAAGCGCTAAGCTCCTATGGCGGATTTAGTGGGGTGCTAGAATTGAGCAATTCTATCAGCTCCGCAAATACCGTTCAGAGTCCGATCATGTCCCCAACCCAGCCGAGACCTCGTGGGGTACATTTTGGTGACAGTTTGCCACCCCCTGCCAAAGTATCTGCGCCGTCTGTCAGCATGCCAAAGATACAGGTTCAGTTTGGAGAAGTTTCTTTTATTCTAAAGGGGAAGGCTTGCGCCGTACAATTGCAGACTACTTCTGTTCGTGTTGCACTACGGGAGAGCAACGTCCGCTTGAAGGTCTCAGACATTCAACTTTCCGGGCCTTATGTAGATACAGGCCATGCGGGTGCTCCGTTGCTAGTAGATATTCGGGGAACTACTGTCAATTTCCTGTTTGCACCGGAAGAAACCGACCTGGCGAGGCTCATCTCCATGATTACCCCATCGAAGGATCCATATGAGAATAATGACGACATTTTGATAGACACATTACTTCGCCAACGACAGAAGGGCTCTGTTCTTCGGGTTGAAGTCAGTGAGGTCGGGATTCGAGTTTCTGATCTCCAGCAAATGTCAACCTTTGAGGCTCTTGGAGCGGAGTTGGCTCGGCTTGCGAAAGTGACAAAATATCTTCCGGACGACGATCGCCCCGGCCTACTCACTCTTGCATCCGTACAAAAGTTCGATGCCGGTGTTGTTGTGAACGAGAAGCTTGGAGACATTTCAATATCTCTCCAGGAGGCGTCTGTGGCACACGTTGGCGTTCCTGCTTTGTTCGCCGCAGAGATTGGAAAGATCACCGTGTGCCGGGATGAGGAGATCCTTGTCCACGAAGTTGTCAAACTACGACCACAAGACCAGCTACCTGCCATCATGATTAGGATGGTTGGCGATGAGATGGAGCCTGTAGTCAAAGCCAAGCTATTCAACCTTTGCGCTGAGTACCGGGTCTCGACAATAATGGCAGCGCTCGGTATTGCGGAGGACGGCACTGCTGATGAGATCGCTTTAGGCATTGCCTCTAGCGTCGCTACTATAACAGGCGCATCGTCACCTAAGACACTTAGCAGACAACCCTCTCAGGCGGATTCTCCGTCAGTTGCCACCGCCAAGCCATTGCAAATTGACCTTCTGTTACGGAACTGCGCAGCTGGCCTGAATCCACGAAAAATATCATCAAAGGGTCTCTTCGTTCTCACAGAAGCACATATTGCGGGTAAGCAGGCGAAAAGTGACTACTCGATAACAGTAGAACTTCGTAAAGCCTCGATGCATGCTATTGATGACATAGCCCGTCTTGAAGAGGAGCATGAACCAGCTCCGCTGACTGCTGCCGCGGTTGCGAATCGCCACCTTCACGAACTAAGTGAATCTGGTTATGTTTCTTTGAGCTCGATATCGGCTGCCAAGGTGTATGTCAGCATTTCAGGAGACGGGAAAGACAAGCCACAGCTGGTTGATGTAGAGTTCAAGAACGAATTGTTCGTTCTTGAATCTTGCGCAGATTCAACGCAGACCCTTATTGCCGTCCTGAATGGCCTCCAGCCACCCACTCCTCCGTCCACGGCTGAGAAGTACCGTACAGTGGTGCCGCTACAAGAGATGATGGAGTCATTCACTGGCGATGCAATTGCTGCTTCCGCGGAAGCAGAAGATGATGACTTCATGAGCAATGCCGACCTCGTGGATGATGAGGTGCCGACGAACCTCGAATTCGTGGGCAGCTTCTACAACTCACAGTCTCTGCCTACCGAAGAGGAGCTGGGGGATAGCCTACTAGGTGAAGACGACCTTGGTGCTTTAGCTACTCCCCCTATTACTCGGCAACGCGGCGATCGAGCACTTCTGGAGAGCTTTCAAGAGAAGTACGAAGTCGAGGAAGGTGAAGACAGTTTTGACTTCAGTGAGAACTACTTCAAGGACTCAGATTCAGACCAGAGGGGCAAAGCTCGAAAGTGGGACTCCACGAAGAATCAGTACCACCTCTCCAACGAGTTCAAAGCTCCTGACGCTCCGCTCAAAGTTCGTGTTCGCGACGTGAACATTATTTGGAACCTCTACGATGGCTATGATTGGCCGCGAACACGAAGTATCATTTCACAAGCTGTGGATGATGTCGAGGCTCGGGCCGAGGAAAGGAGACAAAAGGCCAGAGACGAAGATGAGGATGATGACTTCGTAGAGGAGGACTTTCTATTCAATTCTGTTTGGATTGGTGTGCCAGTCAAAGACGAGAAAGGGGCTCTAGCTCGTCGCATCAATCACGATATCGATGATCTTGTCAGCGAAACAGGTAGCTATGCCACTTCAACAGCAACTCGGTCTACAGGTGCGACAGCTCGCCCCCGAAGCGCAACCAAGTCTCGACGTCGCCTCAAACTTGAGCGGAGCAAGCACAAGAAGATTGCGTTCTCGTTGATGGGTCTCGCCGTCGATCTCATCGTCTTCCCACCTGACACGGGTGAAAGCATCAATTCCATCGATGTCCGTGTCCAGGACCTTGAGGTCTTCGATCATGTGCCTACGTCAACATGGAAAAAGTTTGTCACTTGTCAAATTGCACCGAGCGCACGAGAGGTCGGTCGACCTATGCTGAATCTTGAACTTGTGACAGTCAAGCCAGTGACCGACCTGGCTGCATCCGAATTGGTAATCAAGGTGAGCTACCATCACCTCCGTACACGTGCTACATATTGATATACATTTAGGTTACCGTGCTTCCTTTACGATTGCATGTTGATCAAGATGCACTCGACTTCATCACCCGCTTTTTCGAGTTCAAGGATGACACTGCGCCGGGAACTGCACCGGCCGCTGAACAACCTTTCATACAGCGCCTTGAAGTCAAAGCAGTAACGCTCAAACTTGATTATAAGCCTAAGCGTGTCGACTATCGCGGTCTTCGCTCTGGCCACACGACGGAGTTTATGAATTTCCTCATTCTCGATGGTTCCGATATCGTCCTTCGCCATGCGATCGTATACGGTATCACTTCATTCGACAAACTTCACAAGACCCTCAACGATGTTTGGATGCCAGACGTACAGCGCAATCAATTACCAGGTGTTCTCTCAGGCCTTGCAGCTGTGCGGCCTATCGTCAATGTGGGCTCAGGCATCCGAGACCTTGTTGTCGTACCTATGCGCGAGTACAAGAAAGATGGCCGTATTGTTCGCAGTCTTCAAAAGGGTGTCTATGCTTTCGCCAAAAATACCACATCAGAAGTCGCTCGCCTTGGGGCGAAGGTTGCAATCGGCACCCAGAACCTGCTTGAAGGCGCAGAGGTGTTCCTCAACCCTCAAGCAGCACCACAGCCTCGAAACGCATATCATGATTGGGATGGCGAAGATCCCAGCTCCGATTCCGAAGAGCCGCGCGCAGTCTCCCACTATGCAAATCAACCGATCGGTGTAAAAGCTGGTCTACGTTCCGCCGCCCGACACCTGGAGCGCGATCTTCTTACAGCACGCGACGCGGTCATAGCCATACCTGCGGAGGTTATGGAAGAAGGTAGCGGGGTGGGCATGGCGAAGGCGCTTGCACGACATGCCCCTACAATCATTCTGAGGCCGGCGCTAGGCGCTACAAAGGCTTTGAGTAATGCACTCATGGGTGTGGGAAATGCGCTTGATGAAGGAAGTAGGCGAAAGATCGAGGATGTAAGTATCCTGACAACAAATGTTCGCTTCTGGATATTTGCTAACGCAAGAACAGAAATACAAATCATATTGAGGACGCTTCTAGGCAGAAGAGCGGTTGCGTCTCCCCAAGAGACGTGGCTCCCGTGGGGTTTCTTCAAAGTTTGCCGTGTCTCTGATTAATGGCTATTGCCTGATTTCCTTTGTTTGGTAGATTGTTTGCATAGCGATGGTGAAAGACCGGACAGTTGGCGGCGCATCTTCTCTCCTTCGTACGCATTGTTTCCTGGCATCTTGTCATGGCGTTTTCAAACTTTTGTATCTGGGGTGAAGATACCCACTTGGTTCGAATGAAGATTGGTTTAAAGATGAGAAATGCATTTGTATTCAAGATCGCTTAGGGTGTGAACAAGATTGCCGAATATACATTGTTTGTTGCATCAAGTTTTTTATATGCCTCCAAGATCCTCCTGTCGATGTTTGCAGTTCGATTTCACTGGCTGCACAATACCCTGGTCGGTTGTACGCCCATTCTCGGACACAGCATGGTTACAGGGGATATCTGCTGATTGTATAGCATTATTGATGATCTCAGATGAGAGTTGAAGGAAGGACGAGCGTAATACACAAAGCTGAAGCATGAGCATATCTGTACTTGCAAGACGAATGTCAGCCCAGAAGCCCTATTCCCTAGTCTCGCAACATTACAAGCGCTTATTGCACACCAACCATTTTCTGTTTTCCAGTTTCGTTATATGAATGAACTCTAAAGAGTTAAAAAAGTACGGAAAACTGGACGAAATCCTAGGACAGAAAACTGGGCATTCACATCGTTCCACCTTAACCTCCCCTAGCGCCAAACTCAAAGATCTTGTCCATAGTCTTTAACGCTTTCGCTCCAACCCCAGGCCTATATCGACTTCGTTAGCACAAATCCTCATACTTCACTTCACATAAACACATCTCCTCAGGGGTTGTGCACTTACTTTTTATCACCCTTCCTCTCCCGCCGCTCCGCTTCCAAACGCACAATCTCATCCCGCTCCGCCTTGGTAGGTATATTCAAATACACATGCGAGCGCTCAATAGCATTCTTCCGAGCTGCCTGCGTCCCTTGTGCAGGGGTGGTGGTGTCTTGTGTGAATTGCGTTGTTCCGCTTAGGATGGAAGGGGTGTGTGTTGGATTTGGATTGTATTGTGTATTTGGATCGAAGGTATCGTTTGGTGCACCGTTATGTGGAGTCGATGCAGTATTGTGGTTTAGTTCACGTGTTGAAGTGTTACCGTTTACGTCGGATGCTTGTGGTGCTTGTGATGATGCTGGTGGTGCACCGCCTGAAATAAATTTATTCACGAGTTTTAGGTTTGTTAAACCCATTATTGGAGGCTGATGAAGATAGATGCAGCAATAGGAAATTCGACTGGGGTAATGGCCAAGTAGTCTCTCTGTATTTCAGTGTATTTGTATACAATATCTTATCTCTAGACTGTGTTTCTCGATGGAGGTGAGGAGAAGCTAGGGGGCTGTGCTACAACTCCACTCCTCCACTACAATCTTGCTCTTACCAAGGGTATGAATCCTGTATACTTGGTCCTTTGTTAGTCTGGTAGCTACTTATCCAATGCCATGTATTGATTGTGGTAATGTTCATGTTTTTGGGCAACCTAGAGCATTGGCGGAAGGGGGCGGAGTGCGGCGCAGTGTGGCCGGATGAATAGGGAACTCACGCGCGACACGATCGATACTGCTGACATGCTCGCCTGTTTGAGCAACAACTGTTGACCGGTTAGGCGGCATAATTACTGGATGTGGCTGTGTCTGCAAGCTGCACATGAGTTTCGTTATATGCATCTCTATGGTGCGCTATTGGAACGGGCAGTCTATCGCAGAAATCTGCCTTACCGTGGTAATGTTGGAGGAAAAGGGTATAATGAAATTCTGCCGTTTCTATACTAGGCAACAACGAATGCAATCCTTCATAGCTCATATTCTCGTGCATATCTATGTTTCTGCGTGGGCCACGGTGCGTGCAGCACGCCACGTGTGTGACCTTTATGCGCTGTGGGGTGTCCATCAGCCGATCGGAATTGTTCGACGGGTGAGCTTCAGTCAATGATGACCATAACCTTGGCTTTCTTCCTGTTGATGCCAGGAACATCGTCAACAACTTTCGTGGATCTGCGAATTTCGTTCTCTATCTCAGCACCAGTCAAATCAAGTGTGAGATCCCTCTTCGAGTCAGATGCTGACTTGCTGCCACTGAATGCATCAATCGTGTTGCCGCTCACGCTAGTTTTTGAGAGTTCAGACAACGAGGACATGTCAGGCGCCATAAAGCTCGCCAGCCTCTTTCCCCACTGAGCAGCACTACTCGTACTTGTAAGCATTTCTGCCTTCGCCAATCCATCAATAAGCTTAATATCCTTCCGGGACCTCCTCAGATCACGATCTTGATCATATTTAGAAACATTGAGACCGTTGATAGTCTGAAGATTTAGAGCATCAGCGCGGTTGTCGCCCCAGTACCAACTGGCGTTGATTTCCTGGGCGATGCGTTGGTCGTAGTCACGAGAGAAAGCGCGAGCTTCCATCAAGCCCTCTCTTCCAACATCAAGTCCGGTCAAGTCGGAATCTAGCCACATTACCATAGCATCGCGCTCGAAAAGCCGTCCCAATATACGAGAGTATGGAATTGCGAGCTCCTTTGAAGGTGGGTGAAGTGGGTGCCATGACGAATAACCATGGGCAACTTTAGGTGGCTCGAGGCTCTGATCTGACAGCCACTGTTTATCTGAGCGTGTGATGTCGCTAGTGTATGCAGAACCATAGACCCAGATTTCCGAATTGTACGGACGGCCTTCGTCGTAGTCGTTGTTAGAGGCTACGTGCAAATTGGTCCATTTGAGACGAATGGATTTGATAACCAGAATGTCAGAGCACACCGTCTGCCCACACTTGGCATTTGGTAGCAAGCGGACAGTGTCGCCGACAGCAAGCATCTCAGAGCCAAGATACAGTCCATGACAGTAAATGCTAGCGTTCGGCCATGTCCCACGAAAACGGTGCTTTCCCATCAATGATATGGTCGATGTGAGGCCTAGAGCATTCCGGACGGTAGGATGCCAATGCTCTTGCGGCACCTGGTGCAGTAGCTCCTTCCAGAGCACAAGCGGTCTGGTCAGACGCAAGGAGACATACTTGTGTCGCTTTGAATAAGATTTATCGATGGTATTAGGATCTGGCATAGGCTCAACGCGGACACCAAAGTTGACAACATTGGTGTTTAGATCATCCTCAACAAGATCATGTTCGGTTACTGTTTTTCTAGGGCCTTCCCCTACCAAGCCTGCCTCCCAAGGTGGATGGCCAATTAAGGCCTCCAAGCGCTCATCGTATAGCTGGAAAGTTCCAGTCTCCTCGTGCTGAACGACGTTCACGCCGTCTGGTAACTGCCGGATGTAGAGAACGACATCGCCGACACGGGGCACCCACTGGTCTTTCTCCTTGAAGGCACGGAGTAAGCTTGGAAGTAGGTCCTGTTCTGCTCGCCAGTCTGGACTGAGCGGTTCCTCAATCACCTCATCGACTGTGCTGTGGCGTTGCAGCTTATCGATGAGGTTCCGGTATACATCTGGGGTCCCTTCTTCATCAACTCGACTGGCATCTAGACCAGAGCTGATTGTTTTTGGCCGACCCTTATGCATGGCCGGGACGTTGGCAGATAAGGTTGTTGCCGGTGGTGGCTCCGAAGACGTGGCGCCTTTGTCTTGGATGCGCGCACTCCCAGCACTCGACGAACTTTTGGGCAAGACACCAGTATTTCCAGCACAGACCGTGCACGGGCATCCAATGTTGTCTCCGCCATTGTCCATTAGATGTTGGAAATGAGGGAAAAAGCGATTTGGCGAATCAAATGGCTTCTGGTTGGGATGACCGTACAGGTACTTGTCAACGATCTTCGAGTCAGATGGTCGTGGTCTCTGCCACATGGTGTAGCCCACGGGCAGGCTCTCGAGAATGTACTTGACTCCAGGCCGAGCATCACCTCGTGCTTGCATCCATTGCTGACCGATTTTCTCAAGGTAGAGCATGGGTGGATCCACCTGTGAGTAAAGGCCTGGCTTGGGGACATGAAGAGCATCACCGTCAGAGCCCGGGCGCAGGCGAACGGCTATAGGCTGGCCTGGAGGCATGCTGGCGGCGAGGTGTTGAGGCTAGGCTGAACTTAAGTCGGCAGTGTTATTGCGATGAGCACTGGTGGACGCCAAAGGACTAGTGGCAGTTTATACAGCAGAAGTGGAAGTGGCAGCCGGGGCCAGAAGCAAGCTAGAATGGAGGACAGAGATAGCGTCAAGCCAATGAACCGAAGAGCTCGAGATTATGTGGTGTGAATCGCAAGCTGCCAGTCGTGTGTGAGTGACAATCCCGTAAGACGCCGGCAGGTGAGGCCATTGGTGAAGGCGCGATGAGAGGACGTGTAGTGAGGTGAGAGCGACGACGAAGACTTTGCGCGTCCATACATTGAGCTGGATTTCTCAGGCTTTGGAGCCCCTCGACGACTTGTGCATCAGTGAAGCTGCATGTCTACAAGCAACAAGCAACTAGAGACGCACATGTTGCCCCAAATGAATGGCGACGTCGGTGAGAGGACAAGCTCCGACGCTACAGACACAAGGTCGAGTGGCTAAAAGTGGCTAAAAGTGGCCTGATCCTTGTTGCAAATGCAGGAACGCGACTTGGCAAAGGGGGGAGACGCGCCCCTAATGGACGCACCAAAACAAACCACGACACATGTTGGCCGTTGGGTCCCAAGCAACGTCAACGCCAGCGCGCCAGCTACCTGTTTCCAGTGCTTGTGGCTCTTCCTTGAAGGCCGATTTGAGAAAGCAATATAGCCCTGTACAAAGGACGCAATGCCTCCCAACCCTTGCCCTCTTGGAAAAGTCTTTTCGGCACGCGATCGTCAACTATGGCGTACCCGTTCCCGACCCAGCGCCGTGCGGAGCACCATGCAGCTCCACACTCTTCCATGGTGCGATTAGTGCGCTCCAAAGTTGGGATGGGGGACGCCTCTAGGCCACAAGCAGCCTCTGAGTCGCTGGAACAGTCTTTAGCCTGTGACGGGGCGCTGGCGCCATGTGGTCGTATGCACGGGCAATGCTGGGCCCTTGACCTCTTTGGAACTCCTCAAGCTTTTGTGGATAGAGGGTCTGGGCTGGGGTGGAGTGGGCAGAGCTCCTCGCCCAGTTGCGACAAGCCTCTCCTGGTCTTTTCTCTCTTCCAGCTGTGCTCTTCGCTTCTGTCCGTTATTGTCCGCTATTGTCCCCATCTCATCTCTCAAATCACCGGGATCAAGCTGCACATTGCCAACTCCGCGACGCCATAATTAGAAGCCCCAGCAGAGACTGGCTGAGCATGGGAAGTAGCTAAAGTACGCGAGAGAGGATCGTCAGCTTCGACGCCCCTCGACCTGTCCTCGAGCAATATCTCCCTCGACTATAGCCACCGGCCAAACCCAATCATGGACCTTCTTCGCTCCAAGCGCTCCAGCACGCGGTATTCCAGCGACGAGCAACGTCCCTCGAAGCGCATCTCAACGCCTGCAGGCCAGCGCCTCTCCACAATCCTCGATGCCAAACGATCAAAGTCCCCAGCTGCCGCCACCAAGATCAACGTCACCACCACGAGCACCTACTGCAATGACCCTACCCACCAGCACATTGGACCAGTACAGCATGGGCACAAGGCTACCAAGAAGTCGGCCATGGTGTCGGTCCTGACCGGCGGGAGGCTGGGTGACACGCCGAGGGAGAGCAGTGAGGACCAGAACCCCAATGGCAGCAACCTCAGCGTCAGTGTGTGGAGCGACAAGGAGGCCGAAAACTTCGGGCAGTTACGGCAACGGAGACGCGGAGGAGTTGCCGGCTGGGGATGGAAGAAGCTTGCCATCATCGCTGCCATCATCATAGCCCTGATCGTTGCACTCGCAGTCGGCCTGGCACTCGGGTTAAAAAAGAAGACGTCAACCAGGTATGACCATGAACTTCACATCGGCGCTTGCGCATAAACCCTGCTAACACCAACAACAGCACATCCACATCTAGCACGGGCAACTCGCAATCAGTAGATAATGACACCGACCCCGGCGCCGGCACCGGCACTCATACTACCGCCCCTGCCTCCAAGCCGACCTCCACACTCACCCCTTCTGCTGCGCCTGCAAACTTCCCTGTCGGCTCTTATTCCTTCGTGACCTTCCTCGACACGGTAACTTCAGGTTGCACGGCTAACCCATCAACGTGGTCATGCGCTCCCTTCACCGACTACTACACTGACCCGCAAAAGGCCCTGACAGTTCTAAACTGGGAGATTACTGGCTCTTCCGGCTCTTACAAGATCTCATCCAAAGGACAGGATAGCACATTCGGCACGACATTCCAGAATGAGAAGTTGGAACTGCTTGACAGTGGGAAAGACCAAGAGAGATATAGATTTCAAATCAGTCGGTCCAAGACGGTGAATATGACAGGGAGCATAGGCAAAGAAAAGGGCAGCTTCGAGTGTTCCTTTGGGACGACAAATGTGCAAGGTTTCCTTTTCACGAAAATGCAGAGAACATACCCAGATGACACGATTGCGGTTCAAGGCAGTGAGAGCCCTGCTTGGCCATATGGTAAGTCGACGTCAGCAACCGGCATTGATCAAAAATACTAATACAAGAACAGCTGTCCGTCTTGAACAGAACGTGGCCGGCGGCGAAAATATTCCTTCCTGCAGGAAATCGTCTGGCGAGTCTGTGGGTCTCGATGCACAAGATGCCAGCACTCTTTGTTCTTGTCTGTACAAGAACTGGACGCCGGCGAAATAATGATGGCGAATTGCATTTCCTTTGTCTTGAACACGTCTAGCGTTGCATCTTGTGTCTCTTTCAACTTTTTTATTCATCCCTTGGGGAAGGCGTATTTCAGCCCAAAGGAGAGGCATCGGCGTCATCCTACAATACCAAAGATCTAATACACGTAACGCTTTGGCGTGCTTGCACGCATCTCTAGAAGAACCAGCGCAGCACGTCTCCGCATAGTTCAGGCACAGCTATATGTTTCTCTTCTCCAACTTCGGCTGGCTAGCATCCAGCCTCATTGAGGTAGAGCCTCTCAGCCGCTTTTCACCCAAATACACATTGCATCCTGCCATGTCTTTGCTCTTCCCACCTTCCAATTGATGGGGATACCTCAAACCTTGGCAGCTTACTTTAATTACACAGGTAGCATACGAGGTATTAACGTTTGTCAAAGGCTTACAAACAAGGGGGCAAACCTTCCCGTGGAAACAAAACGCCAATCACCGCGACGGGCCATGCGCAACAAAGGCAAGCCCCCCTATGGATAGCACAATGCACACAAAGCAAGATATTTGCTTGTAATCAGACCACTTTAGCGTCTAACACAAACTCTAATTGCTCCGTTGATCCTCGTCATCTACACTTTTTTGCCTGATTCCTGTCCAGCTCATATTCAATATTTCACTAACTTAGTCATGTCATCCTTGATTAAAAATTTCGGCGATGTCCTTGAAATCACGTCGATGCCGATAGCTAATTTACATGAGAAGCGCAAGCCTGACGGTCAACTTAGGCGCAGGGCAAAGCATAGTAGAAGAGATTCTGCTCATGACCCACGGGAGTATGAAGGAGCTGTACATGAGGGCTCCAGGATGGTGGTCACCAATGGCCAGGATTCGATAGATCAACATTTCCCACAAGCTGAACCCTCGCGACCGAAAATTGGAATACTGGCTGAGGAATTGGCTGGAATCCAAGAGAAGATTCAAGCAATGCAGAAACGGAAGGAGAAGCAACCTGCTGAACCTATTGTGGAACTCCAGCCAAATCCTGAAGACCTCACCTCCGAGTCTGAGTCAGAGAGGGGAGTTTCTCATGAAGAAATCGTTGAAGCTTCATCCATTGTACATACACCAATTTCTTCCCCTGTCCAGATTGCTAGGGCGAGAGTCCAACCATCGAAAACGAACGGCGCGCAAGAAAAGCCAGAGGGCTGGGACACCTTTACACCCGACCAGAAGTGGAGTGTCAAGCCTAATCTACGTGCTCGAGAGCTGCTTCGCTCCTCAGGTCGCGCTGCCATTCTCCAGGAACTCAAGGAACCCAGCTACGTCTTTCGTGATGCCGAGGTTCGCGATAGCCTGCGACAGATTAGAGCTCTGATGGAGCAATTTGCACGTGCCTTCTTTGCATTTAACTTCTCTCCTGCAGATGGCGTTGTACCGGCGGCGTGGTACGAGGAGCTGTCGCCTCAGACGGCCAAGGTCATTGGCTGCGTTGCGTCGGGCGGTCCGGGTGGTGTTCACGGATGGCATGATTTGTTCATCGATGAGGAGAAACGGCGTGCGCTTGTGTGTGCTATTATTGGCAATGTGCTCACAGAGCAGGTTTTCAAGCATATATTCTTTGGAGCAAAGAAAGGTGATGTGGAGGCTGTGAGTGCGCTGCAGGAGAAACATCGAGATGAAGATGGTGAGACTTTTTCTACTTGTAGCCCCTAATGAAAAGTAGAGATATGCTAACATTGGGTAGGATTCGATCGTAATAAATATTATGCCGTTGCGATTCGCAAAATCCTTAGTAAAGGGGGGAAATCTAAAGATCCACTTGCTTTACCGACAAACTTCAACGACCACGTCCTCAACATCGTAGGCGCGCTGTGGACACATTTGTCCCCAATTCTGCGACTCTCTCAATCCAAGACTTCTATCGAGATAGTTTTCGACCCACTCTACACCCTCGTAACCCAAGCCGGACTACTCAGCCTACACATGCGCCTAGACAGCCATACAGTGTACTACTTCGAACCCATATTCAAAGAAGACCTTTTTACCTCACAGCACATGGACTGCTTCAACACACATGCAATGCAGCAGCGCAACCCCCTCCACCCACCCTCCGTGCTCACCTCCCTCGACGCAGCAGAAAAAGAGCGCCGTGCACTCCTATCTCCCGCGGAAATCAAGCGCGCCAGGAACGATAACCCACTTACCCAAATCACCATCTTGCCCTCGGTGTGCGCATACCGCATCGGCGGGTGGGAAACTGCGTCATCCGTGTCTGGCGCCCCCGTGTATGAAAAGCCAGCGTATAAGAGCCAGGGCATCCGCGCTCGCGTGCTGACGCGCGGGTTCGTGTATTGTCGCTGGGGGACGGCAAGGCGCTTCAAGAATGGGAAGCCGAATGATGCGACTGAGAAGCGTCATGGTGACGCGTGGAAGGGTGGGTTTCTGGAGTTTACGCAGGTTGAGGGTGTGCCGCAGTGGCTGGATATGGAGAGGATGGGGGAGAGGGAGGGGGCGGAGGTGGAAGTAGTTGTGTAGGATTTGAAGAAGGAACTTTGGGAATGGAAAAGGGGGGTGGTGAAATGAGTAGTTTAAGACTTGATCGAGTCCAAGGTGAGTGTGGACAGCTATTGAAATAGTAAGCCAGGCTCAATTACTTATTCTCAGCTCATGCAATTGACAGGATAAGGTAAAATTTCTCAGCTCATGCGATTCCAACAGGACAAGGTAAAATTACCGTCAAACCGATATCCGCTCAAGCACGACCTAGAGTTTATTGCAACCTTGATGCGAAAGCAAGTATCGTCATCACCACTGTTTATAGTTACATTATGCGATCTTTCTAATCTGACTATGAGTTCAAATACAATTCGTCTCTGAAAGTGGTGAATACAGAGGCGGCTAAGTAAAATAATTTTCAAAGTCGAGTTCAAAGATCAATATAAAACCGGAGTAATACGCTCCAGACACTTACCCCGAAAGTGACCTAACCAAAATCCATTTCCGCTTTCGAACCTGAGCTTCGACTGTATTAAGCTGATCGTTGACTAAGCTGTCCTGAAGATGTGGCAGTGCAACATGAGCGCTTCTTGGTGTCCCAGAGCTTGCCCGGATTATAGGATGCCTAGGCCAACATTTAGGCCACAAAAAGAATGTGTGGTAAGTCGGATTCCGGTAAGGAGCACTCGTCTCCTCACGCGGTCTCTCACCGCTTGCACTAGAGCTCGCAACGGTTGAATTTGACCTCTTCCGGCGCAGGGAATTCTTCCTTGCCAATAAGGCATACATTTCTTCGTCTTCGAAACATGATGGCGGCCAGGTCTGCTTACTGACCCAATGGCTAATGCGGGGCTGCTCAGAATCTCTCGCGTCCTCAGCGGTAGAGTTCTGAGGACACGGGATTGATGAATTTGTACGCTTCCGAGAAACCCCAGTCTGTTCGCTGAGCTTTCGTGCTCGTTTCGGACGAGGATCGGTGGGGTGAGCTGGGTCTTCCTCTCGAGGAGAACGCTTCGTTGGCGTCCGAAGTGAGGGAGGGCCTTCGAGGCGCGTCAGCACTCGCGATCGTTCTCGCTGAATTTGATGGTCCGCTCGAGAAGGACGTTGTTCAGTACTTGGAATACAAAGGGGGTATCGTCTATGCTAATACACTTCTCCATCTATGGTCTACGTTTCTTTTGAGATTGTTTCTTATTTGGAGTCTTGGAACTTCATTGTAGAGTAGAATCAATGGGCGGAGTTTTTGTGCAAGGGTGTTGTGCGCCGGACTACTTTGATCAAAACTTCTTGATTTTGAACCCCACTGATACATACGGGAGACAGCTGGATGACTCTACTACGTCTATCAATTTCCTAGCCCTTGAGATCCATCTAAGCACCAATTCTGGCACTTCGTCTGAGCTAATTGATACAAGAGCTTGCATCGACTCTACATTCCACGCTTCGAGGAATAATTGTGCAAGGGTCGATCGTGGTCACAGTCTTGAAGGGCTCTGTCGCGCCGGAAGGACTTGTAAACGGTATTGTTGTGCTCCCATGGCCCATACGTGGTGCTCCCTCGAGACCTGCCCACGATACTTCCATAGAAGTGTCCGAGCGATCACCAAGATTGACAATAACTAACTTTAGGTGCTTCTAAAGCGTCTCGTCGTGAGCTTCGGAAGCAAAGGCCCACGATTGTAGTAGTGAAAATCATAATCTGCAGCGAACAAAAACGCCAAACATAGCACAACTGGTATCCAGCATCTGTCCGCTCTAAAAGCCAGTCTCGCGTACCGTGCCCTTGAACAGAAGTGCGACATGATTCGGTATCACCCCGCAAGATCTTCCAAGGCTTGTGCAAGTTGATCAGAGTCTTGACGCACATTCTCATCGACCACGAGCATCTCCTCGGAGACGAGTCGTATGACATGTTCAAAGTCTCCTTTACATCTCTCATCCTGGATGATGTTCTCCAACTCACTCGATACCGCAGCTCTTACTATCGCACCAATTTGTTGCTGGTTCGAGTATACCAATGTGTAGAAATGGTCATCCTTGAGTGGTATTCCAGAACCGGGTGTCTTCATGGACCGTCGTGCACCGAAGACATGTACACCATCGTGCCCATGTAGGAGCCAGACAGCAAAGTCAATCAGTACGCATCCGAAAGACCATACGTCGCTCTTTTTTCCCAGTTTTGATCGCATCCCATTCTCTGGCGCATCGTACGTACGTGTTGTTCTGAATTTTGGTTCGGTATCCGCCCAGTTGCTCAGTCCGAAGTCGTTCCATTTCAATCTCGGCTGAGTGCCCTGCTTATCTCGGTAAACAAGTATGTTACTAGGCTTGATGTCACCGTGGATGATGCCTACCAGCGAGAGCTCTGTTTCTGGGCAGGAGTTCAAGCTGGGATCTGGATCGTTGCGTGGCACGCGATGGAGCATGCTCAGCGCTTGCATGAGGCCCTTAGTCTCGTTGACAAACCAAGCTGTGTACTTCCTTAGATCTATAGCAGGGTCGGTTTGGGTCCAGTACTCGTATAGATTAAAATCTGCTAGTGGGAATAGCAGGCAGTAATTATCCCAAATTTGGTGAGATGCTAATAGCGGCACAATCCGGTCGTTGTTTAGACGTGAAAGATCGTGAAGCATTGCCCTCTCGTGCTCGAATGCTCTGTGTAAAGTAGAAGTGAAGCTTTTTACGGCCACTTCTGAATCATCGATATCTGATTTGTGGTGTTTTTGTTCATCTTGAAAGCGCATGTCGAAGCCTGTAGATGCATAGAGCTCTTTGTTGAAGTCATGCATCTTGACCGCATATATAGTTTTATGCCGTCCCCTACACACGAGCGTTCGAAAGGAGTCGAAGGGAGGTACTGCATTATTGCTCTGAAGCGAGATATGCTCAGTATCGACTAGGCGTTGTGTAGGAAGCTTTTGGTAGCACTCATCAGGCGCGTCGTCCTTTGTGAGTTTGATCATCACATCGTACATGAAGGGTAGTGTTTCCAAATCAGAATATAATGCCTCTATCTGGAGCAAGGGAAGCTCAATCACCAAGAAACCCAAGTTGAACAGTGATGGCTCCTTGTGGTTATCCTGCTCAGCATACCAGACACGTTCATTGAGCAACAGGCGGATGTATCTAGTCGTAACTACCCCGTCAAAACGGTTACGTAGGATGTGTAATTGGTGTTCGAAACCACGATTCCCGATGAGTGTTTATCGCTCACCGCGCGTCATCTATAAGCGTCTCGATTTCAGTCTGTCCGCGTCAGAACTCCATTCGACCACGAAGGTAAGTCGTATTATACTTCAGTTAGCAATCTTGGGACTTGGAGCTTCCATCGATCGTCTTTGAGCTACTCGGGTCAGAAGATCAGCCTATTTACTTTGCGATAGATACCAACCTCGATTTCCCAGGAGCTCTCGCCAAATAATTTTGTGAGCAGATTTACAAGCCGGTAACGATCGATATAGGCTGAGCTGACAGCCTGGAAAACCATTCCGATGTAGTACCGGCTTCGGAGTATTCCTTGAGCGTTTTGGTCGAAGACTCGTGAAGATGGTTTGGAGTGAAGGCTTGATCAAGCTTGCGTCGCTCCAAGTTGGTGGGGTGTTTCAGGTATGACATCTGCCTGACTGCAGCTGACGTGGTGGGGCACGTGCGCCAAGCTCCGGGCGCGAAACAAAAAGAGGACGCAGACTTAGTACGAAGTAGAAGTCAGGTATCTTTAGAGGAATACTACATCCAGTAGTAGAAGTAGAACTCATCACTTACTACGTACAGCTTGTAAAGTACTAGATTCTGTCATTGTCACGCATCAATGAATAGTAAAAAAGCAAGTTTTTGATTCTTGCTGATTAAGGCTATTTGGAGTCCACTTTCTCATTGCGCCCGCGTCGCATCCAAGCCTTCGACCAACGTGTAAGACCACCATTCGTCTGTGGTGATCAGGCTCGATTTAAAGCATCCGCCAGGCGCTTCATAAGCTTGGTCAGGCCGTGCTGCGTAACACAATCTGGCGTCCACTGCAGTTCATGGCGCATGATGTATGAACGTGGAGCAAGTCCAAGGTTGCTGCAATGACCATTCACAGGCTGATGTCTTGGATTCACAGACTGTGCAGTGTTTCGATGCATGCGACATGATGCAGTAGGCCCAATCACCCGTCGGACATGGCCATCGAGGCCCCGGTGAACCTATTCCGTCAAGAAATTAGGCACAATTTAGTATACGAGCTGCTTTGCTTATTCTTGTAATATCTCAGCTGGCTTTCAAGCTGGGGAGGGGGAGGGGGGGGGGCGGATCATGTTCTGAATAAGCTCTCGGTGTTCACCAGTCCACTCTGACGGTGGGTTCATTGATGCGATGGACGTGGAGCAATCATATATCGAGAGTTTCAAGACTAAGCTACAAGATTCGAGATTAGCGTTCAATGAAACGAGTTGTACGACCATCGAGGCTGTCAATTATCACGTAAGGCTGGTCTCTGTGGAGCCTCGTCTTGGTTCTAACGTCTTAGGGTACGGTTGAACCGACTTTCCTCAAAGAAACGAGGGGCGACGAGGACTTAAAAGCTTGGGTGAACTCGGTTAGTATTAGAGATTCACGTGTCGGCCCTACAATAGCTGACCATTTGATCGCTAGGAAGTCCCACACGACAAAGGAAAGCCTACGTCGTGTCTTCGCCTCATGTGAGCTGTCTATATTCTGCTTCGTACCGATGATTGCTCACAGTCGTAGTCTTTGCGAACATCCTCTGTATTCGGAGGTTAATGATACAAGCAATGCACAACAGATCCTCGCAGCTCAAGTTGCTCGACAAGTTGCTTTACAAACGTTGCCCATCCAAAAGGCGACCTTTGAACACATTCTGGAGAAGTGGAACCTTCCAAAAACACTACTAAAGGCAATTTTCAAAAGGAGTACGAATTATACCCGACCTTTGAAGATTGGCAATGTAGCACAAGAGGTCTGGACAGGTACAACGAAAGCCATTTGGGTCCGTGAAATGAATGGCTAAAATTTAGAGCAGGCTGTGTTGTTCAATTCGAAGTTCCAGATTTCTCTGACCTCCTACTTGCTCTTTCGTGGAATCTTGCTACACGGACAACATACGGTATCATCCTAGGCTGCAAAGTCTCCGAAGTGAAGCGTATCTCACGCCTATTGCGATACTCCACCAGCTCAATAAGCCACCCACTGCTTACGCTCGCGCCTTTTGCAGATGTGCAACTGTCTCGTCTGCATCAGGCGTATCTCGACGGTTCGGCAAAGTATGATCAGGCTCGAAGTGACACGGGCCTGCTAGGCCAAGGAGATGCATCGGAAAAATCAATAAAAGATTACAAAACCCTTATCATAGACATCATGAATAGCTTCTCCAAATCTGGGTTCCTTGTGACGGCTGTCCAACGTTTCCAGGCACAGCTCGAAAAAGTTGTCCTGGATCTCGACATTGATAAGCTCACGTACGGCCAGATACCTGTCGCCCACCCAACCATTGACAAGCGTCGTCTTGCTGAGCAGCTTACAGAGACACTCGATAGCGTTAACGACGTGATCGAGAAGAGCCGCTATCAGAACAACGAAGCCTCGCTGTTGATGTCTGCACTCTGGAACCTTGTTGCGCAACAAGACAACATCATCTCCCGGTCTATCGCAGAAGAGTCAAAGACCATCGCACTTGAATCAAAGAGCATATCAGAGCAAGCGAGATTACTCACGGAAAAGAGTGTGGAGCTAGGCGGAGAAACTCGGAACATCTCAGCGCAAGCAAAAGTGTTAGCAGAAGAAAGCGTGAAACTGAGCAAGGAATCGCGGAATATTTCGAAGGAGGCGATGAAAATCGCTGACGACACCAAGCGCGATAGCACCTCGATGGTAGCCATTGCTACCCTCACAATGGTCTTCCTCCCGATGTCATTTGTCGCGACATTCCTGGGCATGCCAATATTCAACTGGCAAGCGGAAATACCAAAGAAGATAGTGAAGCGCTCTCAGATCCTCATATATGTCTATTCCGCTTTGCCATTGACGCTGATCGTTGTTTTCCTGTGGGCCTGTTGGCTATTCTACTCCGAGAACAGGAGGAAAAAGACGGCTGCAGACACTGAAGCCGCTGAGCAGGCGGCTCAAATCGTAAACGCAACTCCGGCAGCAGGAACAACCAAAGGAGCAGACGTATCTAACATCACTGGCACAGTTGCCGATGTAGGCTAATTAAAGGGTGAGCTGCTTATGACACGAACGTGGTTTTGCTTAGAGATGGGCGCGGAAGTATAGACTGGTCAATTTCGACCGACTTTAAGCGTAGTTGATAGTCCCAAGATTAAGGCCAGCAAAGCTCTGACCGCCGTTGGTTGCGGACGTGCCATGGACGTAAAGGAGTGCGGCTGGTAACGAGCTGCTAGCCATTGTGGGACAATGACCACCCTGCTTCAGTGCGTTGATGCAGTGCCAACAAGAGTTCTAAGGGAGATTTCGCTCGTGTTATTATAGCCGACAAGCACATGCGGCCTTTCCCAGCTCGCTGAGATGGCGGCGCTTGGATGTGCGCAACGTTTGGTTACAGCCTTTAGTTAAGCCTCAGCTGACGCTGCATGCGGATCGTGCTTTACACACAACTCAGCCTTGCTCAGCAGCCTTCCATAGCTCTCTTCTCGTCGCTCTGGCCACTCTGCTCTCGTGCCTTGATTGAATCGTTACTCCCATTGCAATGGACCCGCTCAGCATAATTGGCTCTGTTGTGGGCATCACTATGGCTGCTCTCCAGAGCATTCAGTTCCTCGCCATAACCATCAATAATGTCAAAGATGCTCCCGATACTATCAGAGCTATCAGTACTTACCTTCATGCAATCCAGCCTGTTTTGCAGAATTTGAGCAAAGCATTGCAAGGCCGTTCATCGCAAGTGGCTTTAAGTAATCATATCAAGCTTGCTGTGGAAAATTGTGATAGAGCATGCAAAGGATTTCGGTCGCAAGTGGAGCATTGGACAAAAAATTCCACAGGGGACAAGATGTTTTGGATGGACAGATGGAAGGTTGGGCTGTTTGGGCCAGAACGAATCAAAACATTCAGAGGGCAGCTTAGCGACTATAAAGGTACTCTCAGCATAGCGCTCAACACCGCCACAGTGTATATATATTCGTTTCTACAGACCTCGGCATGTTTCTCTAACATACTACAGCCTTACAACATCTCGCCAAGAGAGCCTGATGCAAGAAATGAAGGACATGATGCTTCATCACAACGAGGTTCTTGTTCGGCAGCAGATCTCCCGAGCAGACGCTGAGATCAGAGAGATAGAAGAGATGCAACAGAGCGTACAGACATTCACGGTAGACAGGAGCAGTGACTTAGTCCACATAGCACAGCAGAGCACGGAATCGGAACAGAGCAGGCAGGAGCTCCTCTTGGAGCTCGCGAGCCAGAAAGCGGCCAACAACAATTTCAAGGAGATGTGTGAGGAAGCTCTTTCCCAAACCATCTATGAGCGTACGGGACAGAAGATCAAAGGCGTTAAAGCAACAAACAACAGTTCAGCTCTTACTGGATTCATCAATACTTCTGGCGAAGAGCTAAGGATTTATCAGGACATCTCGGACGTTAGTGCTGATCATTGGAGTATTGCAGTTGCTGGAGTTATCAAGAATGTAGATTTTAAGGACTTGCGTCCAGTTGGGTTAGGTAGGGGTGGCCAAGATGACAGCCGCAGGTCATAAGAGTTGAAAATGACGATGTCCACAGTAAGCCATAAGAGTTGGCCATGACAATTGACCATTAGGGAAGGCAGTACGACCGTCTAGTCCTTAATATTATCTACTTATTACTAAATCACGAGTGGTGCTTGCCTGTAATTAATATCTGGTCAAACATATGAGTAAAAGAGACAGCTCGACACTCTGTGAGTGACGTTAGTCATCTACACCCGCCTGAACGCTGAACGTGTTCGGATAGTATGTTAGCCAGATCAGCAAGCTAGCCACCAGGAAACTCAACAGAAATCAAGAAAACTGCGTTTTCATATCTCAGCTATACTCAAGAAACAATTTCTTATACGGTGGAGTACCCTCAACTTAGCATAAATGTCTAGATTTGCTCAATTTTATATACTCACATAGTTTAGGCACTTTGAAAGCTGGCCACTTTAGCCGACAAAATTACACCATCATTGTCACGTCGCCGCTAGGACTGTGGAGGGTTTCTTTTAATTAGCATCTTAGGAAAGTATTGCTATAGATCTACCGCTAAGCGTTCATTACTCTTTACATTTGTAATATAATAGCATTTGCGCCCTAGAGCTATGTTTTTATACTTATAGGTAGTGATAAGCCATGTAGTTGCGACATGATGCTAATTTATGTAACGTCGCTGTCTTGGACTGGTTCCTTCCAATCAAATGAATAAACTCCTGTCTAGCCCCAAGCCTTAACTAATGACAAGTACTGTAATCAATTTCTATGAGTAGACTGATGAAGGACAGGGAGGCTAGAGCTGTGCCATCACGTGCCTCCGACGCCCCGCTTATATCCTCGAGAACACCCCAGATTCATCAACGACCAACATTCGTGTACATCATGTTATTCGCATATTATAGTCATACGCGGGGTTAAATATTACGACAATAAGCTCACCACCATGCTTATGACGCTTTATAGACTGCCCCGCTTATCATCATGGCAGCCAGACCGAATCTGTTGGCTGATCCCTCAGCTGAGTTGCGACCCACGGGAATATCAGACAGCAGCGGCATAGCAACAACAGCGCCATTAGCCCATAGAGGGCTTACATACCAGAAACTCCAGGAAAATGACATCCGGCTCCTGACGGTCCACTCGAATTTCACTTCCATTATCATCGGCACAGGAAGCAACGGGCCTGTTCGATGCACGTTGAAACACTACTCTTTTGGTGCTCCCAGTGCTTCGACGGCGCTCAAGATACAGTTGGCCGTCCATAATAACCCGTGGGCCGGGTCGACACGTGCCCTAAGATTACGCGTTAAAGATAATGACAACCCACTTACGGGAGGCATAAGGAGCTTGGGCTTAAGGAGACGGGCTGATTGGCAACCGGATATTTCGGACAATCTACCCAAGGGCAGGCGCGCGAGGGCGGAGGAGGTCGCGCCGATACGTGAGGTGCCTGGACGGTTTACTTGGGGCGACTACGTAGCACTCTCGTACACCTGGGGCGACCCGAAGGAGACGTGCGAGATCATTGTCAATGGTAAGCCTGTGCAGGTGACGGTGAATCTTGAGGCGGCATTGCGGGCGTTGCGCAACAAGGCGCCTGTCAAGGCTGGCTTGAAGTTGTGGATTGATGCACTGTGTATCAACCAGGAGGATGATGACGAGAAGGCGGTGCAGGTCAAGCGGATGGCGGAGATCTACCAACGAGCGTATGTTTTACTCACCTCCTGATGACTCCTGACGCTAATGATGTGGTAGCTTCGACGTGGTGGTCTGGCTGGGCCCCGCGACCAACGAGAGCTGGAAAGCACTCAAACTCATTGAGATTCTTTCTGACTCCTGGGAGAAGGATCAAGGCAAATATTTGCGAGAGTACCTTGACAACGATGATAACTCGCTCTTCGAGCTCCGCCCTCCAGACGAGCCGTCGTTGATGGGCTGTTGGCACGCGCTGCGGGATCTCATGTTCAGGCCGTACTGGAAACGCGTGTGGATCATTCAGGAGCTGCTAATGAGCAAAGACAGATCACCAGTATTATGTGGAAGTGGCGCCGTCCGATTTAGTCAGCTTAACAATGCCCTCTGCAAGTGGATAGGTGCCGAAGGTCAGCACATTCTTCGTAGATACATGATTTTCGAGCGGCTGCACATGGGGATGGACGTGCGTGCCACTGCTAAGTCGGGGTCCGCGGGATCTATGGCGGACATTGCTAAGCAATTCGGTGGCCTCTCCTTCAATCCTGCCATCAGAAGGAAGAAAGGAATCATGGACAGTGTCACCATTAAAGACTGGCGTATTGACTCCGAAAGGCTCAATTTCATCAGCCGACTGAAGCACACTGTGGGGTCCGAGATGAATCCGCAGTTACATCCAGCCAACCTCGTTGCCTTGGGACGGCAGAGCGAAGCGGGATGGGCACACGACAAGGTGTACGCCTTCCTGGGACTGATGGATCCAGGATTTACTAAGAAAGTTACGGTCAACTACAAGAAGCCAGCGGAGGCGGCGTACACTGATTTCAGCGTCAAGTGGATGCTCGAGGCAGATACACTCGACATGCTGACATACTGTGAGTTCGAAGACGGCCAGAGCCCAACCTGGGTCCCAGATTGGCGCAAGACGAACTTTCAGCCGCTGCTCTACATTGGAGATCACGAGAACAAGTATTGTGCCGGTGGTCACTACACCGATAACATCGCCATATCTCCAGATTTAAAGCTGGTTGAGGTGCAGGGTGTACTGCTCGACAAGATTGACGGACTAAGTGCTACATTGGGGGAGTCGGCCGCGAGCATGAAGCAGCCACTTGCGACCGCCAATGCCTACAGTGATGCTGATGAATTGCGCGACGCCCTCTGGCGCACGCTCCTCGGTAACCGCACGTTTGACTTTAAGGTTCCCAAGTCACAAACTACGTATGGCGAGGATTTCCGGGCGCTACTTGACACACCGCTACCCGAGACTGGCGGGCACCTTCCGGCACCATACGACCAAGAGTTCTACACCTTTATCGAGACAAACGCCAGCTTCCGCCTCGCTGGGCGCCCGTTGGAGAAGTACTTCGCGAATGATGGCCGGCGCGAGCCTATCTCTAACGACCCGGCATCCGTGCGCATGATGAAGGAGACGCTGCTGGACTCGGTGATGCGCGCGACATGGATGATACACCGCCGTCGCCTTATCACAACCAAGATAGGGCTTGTAGGAGTGGTTCCGCGGGCGGCACAGAGAGGTGACTACATTGCAGTGCTCCAAGGATGTGGGGAGCCGCTGGTACTGCGCCGGAAGAGCAGTGGCAAGGAGGACAATTATCAGGTTATTGGCACCTGTTATGTGCATGGCTTGATGGAGGGTGAGCTCTTGCAGGCTTGGGGGATGCCGAGTTTCAAGAAGCGTTCTATATGTCTATGCTAGCTTCTGCTCTGTTGTACGAATGGGTGGCGCGTGGCGTGCTCCTTACTGGAAGAATAATTCCGCTCATGACTAAATGCTGGTACATCTAGATTTGGTCCTGGCACTGGCCACAGCTGCTTTCTGGAACCCTTCTGTGGTGCGCCACAAAATCTCCATTTGGGCTTGACTACAAGGATAGTAACGCTGATCAGAATACATTCAGCACAGAGTTATATGAGCATGAAACTTTTGCTATGGATGGTTCAGTGCGTCAGCAGCATCTCGAACACTAATCCTCTGCATGGTAAAACTCTCAGAATACACTTTGATTGAGTGAAAGTAACGCTCAAAGTAGGCAGCTGTATTCTTTAGCCATGAGAACTCTGTATAACGATCCCGAATCAATCTCATAGGCTGATAATCGTGACATAGCAGGGGTTGAAGCTAAAGACGCCTTAGAGGCTAGTGACAGAGCCATTAATAGCAGGACTAGTACCGTAAGAAGTCTCCTTGCGCATCAGTATTGTGGAAAAGTGAAGCCTTTAAAAATTAACTATATCTTCTCAATATCTTGACGGAATTACAGAGTAGTGGCTTAAGAGGTCTAATCTATGAATTTGGTTTGCCGTACAGGGCGGCTCGCCACACAGGGGGCGGACATGACATCTCTTAGAATAGTCTGTTAAGTCTTCTGATAACTTACATCAAAGCTTAGGCCAATTATTGCAAACGAAAAATTGGAGTTGAGCATGGTTCTTATGGTATGGTTGAGATGAGCAAGGGCAGTTTTCTCGAGCTTTGGTGAGTTTACATGTGGCCAACATACTCTTCTAACACGTTAACTACGCAATATAACTAAAAGTCTATCGCTCTGCAATACCCCTTGAATCTGACGCTTTGCAGATCTATCATCTCTGTTAACACATCCCCACATGATAAACGATAATAAGATTTGAGCAAGGACGAACGACGGACGTTAACCAAGACTCGCTGCTGCTACTCGCCGACTGTAACGCTTTGACCGTTGCCGATCGCACCACTGCAATGGCCGACAGTCCCCGAGACTCAAACACCGCATTCTAAAATGCCATGTCTTTTGCCACGACATGGTGAACTAGATGCTGTGTTGGGGTAGTTTCGCCTCTCCGCATAATTGAATCTAGGTAGTTTGGGCAAGCTATGAGAGGTGATTGGTGATACGCGCCTCGTTTGTGTCAATGCTCATCTTTCGGATAATCATCAGGGAGACTGCATATACGCGTTGTTTGGGCCACTGACCTCTACCAAATCATCATTCATGTATAGTAAATATGGGAGACTGGCGGTTAGCAGAAGGAGACCATCGGCACATGCCTAAGGTGGTGAAGGTTGTACGAGGAAGCCCCAACCGCCATTTAGTGGTGGATAGGGCTTCCCTTTCAGTAAATCAATACTTTGAAAGATGGTAGCTTTCTTCGCTTGAGTTACCGGAGCAATTCCGCTTTGCGCCAAGATTTGCTGGGCACCTATGGGCTTTTCGAAAGCTGTGATAAGGTTGTTGCCGAGACCGGAACCGACGAATAGCAATTTGGCTGTAACTTCAGCTTGGTGAGCTGGAGTTCCTGGTGGGATGGTAAGGTTTGTCCCACAGGCTTGGGAGCGATCTCCATCTTCCGCCGCTTGAGCTAGATCAATATACAATGACAACTCGGTAATGGGCGCGCCAAGCCCTAGACCGGTAGGTTTCGGTGACATTTAGCGTAAGTTTAGAGTTTCTGAGTAAGTGCGCCCGACTCGCTTCGATATCAAGTGCGTCAACACCATGATGTTGTTGAGACAGGGGAGCGAATGCGAGCTAGAGGTATGTTCTGATACTGCAGGCATGTGTATGCGTGGGTCCCGTGTTGACATAACAATGACCACGGGCGGACATTTTACATCCTGACGCCGTTGCTCGTATCGTCCGGTTCCAACTGCACCGAAGCGCTTGAGCATTTTTGGAGCCCCTTAATAACACTAGAATCGTGCAGATCATGTTTGCAAGTGTGATTCCTTTTCCCATTACAACGACAATGATCATGAGGGTATGTCTAGTAATCCATAATTGCGCCGGAGGCGTTCCACGAGCGTCATGCCGCCGCTTATTGGGTTGACGTCAGAGTCTTTCTGATCTTCCGATACGAGACGTTGACACAAAAGGGCCGATGGCTCCTTGCATGGAGTTGATCTTGCTGCATTCCGTTGTTAGTCGCCAAGTTTGAAACCTTCGACAGGGCACGGAAGTCTCCATGCGGTATACCGCCTATATATCCATGTGGCACATCATGCGAGGTTGGGGTCGAATAGTTCCCGCGTAACGGTGTGTGGTTGCGGTCCGATAGCGTTATTGGGAAAACAAAGTCGGCCCGAGGCTGGGCGCTAGAAAGCAAACCGAATGAAATCAAGTTAAAACCATGCAGACAGCCCATTGGGGCAATGGAGGCATGATGTGGCTGAATCAAGAAGCGTGATGGAGACTTTTAGGTGATGTTAATGCTGTACATTCTTGCCAGTATATGTTACCTCCAGACAGGCATAGTGGTTAGCAAGCTCCCCAGCAAGGCAACTATACGTTGTGAGCTGTTAAGGACATGGCCGTACTGAGCTGAAACCTGTAGAAATATTGGTTTCAGGTTGACCGCAGGGTTGGGGATCTGAGCACAAGGGTCACGGAACTGAAGGCTTGCTAGATACCCACTACGATACATGATGTGGATGAGCCTACGTAAACCGAGAAGATGTGTTGGCAGTGTGCTGGATTATGCAAGACATGATTGCCTAGGCAAGCGCGCTTAGAGCGTCGTCGAAGCAGTTCAATATTGATCGTGGCATGGGCCTTTTCTAAAATAGCCTTGCGATTGCATTGAAGTACATTTTCCTTCTGGGGATCGAGACCAGGGCAGTGGATAAGCAACACAGGGGCTGGTGACACTGGGTTGCCTTTGTTCGCTTCCACGGATGTGTCCAAAGATCGAAGTTCATTCTCTGCCGCTCGGCAACGGTCCATTGGGACACGGCTGGCTGTGACAAAGTCGTGATCTAGGACACAGCAGCTTCTCGTGTCGGTCCCTGGATTGCGCACTTGAATGTGCAGCGGCAGGCTCACGAGCAGACGGCAAGGCGTTGGTCGCCGTGGGGTACCTGGGTACTTGGCAAAAGGAACGATGGTCGCTTGCTACCGAGACGCTACTGTAAGGCAGACGTGGTTATGACCAAGGACGGCTCAAATTTGGTTGGCAGTCAGCACGCCTAGCTGCAAGAAGTAGTGCGGTCCCAAAGCGAGCCTGGGATATATTGAACTGGTGCGCATAGCCATTGCTCGCCAGACTTGCTTCAAGCGTGTTGCCTGTTTGGGATGTGCCTCGCTTCGAGGTGGAGCTGGGTTACGAATCAGAGGAGAGTGATTGCACTGTGATTGAAGGCTGCGGGCATGGCTGCAACGCTTGCTGAGAGGAGCTCAACTGAAGAGAGAGTACCATGACGAGCGCCAGAGGGACAGGGCAACCGGCGAGGGGACAGGACGAACGACGCCACTGAGTGTCGGGTATGGGCACGGCTGTGCCTGCCGAAAGAGGCTTTGGCTTGGCAGCGTTGATTGCTGAGCGACAGCGGGAGTTCCGCCCCAACGAGTTGTTCCGCTCGTTGCCCAGATTTGCGATCAGCAATGACGGAGTAATATCGCATATATTTCGCGTCGCTCTGAAACCCCGTGTCCCCTGGCAACACGATCGATTACGATCATCATTTATGAGGCGGTGACGACGCTTGCGAGATGACACAACAGGTGGGATGCAGATCAGCCGGAAGCGTGCCAAAGCGGTGCAGAGGACAAGCCATGTGAAGATGGAAGCCGCTTTTGGCCAGCGGCGTGGGATAGCGAGCAGCTGCAGGGTCCAATAAACGGCCGTTGAAGCGGAAAATGAGCCATGTACCGGGACTGGGCATGGTTATGCAAGTCGTGACGCCCAGTGACGACGCAGGCTATCTGGATTCGCTGGCTCCGGTGTTCGGACATGGCAGTCACGAGGACGCTGGGGAGCAGTGTTTCGAAAAAGAACAATGCGAACTTGTATGTGTGACTCGGGTGTCAAGTATGTTGGCGTTACACGAGAGGGCGTCCGTGGGGTATACCATGGGGTAGCTGCTCAAGGTTGAGAGGCTGCCCTGGGCATGCATCTTCGGCTCGTCGCAAGTGGGCTCGACGACGGGAGCGACACGACAGTTCAGACACTATGCAAGTCAGCAAGACATCCATCTCGGAGTAATTAGCAACGGGTTAGCCATGTGTCGATTCGGTAGGCTTTGTTGCGACGGTTGCTGGGCGTCGACTACGGAGATTTCAGCAACATTGCAGAATAGCGGTCGCGAGGCAGATTCACGTCCTTTGCGTCCTTTGCGTATAATGACGGCCATGGAGACTCCCAGCACATGTATATAGTTGATTGAGGCCGTGCCGCATATACCGCAGGCTAATAACAGTGGCTTTTTGGGACGCTGGGTTGCATGTCTACTACTGGTATGCTAAGAGCCCACCCACGGCCACCCAACCAAGTCAAACAACCGAGAGTAGCCCGGCCAGTGCCAGATGCATTCTGCCGATGTGCCCGAAGGCTCGAGACATGTCCGCGGATTCGAAACAAAGTCATGTCGAGGCAGCCACAGCAAGAGGCGAAGCAGGGCTGGCAATAGGGCTCGATGGGCATCTCTGTGGTTGGTAGGAGCGCCGTGGTAGGGATGCAGCTTGTTGGGCGGGCCTGCACTCCCAAGACCATTTTATGAGGAGCACCGTGTCAAGAAGTAATTACGACACTCCAATCACGGTGCTGCTGAGGCGCGTGCGGCGGTACACAGCATGGTCGCTCGACTTGACGAGCGTTACAACAGCGTTTCCAAGCCGGCCACCGAGCCGCTGTGTGAAGACGGGCAACGGGAGGGACTGACTGCTCCTCCCCACGACGTGCACTGGCAGGGCGGGCATTCTTCGGGCACACGGAGCCCACGTGGAAGAGGAGCCACCCACCAGCATAGCACAACCAGGTGGCTTCTAGAAGGAAAAGGGACTGTTGCGCGGAGTGATCGTTGCGCGGTCGACCTTGCTGTTGGTTGGGAGCAGGATGCAACAAGCCGGGGAGCGCTTGTCCAGGTCGGCGGCATGACATTAGATGCCCTCCATGGCCGGCTCTAGTAGGGAGCGTACCAGCTCAACTGTGCGGCCGTGTGGCCGTGCTCCTCTTTGCCTCGGCCGGCACCTCCGTCAGGCTTGCTGGATGGACAAGACTGAAAGCGGCGGCGGCTCTTCATAAAAGCATCATCTGCGTCGCTCGCTGGCATGGGATTCTGCTGCACCATCTGCCCGTCACGCCGTCGCCATTCGCTGTACATTGTTTTGCATCCGTCGCCCTTTCCGTCGTCAGAGTTGCACCTTCCTCGCCGGCGACGCAAGAACCACAGTAGCGCCTTCCTGCCATTGGCCGCACCTGCCCACACACACACCCCAGCGCCAGGGATCTCGTCGAAGCGTGCCCAGACAGAGCGACCGTCCGCCCGTCCCCTCGACTACTCGTCACCGCTTCCATTGCGGCGGACATATAGCCCAGCCCGCCCCGGGAAATATCCCGCCTACATTTCTGCTGCGACGAGCATTGCCAGCGATAACCAGTGCTGAGCAGCCTTAGTACTATTCCTTACATTTGTTTGGCGCTTCATCATCCATCGCACGCTACACGCTGCCGCACACTCCCCTCTGGAGCCCGTCCACCCCCCAAAGAGTGCTAGCCAGCCCGCCTGCACTTTTCTCTCCACCATTTCCCTCACCACACAGACATCCACCCACACCGTGAAGCTGGATTCCCACGAGACCACGCCGCCACCTCTCTCCCACTCGCCGCGCGAATCAACCGCAGCGAGCACTCCCATCAGCACCCCTGTGGAGCAGCCCGCCTCGCCGCATTTTGGCCGCTTCAAGAAGGACTCCAGCGCGAGCCACTTCTCTCCCTGGCACCGCAAGCCCCACGAGCTTGTGGCCCGCCGTCTGCCCGATACCGACTGTCTCTTCGACGACGCGGGCGATTGCAGCTTTCCCCTGTTCCCAGAGAGCCCGCAAACCCAAGGCCTCTTGCGCGACATGGCACAGACAGCCGAGCCCATCGACATCCAGACGCCTCCACGCTATGGCTCCAACTCGCCGCAGAACCAGACGTCCAACCTGACGTCGGCTCTGCGCGAGGCAGAGGCACACCCTGACCTCAGCTCTACACCCAACCAGCTCAACCCAAATGGCATCGACTTCTCCAACGCACGGCCAGCCTTGGGCGAGCGTCACCCCTCCATCAGCATGCTTGGCTCCTCCTTCTATGGCAACAGCGCTGCACGACCCATCTCGATGAAGGACAGGCCGCGCCGCGAAAGCAACAACATGGGCAGCTTCGCTGGTGGCATGAGCTGGGGCGGCGTTTCGGTAGGCTCTTGGATCCGCGATGAGTAAGTATCACCAAGCTCGGCCCTGAGCCAGAGCCACCCAAACGCACATGCAGTGCTAACGCAATAAACAGCATCATGATGGCAGGCACTTCGCCCGCTCCATTCGTCAGCAATTCGCCGTCGTTCCATTCGTCCTCGTACCTTCCCAAGATGGAGGCCGCGTTCATGAAGGATTTCACCTGCTGCGGCCTTACCTTGGCTTCTCTCCACGATTTGCTCCAGCACTTTGAGGAGACGCATGCCAACGCTCCGGCAGCCCGCGCGTCACAGCCGGCTTCGAGCGGACTCCCACCCACATCAGGCGCCCCAGCTACCTCGGTTGCCCCAGGCCAGACACAGGGCGAGCCATCCATGAACACCCAGTTCGGTTTCCAGCCACGATCAGGTTCAATAAACGGATCTCGACAGCGACTGGGCTCCATCAGTCGCTCAAATCTGTCGACGGTCCAGGACGTGGATACACTGGAAGACATGGACATGGATATGGACGGCATCAGCTTCGACAATCTTGGTCCAATCGAGGAGGCCCCTATGCAATTCCCCGTGCAGCAGACACAGTTCAACCAGAGCCAGAGTCAATTACCACAGTTGAATGTCAATCTCGCCAACACCATGCAGAATCACCAGGGTCTGCGGACATCAACACCATCGACACCAGCCGCGTCGCAGCAGTTCAATCTTCAGAACAACCCTACCGTCTCATCTGTAAACACGCCCACTCTCGGCACGATACCGATGCAGAATACACATAACCTGACTTCGCCCGAATCGTCACACCCTGGCACTCCAGCCGAACTCGACATGGACTTTAACAACTTCAACCCCATGATGGGCATGGATATGGGTATGGGTATGGGCATGAACATGAACTTTGGCAACGGCAACTTTGGCATGTCTGGCTTCGACAACAACGGTACCATTGACCAGCCCGGCAAACGCTTGTTCAGCAAGCAGGGTGCTGGACTCAGCCAGGCACAGTTGCAAGCAGCCCTCAAGAACTACCAACTCGGTGGAAATGATCAGAGCGAACTTGCAAGGAGACTACGAGAGCAGCAACTCCTGAATGGCGCAAGCATACCACAATTTCCTTTCCCAGAGGAGGTCAAGCCATTCCGATGCCCTGTTATTGGATGCGAGAAGGCATATAAGAACCAGAATGGTTTAAAGTATCACAAGCAGCATGGCCATCAAAACCAACAACTCAAGGAGAACGACGATGGAACATTTTCCATTGTTGATCCTCTCACGTCAATTCCATATCCGGGCACTGTTGGTATGGAGAAGGAGAAACCATATCGCTGCGAGGTATGTGGCAAGCGCTACAAGAACCTGAACGGCCTCAAATATCACAAATCGCACGCCCCACACTGCAATCCAGAGCTGGCGATCCAGAAGCTCGGGTTAGGTGGCAATCTTCAGAATCTACAAAATATGAATGCGAATGTTGCAGGGGCTGGTATGGGCGGCATAGATCCATCAATATTCTAGGCTTCTTCAGCTTATCTTCTCTGGATTGGTTGTTGATATTATTCAACTCGATTCCCTCTTTTCTAATACCCCGCGGGTCGACTATGCTGGCCAATACTACGTCCTTTCAAAATAGAACTGGCTTCGTCTACACTTTCAAACTACTACCGGACCTTCAACACAAAAAAGTTGCGATTGGTTTCAGCATCGCATACCCGCATTTGGGCCTGGCGTTTCTTGGTTTTGGAGGATGAGCCAAGTATCTTCTATCAAGATGGCCAGTCCTGGATTTTTGGAAACGATGTCGTTTGCATGTCATACGTTTTGTTTCCTGTACATCTCTTGAGAGGTGCATCCCTTTGACCAGCCGAGCGCTTGGTATGACGACTGATGTGCATTAGAGAGGTGTTCTGAGTGGCAGTCTCTTTCTTTGTCTTTTGTGCGGGATATCCCTGGGTTTCTACTGTCGGCTTCAGCAATTGTTAGACATGGGTCTCATTTGGCGTTCAAATTCGCGGCACAAAAAAGTTTGTCAACGGGCCAATGCTTATACGCTGCCCTTGAGATATATACCTGGTTTTGTTCTTTGGTTGAGGAAATGGTTCGTAGACCGTAGTGATCTCCCGCTATGCTCGAGAGATGGAGAATCTCGTAATACCACACTTTACATTCCAACAGTACCTTCCATTTTGGCTTTTGCATTTCATTCTGTCTCATGTAAGCTGATTTTCACCTGACTGACACGCAAAGGGTCCACCTGAGCGCCACAAGCACATGCTAACCATTGGCCTGATCTGACCGTCATTCTTACATCTTGCTTCACTGCCCTATTTCGGCCAACTCGACTGTATGGTCACCAGCACCGCGTACTAGACCATCAAATGGCGTTCTAGGAGTCAGAGCAGGCGCTACATGTGGAGTTCATCCCCACCCCAACCACGACGAACCCAACTGCCCACAGATCCAGACAATTGCTAGCTAATCCTCCGGCTGCAGGCTGTCTGATCCAGCTCACCCTCATGACTAACTAACAAATTTCGCCACCTATCCATACGAAATTCAGGGTCCCGTGCCCACGTGTTTGATCCGCCACCTCCCTGCAACCCCGATGGTCGTGTACCGCCACAGGCCGCGTTTCGTCCCTGCGTGTCATGCATCTGGGCTTCTACTTGCGGGAGTGGATGTCGCGTGCCCCTTGCAGCGCTCCGCCATTTCATCTGACACTTTTGTTGGCCCACGTTGTACAGACGTACGTACGACGCCGGTGTTGACCGATTGCGTCTACACCAATCATCCAGTCGCCTCTTGAACGACTGGAGAAGCTTTGATCGATCATCTGCTCATGGAAGCATGCTGAGTTGACTTGCCGCAATGCTGGCTTGCCTCCTTCGATCTCATCGCCGCAGAGCCTCACTACCGGCGACGTGGATCACGCCTGGATAGGATACGAAGTGGGTCTCACTAGTGGGTAAAAAGAATCATCCTTCCCAGTCCGTGTACCTAGTCGCAGGTGCGATCATGTGTGTCTCGCAGCAACCGGACGCTGCTTGGCGACATGGAATGGGGCTTCGATACATGTTCCATAATAGTGAGGTGGGGGCGCATTGAGCATCGTGGGAGTATAGGCAGGACACTAACGGGAGGAGGATGGAGCGGTGTGCGTTGGGTGCGTTTTCTTGGGGTAATAGAAACTACCTCGATCCACCCTGTCTCGGAGAACGTGCGCACATAGGTATCGCTCGTGGGGGAGTCATGTGGGCGCTGGGAAATTGCGCTGCCGGGTTTCATTGTCTATGTTGCTCGTATAGCGGAGGTTGCGCTGCGCTGTTGTATGATTGGTTGGTATATTGCGCGTTGCTGGACAGGCACAATGGATGAATTATAACAACCATCCCATGCACAACTCTTGCCTGTCTGTCGCAGACTTGATGTACCTGCACGTGAATATGCTCACAAGGCGTCTGCGAACATGTTCTCTGCTTCCTTACGATCAAGTCTTCGGGTTTCATGTTCGCCCATACTATGGCCATGGAAGGATTGCAGGAACACATGCGGCCTCGGTAATGTTCCTTTTCCGCCAATTTCTGGCTGTCGATTTCATGTCTCCGTCGATTCTCGCGATTCAGCATTGCAGCCCTGAACCATTCCATCTTCCTCAACTCTTTTCTTAGTTTCCCTTTTGCTCAAACCGCTTCGGAATCGCTCGCATGGCTCCGACAGTCTAAGGATCCGAGACAGAAAAAGAATCCGACGCCACACCCGCCAAAAGTCGCCACGATCTCCTCAGCGCCCCCCCCTGCCCCGGGTCCCTGACATGTGAAGCGTCCCAACGTCCGTTGCTGAACGTCATCGCATCTACCGGTATATTCCATATCGTCTCAACAAGCAACGGTTTTGTCATCTTTCCAAACAAAGTATCTCCGGTGTCGTATTTGCAACCATCAGCGCGCCAGGCCATTTAGACCCTCCGTGCGCCAAGAGCGCACTTCGTTCGGCCGAAGCTCTCCCCAACAGAACTCAGCCACAACTACCTGCGCGCCCATTATGAGCAGCGTTGTGACGGAACCCGAGGTTCATCCCGTACCTCGCGCTAAGGCGCCCTGGACGCTCAAGGCTGAGAGCTACTTGCTGTTTCTGAAGTTGAGCGAGCTGCCGCAGGGCGTCTATGATCCGCTTGAAGAGGCATGGGCCGACAAGGGGCTAGGGACGTTTGTGGGAGGACTAGGTGCTGTGATGATTGTGAGGTACAGTGATACGCCTGTTGGTAGGTTATGTCTCACTTTGATCGTGTCCATGTTTCCATTGAAGTCGTCTCTCTGGATATGTCATACCTTCCGAAAGAACACCGGCGACTTTGAAATGCTGCTCTATTATATCTGTGCTGGACGAGATTACGCATTCTCCTCTCCATTCCCATTTCAATATCTTCTCTAGCCCCATAGACCCGATGATGTCGTGAAAGTAGCCTCTATCTCAATCCTAACCCCCACAACAGGACCGTATGATGAACTCATCCTCATCCCCGGAAACTTCACCGTGCCCCAGCCATCATCCACAGGAGTACCCAAGATCCCCAAAAAGGCACTGCGCATATCTCGCATCTACGTCTCCCAGCGCACAACCACATACAACGGCCGCCTCAACTGGAACATCCCTAAACACCTGGCTCGCTTCTCCTTCTCCGCGCCCCCAACGCTCAAGGGACAGGCTCCCCCGGCTTCTCTCGATGTCAAGGTATTTCCGCCAGGTACCAAGGAGGGCGACGGCGCACCACCTTTCTTCGCATGTACCCTGACGCCCTGGAGATGGGTGCCGAGTATCCCCGTAAACACGAAATGGGTACCCATCAGCATGGGGCATGTTCAGCCCCCGGTTCCTGAGCCCGCAGGACACAAGGCTGCAGTTCAAGCAGCGATTAGCGCACCGCCCATCGATACCTTCGATATCAACCCCAAGCGTGAAGAAGAGCTTTGTGTCGGCACGGACAGGTGGACGGCATTTGACATTGACGCCAAAGTACCCAGGGCAAGGGGTTGTTGGGTTGAAGTGCTTGAGACGGGGAAAAAGGGCGCCGACGAGTCTGGTTATGGGACGATGAATGGGAATGAGAGGGAGGGTGAGGGAAGGTGGTTTCCGAAAGGCTTGAAGACGTGGAGTTTTGGGGGGTGGATGGAAGATGGCGTCTTGGATATTACGGATCCTCTGGAGTGGAAGCTGTAGTTTTGTGAATAGGTCAGCCTTTGGATGTACCCGAAGTCGATTCATCCGGCGTTGTTGTTCCGCCCTGTCTGCAATTGTATATATCGCTGTTGTGCACTGAGCCTCGATACGATACCGATCTCATATGGCTTCTCGAAAGATACATTGTGGCTTCGATCATCATGACCCACAAGTTGGTAAATACGAAAGTGTTTGGTCTTCCTCGCAGTAACTGACCAGCCCATTCACAAACTTGGTACTTCAATGTTATCGGTGTGAGCGCATGCTGCTCTTTTCTGCTGGGCTGGACCGATCGGGTCAGTAGGGGACAGATACCGGTGGGCTATCTGCTAGTAGTATGCACACGCTAATATTGTGCATGGTGAGTATGGAGGGCAAAGTTTCATGTTGAGTATTGCTTTGACAGTCTGGCCTGAGGACGAATTCAAGATAATTCCTGTCGTGTGGTACAAGAATATCGCGCAGATTGTCATTTGTTTGTTGATAGTGGTGAAGGTGACCGAGACGTGCAAAATTCTTTACCACCAACAACTGAATTCTTCTCCTTTATTTTGCAAGACTATAGTATCTCCCTATCATATCGCTCAACACCCTTGACTTCTTGCACGTCTCTGCCACTCTGGGGTGTACACAAGATCCCCTCTTGTTAACATTGACCTTGGTGAAAGTGGCCTCTATTTAAAAGTTTTCACACTGGTTGTTCCGACTCCCAGTCCTTCCATTGAGCAAACAATGATCTCACTCGTGCATGTTTTCCACACCTTATATCAACAACTTACAACCCATCGCCTTCCACCACACATACCCCTTCAAAATACACTACAAATATTGCAAAAGCAACTGAGCTTCACCTGACTTACCACGCGAAGAAGATCAACAAACAGCCTGTTGTGCTCTCCATTCCATTTGCTCACGTACTCGCAAAATCTTCTTCAAGAGGTCAGTCAATCCTGTATATTGCATCTGGACTTTAGTGAAGCCACAAAGACAGTACAGGACACTACACAGGCCACTAAGCTCTCTGGTACACTAGCTAATGTGCACAGCTACCTTGTTGACATTGCATCTTCAATGGCCGCCACTTTCAAAATGATTCGATCAGCCCTCCCATACGATTTCTGTTGGACCTCTAAGCTCATCCGTCGCGATATTCGAGACCTCAAGTCCAAATACGTCGGCAAGATCAAGCAAAGGTTTACGACTAGGCTTATAGAGAGCTACGCGCCAACTTATCCGGAAGTCGAGTTCGACGCCGTTATTGCCGAGCCCATAGTTATTCAGCACGTCGAAAGGCATTCCGATGACTCGACTAGTACCGCTGTGAACACTGAATCGCGGCAGGAAGACTCGGTTGGGGTCAGGTCAAGTGCGGCCACAAGTATATCAACCAAATACAGCGACGTAAGTTGATGCCATACAGGCTCCCAGCTCCAAGAACATCTTTAGGCTAACCTCCTACTAGAATGCAGATATTGTAAGTCAGCAAGAAACGTTATACAAGCTCCTAGAATCAAAACTCAAGGAGTCTTATGCATCACGAGATCGCAACATGTCACATGAGGATCGTTGGAGGTTTCGTGGTAGTTGGCTGCTACTACACATGGCAATCCAGGCATGCCCGTCAAACGACTGCTATAACATTTTCAGGGATAAGAATGATGTTCCAGATGAGAGCCAGCTTCTCCTCGAGCTACTCCAGTTGAGTCATACACATTCATCTAGCGCACACACGAACACGATCAGCAAGATGCCTACAGAGCCTTATGCAAAACACATGAAAGACAATGGACGGTACGATTCCGCCATCAGCGCGGTGTCGCTTGGCCCAACTCCACAACAGCCAAAAATGCAAGCGACTGTCTCGTCTCCAGTACACATTTGGCATGCCATCCTTGAAGCTGCCACCGATGCATCGAAGAATGTATCTGTTGCAGAAGATATTCTAGGTACCGTCTGGCCAGAGAAAGATGCGGCAGAGCTCATTTACCAGGTCGGCCACCCATCAAAACAACTCCGTGAGGATGAGTCCGCTGAACTCCGAGAGAAATTCCGAATGGCACTGTTTCCGGAATATAAAACGCTTGTCGATTGCGACTGAATTCCGAATGTAGACGACATTGGCAACTATGCCCATACCATTTCGTTCAGATGTCGAGGACACGCAATATCGTCCTAGATGACGGCATCTGTTGACATGATATAGCTGCGCTGTTGGTTCTCATACCGACGGGAAACTGTAAGCACTTATGTAACGACGTCTCGGTTGCGGTACCCTCGACCAATCATAGTCCGCTTCGGAGTAGGTGTTGTCGAGAAAAACTTCATCGGCAAAGGCCGACACCCGAATTGTGCCAATGATCCGACGAATTTTGCGCCTAGATTGAAGTCTGCCGTCATATGGCAACCAATCAAGTTTTGCGGAGGTCACGGGCAATGGGACTTTTCCATCCTGGCTGGCGGATACCCTCCAGCGGTAACTCGAAGCGGCACAGTCGAAGCTCTTGGTAATGCTTTATTAACCCCGCCATATTCCCAGGTTCTTTCGTATCTCTTTACCGCTCGGGGACCACAGCTTTTTGTATATCCTGCCTCTCGGGGAAACCACTCACTATTGCTTACCTGATAACGTCATAGACCCATGGGGGTGTAGAGATTTGAATACAAACGTACTCCCGGGGAATTGGAGGAGCTTCTGGATTCACAACTGTTCCATCATCAAATACGCCAACATCGTTGCAAACGCTTTGTGCGTTCCCACTTTCCTCGAAGAAACTCTTCGTACACCCATTCAGCGCTTCGTATGAGCAGCGAAACCAACGGCAGCACGCCAGGACCAATTTACGACCGCAACGAACTCATAAGAGTTAATACCTTTCCCAACGCCGAATTTACTATCCCGCCATCTGATTCCCTCACAAGATGCCGCAGTGTCCCAACTCAGGCCGCCGATGCCCAGGCATCGGAGAGAAAGACGGAGAATCCAAGAAACGCCACTGCAACTGGAGATGAAGAGAAGTATTCCATATCCTCTCACAATGATGAAGAGATAGCCTACCCTGAAGGTGGCCTTGGGGCCTGGTCAGTCGTGCTGGGCTCCTTTTTGGGTCTTGTTGCCGGTTTGGGCATGATGAACAGCGTGGGTGTCTACCACAGCTACATTGCAGAGCACCAATTGCGGGACTACAGCGAAAGCCGGATCAGCTGGATCTTCTCAATGTACGTTTTCCTGTCATTCTTCTGTGGGCTCCAGATTGGACCCATTTTTGATGCCCACGGACCGAGACTTCTCGTCTTAGCTGGCAGCATCCTGCTATGTGCCTCCATGTTCCTCCTCGGTTTATGCTCGAAGTATTGGCACTTCTTCATCGTCTTTGGAGTCCTTGGTGGTGTTGGAACGTCTCTGATCTTCACCCCTGCACTTGCAGCCGTCAGCCACTTCTTCCTCTTGAAGAGAGGTAACGCTACAGGTATTGCGGCTGCCGGAGGATCTCTTGGAGGTGTCATCTTCCCATTGGCACTACAACGACTCTTGCCTGCTGTTGGATTCGCGTGGGCCACCCGTATCATTGGCTTTGTGAACGTTTTCTGTTGCATTTTCGCCTGTATACTCATACGCTCGCGACTACCAGCCAAACCTGGACAGTCGGTCATGCCGGATTTCCGCATCTTCCGTGATTACTCGTACCTGCTTTTGACAGTTGGTATCTTTATGATGGAATGGGCACTTTTCGTTCCAATTACCTATCTTACGACTTTCGCGACATCGACAGGCGCCATGAGCCCCGAGTTCTCTTACCAGCTCATAGCTATCTTTAACGCGGGAAGCTGTATTGGACGATGGGTACCAGGATTTCTAGCAGACAAGCTAGGACGCTTCAATAGCATGATTGCTGCACTGGCCATTTGTTCAGCGACATCGCTCACTTTCTGGCTGCCGGCGTCTCTCCTCACTCCCACAACATCCGCAGAGGCCACAGCCATCAAAGTACTATCCATTGTGTATGCGGTCATTTTCGGTTTCGCGTCAGGCTCGAACATCTCATTGACTCCGGTGTGCGTCGGTCAGCTGTGCGACACAAGTCAATACGGCCGTTATTACGCGACTTGCTATACTGTCGTCTCGTTCAGTACTCTTACAGGTATTCCAATCGCAGGTACTCTAATCCAGGTAGCCGGTGGACACTACTGGGGTGTTGTCATCTGGACTGCTATTTGCTACGTTGTCGCATCGGGCTGCTTCATCTGGAGCCGAGCGCTACAAGTTGGATGGAAGTTGGGCGTGAAATTCTAAAGCAGGGTTTAGGACTGTCCCTGCGAGGTGCGTCTGGGTGTGCAGCAGCGCTGAGCAGGGACGACGATTGATTCGCGATGTTGTCTGCGTTTATTTCAGGAGTGGCAATAGCCTGCAAAAGAAAACAAATATGGTTTTTTTGATTCGTTATCATTTACGCTTTGGATCTTCAGCTTTCTCGTATCCTGCTACCCTCGCTTTTGCTTGATTTTCATATCGATCTACATATAGACTAGGAATACAATCGTTCGGCACTGCGCTCCTGTCCACCAACATCCGTCTTCCAATTATCGTGAGGCTTAAATCTTAATCCTTGCTGTAATATCGAAAATAGACGATCTCCCGCCGACGGCGCACCGAGCCGCAGAATGACAAGTGAGTGACAGGACCAACAACATCAACGGTACCCAGTGACGCGATAGTAGTCCGCAATCTAGTATTCTTCCAATCTCCGTTCTCCTCTCACTTGCGCTCGAATTTTTCTAGTCGGAAATGATTCTTCCGTACAGAATTGCCGCCGAGTCCTATGCAGAGTTCGACCTGTCAAACATGAGATGGACCGTGAGGATGTGATGCGTGGGGCTTGCCCCTGAGCCAATCGAGCCACAAACACGTGGATCTTGAACCGAAAACGCCTCAAGCGGTGTTTACCAGGCGGCACCAGTGTCCATCGGCCCCAACTCCATCCGGCTTCCTTGGTTCCACTTTCGTCAATCATCGCCAGAAGCAACAATGGCGTTGAACAGTTGGCAATTTCTTGGCATGTCGCTTGCTTCATCGCTTGCTTCATCGCTTGCTTCTTCGCCTTCGCGTGATGACTTCGGGTATCGGTCCGCCAAATGACAGGACGATGTTAGCCTTGGTGCGTATGATGACGCGATGCGCGACCTGCGCTTAGAGCAACGTGCTGTGTATCGATTGTCGAACACGAATCTTAATGGTGAGAATTATGGACTCGAAGCGCAGGGGGCAGGGAGCTGAGCGCGCGCTGCATCGCTTGGACGCGCTGTGGCGATGATCCCTGGGCCTGGAGGTCGCTTTGATCGTGGCTGCGACTTGCTTTGGCCGCTTCAGGACGCCAGCTGAGGCGCAATTGGGTTCAGGTGAGTTCAAGAAACGCAAATCCAACCGTTATTGGCAGGTGGACATTGCGTTGCCCGGCGTCTGGCGGTCTGACGCTGGTGAAATGGCACGATGGGGATCCTTGATCCGTGAAAGCGCCATCTACCATTCTGCTTCAGGTACTTGTCCAATTTGAGCGGGGGGCTTGATGTAGCGTTCCTGTCAATTTCCTGACAACCACGGTTGCTTTTGATGGAAGACCCATCCGTTCATGCTTTGGCGTTTTTTGGCTTTTGAACTATTCTTCCCGTCGTTTCTCTAATAATTTCAATATCTTCGTAGGCTACTTTTGATGCCGCCCTCCCACGATGAAGTCTTGCTCTTGTCTTTCCTCTTCAGACAGTGCAATGGAAGCACCGGTACCGTTTCGTCAGGTCGGCCTGGAGCTGAACAACGAAAGCACTAAACCAGGTGTGCTGAGACGCAAGAATTCGACACTCCAGACATCGGTCGAGGTACTCAAGTGCAAATTCGCGAAACCAACAACAGTACAGGGAGGAGACTTTAGCCCTTCGAAGCAATGGACGCCAATCTACTACGCCGTTTATCACCAACGCGAGGCGGCTCTTTCTCACTTTCTGCGAAGTGGTGGGTCACCAGATGATGTGGATGGCACAGGGCAGCCCCCTTTGTGTATTGCAGTTGCCAATGGACACATTGGGATTGTCAAGATACTATTGGAAGCTGGTGCAGACATCAAGGCGACAAACAAAAACGGCGGAGAAACCGCTCTGCACATCGCTATCAAGAATGGCCGGAGCGATCTTATCGACCTTATCCTTCCATATGGACCAAACCTTGAAGCCCAGACAGAGGAAACACGTGAAACAGTACTCCACTATGCGGCATCGAAGTCAGGGTCTCTAGCCACCGTAGTGGCCCTGCTGAAGCTTGGAGCAAAGTACGACACACTCAACTCCAAAGGTCAGACTCCTGCAGAAGCAGCGCTGCAAGCCAACAACCTTCATGGAGCCGTTGCCATCATCAACGCTGCGCATGGAAGACGTAACAAGCTAGTAAAAGAGAAAGAGATGCTTCTAAAGCATGTGCAGAAGACCCAAGGCCGGTTCTCAATTGGCAATGATCTTATTGCTGACATTTTCTCGGCGGCGTGCGACCCAGACTCAACCGTGCTGGTCGAGGCGATTAAGAGGGACGATGCCGGCTTGGTTGAAATGTTCTTAGAAAAGGGCTCAGATCCGGATCGAAAAACAGCGAAGGGTATGCGGCCAATCTTTGTAGCACTGGAGTGTGCTGGTGCAGCAGTCATTCAGGCACTTGTCAAAAACAAGGCAGATGTGTCGGTCCGGGACGCAAAGGGTTTAACCGTTCTACAAGCCGCATTTGAAAGCCCACTGGCACAGGATACGGAAGCTATGCCCGCTATATTCGACTCTCTTCTCGACAATGGCGCGAATGCCATGGTGACCTATCCGGATGGTCAAACCCTGCTCCATCGTGCCGTATCCCCGCAGTTTGGTCATACAAGGGTGGCGCTCCTGCTCATCAATTTTGGAGTTAAAGTGAATGCACAAGACAACGATGGAAACACGGCATTACATCTTGCGTCACATAGTCGCTCGTGTACCGAGGTTCTGTTGAAGCAAGGTGCTAATCCGAGCCAAAACAACCTGGATGGGCTTACACCTTTATTGTATGCCGCAACATACGGCAACAAAGAGAAAGAACCTGATTTAGACTCGCTGATTAGAGTATCTAATCTTCGCAATACGAACTGTAACGATCAAACGGCGTTGCATCTCGCCGCAGCGAACGGTTTAGAGAAACTGATTCGCCACCTCCTTCGAGCTCGCGCAGAGACTATGATTGTCGACTCGAACAAGCACACGCCGCTTCTTCTTGCTGTGAAGAATCATCAATGGGCCATCGTACCGCTGCTCACAATTCCCCCCAGCATCAACTCATGGGACCAAGATGGCATGAGCGCGCTCCACCATATTGCTAGAAGCATACCCAAGAGTCCTTCTACATGGAAGGACATCGCTGCTGCCGCTACTCCGTTCTGCGACCGCGGGGTCAGCAGGAGCATGCGTGATCGATCAGGAGCCACACCTCTTATTCAGGCCGTTAAGACGCTCCCTGAGGAAGGCTTACCGGTCATCGATGTTCTCTTGACGCAAAAGGCAGATCGAAGGGCAAGTTGGAACTGCGTCAGCCATGAAGATCATCAAAGATGCGACGCACTTTACTATGCAATCACATTGAGGAAGGTTGCTTTCGTTGAAGCCCTGCTCAAACACGGTGCGATGATCACGTTCAAAGAATGGACTCCAGGTAAAGGACAACTCGATCTGTCAGTGGATGTCGACAAGCAGATCATGAAGCTCCTAGTACAATATGAATGGGCACGCCGAGCAGGTTCGCTTCGAAGGCAGTCTGGAACCTCGGATGATGATCCTGTGTTTTCAGCAATTCTTCCCTACAAGGATATCAAGCAAATGCTTACAATGGGCCTTGATGTGAATGCTTTGCCTAAATCACCCCTCGGAACCTCGATGCTCTGGGCAGTCCTGCGACACATCCCACTGCAACCACCAATGTCTCCTAAATATATCTTTGATACGATGAAGCTCATTCTGGATTCTGGCGCTGATCCGAATATTGGCACTGCAAGAGGCTCAAGGCGCTCGCCATCGCCACTGCCCCAATCGCCCCAAGTGTCGAGGGACAGCTTGCCCTTGTCCTTACATCCAATGGCATTCCTTCTTGAAGAATCGCCAACAATCGACATTGACATTGTGACTCTTCTTCTAACGAAGGGTACGAAATTATCTATTGCATCACCATTCTACGGCGGTCGATTCCCGTTGCACTCTGCTGCCAAGGCGAACCGGATGGATGTGGTGGACGAGTTCCTGTTACAGCGCGCGGATGTGAACTGCATGGACCAGGGTGGGCGAACGCCGCTTTTCGTTGCTGCGGAGCATGGATTTTGGGAGATTGTCGACGTGCTACTTCGCCGAGGTGCCAAAATAAGTGTTGAGGATAACGAGAAGAATACACCGCTGCACGCAGCCGCTGTTGGTGGTAGCAAGAGGGTGGTTGCGACGTTGCTACGTGCAGGCGCGAAGGCCAATGTCAAGAACGTGATGGATGAAACGCCACTGGCTTGCCTCCCCACCAGCCTGGAAGAGAAAGAGTTAAGCAAATTGATTCCGATGTTGAAGGACTCAGAGGAAAAAGAAAGACGAGATGAGGATCGCAAGCGAAAGCAAGAAGAACAGAATGCCGCCTATGACGCTAGAATGAAGCTGCGAAGGGAGGATGATGCCAAAGTAAAACAGAGAAGAGAAAAGGAGCAGTCAGAGAGGCTACGAAAAGAACAGGAGTTCAACGCCAAATTCCAAAGGGAGCGAGAAGAAAGACAGAAGAAGATTGAGCAAACCCCTCAGAGCTCCTTGGCACCACCGAAGTCTCCTAAACTATCAATCTTCAGAAAGCCGTCGCTTCTATCGCCTCGCCCTAAGATCATGTCACCTCCTGTCACGTCTTTACCTAAACAGACCTCAATGGTCAGCATGCGGATCACCACCCCACCGTCTTCCAAAGTACCAGAACTTAATACCATCACTTCAAGACCCGCTCCGGCACCTCGGTCAGTCAGCAATCCTCAGCAGTCCACCACGTTGAAAGTCACTCCTGCTACTACGCCGAGGACTGCAACGATTCCAAGATCCGCAACTACTGACTTTTATGGTATTACGACTTCGAAGCCTGCGATTCCTGACTTGACGCAGAAACCGCTCCCTTCTCCAAGGATCGATAGTGGCTTTGGACACAAGAGGCCGGCTAATGTTGAAAAGCCGCTTCCAGCACTTGATCGAAGCAAATCAACTCTCGAACCCAACAACATACAGAAGGCAAGGGAGAGTGGGCATGAGTTGAATGACTGGCTGGCGTTGAGTAAGATGTTGGACAACTTGTAGGATACCTACACACATTCCCTTGCATTCATATTTCCTACACTGCATTGCATTCTTGGAGAGCATATAAGTTTAGCGTCTAATTTTGGGTCGGTCTTTTTTCAAAGCACACTTTAGAAGCGTCTGCCATTCTCCATCATTCGAGAAGTGGTCGCCTGGGCGCACACGATGCCAGGATGTATATGATGATACCCCTTTCATGATCCTTAGTAGACACCAATAGCTTAGTGGTAATCGCGATTGCATTGCTCCCTTACCGGGAAATTTTGTACAGACAGGAATATCGGAGGACTATGTAGGCTAGTGAGAATGATACATAAAAATTAGGAGAACGGAAGCACAATTGTCTAAAAAGCCATTGCAAAACGTAACGCTAGTCAAACCTCGTGAGCCGTACATGACCGACAGTGCGAAAGTCGGTGGTGAACCAATGATCATAGACCCGGCGCCAACATGGTTTAGCCGACAGTTGAACTCATACATTTTCATTTGCTACAGGGGCCATTGAATATGACAGCAATCATATGATGCAGCGTTCTAAAGTTTTCTCTCAACTCGATAGCCCTGGATAGCAAGATTCCTTATGGTGAAGGCAAAGTCATCCGCATGACACGACCATCGTCCGGGGGAAGACCCAGCGATCAACGATAGAGGCACAGAGAGGCAGGAGGACGTCTGTACACGTTGGCGCCTGAGCATCTAGAGCTGAACAAGTCTGTTAGCAGTCATGATCTCCTCAAAATTATACTCTCATAAGCGTGAGAGATGACGACAGACACACATTAAGCAGGGTTGATTTTTTTTTTAGCTAAAATTGATGGCAACAAGAGTCACAAGCGGGACAAGAAAACAAAGCAGCATCAAGAAGAGGCGTTCTCAACATCAAAACGAGCATGAACTTCTGCAAGCCAGCTTTGAAGACGATCAGCTCGGCTCAGACTAAGGTCTCGAGGGAGGCTAGCGTGAAGTTGTAATTGAACAAAAAAAAGTCGATTATCGTGTTGTTTGGGTACATGTTGGTCCCTGACAAGGTGGAAGGAGTGCAGTTTTAGCATGAATCGCGAGGCATCTGTTTTATGATTTGATGCTGAGCCCCACTAGAACACGAGTTTATTGGCAGAAGTGAGCCACCCCACTTCATCTACCATCAGCCAGCGTTACTCCTCAAGATCTGGCCTCTTAGCATGTAAAGTCAATCACAAGCTAAACGAGAAGCAGGTGACTGCTTTACGTATATCTCCCCGTCTTGTGTCAGGACACGGAAACACCAGCGATTTTTCCCCGCTTAGCCACCCTCAAGTAGTTGAGGACATACAAGAGCGTAGCCTAGCGCTGTCTTATCATGTTGGTATACTCTGCGGTTCTGCTTTGCAGTGCTCATGATTATTAGTTGCTCTCGTGCTATTCCTTTGTGCTAGCAGAGAAATGGACGTTAATGCACTAGTCTTGACGGACGATGAAATTGAGGGCGCCGACGTACTTGCATCCTCACTCTCTTCTCGCAAAGTCATCCGCATCGGCTCGGTTGTCGCAAAAATCGCCCGCAACCTTGACTTGACAGAAGCCGAAAATATGAAGTTCATACGTGATAATACGGATATCCCAGTTCCAAAAGTTCTGAACTGTTATGAAAAGAATGGTATAGGATACATCATAATGGACTTTGTCGAAGGGGAATTACTAAAATAATGCGTGGCCAAAGCTCTGTTCAGAAGAGAAGAACACAATCCTCACTGAGCTGAGTAATTATATTCGTCAAATGCGGCAGATACCAGCTCGACCAGATAATATGATCGGGTCAGTAGGAGGAGGCCCTGCTGTGGACCAGAGGTCAATGGGACCAATAAAAGGAGGACCCCTCCAATCGGAGCAAGAATTCAATGACTGGCAGCTCGAGCAACTTCTGCCAGGGATTCCGCTATCCAATCGCGATATGTATCATGCCATGCACAAGGCAGATCACGCAGTCGTCTTCAGCCACGGAGACCTAGGCTTCCATAACGTCCTTGTGCAGAACGGTCGTGTTGCCGCCATCATTGATTGGGAAAGCTCAGGTTGGATGCCTGAACATTGGGATTACTGTAAGTCGGCCCGGCATATTTCAGGGACAGACGAACTCTACCTCGCTCTCAAGCGTCTCTACGAAAAGCAGTACTTTGTTGAAACACTGATGGATGTGTTCTTTACTCGTGAAGTGAGGCATGGTGGATGGTAGCGGTAGGGGGGCTCGAGAAGAATCATTTATCTTGCGCGCAGAACAGAGCTAAAACTAATGTTGAAGAGTAACAACGAGCCTAGCGTTAGATGCAGTCTTATATTTGAAGCGCTGCAGCGTTAGGACTCTCAGTCGCAACAGCCAAGTGGGCCGCCTCCTGCGGCTTCGCTTTAGCCATAGCCTTTTGCTCCTTCGTCATTCGACCTCTTGCAGCCATGGCATCCAAAACAGCTCCCGAACCCTATCCTGGTAAATCTATTGGAGACGTCTTAGGCTTACAACACCGTGTGCAAGTTGACGCAAGTCATAAACGCATTAGACATCACCGTTGCCTACCTCATCACACCATAAGATGTATACAAATGAGGTGGCTCGACTCGTCGGACCTCTTGAGTAACTTGAAATCCCAAGAACTCATATTGTTGAGATGCGATGTCAACGCTGCTGGTTGAGCTTTGGCGCCAATCTTCAAGATACTGAAAGAGTTGCTAAGATGAACCCAGCCCGTACATGGTATGGACAGCTTTTCTGTAGTCCTTGTTTCTTCGAGAGAGTTTTACAGGATTGACAACATATATCCGACAAAATGGCATGACATAAGACTATAAACTATAAACGACTTCTTATTCTCAATTCAACCCTGGACACGATACAATCAGCGTGTTTCAAAGTCATGTCTGCATGTAGCGCGACATCTACGTAGTTTTAGAGCTCATATGCGCTCCAGCACTAGGCCCTGAATACAGATAATTAACCAGGATTTACTTTTCTTACCGGAGATGTAATTATTTCTTGCCTTCTCTATCCCCATCAAAACTGGGGTACAATACGTAATTCAACTAAGAGATTAAAGTTAATAGGCTAGTTTCATATCACTATTTAAGTAAGTATTGTATAGACTAATCTGTGCTTTACTGTACGAATTCTGTGTAAGCCTAAACCTTGTTAATGAACTAACGTAAGAACTTAGCACCCACGCTATGAACCAATCAACCAGTTATTTATAGCACTACTATAACCCCGTCAACACGGGACTTTTCGCTTGTACATGATATGGGGGCTGGAAACTTAATAAATAGTTAACCCGAATCCTACTTTATTATACCACAGGATCTTTCGTGTACTACAACCTGAGTCGCTTCGCTCTTCTATTCGATCGATCGCTTATTGAACGACAATGGCTCGTGATGCAGGGCCTTCGGCATACCTCTTATCATACCGAAGCCAGGACAACGAGGAGGACAAACGTCTCAATTCGCAGCACGATGTAATTAAGCACGCAATTTTGGGCGGGCATTTAATCCATCCATCCATTCCTCTCTCTGCTACACAAACCTCCATCGCGGACATCGCTTGTGGCACCGGGATTTGGCTAGACGATGTTAGGAAAACGCACTTCGCCGATGTTCCTGCATATGAAGATAGTGCCCCATTCCTTGTGGGATTCGATGTAAATGCCCATGCATTTGACCACAGCATTGCTTCAGCAGTGAAGCTTATCGAACACGACTGCACAAAAGAGTTTCCCTCCGAGTACATTGGCCGTTTCGATTTGGTTAATATGCGCGGGCTTGCGTACGCTGTTCCTCGAGAAAGTTTCTCCCACTTAATCTCGAATGCTATCAAGCTACTCCGTATGCAGAGGCTATATTTACCTGGTTGTAATGTTACATCTAATATTGCTATAGGACCCGGTGGTTATCTTCAATGGCTCGAGACTGAAACACGGCTCTTTCGTCAATATCCGCTCACTGCGGACTTCACCGAAGCGATAGACAAGATTAATGTTGAGAGAGGGTATCGAGGCCTAGTAGCTGAGTACGCATGTCATTTCCCCAAGATTTCATTTTGGCTCATATTTTCACAGTATGCCGCAATTCATGCTAAGAGAACTCATTAAGCCGGGCTCCGATTACCATCCGGATACGATGTCTATCATTAATTTCAATCTCCTGCCAGGCGGTATCTGTAGAAACACAGATCTCAGAAGCGACCCCGTCAACAAGCGCCTTTCTGAGACAGTGCTGGAATCGGTGAAACTTCTTTTGGCGGCTTCTTTGGAAGAGAATCGGCAAGAAAGTGTGACGGGGTTGACTCAAAGAATAAGCAATGAAGAAAGAGACAAGACAAAAAATCTGATGGATGCAATTGCTTCAAGTATTGAGGTTGGTGAGGTCATAGCAGGTGGAGTTTTTCCGCACCTAGTTGCTCAAAAGCCAGCGGAGTCATCACTTTGAGACAGTCCGCCTGCTAGAGCAGTGCGAAATATTGCTTTCAATTCATATTATACATAGTCGAATTGACTATGATTGGGCCATATCCTGACCTTCATGGCATTGTCCAGATGACAACGGATATCTTATGTTACTATTGAAACCGCTAGTTCGACGCTGCTATTAGGTCCAAACTGAATTCTGAGAGTTAGGGAGGAGATTCAAGTTCTTGAGCCCCCGGTTGCCGCTCGATGCGTTTACCGTCCTTAGTGTAAGTTTGCCGCTCACTAACCCACTCTAAGATGTTCTCGATGTTGCGGCATTTATGTTGTCTGCTTCCTGATCAGCAAAATTTCGCATCATAAAATAGATCTAATGGGGTTGAATTCCAGCGATCATTTGTTTGGCGATCACTCACACGTTGAAGTCAGGAAAAGGAGCAGGGTGGTCCTTTACCCACACATAGGTAAGTATTCCCGTGTCAGCCTCACACATCAACTTTTGTCGCAGATTGTCAATGCAATGATCTTGAACCCGATTAGCCACTTTTATCTGATTGATTTCTCTACTGTAGGAACTTACCAAGATGATGGCGGAGGACCTGCGGGCTGTCTTCCCATGGTTCTGCTTTGTCCTTATAGTAATTCTCATAGGTCGCTTGTCGCAGCATGTTAAGACAATGAAGTTGGTGAAGGACCTCAACAGACGCCATATAACCGCCACCAAGCTCTGGGGCGAGTTTGACAGAGTATTCGCGAGAGCCGTTGACCTTATGGAGAGTGTCTTCGTCAATGCTAATCACGCCACCTGTAGTAGTCAGAAGATGTTCCTTCAGATTCATTGAAAGCGCTAAGTATTATTACCTTTTGCCATCAATACTCTATCCCAGGATTCATCTATCAGGGGACTCGGGGTTCCTTTGTAAGCATTTGGCGTCGCAAAGCTTCCGTCAAATCTATGGAAATGACCTGTGCCTTTCACTGCCTGAAGAACAGGAGACCACATGGGCAGGAAATCTTGGTCATAGCATTCAGGCGATTTGCCAAGTCGTAGTTTCAACCCTGACAGGAAAATTGCGCAGGATGCCAGGAAGAAGATGATCTGGGGAAGCCACACCCACGTATGATACCTCGTTAAACCTTTTCGCAACCTAGGGCTTGAAGTTCGAGAATCATTTTCTTCAGAATCCTCCCCTAGAAGGCTTTCCTGTGATAAATTTTTGTACTTGTACATTGTGCTGATGGAGTAAGAGAAACCGTGATGGAGGGAAAGTGAACAATGGGAGGCATGCCGAAGACCATGAAATTGTATCTATCACACCTTGTCTGAGACAGTCAGTCAGCTTGAAGCCGTTTTCCCACCCCACTTGACGCTACCGAAGCCCGAACTTATCCGAATGTATCTGTAACCACACATCGTCCGAGCCTATTGCAGGAGCATATCCGTTACTGCGTAGATTATTAGCCCAGTCATCAATAAGCTCATGCAAAACGACCGATGCAAGATCCGACAGACACCTATCCAGGCTACAGATGAGGCGCAGTACCCACAATTGGCTTAGCTCTAAATCGGTGTCCGTAGCTATATTGACTATGCATGAGTATTATAGACTCGATCCTACACCCTGTGTGGTTTGCTTCCAGCAACTTCAGTATGGTTGTCTTGGATTTGCAATCATCCGGATCAGATCCCTATTTGATTTGTACCGAAGTAACTGTTGACAAGGCTCCCTTCGTGCGTGAGTTTGAGGAAGGGCGCTTATGATCACTGCCCACCGCAGTTGTGCCGCAGGCCCGGGGAAACCGACACTACCATCATGTCGGAATGTCCAAGACCGAGATCTATGGCTGGAGTTTGGTTGAACAGAAGTGCTTATCTTTTGTGGGGTTTACAAGCCCCTGCAATGCTCTGTGCACACCTGAAGGCATGTTCCAGCAAGACATAGTCCGTAGATCCTAGCTGAGATTGCATGTAGTTTATACCTGTAAGATGACTTAAGAGGATCCTGGGATATTTTGGAAGCACGACATAAAACAGTGTACCTGAAAAAGGTCCGCTGGACTCGTGGTATTTGAACCATCAGTCCAGCCGCTCCTGGCCAGCAACGTCACTTTTGTCACCATCAAAATATCAGTTTCTAGTCTTCAAGACCTGATTTCGTTCCATCATCATGCATTTCAAATTATTCTTCTTGGTTGCCTCCGTAGTCGTCGCGCTCGCCGCGCCTGTTGTCGAGTTGGAAGCACGTAAAAATGAGAACGTCGCAGTGATCAACTCGCGATTTGCAAAGTACGAGGCTGAGAAGCGAGACGCCGAAGCTGAGAACGCCGTTATAAATTCCAGATTCGCCAAATACGAGGCTGAGAAGCGAGACGCCGAAGCCGAGAATGCTGTCATCAACTCCAGGTTCGCCAAATATGAAGCTGAAAAGCGCGATGCCGAAGCGGAGACCGCCGTCATCAACTCCAGGTTCGCCAAATATGAAGCTGAAAAGCGCGATGCTGAAGCGGAAAACGCCGTCATCAACTCTCGCTTCGCCAAATACGAAGCCGAGAAACGCGATGCCAAGGCTGGAAAGGTCATCAATTCCCGTTTTGCGAAATACGAGGCTGAGTAAAAAAAACTCGCGACACAGTCTCAAGAATGAGCAAACACTTTACGGAAGGAGAAGCTGTTGGCTGCACATTTTCCAAAAGAGAAACAAGGCCTAGAGGACCCCAGAAATAGAATGATCTCTCCACTACCATGTCTTTTCAATGTATGGAGGACTGTCGGATTCGAGCATTCTCGTCAGCAAGAGTCACAATGAGTTAATGTTTCCATCTATTGTCAACGTAGTTGATAGTTTCCGCTCTTTGAAATATACTATACTCATTGTCAAGGATGTGCCCACCAATAACTTGTACACGAGGAAGTTAGAGAGATGTATTTTCATTGAGCAATGTTTGCATCTATTTCAGAGAAGGTTACTTCAAAGAGTTTTCGTGCAATGAAACATAATGCTCAAAGCCGGCGATCATTGATCGCAGACTTTAAGCATTTGACCAAGGAATGACCGCTGTCCTCATGCAAGTCCATTTATCCGGTAAGCACGCAATCATAAGTCCATTCTAAGCGATCCTACTACCATGGTTTTTGAAAGTACTCTCAGGTAGGTACTTAAGATTATTCGACAAAGACTACATCCTACAGCAGTCAGCTCTCCACTACTACACTTCACTATAAGGTGGCTTAGCTGCGACTCAGGCGCTCCCGCAAGGCCCCACTGAGGCAGAAAGCGGCTATGTGCGGTAAATTAAATGACCCGCATTCACGGTTGGACATGCTAGGGAAGTAAGCAGGTGCTAAAGTGGCAGTACCGAGAGCCAATCGGCATCGAGAAAGCAACCGATCAGCGGTAAGAGAGGCATCGAGATGGCGACATGAAGGTGTGGCTCGGCATGGAAAGGTTCACATATAACGGGCATTGGGACTTAGTGCATATTCTCTCGAACGCGAGTTATTGTGGTAGCAGTTCGACTGCATGGCAATATCTTCCACGTTGATCGTGAATCTGGGTTTATCTCCTTGCCGAAGAGAGCTATTCAAAGACGGTTTTCGCATCATGTAACCTGTTCTACTTGCGAAGATGCTGCTGATCAGGTACTGTGAGACATTAATATCTGCCTGATTTCCAAGGCGAGCAAGAGCTGTTAGGCAGCCGGTAAAGTGGAGGTCCCTGTCGGTATACTCTACACTTCGGGCTCGAAATCTTTCTAAATGTAGAATGATACGAACAAGCTGTAAGCGAAAGTGGGTACTTCGAAGGCGCAATGTTTCGGACAGCACTTTCCGCTGCACCGTACACCTGCAGGATTGACACACCAAATACCAGTTATATAATTAATCGACGAAAAGAAACGGCTTTAGCTTCTCAGATTTGATACTACTTGTCTGATTCAAGATGCGTGCGGCATGGACGTTGGAAGGCTGGTGCGACATTCGCTTGTGCGACTCAAAGATTAGTCCAACGACCAGGTTATTTCACATGCAGTCACCCCTCCATAAGTACGCTTTCATGAAAAATATGGGGAAGGGCCACCCTCAAAAGACCACCTACGCGCTTCTCGGAAATCTAGTGCATGGAAGACCACACAATGGGATATTGTGCTTTACTCAAGCCGGCATTATTGGTTCCGCAGCAAAGAAAGTGTTACCAACATACTCACATCGTATGATGCTCGCATTCTTCCCCGGTGAAGATAAATTGTCTGACCTCCTCTGTAATAACAATATCAAATCCGAGGAAATGGTTCGCTCGTAATGCTGAAGACGCGGTCTTAGATAACAGCTCCTGCACAATTCAGTCGGTTATTAGGTACATGGTCATGATGAAAGCTGTCTCGACACATGTTGATGATGAAGTAGGCCCGATAACGACCACGATCCCTGCAGTACGATAGTCCCCGCAACCCCCTGTAGAATGATGATCCCCGAGATCTCTCAAAAATTATAGTCCCCGAGATACGCGTTAAAAGTTGGTCCCCGTGATCCCTGTAAGCTTCATTTGCTTGTTTCTGCAGCCCGGAGAAGTGGTAGGTTTTGCAGGTGGCTGACACAATAAGGCCAACCCTGCGGCTTCAGCCAAAAGCCAGTATCAGCCTTGTATCTATTCGATAGGTATTCGATCTTCTACCAAACGATCCCACAATTCATAGCAGAAACGCGGAAAGTTGGTACAATGATTACACAAGCTGCCAAAGTATGTATCGCGACAACAACGATTCTGGGAGTCATTGCAATTGCGATTGTGGTACTACGGTTCTATTGTCGTCTACGAGTCCAGAAAATATCACTAGGCGCGGACGACTGGTGTATTCTGGTTGCACTGGTGGGTTTACTTACTGAATAACTAACTTCGATTCTGACCAAATTTTCTAGTTACTGTCTACGGGTATCGCTGTGTTGACGAATTATGTCGCTGCAACCACTGGAGTTGGAGAGAAATCGTTCGCCCCGACACTGGATCAAGTCATTTTTGCTCTGCAGGCCAACCTGGGACTGGAGAATGCCCAAGTGCTCTGCATGGGTCTTATCAAGATTTCTCTACTGTTGTACTACAAGCGGATCTTTGTTCTTGAGTCTTTCCAAATCATCACGAACATCCTTATTGGGGTCGTGATTGCTTTCGAGATGTCAATCATCATAGTAAGTGAGGTCGTGGCACAAATGCATCGGCAACTCAATTCTAATTTCTTTCTTAGGTTGTCCTACTGTCTAAGGGCACTCCTATCTCAAAACAGTGGGATCCTATGGAGCCCTTCACTCTCAACATCTCGGCAATTCTCATTGCCTTCTGTGCAGGCAACACAGCCCTTGATGTGATAACCCTAATTCTGCCCCTTAGTGTGGTTCGTAACTTGCATGTGAGTGCGAGTAAAAAGCTACTACTTTCGGTCATCTTTACTTTGGGAAGCTTGTAAGTTCTTTATTCAAACTCTTCAAGCTACTGGTCACTAAAAATGTGCGCAGTTGTATTGTAGCTTCGATTGTTCGTCTTTACTACGCTGTAGAGTTCACCAAAGTTCCTGCCACAGGCGGATCTTTCTTCCAAGCACCTTTCATTTACAACATTCTATGGGCGCTCATAGAACCACCCGTTTTCATTGTCGCTGGAAGTCTTCTTACGCTTGGTCCCATCTTTCGTGGCAAGTACGGTCCCGCAAGCCTATACCGCTCGTTGCGCTCGAGGTTGCTCTCGTTCTCTGCGCGCAGCACCTCTAAGTCATCAGGAGTATCCCAAACAAAGGATTCGCAAGAATCAGCATCGTATGGGAAACTGTCTGCAGACAGTAATCATAAACTTTGGCATCTGTCTGTGGAAAATCCAACTACCGAAGAAGACGAGAGAAGGCTGACATGGGAGCTTCGGGAGCTAGATGATGTCAGAACGGAGAGGAGTCGGAGAACCGAGCAGTCTGTCGTCTAGGGTCTTGTGCAAAGTCAATTCGGGACGACATTTTGTCCCTTTTCCTAGGTTCTCTAGATGGCATAAGCTGATAAACGGTACTTGTACAATAGTCCTTGCTTTTAAATATCAAACTGCATCTCCTTCAGCGAAAAAGGATCCTAAACTTTCTAAAATCTCAACAGGACAGACGCTTTACAAATAGAAAAGTTTCTAGCTTCAATAATAGCGACCCTGCCAAATCAGGAAGTGTTATGGAACATCTCAACTTAGGAACCCGCCTCGCGCAGATACAAGTTTTTAAAATACGGTACAAGTGATTTGATAGAGGTGAAATGATTTTCTCCAAACGGTCACTGACATTTCGAGATGAGTATACGATTGACTATGTCTTGGATCTTTACATTGTGAGATTAAGTCTAGTATTTTTGTGAGGTCTTCCTATAGAAAGCTCAACACCCACTATGTGTTAAGTAAGGACATGAAGTGTTTCATCTAAGCGGCTGGAACATTCTTGCTCATTTTATCTACTGCGTCTCGAATCCCTTCGCCAAATCCACCAACAGTTCTGTCAGCTTTTCAGGTTGCGAAATCTGGGGAGAATGACCGCTGTCAATGTCCTTGATAATCCACTCAACACCAGTACCGTCGATCATCATCTGCTGGACCGGCAGAGGGATCGCAGCATCTTTCAACGTCCTAATGAAAGCCACGCGCCCCTTGTATTCTTCACTCTTCCACGAAGCTGGTGGGACTGGAGTTGTAAAAGAAGTCATGCCTTGGGCCATTGCGGAGACTGCAATAACGTTGGCCAACTCGGCGGGGACGTCTTGGTAAAGCGGTGGGACACGATCGTCGCAACGAAGAAGGTTTGCTGGAGCCTAATTTTATATGTTAATTATTTGGATCATCATGTATGGTCAAGAGCGGCTTTAGGCCGGTGAGTTTCTCACATCAGGTCTGATATGTGGTGGATACTGTCCCCCGAACGTTCCCACGATATCCTTTCCATCACCACCGTGCGGCAACAGCGCAGCAAGATATATCTGTCCAATTATGCTGGTGTTCTTGCCTTGGGCCGCGCGCTCAGCCTTTCCCAGCCCCTTTGCAGCAGCGCTGCCGGGTGCGCTACTGTACGAGTGCATGACAAGAATCACATCATGCTCTTCAAAGTCAAGGACCGGAAGGAGCATGTTGTTTCGGATATACTCAGCGTCATCGTCAACTGAGACTTTGCCTGCAGCTCCGACGGAAGGTAGAAGGGCTGTGAAGACAGGATAGCCTGCAAGCTGAAGGAGATGGCTGAGGTACCCATAATGAGCAGGGTTTTGTGAAGCACCGGGAACGATGACGATGAAGGGGCGTTTGCCAGCCATGGTATATTTAAAGAGGTCGGTCGATTGTGAAAGACAAACAAAGAAAGAGTACTGTTAACAAGAGTGGAATTGAAGTTGATCGAATGCTAAAGTTTTCAGGGCTGCGGCGCTGACGTTTTCAATGATTCTGTGTTGGAGCACCTAGTGTGCGGCACAGCAACCTACATTGTTATACTTCAACCGCAAACCTAGCTCGAGGTTTCAATTAGCCCCCACAGGGACGACGAATGGTAGTTGGGTTGGTGATCAATTTCCGATTGGAACAGGTAACTTAGAACTTTTTGGGGGTAAGAATTAAATTAGATTATCTCATAGCCTGTGCAGGATACGTCGTGCACCCGCTAAGAATCAATGCCTGAAGATGGACTGCCTATTGAACTCAGTGTTTGATAGTTAGCGCCTCGGGGTAAGCTGTGGGGTGGATGTTGAGGGGAACCCCTGGCTGTTGGGAGGGGCATCTGCACTTCATTTCCTCGGAGTCCGGAATCAATTGACCCCCATGCTTCGCCGCAAGGCTTCGCCACAGGCCCTTGCATCAGACCTGCATTGTGCGCTAGCATCGCTTGCAGAACAACAGGGCTCGCACGGATCTTCTGCCAAGCTAGCTCCATCAGCTCGGTGGAATCATCTCGCTGCCTTCAAAATAGCAACTAATCAATCTTTCCGTACACCTATGCTCTTCACTCAAGCCTAGGGTGTACAGCAGGGTAAGGCCTTGAGCATCCTTCCTCCGCCCGAAGCAGGTAACGCTACGCATTTCCCACACACTGATTCAGAAGTACTGACCCCAGGTATTCTAATTTCAAACGTTTCTTACTACGCTTTCCACGATTGCTAGCCTTGTAACAAATTGATGAGCCGCTGCTGACCATTTCCTACCCGCCTTACTGCAGCAGAGGCGGACCGAGGAGCAGCTTAATACCCGAGAAAGCCTTGGCTCGCATGTATGATTATTGTGTTCGGTCCTTGTTACTATTGTATCAATGTGGTTCCTTTTTTGGGAATATGTGTTTGCTTGATATAATATATCACTCCATGATACTTCTCTCACCTGAATAACAAGTAACTGTGTGGTTCCCGGGCTGAGCTTAATCTTACTTTTCCACCATTTCTTTATCACGGTGACTGTTACCTTCCTAACAGGACATGATGGCGTCCGAAATGCCAGCTGCTGTAGCACCCCCAGGGATGTCTACCGACTTCAAGCAAAATTCAGACCTCTGGCCCAGCCTCATTGCAGTGTCAGTGATAAGTTTGGTAATCATGACATTCGCAATCTTGATACGGTTATATGCAAAGGGTATCAAAACAAAGAATATGGGCTGGGAAGAGTGTAAGTCTTTTGACCTCTGACATGGAGCGAAGGCTAAAGAATTCCAGACTTGTCAACATTTTCAGTGGTGTGTTTCTATTTATCCACATAAGAGATGCGATTCCTAATTGCCTGCAAAGATAATTATCATAGCGTGGACAGTCATATACGATGTGTCATGTCATTTGGGTATCACAAAGCATCAATGGAATGTCAAGGCCTCCGAGATACCACGGATTTTCAATGTAGGATCGGCCTCATACACAATCCGTCCCATATATGCTAATTGTTGTAGCTGCTTAATATCTGCGACATATTGTACGGACCCATGCTAGGCACAGCAAAGTTTGCTCTCCTCCTTCAGCTCCGGCGACACGCTCTCCTTCCAACGACACCAAAAAATCGCATGAATTGGTTGATTTACCCTACCGGTGTTGTGATATTTGGTTATTACTTCTCTTGTATCTTCCAGTTCGCGTTCCAGTGCGTACCTCGCAGAGGCTTATGGGATCCATCGGCAAACCCTAAATGTGGTAACATGCCAGCGCTCACCTTTGCTGCGGCCGCCTTTGGGCTACTAACCAACTTGATGCTATATGCGTTGTTGGTCTGGTTGATTATCATTGCCAGTCCAAACCAACTAGGAGGCTGGTTAGCATTAGGCCCGATCAATATCGTGGCTTTGTTGTAAGTTCCTCTCCTTCGCAATCTCAATTCGCTACGGATCCGCTTGTGCACATGACTCCAGATTTTTAAATAGGATCGAGTGTGTACTAACATCTTGTGAAGTGGAATAGTGACCTCGATAACTACTGTATACTACCGCATTCCATTCACCGATCCTTCCGTAGATTTGACGTACCATGTTGCAATCGTTGGAATTTGGGCCATGGCGGAATACGCAGCCATCATTCTAGTAGGCTGCATCCCATCTTTTGGGGTTTGGATTGGTGGAAAGAAAGTTGAGCGACACGCGGAAAAAGTCATGGAATTCGAGACTGGATCTGAACTTTTGGAAACCAAGCCTGCCGGCGCTGTATAACTTGACTATGCAGATGGAGGATTACATGGGCCTAAATTAGTAAAGCGAGAAGGAGCATTACATTCTTTTACTGGCATTGGAACTAAGAACAGACTACGCAGTTGTAAATATTGGTACCAGTTAAACGGGCAGCATTTACTAGCTTCCTCTTTGCGAGATCGCATTGACAAGCGTAACTTCTGTTCACTTGAACAATATTTGGACCATTGGAGAACTCTATCAAATGCACGAAATGATTATTGGTGAGCACTAAGCTAAGCAGTTTGCTACTATGCGATGTCTGCTGTGGCTTTTGAGTATCTTAATCTGGCGCAAGTCACTTGTCAACTGTATTGCGTCTACAAATTAGTATTTGGATTAGTACTGGGTTGAGCTGTGTGCAGGATGTTTTTATTGATACAAGGGTTTGAAATTGCATATTTTGTTGACAGCTTCACTAGTCTCTTCAAAACTTGCTTCCTTGTAAAGTGATGGAATGGTATGACTGTTCATTGGGGTTCAGGTAGATCTGGTAGCGGGAGGTGGATCACACCTCCAAGCGACAGCCCGAGACAAAGACATGAAGGCTGTAAACTTCTCAGAAACCATAACGCAATGACACTACATTCATGCTCACGAAACGGAAATGTGTGCGGATATATTTCTTGAGAGAAATCTGCAGCCACGAGCCCATGGTCCTTCGACGCGTTCCCTTCAACTGAGTGTATTCGGTTGTCGAATCCATTTCAGTCGCTTACTCCCGCAATTAGATTCTTGATACCTTCGCCCCTTGCTGTCTTATCCCAAGCCTCTGTTGCTCGATCAAAGGGGGTCACTGAACTAATCAATGGCTTCACACTAATCATCCCTCGCCGTATAAATCCCACCGCCAACTCATAATCGCCGGCTCCATACCGAAAGCAGCCCCTCACCATCAACTCTTTTTGGCCCATTGCTACGATTGGAAAATCAACCTTCGGCTTGCCCAAGCCCGTCTGCACGTACTTGCCGCCTGGCCGCAGGATGTGTATGCCAGTCTCAATACTTGATGCAGCACCAGACGCTTCAATGACAGTGTCTACGCGTCCTCCAAAGGTATCGATGCCATACTCTACCAGGTCAAGCTTCTTCAAGAGTTCTTCTGCGTTCTCTTCAGCTCCAATGTTAGTAGAAGATTGGAAGGTTTCGCAGGTCAAGTACGAGGCAGCGAATTCCAACTTCTTCTCTAAAATATCGACAAGGATTACTCGCTGGGCTCCGAATTGCCTGGCCACAGCTGCGCAGAACAAACCAATCGTTCCACTTCCCATTACCACGACTGTCTCACCAGGTCTTACATCACCCAGTTTGACAGCATGCACGGCAACAGCCAATGGCTCCACAAGAACTGCCTCGTCTAGCCCCATGTCGTCCGGGATCTTGTATACAAAATCCTCTGCAATGCGGAAATACTTTGACAATGTTCCTTGAGTATCGGGCGGTCCAGGTGCAGCAGCAAAGCGCAGCCGTCGGCACAGATGGTAAGAACCAGACTTGCATGTTTTGCATAGGCGACATGGAGTACCCGGCTCAATTGCGACTCGATCTCCAGCTATGACAGTCTTAACGGCGTTGCCGATAGAGTGGATTGTGCCAGAGGCTTCGTGCCCCATAGTGATACCCGTTTTTGGATTGATCATTTTCCCAATACCACCATGATTCCAAAAGTGTACCTAGCTACCAGTAAGAGCGGCCCTTGTCGGACTTCACAGAGTTTACTTACATCACTCCCACAGACGCCGACAAACTTGATACGTACGAGGACATCATAAGGCTCTAGTTCATCTGGGACTGGTGTGTCCTCTAGAGTTGCTTTTTTGGCACCGTAAAGGACTATAGATGGATTTTGCATGGCCTGAATGTTGGTCGATGAGGTCATCTTGAGCTCTCCCAAGAAGAAGGTTTTTGATTACCTGAGTTTTGACGAAAAACCGAATCTACTGGTATGTCGGGGTTCTAATCGAAACTTTATACGTCTTTCTGTTCGGAATACGCGAATGGTTCCGTCTCAATCCCATTACTATTCTTGCGTAGGCGCAGGAAGAAGCGGGGGATAGACGCGTGTAATGCGGCCCCGCATTGAACGCGGTCATTGGTCGCTTCATCCTCGCGACGTTATTCCTTGTACACATACATCGCGACATGAGGTTTTTGATTGGTTTTGTCAAAACGACAAATTTCGGCGCACATTGACATTTTGTGTTCGTGGAGAATAGTTCCTCTACAATATCATCTTGTGGGCATCACTGGCACTTCATCCAGTAAGTTCCAGGACGCATAAAACTATGAGTTATACGCCACCACTCGTAATCTTGAAGACTGACGACAAAGTTCTTAGCAAGACCAATCAAGCGACACACGAGGACGTGTCACTGTTGCACAACGGCAGGAGCAACGAGGGGATGCAGGCGCATTGACCATTGTTTGTGTTCCTCACAATGTTTGCTCATTCAGCTCGAGTTTCCTTCGTCCCCTGAGAAGCTCACTGTTCATCTCTCTCCCTTTCACGCTTCGTCCTATCTTCAGTAGACGGATCTTCGTCATAAATCCACATTTTCCCTCGTGCCTTGCAAGCCCTTGCCATTTTTCCGCCATGGGGGACGTAGATCAAACATGCGCCAAATGCAAGAAGACGGCTGCTGAATCCCAGGTTTCCAGCCTCAAAAACTGCGCCAGATGCAAAGTCACTCTGTACTGCAACCGTGAGTGCCAGAAAGACGACTGGAAAGTACACAAGAAGATCTGCGCTAGCCAGGCGAATGCCCGCGGTGCTTACGTCGGGCCCGAAACTGTTCACAGCTCTGATTCCTCGGCCACACGACTCAAAAACCTTGAGAAGCATGTGCCAAACCCATTCACCAGGCTTGATCAGGGAAAGTACTTGCACGACCGACCAGAGACAGATGTTTATAAACTTCTCATCGATTCCTTTCGTATGCGCGAAGCAGACGACTTCAATTTTGAATCCAAGGCCATGGCTGGCAGCGTATACACCGGTGCAGAATCGAGCATCGAGCCATTCCGACATTATCTCGCCAAAGCCGCTGCGATGCCAAATATTCTACCCTCTTGGTGGATCTCTCAGAAGCAGAAGGAATGTGAGGCCTTCAGTGAGAGCGGCATCTGGAATGATGTCCGAAGGAAGATTTCAAAGCAGGAGGTGATCGATCACTACGGCGACGAAAAGGCACCTATGCAGGTGAGAATGTTCGCAGAAGCGGTATATGGCGTTGGATCGATGGGTCAGAGTGGTGAGGGTATGCGCAAGCTCATGTCTGACATGGAGCAAGGCGGGTCTGAAAATGGACATTACAGTATGCTGGATATAAACCCGTTCGCCAGAGGCCAGTGAAGAGATATTCAGAAAAGTAAAAGAGGACCAACGAAGCTATGAATACCACCGAAACCTTGCAATGGTTATAAAGACAGTTAAAGACAAGCTTATGTTGCGTCGATGCTCTCACAGAGGAAACGATGAGGCCATGGGTGGGGAAGTGAGAAACAGCAAGTCTTACATTGCAGCACATGTAAAACACACTAATGAGCGTCAAAGGAGCGCAAAAGAACGCGAGAGCAGATTACGAAACGATACTACCTATACATATATATCATACTTAGATTAGCTTGAATTCACTCCTGCGGTCTGCATCCACTTCGCGAAACGTTGACCCTTTGCACAAACTGCTGCTAAGGAATTCTCGTCGCCAGCATAGGCAACCTGGTGCCATTGTTTAGACCACAAAGTCTCAATTGTTAGAACCTTATAAGACATATGTTTTCATTCGAGATGTACATATACCGAGATGGAACAGGGAGCTATAATGTAAAAGAGTGAACAAGGTAGGGCAGTCCAGGCTCAAGATGCGGAGATGGCACGTGCCCCACCTTGCCCAAAGCTCCAAATCTTTTCAACATGGCAGCTCAGCGACATCATCGCCCTTGTCCGTCACAATAACAATACAGACCACGAATTCCACGAACGCAACGCCTCCCGTCGCCAATTCCACATAGACTTACCATTTATCTGATATTTTCGCCTTGAATCTTACAAGAGACATTCAAGATGTCTTTCCTTTTCGGACAAAAGCCCCAGATCTCGTCGGAGCAGAAGATCGCACAGGCAGAGGCGGAAATCGATATGGTGTCTGATATGTACAGCCGGTATGCCTCCCTTTTCTTCTACTGTGATGCAGCTATCTTCTGTGGTCGCTGTCTCTCCGAGGCTCTGCTCCCCTTCTACAACAACCCTTCTCCACCGGCTCCCCAACCATCTAGAGCATGCTCTACCACACGCTTTGAGACGCATGTAATAACGCTCGTCAATCACAGACTAGTAAAATCTTGCACATCCAAATGCATCGATACCTCGTACCGCGAAGCCGATCTCAACAAGGGCGAATCCGTCTGCCTTGACCGCTGCGTCGCAAAGTTCTTCGAGGTCAATGTCAAAGTTAGCGAGAAGATGCAGGGTGAGGCGCAAGGACGGCAAGGAGGCGGTGGCGGCATGTTCGGAGGTGGCATGTAAGATGCAAATGGCTCAAGTGGGTTTGAGGAAAGCAGACAGACAGACAGCGAATTGGTTTCGACCGTGGTTTGTATACAGGAGAAGAGGAGTATCGTGCGTCATGCGAGCACGACAAGAAAGATTTAAGAGGTGTACACTCCGCTTTATGGTTCCGGCGCACTATCATATTGAGGTTCATGGGGATCGGAATGTGTACAATATGTATTTCACTTGAAGCCAAAAAAGCTGGACAGTCTGATGGATTGCTATGGAATCTACGACTTTCAATCTCAATATCATTGAAACTTCCTTTATGCAACCGGTGCCTGTAAGTGCAACGAAGCACAGTATTAACCAACCTTGTACCATTGCCATGTCGAAGTGGAGTTAACTAGGTACAAGAGGCCGACTTAGTGCGAGCATGCCCAATAGTGGCACATTGCCTAGTTCATTGAAAAAACGCCAACCAAACACGTGAAAACCTCTGCCATCGCTGGGTCAACGGAAATAGTCACCATCGACAATAAACCACGTCCACGACAAACCAGAGATAGGTCAGCCTCAATAAGCAGTCTAAACAAATTAGTATGCTTATAGGGTGCTTGGAAAACCTCCAAGTACCTTCTCAATGGGATACCATGAAATTCTGGCCATCTTTTACTGCTCATGCACGCCAGATTCCAATGCTTTCTTTGAATCCACCAGGCCGGCTTGCTGCACAAGCTCCTTGATAGCAAGCAGCGTCTGACCATCGAGAATCGGCTCACACAACTTTTGCAATTGGATTAATGCCATACCAGCGCGATCAGCATGCAACTCTGCATCACGAGCATGCTTCCTAGCCTTCTCAGTGCTCACTTTGGCCTCTCTATAGCACTCTACGGAATGGAGAACAGCCTGTTTAATGCATGGTTAGAGAAATTTCGTCAGGTAGGTGGAAGCATATTTAGAGCGAAGAACATACCTCTGCAATCTCGAGGCCACTCAATCTGTCTGACGCGTCTGTGGACATTGAGGTCACATGATCGAGGATATTATTGACAACAGTGGCCGGATCATAGCGAGGAGCATATGAGGGTTGTTGTGACGTATCAAACGACGCAGCTTCTGGTGACGATTGTACCACCCGGTGATTAGCATTGATGGTTTCGACCTGACACTCACTTCGGAGCTCCAACTCTGTCTTTGACTCAGACATCTTGGATAGATGAACCTTGGAGAGTGCTGTAGAGTTTCTGATGCATTTTGCTAGTGAGCTTCGCGTGCCCATCATGAATGCTTGTTTTGTGTCGACCATCATCGGTTTCGTTCCGGCGCGTTCGACATCTCGCTTTTGGAAAATGTTCCGGAAGCTTCGCTTGATCTTGACTACTTTTGCGGTTGGGTCTTTTACTGGACTGCCGTGGTTGACATCAAGTCTTTCTACGGAGCGGTGAATTAGAGGAGAGGGCGATGAAACTGGCGTCGACCGCTGATGCTTATTCGGGCGGCTGAACGATTTTCCACAACCTGAAGGAGTACTAACACGTATAGACGGCGCACTTTCTGTCGTCCTCAGCCTAGAAGCTCCAGATTGGCGAACTTTATCATGGGAGTGAGCAGCAGAAGGGAATGTCGGGGAGGACGCACTGATATTCGAATCTAGGTCGTGAGTACTCACGCGACCAATTGAGTTCATTGACGAGCTTGTCTTGCTGTGAGAGTGATTAGCGTGCTTTGGCTTGGTCGAAGTGAAGCTGGGCAACATCCATTTTGTGAGCCTGTGGTTTCGAGACGATACTGGTGGAGTCTGCTGGTTTTCAACTAGTATCTGTTCTTCCTTCGGTGGTTTGAAGGCCTGGGATATTGTACTTTCTACTTCCTAATTTTGGTATTAGTATGAGAATCTTCATTGAAGGGGCATATTCACCTTCACTGTATTTGCAGACAGGTTCATTGACTCTGAGGACGATGGCGGGTTAGCAATGCTTCGCTTCATGTCTGGCGCATCTACGTTCTGGGAAGAACTGGATATCGATCGTTTAGGTGCTGGGAATATGTGAGTCGATTCTCTGGAGTCTGTTGGCGCTGTAAGCGCAAGCGAGATAGGCATGGAGAGAATGGGAGAAGCACATTCCGTGCTTAAAGTTCTCGGAGGCTGCATTGATCTGATAGGATTTATCTTCACTGGTGCCATTACATTGTGTTCAGTCTCAGCAGAATTCGGAGTGACAGAGCGTGAGACAATGCTCAGAGGTGTAGTTTGTGGAGATGTGGGTCTAGCGTTCAAGGAACGATCATATAGCTTCTCGTCACGCTCGATATCCGATAGAACAGGTGGGTCCGACATGGAGTCATCTCGACCAAAGAGGACGGTATGAGCGTCTCCAAAGATGGTTAAAATAGGGCTAGATCCCCTGGCAGACGCGCGCCACGAGAGACGCTTGATACGAGTACTGCGCTTGTCATCACGCTGTCTGCCGTCACTAAGGGAGTATCTAGGAGCGGGGCTCCAAAATGCATTGTCCTGAACAGAGCCATGCTGGAAATGAGCCGTACGATTGATTTCAGTGGATTGAAGCCCCATGGAGGCCTTCGTGTTCTGATTCTCCACCAGCAACAAGGTAGAAGTGTCATCAATGCACTCCTCAGTATCCTTTTCGTCAAGCACTGGCCACTTTGTAGAACCTGGCTTGACTTGTGGAGGTTGAGGCAATGGTAGTGGCATTGGTGCTTTCGATTTTGTTTGTGTCGACAAAAGCAGTGAGCTGCGCTTGGAGCTTATTCGAGGTGGAATGGGGATTGCTCCCAGGGTATTCGTTCTATTAGCCACCGGACTCGCCAGCACTACCTTGGTTCCAGTTGATATAGCATGGAAGGTATTCACAGGGACATCTTTGGTAATGGACTCGCGCGGTTCCGTCATCTGTGCGAACTTTTGAGAGCTCGAAGATAGATCTTGGACAGATGAAGATCGATCTCTCGGTTGATTATCGAACGCCGGCACAATAGCGAGAGCTTGTGCTCCCCTAGTGAAGAAAGAATGAGCAGCATGTGGCTGTGCTGCACCCTCAGACACGGCGCGCTGCGACGGCGCAAGAGGTCCCTTCGCGGTAAATAACTGCCTATTCAACGCTGAGAGATTCTCGGGGTGAAGTATTGGCCACTCATCCTCTGAAGGACTGCCGGACTCTGCGTCAACGAGTGTGCGCTGGGCCTTTGGCGGGCTGTTTGGGTTGAGTATCTGCGCGATAGGTGGGCTGGGAAGCGGCTTGTCGCAAATCGATGCAGAAATAAACTTCTTCGCTCCCTGTCAGGTCAGCTGTGATGCTGCCAGACTACAACGACTCATACTTACTACATGTGTAGGCATGGTCATCGGATGCGAGTTTCTCTGGGGCATGGGCAAGCTCGTAAGCTTCAACCCAACACCGCCGTTACGGTCACCAGGCTTTGAAACAAGCACATATGCCGGAGTCGGAGTCGGGGTTTGTGACTTTCTTGGAATCTTGGAGCTCACGGTGGGCGAGATGGCGGTATAATGGGGTGACCCAGTCGAGCTCACTGAGAAAGGGCTGCGACGGCCTGCGCTCCGGTTGCGTTGTACAGCCGGTACGGGTGGAATCTTGGATGGGCTGATGGATTTGAAGCCAGCATGACGCGAATTGGCATCGACTGCGAGGAGTGGAGATGGCATTATGTGTGCTCAAGGTCTGACTACTCATCCATACAAAGGGTAGAAAATGTCAAGATAAAGCCAAAGAAACAGTTTGTGTGGCGGGATTTGTTGTGTTGATACTAGAGACAAGGTCGGTGCGGGGGTGCGTTTGCACGTGGGAGTGGTAGTAACGGTGAAAGAGAGACGGACCTCAATGGGGGCTTGGCAAATACATAAAGGTGATTACGCGGTGGTTGTAGACGATAGCATCGATATAATTAGGAAGAGTGAAAGCGAGGACTCTGAGGTCAATCACAATGCAGGCCGACTCAGAAAGAGTGGATGGCGTTGAGCTTCTTCACCTGAATATAGGCAAGGACCTCCAACGGCAAGAGCAGTTGGTACGGCCAGACAGAAATGACTTGTTCCCATTAAAAGGACACGATTTAGATGTACTCTTGAAGTTTGACCGGATGACAGTCACAGGAAAACATCCTCTAAGGTATCGAATCATGCTGAGCAGGCGGGTCAATGATCTTGAACACCTAATGATATTCTTGAATACATCACCGGTAACATTTGGAACCATAGTGTCTAGCCTGCCACTCGTTCGCTCGGTCTGGTCCCTATGGTGGGAGAGCTTCCTTAGTTCGCGTTGCAATAGTGTAGGCTTAATAATAGATGGGTCAGAGCATGATGTTGAGGTGGCCAGGGCACTGGAGAGAGTTCCAAAAGGCACTAGCGCAAGCATCTATATGCGTGCATACAATTTTATATTGAACTAAGATCATGATGCGGAAGAAAGAAAAGGATGGAGTTTTGGATGGAGTGAGGTCATGGCGCTTGGGCCAGGTGATCCGAGAAGGCCAGCATGTCGACGCGTCGAGCTCTGGACACATTTTCGAACTTCAGCGTCCAACTCGCTCCACACTCGTTCAACAAAATGGCGAAAACATACAAGCAACTTAAGGAGGCCTGGGTGTCTGGACATACCGGAAGCTCTGTCGCTGACGTGAACAGCGTTTCGTTCGCAATGCCTGTACCGTACACACCCCCATAGCTTAGCCAACGAGCCCCTACTGACTGCAATTTTGTAGCTGAGTATTCTGTTATGGTCTGTCATACAATCACGCATGCGCCTTTTCACGCCGTACACACCTGCTGCCTTCTTTGTTGACTTTTTGCTCAACTGTGGGGCGACGTTGTTTGCAACGACAATCTACTCTTCCTCGCCATGGGTTCTGAACCTGCTACTTCTGCTCCCAGCAGTTATATTATATGTCCTTGAGAAGCCGGCTCCTCCAAAACGAGAGACACCTCGCCCACCTAGAAAAGACAACTATGAGAAGGATACAAAGCTTGATGCACTGCCCGTCAAGCCTTTCATCACTAATTATCGTGGTGCCATGATGATTATAACATGTATTGCTATCCTAGCAGTGGACTTTAGGGTATTTCCCCGGCGATTTGCGAAGGTTGAAAACTGGGGAACGTCACTCATGGACATGGGTGTGGGGTCATTCGTCTTCACAGCCGGCGTAGTATCCGTCAGATCATCTCTGAAAGAAGGGGCTGGTCGACAGCCACAACTGTCCAAACGCCTGGTGGCTTCTTTCCGACACGCACTTCCGTTACTCGTCCTTGGTACGATCCGACTTATCTCTGTAAAAGGATTGGATTATGCAGAGCATGTTACAGAGTATGGTGTGCACTGGAACTTTTTCTACACACTAGGCTTTCTACCACCATTTGCCGCCCTATTCCAGACAGCTTTTGATTTAGTGCCTTCATACGCCTTTCTATCGTTTGCGCTGGCTGCGCTCTACGAGATCGCTTTGGACTGGACGTCGCTCGGATCCTATATCTTGATCGCGCCACGAATCGATCTCTTCTCCAAAAATCGAGAAGGTATTTTCTCATTTATCGGCTACCTTGCCATTTTCCTGGCTGGTCAGTCGTTAGGCTCCATTGCTCTCCCACGGCAGCAGATACCTTTGAAGAACATCTCAATCACTACCAAGATTCGGCAATCAACTTTGGGGAGGTTGGCTATCAATTCAATCGCGTGGACGGCCCTCTTTTATTTCTCAACTAGCTACTACGGCCTTCGACTTTCAGTATCCCGACGCCTCGCCAACCTTCCCTACTTCCTATGGGTATCCTCATTCAACAGTTACCAGATCACGATATGCTGTGCTATCGAGACGTTTCTCTTTCCAAACCTTTACAAGGCACCGACTAAAGACGAAGAGGTGCAAAGAAGTAGAGACGCCACCAGTACCGTGTTGTATGCGTTCAATCGCAACGGTCTCGCAGTCTTCCTAGTTGCCAATCTTCTTACAGGGTTGGTCAATATGACGATGCCAACACTGCACATGAGTGTACTGCAATCAATAGCGGTGCTCGTAACTTATACTGCTGTTGTGGCTGGGGTTGCTGTCGGTCTGGATCGGTGGAATATATCGATCAAACTTTGAAGAATTAGTAAAAAAAATAACTGGGTTCCTATGCCTTGCTGCGAGTCTGTACTTGCATAGCTGTCACTTCTATCGTCCTGTGCCACTGATTGCTGTTGCAACATGTGTTAGAAACCCATTGCAATGATAACGAGGCCAAATATCGACAAGACGTATGCAAAGCTGCTAGCCATCGCCATTGAACACCCTAATAGGAACATGCCATTTTAAAGATAATCTGTCTCAAGATGTAGTGCGCGCATAACTCACTATCACTGGGTGGCGACTGCCTATACACGTGATAGCGCGTGCGAGTGCACAGACGATCGCATTTACGTGTGCACTGCAAGATGTCATGGTTCAACTTCGACCACGACAATCTCAGACCCCAGCAACTAGTACTCCGCGATTCAAATTCGAAGATCTCAGCACTTCATGTCCCAACAAAGATGTCGACCCCGCACGCCAAACGCCGCCGGCTGAACGACGCTGCAAAAACACTCCAGAAGCCGTTCAAATCACCCTTCCGGACGCCATTGAAACCCAGCACAGTCTCCGGCACACCGTCCTTAGATCCTTCTGGGATACAAAAACTTGCATCCGTACCTGTACAAAGATCGAATCTCATCGCAATTACCAAAGACGAACAGCCAACCTCCACATCAGCAGTTGTCCAACAAACTCCATCCGCCCCAGTACCTTCCGAGCCACGAGAATCGAAAACCCTCGCATCACGTTCAGATTCCACTGCGCTCTCACGATCACTGTCAAAGAAGATGCCATCGAAACCGTCCATCACACGCGAGATCATACAGCTCCGTAACGAAATCCAAATGCTGACGCAAGCGCAATCTCTCGCTACGTCTACGAAAGACGATGATCTAGTCATTCTCATTGATAGATGGCGCACTGCAAGCCGAGCCGCTGCTGAAGAGCTGTTCGGTAGTACACGGGACAGAGTGAACAGGATGGGTGGTGTTGGGGCTTGGAGAGAGCGTGAGAAGGAATCACGAGACCGACAGAAAAACTGGGATTTAGAGGAACGGGAGGCGGAGCGTGAGAGAATGGAAGAAGCAAGGGAGAATGGCGAGGTTTCGGAAGAGGCATATGACAAGTATGCGGACATCGCTGAGGAGCAAAATGAAGAGGAGGAAAAAGAAACGTTCAAAGCTGCGGATGATGATGTGAGCAGTAAATTATTTTCAGCGCATTATAACAGATGCTAACATGCCGCAGTCGTTCACGATGGACATGATGCTCAAGACGCTCAATATCGACCTGAAGCTGATCGGATACAGCAAGGAAGCTCAGCGATGGGACGGATAAGAATGCCGTTAGCAAGAACGCAAATTTCCGATTACGGACTTTGAAGCAACAGTCCTACCTTGGGTGAGATATTGGCGTTGTACACAGCCAATATCTTGCACGGAACTCAGGTTGCAGATCAAGAGCTATGAGGATACGACACAATATGATGTGTAAGTTTCTCCAACCAATGCTCTATACTTATTTTTGACTGGATCTCGCAGAATGATTGTTCGCTGATAATCTTAATTACGAGTATTTCCGTGGATTTGTCATGAAGGCCCATGTTTTTTTTAACAGCTATATGTACAGTGACGTCATCATACCTCTCTACTGTATCCCCATTGTTGGGCTTTAGTAATGTTGCAGTCGTTTTTAACGTATAACATAATTCGCTTCATATCTGTTCGAGACTAATTTTGTTGGACTCAATCTTCTCTTTGCATTACCAAAAAATCCACCATTGTAACGATGTCGCTAAAGGGGCAGACGGTTCTAATCACAGGCGCATCAATGGGCATCGGCGCAGCCATCGCCAAACGCCTTGCAGCCGAGTCCGCAACACTTATTCTCTTGGCTCGTTCAGCGGATAAGCTCAAAGCATTTGCAGATGAGTTGAAGACAACCAATGATGGCTTGAAGGTCCTCACCGCAACCGTCGACGTGCAAGACCACCAGCAGTTAAGCAGCGCAGTAACGAATGTGGTAAAAGAGGTGGGACATATCGATGTATTGATCAATAACGCCGGCCTTGCCATAGGCGCGCCGAATGCGTTTCCCGATCTCAAGATCCAAGACATCATTACGATGACAGGAACAAATATCAATGGCTTTATGTTTGCCACATATGCTGTGCTGAATGAAGGGAAGATGAAAGAGCGTGGCAGAGGTAGGTTTCGGCGCAAAATATTTCATCTGATGTTCTCTGTATTGATCAATATGTACAGGTACGATTCTCAATGTGACCTCTACAACAGGACTGGAAGTCCCGCCTTTTGCAGGCGAGGCTGTGTATCATGCGAGTAAAGCGTGTCAAGAAGCTTTCACAAACGTGCTGAGAATCGAACTCGTGAACACAGACATCAAGGTTCTCGCACTGAGGCCTGGCGTCGTGGCGACAAATTTCCATGAGCAACGGTGCGTAACAATTCGTCGTCATTTCACTTCGCCCTGGTTCCAATTAGTACTCTCGCTACTCTGAAGCATACCAACTGGACAATGCAAGGCTTCTCGCTGACATATCACAGAGTTGGCTACGACAAAGGCAAATACGACGATTTCATGGACGGCTTTGAGCCATTGGTTGCTGATGATGTAGCTGAAGCAGCGGCGTTCATGCTAAATCAGAAAGATAGAGTGAGTGTGAAGGCATTGGATGTCGTACCGACCGCACAGAGGAGCCTGCCGGTCTTTGACCGGGAATGGAATAGTCGCAGTAAGGACAGATTATAAGAGCAACAGCTTGAGTAAAGGGGGCTTGTATAGATACCAAACTCTCCTGTAGAATTGGTATCTCTAAGCAGTCTCACATCAAACTTTACAACTTCGAGGTAGGCGCCAGTACCTTCTGCACCAGTTCTAGCACACGCTCAGCGGTTCCCCTGCCGGAATTAGCATTGCCTTTTCGAAAATACGCGCGTCTGCATTGAAAGGTGAAACCTACCATGAAGATTGATAGCCAGCTCCAGAGTGTCCGTAGCAATGCACAACGGGGACATTCCACTTGCCCTTCTCCGTTTCAATGCGTGGTCCGCCTTTCCTCGAAGCTATTACAGTCAGTCTTCAACTCTCTCCTTCCTTAAGGGACAATTTCGGATGGCCTTGGTGCACTTACGCCGTAATCCAATGTTCTTCGAGATGATTTGCAAGTCTTCCGGCTTCCCCAACTCCGGACACATTTCACAGCACCTCCTCATGATCTCCTGTCCCAGCTCCTCGTCCCACTCGGCGCTCCAGTTGTTATCTTGACGACTGCCACCTAGAATCACACCGCCGCCGAGGGGGCGCGGGAATACGTAATTGGTTGTTGGGTTAATCCGCGCGGGTGAGCGGAAGTACCTATTCGCAATACCTTGTCAGCATGTTTTCACGTTTTGGGGGTGGAAAGACAAGGATGCAAGTAATACACATGTCGTACTTGACCCGATCAAACTCGTACATTCTTTTGATAGGCGTTTTCGGCTCTGCGACGAGTAGTGTCTGACCGCGGGTGGGATACAAGTTCTTGTCAAGAATGTCGGATAAGTGCAGCGAGCCGAGCCCGGTGCAGTTAATGAGGAGAGATGTCGATGGTTGATCATTTAGAAGTGACGCTACGGACGAGTAATGTCGACGAATGAGCGTAATGCCTTTAGTTAAAGCCTGGCTCTGGAGCCTGGAACTCTTGTTAGAAAAGTCAAGTCATCTCGTGATCTTACTTCCGTACGCCTGAACGTACGGAACAAAGTGAAACTTACCATTGCAAGTATACTTGTGTGTTGATGCGGAATGTACTGGGAAACTCAAATCCGAACACAGCATCTTTTGGCAGTTCCGTATCGTTCAATTTTCTCAACCCTCCAACCAAGCTGTCGTACCACACCTTCCCAGTTTCCTCGGTTAGAATTCCTGTCTCTTCAATCGGCGCATCAAAAACACCCCACATGCTCTGACGTCCCAATCCAAGCTCATTTCCCTCTCCAGGCTTCAGAGCTTTACAACCATGCACACTTTTGCCGTCAATGAGCTCGCCGAAACGATGAAATGTTACTTCATCATATTTCTCGAGCAGACCATTGTCATGTGCCATGGAAGCCCAGTTTGCGCCAGCCCAAGGAGATGTGTATTCGATTGAACGATCACCTGGGAAATGCTTTGCGACAATGGTGATTTTGGCGGAAGGGTAGGTGTTGGCAAGAGCGAGAGACGTCGTTAGGCCTATAACACCCGCACCGAGAATGGTGACGTTTTGGGGTTCCGAGGATGCCATTTTGAGGGGATGAGATCGTGGTGCTTACGTGAATTTGTAGACTCCTGCCTGGCGTGAGCTGCAGACCGTTTTCACAGATGCGGACCGTTTTCGCAGAACGTCCTGACGGTGCAAAGTCCGGGACGAGCAGAATCGAGCTGATAGACTATAGGCTGAAAGAGGAGAGGCCCTCGGATGTGTTACAGGGCACAACAGAGTTACCGCAATACCCGTTTATGTATTGAGAAGATCGGAACAGCATCAAATCAATGTTTTGGACAATGCCGATGGTAAGCCTTGTATTCCGACGGCAAAGCACCGAGAAAGTTCGAAGAGATAATAAGGGTAACGGACTATGACACTAAGCAGATACAGAAAAGGGCGGTGTTCTTCTTACGAACGGAAGCAGACTACTGACCGGTTCTTTGGTGGAGCGTCTTGACTGGCTGCAAGCTCGGTACTATTCAAGGTTGACTGATGTGCAGACGCTGATGTCGACTTGGTAGCGTCAGCGTTCCGAAATCGGAATAGGCGATCTTATTAGTTTCGTCGGCACTGATGCGTGAGAATTTGGACAGCATGATTCTTAAACACATTAACTGGAACCACAGGTCAAAAGCTCATCTCGCTACAATTTCTGGTGTATCTCTGAATCTCGAAGGTGCCACGAGTGTACATTGCGAAAGCTGAAGTTCTTTACGCAGAGCTTGCTCGAGCACAACGCGAAACTTTCATCCCCGTTCTCGCGTGAATATCTCCAACTTGGAATTGACTCACAGACTCTCTTTAAAGATTACGACAATTTCGCCTTCTCTTGGCACGAAATCTGTTCTGATCACCGTGCATGCTTTGCACCAGCTTTTGTTTTTCTTCTCGATAAATCTGGTGACGCCTAGGTTTCCACAACTGAGATATCAGTAAGGCGTCTCACGACGTATACGAAAACCACATGTTCAGTTGGATTTCTAGCGGCGTAACATGCAAAGGGGTAACCCAATTGAAAATGTATGCTCAATGGTGGAGGATGATAAGTACAAGAAGCATGGCAACCCAGGGTGGTTACAATCCTCAGCTGACCTCGCATGTGCTACTCCCCAGTGAGATGCCAGATGCATAATGTATTTTTGTTTTCGCTTATGCGGCTAGATCGTTACTACAACGATGACTTATTTAACTACACCAGAGGTCGTTTCGTCTGTGACGAGGCATACGAGACGTCACAGCGCCACGTTCGCTTTAATGTCAACGAGTTAGGTCGTCTTGCTGCAGAAGCCATCGGAGCGACATCATGTATCAGCATTCGGAAATACCCTGATGGCATGTATAATAAAAGTTTGCTGCTGATTATGGATAACGGCTCGGAAGTTGTTGCTAAAGTTCCAAATCCAAATGCTGGCACGCCTCATTTCACAACGGCAAGCGAAGTGGCAACGATGGATTTTGTACGCTCATCGTCACTAAGATCTATCGCGTTATATTATCTAACAGACAATAGACTCGCAATGTACTCAGAAATCCTGTGCCTAGGGTCCTAGCTTGGAGCTCTAGAGCCCAGGAGAACCTTGTAGGAGCAGAATACATCATCATGGAGAAAGTCCCAGGAGTAGAGCTAGAGCGTGTCTGGCCAAGCATGAGCATTAAAGACAGATTTGCTCTCACAAAAACCATTGCAGGCTTTCAGAAAGCCTGGGCATCAATATCTTTCAAGAAATATGGTAGCCTTTATTATGCGAAGGACCTTGGGCACCCGGCTACAAATCAGGCTTTGTATGTCGATGCAAACGGGTTGGAAGTCATAAATAATACTTTTGCCGTCGGACGGTCTACAGGACGCGAGTCGAATGATAATAGAAGATCCACGATCAACTTTGACAGAGGGCCATGTAAGAAAATCCTTTTTAATAGAGCTTCTTTGACTAACAAAATAAGGGCAAACTTTGGAAGAATATCACTCTGCAATCGGTCACCGAGAAATAGCCTGTGTCAACCAACTCCCTCATTTGCCCAGGTCTCCGATAACACTCTGCGGCCCAGGAACCTACCAACCAACAAGGGCCAAAAGCTGAAGGCCTTGCACTGTTATCTCGAGCTTATAAGGTTCCTCCTTCCAACGGATCAGACTATCTCATCAGCACATCTGTGGCACGGTGATCTACATGTTGCCAATATCTTCGTCAATCCGTCAGAGCCTACTGAGATCGTTGGCCTTATAGACTGGCAATCCACCGAAATATCTCCTCTTTATTTCCATGCTCGCCAACCCCATATACTTGACTACGATGGCCCGTCAATCTCAGGTCTAGATCGACCAAAACTTCCGAAAGATTTGGAAAAGCTTGGCGTGGAAGCAAAGAAAGACGCCGAGACTCTATATTTACAACAGTCACTCTGTTCGCTCTACAACACGCTAACTCACGCTCAAAATCCACGACTTTATGCTGCGCTTGAGTTCCAGAAGACGGCGAGCTACCTTCTTCTACTTTTAGCACGCAATCTCCTTGTTGATGGCGAGGCATCTTATCTTTTACAGGTGGCTAATTTAGAGGCGACTTGGGATACTCTCCCTAGAACTCAAGGCTCGGCTTGGCCATTTTCATTTTCAGCTAGGGAGCTGCAAGCTATCGAGGCTGATGTAGAAGGCGCCGCGCGAGGCATGGAAGCAATGCGCAAGGTTAGAGATAGCTTGGGAGAGTTGTTTCCTGAACAGGGAATAGTGAAAGTGGGGCACTACGAAGAGAGTCTTGCCGCCTTGACACGGATGAAAAATAAGATTATTGAGGAATTTGCCAACACTGAGCAGGAGAGAGAGTTGTGGCAGAAGACGTGGCCCTTTGAGTCTTGAGCCTGCCAAACTGCAAAGGTACATTGTGGAATGGACGCGGTATTACGGGATACCTGTGCGGATTTGAGCAGAGACGAAATTTGGTACCTCCAGAACGAGGGAGAACAAAATCCTACTTTGCAACAGGCTTGTTCACGTTCAACGACATGGATATAGCCTTGGAGAGAGGGAACATGAAGAAACAGGAGCTACTAGGATATCACAGTCCACTCACAATGACCACAATGCTAGACATCATGCAGAGACTAGATCCTTGCTAACGTAGTGTTAGTTGTGGTTCCTATTTTGAACCCCTAAATTGATCGTCGTGAAACAAGGCAAAAGCCGGAAGGTGCGAATCTCCTACATCTCTGAAAGCTGCGAGTCAAGCGAAGAATCTGCCCCTTTACTGGCATCGAGAATACGTAACCCCTGGCGGAATGAAAGCAACGAACATATGTTAGGTAGTCGACTAACCTCTTTTGGGCCACCTATAAAATATTGTAGAATTGCTGCTGCTTGGTTCTCTCGAGGCATAGTTGTCAAAATGTGAACTCATTACTATTGCGCTAGTTGTTTTTGGCGGAGGGATAAAGGGGTATCTGTAGGGAATGAGGCATGTACAACAGCCTGAAAGCTGTCCAAGAATCGGACTGAACCAAGCTTTATGTACCAAAGCAACAAACTAGGCGTTATATACCCAAGCAATGAGATGAAGCATTATATACTCAAAAAACCGAGCCCACCTTTTACTACAAGTCTCCGAGAAAACATAATTAACAGGAATGTGATTAATAGCTAGGCCGACTGTTTCATGAACCAATCTGAGCTCGCATCAACCATGTAGTTTGTGATATTCGATTCATTGCCATAGCCGCCATCCGCCAACTGCATGTTGCCATCTGGTGCAGGATAGCTGATCGTGCCGTCCATGGACACCGGCAGTCGCGGCATGTTGAAGAAGTCGAAGACATCGAGGTACTCCAACTCATTCGGTGCAGGTGTGCGAGCTGGAGTAACCGATGGCAGTCTTGCGTTGCTATTGGGTTTTGGCTGCCGGGAAATGAGGAAGTCAAGATCGAAGGCACATCGGCGCATATCGGCCAATATCTTCACGGTTGAAGGTGTGACTCGTTCACCATTCATACCAGTTGGTGTCTGTTGGCTTTCTTGGTATTCTGAGAGGACACGAGAGAGCAAATTCGCATATCGCGTGCCGACTTCCCAGTATTGGCCAAGTTCTTGGAGTGTGCTGACAAGGAGGTTGATCGATGTATCGACTCGGTGGTCGATGGTCGATCCATGAACAAGCAACACACGCGCAGCCACCCAAAGGGAAAATGCGAAGGGTGGGCCAAGCTTGCTCAGCAAGCCGTTATCTCTCACGCAAGCGCATAATGCTGTAATATTCTCGACAGCGCTGAGACACCTCTGGCTCGCGCTAAAGGAAGGTGTAAATATCGGCGAGCGGTGAGTGGGATAGGCCGCAGATGAGTGAAGACGAATCACAGTACTACGTGGATTAGCGAAAATTTCCGTAGAGGTCTACTAAAACTTACGTATGGAAGGCAGCGTGTAGCATGACCAACCCGCTGTTTAGGCATTGGTTCATACCAGGCTTTGCGAAGACTCTCGCCGAATTTCCGAACTCTTGTGGAAGATTGTACTTCCACTGCTCGATGGCATTATCAAGCTCTCTGTACTCACTCTGCCATTTCTCCACGTCAGACAATGACGTGATGTCGACAGGCTTCTTCAGGAACTTATGTATCCGGGTCAAGAGTCCAAGAATCTCCACGTAGTACGAGAATGAACCCATGTTCTCTGGTCTGTTCATGCTATAATCCGATCGCGTCGACGTGTTGAACCACCTCGTTTCCACTTGTATATTGCGCGCATACATGTCATCGCGGCATGGCAATCGGCGATCAATCTCGTTCTCGTCCAAGGCGAACTCGAAAGCAGTTGCCACAGTAGCGTAACGGTCAAGAACATAAATCATCCAGAACAGTCTGCGCCGGCTTTCTTCTTCGATCCAGTCCTTGGGTTCAGGTAGCACGATGGCTCGCAGCGTGTAGATGGACGCATATTGAGGAGCGACAGCAGGGCTGTACGTCTCCATTGACAATCCCAACTGCACTACTGAACGAGTAATGAGAGCGAGCAGATTCCACCCTGGCGGTCCGTTTGAGCAGCCAACGACGTCAAGAGCAAGTATCACCAAAGCCTGGAGGGACTTCACCGAGCTGTTTTCAATGCCATACAGTAGGACCTTCTCTTTTGAACTGCGGTGATACCGTTCCCTTTTTTCCACAGTAAGTCGCTGATCCGTCGAGAATTTGACCGTCGTTGCTACCACGGCGTGAAGGATGATTCTATCAGCCTCGTCTAAGCTCGCATCGCCGAACAACGAATTCAATGTTGTTTGGCGATGGAGGATTGGGCACCATGGATAGATGTGCTTGAAGAACAAGTCGACAAGACCATAAAGTAGATCGTAGGGAGGAAAGTCAGTGTCTGCTTGACCCAAAGCCCTGGACATTGTAGGGTGGAACTGGTCATTGCTGAATGGCGTATAAGCGTCTCGCTGGAAACCGCCTTGCATATCGTCATAGCCATTCCCAGTAACAGAGGGGGTCGGTCGGTTATCTGTGACACCATTGCCATATTGATTTTGTATTGCGTTCTGTGAAGGGAATGTTCCCGCAGGTTTCTGTATGAAAAGTGCTGTCTCAGGGCGAGGGATGTGCGGCGTTTGTATGACAGGAGGGCTTCGGAAAGCAGCAATTTCTTGTGGGGAAGGGCCGGAAGCAGCAATTTGATTGTTCGACAGATGGGCGATCTGGTTCTGCTGCTGAACGATGAGCGACTCGAGCTTATCTGCGACACAACGGTGGTTAGCCCCAAAGTCTACCGTGATTGCTTGTCACGCATCAGCAACGAAGGATTTGGCCTCTTCGCAATGTTTCCATGCCTCGTCATTCGCCATGGGTTGACGTGGGCTCGTGGCCACCCCATGGGGTTCTCCAAAAAAGTAAATGCCAAATTTCAGCTCAATCTCAACGGGCCTCGGGTAATCAAAAGCGGGCAGCGCAGTAATGCTACTCACCTAGACGGGCCTCCAATTCACGTCCATAGCCAGCGCGAAGTCCTGGCTTCTTTCTTGGAAGATAGGTCTATGTCTGGATGAGTGGTTTCGTCTCCAGGTGCAGCGATGGGTTACTTACGCATGCTGAGTTATTTTTCAGACACCAACCACATGCCGGAGCTCCGCGATCGCATTTGACCTTGCGTTGCTGAAGAGTGAAAGGCAAAGTCAGTGTGAGTCTAGCATGCAATTCGAATCCGAGGTCCCTACCTTGCAGGTCTCGCATGAGACGGACAGAGGACGTTTGCGCTTGTTGGAGGTTCCGCTCTGACTCCTGTTTCCTCCTTCATCTGCGCTAGACTCCTCTGCGCTCCAGTCGTGCTCAGGGGAGTGATGTGACAACTTTGCAGTCCCATTTGGACTTGCGACTTGCGCACCGTTGTTGCCAACGGTCGCGTCCATTATTCTGGACGATGCGGTTGGGGGGCGTATGCGTTGAGCGAAGGCTTCGGCAGAGAGGACACCGAGCGTGCGCGCGGGGTTGTGTGGTTTCGCTGGCCTTCCCCAGACTTCGTAATTACCGGCTAGGCCTCCTCCACACCCATCGATTGGTGGCTTTGGGTGGACCGGCAATGAATAAATACAGTATTCTACGGCGAAAACCCTTACTGCGCAGGCTTTCCTTGCAACCGTGAGAGATGCCGAATCCTCCCAACCATCGCGTGGGCACGCGGTGCGATCCACTTCTGCGCCGACTTACCATGGTCTGTTTTCTCGGTCGTCGCATTGCAGCGAGATACGCCGAGCAGCCCTCTAGACCATTTATTCCGTCCTTTTGCACCTGATCATGCAATGTATATAAAGAATCCTTCCTTATAATCCTCTTTGTCTTTTACCCCTCTCTTTCCTGATTTTCATTCTCCCGGTGGTCTTCACTCCTTCACACGCCACAATGCCTTCCACCACAAGCTCAAACACCACTGCAAGGTCGTTTCCTACGATCAAGCATGTCAGGACCTTCCTCACACAGGGCCCTGGATCGGGGGGCGACTACCATAACGTCCATGGCGGCCATTGGTGAGAATCCCTAGGCTACATGCGCGACATACACACACTGACTGGCTGCTTTCCCGTTTAGGCTAATCGACTCTAAGATCTCTACGCCTATGAGCCAATACGAGGACTACAGAAAGAGCCGAACTTCCTGGGGCATCAATGTGCTGGGCTCTTTCTGCGTGGAGCTCGAGGCGGACGATGGCAGCAAAGGCTTTGCGACTGGCTTCGGTGGTCCGCCTGCATGCTGGTTGGTTGCAGAGCATTTCGAGCGGTTCCTGGTCGGCCAAGGTGAGCCATTCTCACCTCTCCTCCACACATAGACGCTAACAATGTTCCAGACCCCAGAGATACCAACCATATGTTTGAGCAGATGTACCGTGCATCAATGTTCTACGGTCGCAAAGGCCTCCCAGTGGCCGTAATCTCTGTCATCGATCTCGCGATTTGGGACCTCCTCGGCAAGATCCGAAACGAGCCCGTATACAAAATGCTTGGTGGAGCTACACGAGAAAGGCTGAACTTCTACTGCACTGGCCCGGAGCCAGCAGCAGCGAAGGAGATGGGCTTCTTTGGTGCCAAGGTTCCTCTCCCCTATGGTCCAGGGGAGGGCATTGAGGGCTTGAAGAAGAATGTCGAGTTCCTTACCAAACATCGCGAGAGTGTAGGCCCAGACTTCCCTCTCATGGTCGATTGCTACATGAGCTTGAACGTGCCATACACAATTGAGGTTGTCAAGGCTACTGAGCACCTTAATTTGAACTGGTGGGAGGAGTGTCTCAGCCCTGATGACAGTGACGGCTTCGAGCAGATCAAGCGTGCTCATCCCAGGATGAAGTTCACCACGGGCGAACACGAGTACTCACGATACGGCTTCCGAAAGTTGATTGAGGGTCGCAACCTTGATATTCTGCAGCCTGATGTCATGTGGGTAGGAGGCATGACCGAGCTCATCAAGATCGCTGCCATGGCCGCTGCCTACGACATCCCCGTCGTGCCGCATGCCAGTGGACCTTACTCGTACCACTTTGTCGTCAGCCAGGCCAACTCGCCTTTCCAAGAGTACCTTGCGAACTCTCCGGACGGCAAGTCGGTATTGCCAGTGTTTGGTAATCTCTTCCTTAACGAGCCTATTCCCACCAAGGGCTACCTTGATGTGAAGACGCTGGACCTGCCTGGCTTCGGTCTCGAACTCAATCCCAATGCTGGCCTTATCGATGCTGCCCGCATTCTGAACCCAGCCCCGGCCAAGTCTCTGAAGCCTATTGAACAGAAGCAGCCAGAGCAAGTAGTTGAAACCAACGGCGCAAATGGCGTTGAGGTTAATGGACACGCATAGGCAGCAGGTGTGAATTTTGCATGGAGTTCTGGGTATACAGCATTTTTGCAGCTTTACGGGACAATGAGGGCGCTTAATTGCGTTGAATTGTGCACCTCAATGTGTTCGTCTCGTACGTTTGCTGCTCGTCTAGATGATTCTGGCGTTTTCGTATTGCATTGGGAGGACTCGTGGTTGCAAAGTCTTCCATCAGCAACATGGTCCCGTATATCCATCTCGTAGCTATGTAGTTCATGAACAGCAATGAAATCACGAAATAAACCGATCGCAGTCAGAAGTCCCTGTGATTGGAGATGATTTGCAGCCGCTGACACATTTCAGTGAGGCTGCTTTTGCGGTGAGAGCAAGCCAGAGTGGGGCAGCGTGGGCGTTCAATGCAGGCGCAGCTCAGCTCTTGCGTAAACTTAAAACATTGACAGACTCCTCAACAAAGGAAGCTTCACGTCTACTTGTAACACGCCCTGAAATCCTCTGAGCCTTGCATTGCAGTTCAATTGCAGATTTCCTCCCTTGTTGTAACCCCGCTGTACGCAATTACCCCGCTATGGAAGCCGTCAAAGATACTATCAACACTGCCCTTGAGAAGCTCCACATCACCGGAGGTGCTCAAGGTGCTCCAGCGAAAGAGCCTTCAGAAGAGCAATTCAATGAATTAAAGTCCAAGTACGAGAAGGCCGGACAGGAGCAGGTCTTTGTATGTTAAATTATGGAAGAGCTTGTCCTGGAGCACTTTGCTGGGCTTTGCAAATCTCGAACAATGATTTGACAAGCTACATGAAACACTCCAGGACTACGCGAGATGAATACTCTGAGTACCATGCTAACGTGCTGCTCATCAGTCGTTCTATGAGAAGCTTTCCACAGCTGAAAAAGCTGCCCTCTATGAGCAGCTGAGCAACTTCAACCCCGACTACATCAACGAGATCACCGAACGCGCCCTCCACCCAGCCAAATCCGAGTCTACGGAGACAAAGCTCGAGCCTCTCCCCGAAAATGCCACATCCTCCGTTCTCGACTCCTCGCAGGAGAACCTCGACAAGTGGTATGACAGCGGTCTCGAGCTGGTAGCCGACAACAAAGTCGCAGTCGTCCTGATGGCGGGTGGCCAAGGTACACGACTTGGTTCTTCAGCACCCAAAGGCTGCTTTGATATTGGCCTGCCAAGTAAGAAGAGCCTGTTCCAGCTGCAGGGCGAGCGAATTGCCAAGGTGGAGCGGTTGGCAGCGAAGAAGCATGGCAAGGACAGCGTTACCGTTCCATGGTATGTCATGACTTCTGGACCGACCAGAGGCCCGACAGCGAAGTTCTTTGAAGAGAACAATTACTTTGGTCTGAAGAAGGAGAATGTTGTCATCTTTGAGCAGGGTGTGTTGCCTTGCATCTCGAATGAGGGAAAGATCTTGCTTGAGAGCAAGTCCAAGGTACGTGAAAGCCATTACTCGTTGCAACATTCATAGTGGCGTACGCACCACACCAGATGGTGCCCAGGAATGTTTCAGAGCAAGACGTAAAGCTGGTGCTTGTAACAGAGTGCTAACCATAAGCAATAGGTTGCCGTCGCTCCTGATGGTAATGGTGGACTTTACCAAGCTCTGATCCAGTCAGGAGTCGTGCAAGATATGGGCAAGCGCGGCATCCAACATATTCATGCGTATTGCGTCGACAATTGCCTGGTAAAGGTCGCAGATCCAGCCTTTATTGGATTCTCCGCCTCAAAGAACGTTGACATCGCAACAAAGGTCGTCCGGAAACGAAACGCCAAAGAGTCAGTCGGTCTCATTCTACAGAAGAATGGAAAGCCAGATGTCGTCGAATACTCGGAGATCGACACCGCCGACGCTGAAGCGAAGGACCCCAAGAACTCCGAGCTGCTTAAGTTCCGCGCAGCAAACATCGTCAACCACTATTACTCATACAACTTCCTGGAGTCCATTCCCGAATGGGTGAAGAAGCTGCCTCACCATGTCGCTCGCAAGAAGATTCCCTACGTCAACACAGAAAGCGGTGACACTATCAAGCCCGAGAAGCCGAACGGCATCAAACTTGAGCAATTTGTCTTCGACTGCTTCCCCTTCCTTACACTAGAGAAGTTCGCCTGCATGGAAGTCAAGCGAGAAGACGAATTCAGCCCTCTAAAGAACGCACGGGGCACTGGTGAAGACGACCCGGATACAAGCAAGCAGGACATCCTGACCCAAGGCAAGAAATGGGTACAAGCCGCCGGTGCGACGGTGGTGAGCGAGAACCAAGAGGATGGCATCGAGGTGTCACCGTTGATCTCATATGTAAGTCTCTTGGTGGAAGCCTGGATGTTTTTAGCGTATCAAACCGCGGAGTCATTCAGGCTACACTTTACGATTAGGGGAGATTTGATATACTAACACTACACAGGGTGGTGAAGGGCTCGATTTTCTGAAGAGCCGCACGATCAAGGCCCCCGCAGTCATCGAGTCTGAGGACTAGGAGCCTCGGGTGATCGAGCTCGAGGACTAGAAGTCCTTCAAGGCACGAACGGGGATTGTCCAGCCCTCAGACCTACTCTTTGGGTCGGCTAAGCTGGGCACAACAATATGATCATGTTGTTTTCTTTGGCTTAGTCTTGGGTATTGGCCGATCATAGAAGGGCAACTGGTGCAATTGTAGTTTGTCAAAAGTTACTTAGAAATACACGAACAGGAGATACACGACTCCCAAACAGCTTAGTCTTTCTCTCTCACACGTCGATTTACACACTTCTATGGTCTGAAGGAAACTAGACTGTGTATTTTGAAGCCAGTCCACTGGAAATTGTGACGGATCTCTCTATGTGATTAAGTTTACCCGAATATCAGGTCATGCATGCATGCAGGAACCGGTTGCCGTTTGCGCAAGCCCGCCAAGTTCAGGGATCAATACCCCAAATGACTTCAAGCTCAGTTTAAATTATGCCGATGCTCGGAACCTCAAGGAGCCAAAATTGGCCGCGCTCAGCTTATCAAGTGTGAGTTCGCCGTCGTAGCCTCGACTTGACGAGGGCTGGACATGTCCGATTTTCCACGCGCCATGGTCGGGTGAATGCAAGAGCTGTGTCATTACGCGGGGAGCTAGGATGGAGGGGGAACAACGCTCCAGCAGGCGGCAGCGGCGGACGAGGGCGAAAAATAAGCAGCCAAACACGGGTCGGTGATAGCGACAGCCACCAGACGTGATAGGAGGTGACCAGTGTCTAGGGTGAACGTGGCAAGGCCGGTCCTGCGCAACAACTCCTTCTGGACCGCTTAAGGCTGTTGCGTGCATTTCGACCTCGGAAAGGCTCAAATTGCGCATGTCGCTAGCGCTACCCGAAGCAGGGACCACAGGCATTCAGACGTCCTTTTTGCCTGCAGCCCAAGCAGTCTGTAATCCCAAATCTCTCTCACCATCTACCCAACGTTTTCGGAGGACGGTCGCAGCTGTGTCGCTGAGGGAAGGTCTGGAAGTCTGAAAGTACGTCGCGCTACGCCCGCCCTCGGTTTGCGCCTGGCTCCGTTCGGCGCGAGCTGCCCCGTACCCCTCGATATCCTCGAAAATTCTGCGGCTAATAGGCAAACGCAGGTGAAGGAAATCGAAGAAGAGAACGAAGAAGGTACTTGCGCCCTTGTTGCCACCATCGCGTCTGTTGCGCATTGTCTTGGGCAATCCAAGCAAGCAGACGTCGCCGCAAACCACGCCCTCCAACTACCCACCCTTCGTCTACGACCGCCCCTATTCCCTCCTTCGCACAACGATGACTATATACTTACACCTGGTTTAGATTTACCTGGAGGAACAAGAAACATGTCTTCTCTATCCCGCCGTGCATGCTTCAAGTGCGGCAACGTTGGGCACTACGCTGGTAAGCCACCTCGCGCATTGCCTGCGGCGCGCACGCTGCAGTGAGACATTGTCGGGAGCGACTGTTGCGAGACGGCGCTCTCAGCAGTGGCACTTGCATCGCGCAGTCACGGGCTGTGTGGAACCACCCATGGTTGGGCATGCGACTGACGAGGGAATACAGAGGTGTGCTCTTCATCTGAGAGGCTTTGCTACAACTGTAAGCGCCGACCTCCAGTCTCACCCACGGCTGGATATTAACATACGTGCAGGCAAGCAGCCTGGCCATGAGTCTAACGGATGCCCACATCCCCGCACCACCGAGAGTACGTCATACCGATTTCCTGGAAATTACTACCCCTCGATGGACTGCATTGCGAATCACGCACATGTTGCTATAGAAGACAGAGACAACACGTATACTAGAAGATCAAGACTGACGTTTGGACAGCCAAGCAGTGCTACCATTGCCAGGGCCTCGGACACGTCCAGGCTGATTGCCCCACTCTTCGCTTGAGCGGAGCTGGTACCAGCGGACGCTGCTACAGCTGTGGGCTAGCTGGTCACCTTGCTCGCAACTGCCCTAACCCCGGAGCTGGATTGGGACGTGGTGCTGGTGGTCCCCGTGGCGGCTATGGAGGCTTCAGGGGCGGTTTCGCTGGTGGCGCTCGTCCTGCCACTTGCTACAAGTGCGGTGGACCAAACCACTTTGCCCGCGATTGCCAGGCTCAGGCTATGAAGTGCTATGCCTGCGGCAAGCTCGGTGAGCAGACAGCGGTCACAATTTTTGAACAATAGCTGACTTTGAGTAGGCCATATCTCTCGTGATTGCACTGCCCCTAACGGCGGCCCGCTCAACACTGCGGGTAAGACGTGCTATCGTTGCGGCGAGACTGGACATATCTCCCGTGATTGCACTCAGACCGAGGTCAATGGAGATACTCCTGCTGCCCCTGCTACTGTCACTCCTGCTGCTGCGCCAGTTCAGCCGGCTGCTCCTACTGCCACCGTTGCATAGGCGACCAGCCATGCTAAACGACCAAATTGCTGCGAGTAAAATCATAGCAACATATCAACATTTATCAACCACTTGTCTGATGTCCCCTGTTTGTTTACACGTCAACACCATCATTTCCTAGCCCAGCCTTTCTCAGCATTCTCCCGGCAAACTTCACGCATTCACGAGTCATCACCGAGCAAGAGAAAAGTTTTCACGATTCCCACGCTGATACCCACGAACATTATATCCATTACTTCAACCATTCTACCATTAGTTCGAACAGACGACGGCTTGGCGATTTGAGACGGCGACTTGATTTCTCTGCATGTACCCCAATTGGTCAACCCCTTTGGCACAAGGGTAACCAAAAGGGCAATACTTGGATAGACTAGGGTTGCCGATGGACCTGGAAGACGGCTGTGTGGTGGTTTGGTAGTGGAAAGTTTTCTTGGAGGGATTGAGGGGGTGGAGGAGACATTGTGTGTGTTTGTCGGAGCTGAGTTAGCATCTCTGCCATGAATTCATTTCCGTCTACGCTTTCCATGTTCTTGTAAAGCTGGATGTTTTCATAACGCCTGTCATTGACTATGTCTTATGGTGCTCAATTCGTCCTCAATGTTAAGACAACAATTGAGCATAATTCATGTACCCCTAAACCCCTTCCACTTGCGGCAGCAAAGCTCGTCGATTATAGGTCTGGGTTGTTTTCGGCTTTCTCGTCTCGTCCTTTTGGAGTTGTGCATCAAGTGTGTTTTCTGCTCGCGCTCATGATGCGTCGGACGTGCCTTCCTTCCCAAGCACGCCGCAGCATTGTATCTGGCATCTCCACCCATGGCTCCTTCCTCTTTATTTTCCCCAACCTCAAACCCTTCTCTTCGCTTCATCTCGCCTTTGCACTCAAGCTCTCTTTCCATCGCACTTGTCTTCTGCTCTTTCTACACCACTTAACGCGTTTCCTTACTTCATACATCAGGCATCACTTACCAGCAGGCATGGCACCTTCGTCAGTCGCAAGCGATGATTCAAACAATGACGTAAATATCCAGGCTAAACAAAGCACAGGGATTTTCTACTGACGCAAGGCCTAGGATGGCTTCATCGTCGACATCGATGCGATTCAGGCACACGGCATTGGTGCAGTTGATATTGCAAAGCTGAAGTCTAATGGCTACTACACGATTGCTTCGGTGCATGCTGCAACTCGCCGCAACCTTCTAAAAATCAAAGGCTTCAGTGAGATCAAGGTTGACAAGGTCAAGGATGCACTTACAAAGTGTCAGGTATGTCAGCTCCACTGTGGTTCATGGCAAGCCTCACTGACATTCATTATAGCCACCTGGAGGCGGCTTCCAAACTGCGCATGAGCTTGGTCAACAACGGAAGCGGGTTATCAAGATTTCAACGGGTAGCAAGGCGCTTGATGCTGTTCTCGGAGGGTAGGTGCAATTTGTTTCTCGAATTCATTCGTGTCTTCGCTCACTTGCGTAGTGGATTCCAGACTATGAGTATCAGCGAGGTCTTTGGCGAGTTTCGTTGTGGAAAGACGCAGCTTTCGCACACCATGTCAGTCATCGCACAGCTTCCCAAGGATATGGGCGGCGCAGAGGGCAAGGTCGCGTACATCGGTATGCCGTCGTTTTCCACCTCTGGTCTTATTCTGTTCTCACTATGTAGATACGGAAGGCACATTCAGACCTGAGAGAATTTCTCAAATCGCAGAACGCTTTGGTGTTGACCCGGAGACAGGTCAGTGAGCTCACCTTAATGTATCGGCTTCTCTAATAAGATCTAGCTCAGGACAACATTACCTACGCTCGCGCAGTCAATTCTGAGCACCAGATGGAACTCCTAAATAAGGTCGCAGAGTTCTTCGTTGGTAACGAATACCGCCTTCTCATCATTGACAGCATCATGGCTCTGTTTCGTGTCGACTACACTGGTCGTGGCGAGCTCAATGAGCGTCAACAAAAACTCAACCAGTTCCTCTCCAAGTTGACACATGTCGCTGAAGGTAAGCCAGTGAATCGTTTCTTTTCACACTCACGCTCAATTCAAACAGAATTCAATGTCGCTGTCCTTATGACCAACCAAGTTCAAAGTGATCCAGGAGCAAGTGCTCTTTTCGCTAGTGCTGATGGTCGCAAGCCTGTAGGCGGCCACATTCTCGCTCACGCTTCCGCAACAAGGATATTGCTGCGTAAGGGTCGGGGTGATGAGCGGGTTGCAAAGATTCAGGACTCTCCAGGTAGGTCGGCTTCTTCACCCTTCAGTGGGATATTGCTGACATCGATGGCTCAGACATGCCTGAGAAGGAGGCGACATACATCATCACGAACGGTGGTATCAACGACCCAGAGAAGATTTGATCATCATGCCTGCCCCAAGATCCAAGCACAATGGCAGCAAATTTGTTGCGGAATGAAGCAACATTGATATGTTCGATAGCACATATCTGCGTGGATATGTTGTCGACGATACGAACCATGTATGGGTATCTGGCGCCTGCTATGTGATGGTTAAAAATCAAGCAATCCAAGATCATTAGGATGCTTAATGAGAATTACAATTTCCTGTCCTGCCACATACATACTTATTCTTCTACGTGGTGGCGAGAGAAGAACGCCCTCTCTGGTCTCACCAAACGTTGTTATACAACGCCCGATTGTTGGCTCTCTCCACACGTGCTATCGTTTGCTTTGAAGAGTTACTGAATCATCATGTGCTTGATCGTGATTACGCATCATTGTCAATGTTCAAACACGTGTGAGCTCAAACATGCCGGAATGATGTCGCTCATTGGCCGGAGCCTGCCAAGACCGAAGTCGACGTCGAACATATCCAGGAACCTCGGTTCCTGTCTCCCCGCATCCATCGTCCCCAATCATGGGGTAGGCTATATGCTTTTTAGCTTCAAATGAAGCTCGAGTACAATTGAACAGAGCTGTGGAAACTACTAGTACTTCCTGCCCAACTCAATTCCCTCTTCACCCGTCTTTAGCACAACTCCAAGACAAACGAAAGATGTCTCCAGGCCAAAAATCCCCACGCCACGGCCCCGATGTGATTCTCCCTTCATCTTACAACGATCTCAAATTCACACAAATCCAAACCCGGCACCATGACAAGGAGCCCAGCGTCATCATTCTGACGCTGTACCGCCCAAAGAATTACAATGCCTTTACAGATAAGATGCGTGAGGAAATCGAGGCGGCATACGCCATGTTCGACGTTGACGATCGTGTCAAGTGCATTGTGGTGACGGGAGACGGGAGGATCTTTTGTGCGGGTGCAGATTTGGAGATTGGATTTGGAGAAGGGAGTGGAGCGGAGACGGCAGAGAGTGTGCAGGAACACAGGGACGGGTGCGTTTTGACTTCACATATCCTGATTATGGGACTTGTGACAGCTGTGGATGAATGCTAACATTGTTTGTAGAGGTGGCAGAGTCACGCTTTCCATTTTCCATTGTCGCAAACCCACTATCGGCGCTTTGCAAGGCTCAGCTGTTGGCATCGGCATCACAATGACCCTCCCCATGAATATCCGCATCGCCTACAAGTCTGCGAAGATTGGCTTTGTCTTCGCTCGCCGCGGACTCATCATGGAAGCCTGCTCGTCCTTTTTCCTGCCAAGGTTGATTGGTCATTCCCGGGCGATGAATGCGATTACCACGGGCTCCACATACCTCGCATCAGACAAGATTTGGGATGGGTTGTTTAGTGAGTTGGTGGACACGCCACAAGGCGTATTGCCGAGGGCACTTGAAGTGGCGGAAGATGTCGTGCGCAACACGAGTTCTGTAAGCACGTACTTGATGAAGGAGTTGATGTACCGGGATACGGGGAGCCCCGAGGGTCAGCATTTGCTCGACTCGAGGATCATCTACGAGCTCTTCGGATCGCCGGATAATACCGAGGGAGTGCAATCCTTCTTACAGAAGAGGCAGGCTAAGTTTACCGGGTCCATGGACAACACCAACGTGACTGGGTATCCATGGTGGATGCCGCTTGATATTCTAGGAAGGCCAAAGGCAGCCCCCACAGGAAGGTCTAAAATTTAAGTCAATGTAGTGAATCATATAGAATATTCATACAAGTTGGTTGTAAGATTTCATTGATTTCGTTTGTCTCAAGCCTATCAGTATGCAGGCCCACTCCCCCAAAGTGTGTCGCCGAGTGCCATTGCCATTGCCTGAACATATGGCCTCAAAAATCATCACGCGACTCGACAGTTTGTTGTAGGTATCAAAGGTTTTCATTCGTTCCTAGTGTACTTCTTTTTTGAAGCATGCATAACCGAGGGAAACCCATGTCATCCCTACCCATCCAGACCACACTCCGTAATAAGAAACACGCTTAGAAGAAAGTGGATGGTCGGTGAGCGGCGAAGATCTTCTTGCCGGCCTTCTTGTTGATGCGGTGGGGCAGGGGGAACTTGAGGCCCTTGACGAGGAGCTGCTTGATGTATGGTCGGCGGACATCGTCGGTCTTCTCAACCTCAACAACCTTGAGGATCTAATCATATATATTAGCATTAGGAAATTGGCTTCTTTGGCGGTTTCGACGTACCTGAACATCCCTGAAACGCGATCGATGACGGGCGGCCATATCCTGGTAGAGAGCATCGACGGCAGCAACGCGGGACATCTCACGGTACTCCTTGTACATGTTGTGGGTACCGGAGCGCGAGTCGTAACGGATCCAGATACCGAAGTTCTTGACCTTCTGGGGGCGCTTCTCGTGGATCTGAGGCATGTCAGCATTCCGATTCTGTTGATTTTTCGACGCAGAGCATATTGCTGTGCGCCTAACTGCCACGCACCTGGTTCACTGAGACGATCTCGCCGTTCGCCTTCTTGATCTTTCGGAGCTTGCCGAGAAAGTACCAGAACCGTGACTTGGCGACAACCTCGTTGGTCGCAAAGATGCGCATGCGGTAGATCTTAGGGGTGGGGTTGGCCTCTGAAGGCAGATGGCGCCCGATGATCTGGTATTCCTGGAAGCGAGCTAAGGTCAAGTCAGTACTGGTTCCCACTAACAACCATGCATTCAGTCCAGCAATTGCAGCCCGGTTTCCAGAGAGATTAACTCTAGTGATAGCGAGAGTAGGGCGGTTAAGTCCGTGGGTTGTGTAGACCTGCGAAGGCCCTCCGGCCAAATTTTTCGTATTCGAATCCATCCACAATGACGCCTCAAAACCCGCTCATGCGCTGAAGCCAACCAAATAACGAGGTGTCGGCCTTCCTCGTCATCGCATGCGATGTGTTCGTAGTGGCATAGAAGCGCTTCGGTCGGCGCAGGGCTTGTTCGAAATTTCCTTTGGCTGCAATTGCTGGATGGATCGGATATGCGGAATGGAAAGATTGCTTACCCATCTGCAAATTGTTAGCAAGAAAGAAATAGCAAGGCAAACGATGTTCACTGACCTTGTTTGTGCTGCGAGGTTAGTACCCTTGAGTTGTCGTGGTGTTCAAGGTCTATATCTCGAAGAGCTTCGTGGGCGATTTCGCTTGTGGGCGCGCTAAGCCACTTCGAACTTGGCGGGCAGGCACGATTTGCATCGGTATGCAAACAATGCAAACACCGACGCCACTACGAAGCTCCCCCAGATACTGTGGAACACCACACCCACCAATTGCCTGACATTGCAATAGCAAAATTGAAGCATGCACAGCACTTGAAATATTCGATACAGGGTTGTGCATGCTCTTCGACACTTCGCGATCCGAAAGACTCGTTTCATCGCCGCTCGACTGAACAAAGCAACCATGCAGGCTGCACTCGTGCCTTTCCAGGAAGCCTATGCGACGGGTCTGGCCCAGCCTGTCGCAGACTTCCTAAGTCCCATCGCTCCTGCGCATGATCCAGGCCGTCTCTACGACTTCTACCGCGCATCGAACGAAGATAAGATCGAGGGCGACGTCCGCTATGCGCTCAAGTACAACAAGAATACACGAATGTCGCCTAAGGAGAGTCAGGCCTGGGTCGACATCATTGTGAGCTACTGGCGCGCAGTAAACCAAATCATAAGGGCAGATGAGGCAGCGAACCAAGGTAGACTTGGAGACCGCCAGTACGTCGCTGTGTACGATACTTGGAAGGACTTGACTGGCAACTTCATCAAACATATATCAGGAGGACTGTTGCCAGCATGGGCCATCTTCACACTGTACTTCACCGCAAATCACCTTAGAAAGATTGCTATTAGAGCAGACGAATATTTGGCCAAGTCGAAATCTGTTACCTTCAACACAGGCTTCTCAGACGACATAGTGAGCACCGTTGCGCAGAATCAGAAGCTCGAGGAAGCTGCGCGAGTCTTCAATAGAATATTTGCTCTCTGTCTGGGCGACAGGTGCGACATAAACCAATTCCATCCTTTCCCGTTGTCTCTGACCCAATTTCAGAAATCCAGATCTATCAGAGTCTCGCAAGTGGGGTGTATATTGCATCGCTAATCTTCAGTTCAAAACGTACTTCAAGGTGACCGATTCTAGTGAAAAGCCAATCACATTCAATGCTAACGTACGTGCTCACAGCTAAAAGCCATTAGCCTTTCCAAAAACGTTGTGCGATCCATCGAGGCGCAATCTGATCTTCCGCCTTTCGAGCTGTATCCGAGAGCGCATCGAGTCACATACAGATACTACCTGGGAGTCCTTGCGTTCCTACAAGAGGACTATGCAAAGGTGGGCCGCAACCATTACGGACCTAGTCCTTATTCTGACATCATCTAGGCGGAGAAGAGCTTGCAGGGAGCCTGGGAGTCTTGTTGGTCACGATCTCAACAAAACAAATCGTAAGAAGGAATGCGCGGAACGCATCGAAGCAAAAAGTTAACTGGCTTAGCCTGATCCTTACCTACCTGATCCCTTGTCGACTCATCACACAGCACAAGATCCCTTCTGCTGTCCTTCTCGCCACAGCTCCACGTTTAGAACGCATTTTTGGACCACTAGTTCAATGTATCAAACGAGGCGACCTCACAGGCTTTGACAAGGCCCTCGCAGACGGCGAGCCCGAGTTCGTCAGGCGTCGTATCTTTCTGACCCTAGAACGAAGCCGGGATATCGCTTTGCGCAATCTTCTCCGAAAGGTCTACTTAGCCGGAGGCTTTGATGATCTGAAGGAAGGCCAGACGGAGAAGGACAGAATAAGGAAGTCGAGAATACCACTGGCTAACTTTGCAACAGCCCTCAGGATGGGCATCGCCGGTGAAGGCAGTGGCCAAGCTGTGGAGGACGACGAGGTCGAATGCTTGCTGGCAAACCAGATATACAAGGTATGCATGCAGCGTTTCTCAGGATTACCATTCAAAATCTCTGCTCGCCATCCATGATCATGATTGCGTATTCTCATAGTCTTGGCAGCATGAGCGGCCTTTTCTAAGGCAAATGCCATTGCCAAGCAATCTTGCTAATCATACCTACATAATATATCAAGCTGACATGATTGACAGGGCCTTATGAAGGGCTACATTTCACGCGAGCACGCTATGGTGGTTCTAAACAAGAAGGGTGCCTTCCCCGGAACAGGGGTCTGATGCCTAATCTCTCCTGCCCTACTGCCTATTCAAAAGCCTACGGCTCATCATTCATCGGTTGTACACCGCGACACATCACTGGTTGACGCGCACGTACAATTGCACAGTTTCACAGTTAGTACCGCTGTCCTCAAACGCAGAATCAGGCGTCGCTTCACCACTACACGCTGTCGGCTCTACGTGGAGAAGAAAACCGGCCATAGATACCGATGCAATGATAAGAGGTGGGACTATCAAACGTCTCCGTAATATTTCATTATTCTCCTTGCATCCCTTGTTCATGTACATGACACACCGGTTGTGTTCCGCGACCAATTGGTGTTCCTGTCCCGCGCCGCGTCCCGCACAGACACGTCTTCGCCCTATCAGCTGATATCGCGTTCCAAAGTTCTTTCCTGGTCCCCGCGGCCCCCCTCCCACCCTATCAATCATTCTACCCCACTCGGAGCCCAACGCGACACATCGCTTTCATTGCCTCGCTTCGGGTAGATGTGTTGAGGAGATCATCCTGGCTAAAACCCGAAGTGGCGTCTTGTCCTCGCACCGTGTCAAGGTGTCTAAGCCGCCGTGACGCTTGAAGACTGTAACCAGGCTATAAGAAGATATCCCCATAATATCTCTGCGGTACACTATTGGATAGTTTCGCTGACCGGAGTGCGCGGCCTCGGGGTACTTCTAGTCCTTCGCGCGCACGACCCGGCTACATCATACTCCCGCGGTTTTGGGCGACTTGAATAATACGACGTGTCTTAGCCCCGGCTTGGAGTGAGACAAATCATTCCTGCGTCCCGCCTCTTTGGTTCACACCATCCTTGTATGGCGTGCAATAGCGTGCTTGCTAATGGTAACCTCACCATAGCTTGAGAGTGGGCCAGACAAGCCCTTGATACTCTGCAGTAGCACGCACCTTGTCCTTCTCTCCTTCATACCCCTCTACGCCCCCAACATCCTGGTCCTGCAAGTTTACCCCTCTCAAGGCGGTGCTAGCGGATGCCCTCGACCACGGCCCTTACCGCTTTGATGAGGATGTGTGCCCCCTTGCTCGCGATTTCACCTTTGTCCTTTGGTGCTTTCTTCTTTTTGTGATATTTACGGTATCGCTTCGGAATCGATTTGCCTCCGGTACGTTTTGCGCTGATTGTGGTGATTGAGTGTGGTGGTGGTGCTTCAGGGCTGAGTGAAAAGCCCATGATGACAAGTAGTTTTATGTTTGTGGATTTGAACTTGTGGAATACTGAACACTCATCTGAGGCAAGGCGTGGTTGATATATGTCGATATCAAGGCTGTGTATAGTTCACTGGTGCCGAGTTCCGACCAATGATATCAGCCAAGCCAGATACTTCATGGATCGCGTGAGGCTGTGATGTACAAGAACACCAGCATTAGCCGTGAGGCTGGATACGAGGAATTACTCTGGGGACAGTATCTATCTGGGATTGCGAAAACGCTGCACGGAAATAGAGATGCATCACATGTGCAAGTTGGTCAATGTACTGCTCTGCTCACAATTTGATTCGTCAAAGTGATGATAACTACCATCGAACGCCCTAGAGATCAAAATGACAAGATACAAAACTCTCGGTGTTACAATTTCGTGCCAACTGACCTGCAGATCAGGCCCCCCAATGACGGCTTTTGTTGACCGTGATACCCGTTCGAGCTCTTGAACGGATGGGAAGGAAGAATAGAAACAGCTCACGTGCTGCCGTGCCATAGGCACTTCTGATGCTTGTTTTCTTTTTTGCGATGCGAGTTTGAATGAAGGCCTGCTGGCTCGCTGACAATTTGTGGCCTGAAAATATGACAAGCGCGAACAGGTAAAGAATACAGCCAGAGTACCAACAGTCAGTAGGGAAACAAGAAGGAAAATATAGTGTACAACGTGTGGCTAAAAGAGTGCCAGAATGGTATCTCTGAACCTGAACGCCTTACAAAAATGACACAAATAGCAAATCAGCCTCGACGGTGACTTGAGCACCGCGAAGCTGCACAATGTAAAGAGTATGTACAAGAAAAGTAAAGCAGCAATGTACGAGCGGTCAGACGCTGATTGCGTTTATCGTAAAGAAAATCATTAGGTTGTTTCGATGTGTTGATCGCTGGGGAAATGACGAATCAATGTGTTGCAAAGTGTGAGTCAGAGTGATGGCGAGAAGAGTGGTGCACGTGGATGCGACACGAGGCAGTGTCGGCGACAAGTGCAAGTCTAAGAAAGGGGAGGTAGATAGCAAAGAGATGGAAACAGGCAGAGATGAGATGAAGGTTGTTCCGAATGAATCCGATGAAAAGGGGTGATGGAAGCCTAGCGTGGCGACTTTTGCGACAAGTCATCCATGTGGTTCACCATGGCGACGAACAGATCAAAAAACAATCTGCCGCCGTTCTCCATCTCGTTTTGCATCGTGCCGCTGCGCTTGAAGGTGTGTCGTGCTCGAATAATGAGCGCGAGATAGTGTGCTCGAAGTTTCGAGTCATTGTCGGGTGTATTGGCATAAGCAAAGCGAGCAGATGTCAAGATTGTGGAGCACTGAATGCCGGACTGGAGACCTTGCTTCTTCAGAGCGAGTTTCTTCAGCTCCTGAAGTCCATATTTCTCTGCCTGGCAGTAAACGACAGTGTCCTTCAAGATTGGTCCAGCCGCGGAGTGGATAATGGCTTCGTTGGTACCGTTGCCGTTACCACCATCTTCGAGGTTCCAGCTATTGCGCTTCTTGTCATACTCCATGCGAGGATAGTAGTCGCCTTTGTAAAGATACTCGAGGATCGAGGAGAACACTTCAGGGTCTTCGTCGGGAAGGTCGATCCGCTTGTTGGTCGTTTGGAAGAACTGACCGTTACAAGCAGCTTGGAACCACGGAGAGTGGGATAGCACATCTTCATGTGCTGCGAAGAGTCGTTGCTCATGGCCGACAGAGATTGTGATGATTGCACTGATGGATGTTGTCAGCAAAACCATCAAAAGACCAGTCAATGATAGCAATGCTCACCTTCCAAGAGTTGGTGATGTTTGGTTTGATTGCGGCGATGAAACCTGAGCTTGCTGTGCGAGTCTCTCTACCTTCCTTGACGACTCCCTAAATGAAGGGTTCTTCTTGTGTGATTTCGACTTGCTTGCTCGATGTTTCGAGAAACTTCCCTCTTGATATCGCGTTCGGTTTGATGAGAACATGACGGAGTTGATGGCTGTGCGCACACTCGGATGAGGGGAAGGATTTTGTTGATGAGGCGTTGTGAGAATTTATACTTTGTCTTGCACAGGCAGCAGGTTACGAATCTATCCACGCAAGCAACAGTAACCGATGATGATCCTTAGGCAGACACGTCGTAAGGCAGAGACAAGGGCGATAACAGACAGGTACTGGGAGACTGCAGCTGTGTATATATACCCGACTCCTCAGGGAGGCCGCTACCTTGTCCAACGACCGGGGGTGGAGTGAATGGCGGACGCGATTGGACGCGACAAATATGAACGCGATATCACATGTTCCGCTAAGCCACTTCAAGGCTTTAAGAGTCAGCCCGGAAGACAAAGCGCAGTCCCCCGACCTGGTCCCAGACCTAGTTATGCAAGTTGTGAAACGAGGACGGAAAGCCAAAGGGCTGATGGCGCTGGTGCGATGTCCAGCCGCATAGTCGTTGAGACGAGAATCAACCGCGACTGTGAGAGGTAGGATGCGGAGGCGATATCCCATACACATTCTGTCTCAACTGCTCGTCGACTTGATGGAACTTTGATGCAAAAGTGATGATAGCCCGAGGTGATGACTCCCAGTCTGCCCTTGCGCACTGCTCTATTCTTCCCTCGGGACAGCACAAGCTTTGGCCAGCCACCCAAGAGACTTTGAGAAAAGCAGGCCAAAGTCGCCGTGCAACAGCCATGGTCCGCACATTGCTCGAGTCCACGAATCAAGGAGACGCGGCCGTTCGTTAGGGTGCCATCCAGAAGCCGTTTGCCGTGCCCCTGAGAGGGCAAAAGCAAATCCAAAGGACCGATTGTCGTTCAACTGTGGAACAAGGCTGCCACCCGTTCCCTGCGCGGTGATGGGATTCGCAGCTGGAGAGGACGCACTGTCGACCATGACACGGTTCCTGGTTGCCGTGAAATTGGGCGTTGCTGATCCATGTCGCCCCCTCGCGTCGGCATATTTGCGACGCCCCCGCAACACGCGCTCACGTGCTACCACTTTGGTGCTCATTCGGCCTGGTTCGTCGAAGCCACGGAGCAACTACAACAGCTTTAAGGTTTCACCACATCCCGCTGATATCAGAACTACATCACTATCTCCTTTCTGTGCTTTCCAACATCAGCTGTGGCACATGCCAAATGCAGCTCCGATTTTCATCATGGTACACGACGTTCAAAAATGCGACATTGGCACGGCTGGGCCTCGTCAATCAATCTAGCTGTAATTGTTAACAACACCTTCTCACAGCAATACACGGCCACCTCGCATAGTGGAACAGGAACTCTGTCAGGCTGCTTATGCAACCTTGGTCATCAGAGACCCGCTCTGTAGCCCCAAGAGGCTCTAATATGGTCCCATCACCCATGTAATGTCATCTTCTTCAAGGACCATGAATAAATTCAGTGCAGATCCTTCACAAGTCCTCGGCATCTCCGCACTGAGCAAGCCGTACAATAGATATTTCTTCTTTCCAATATCCCAGTCATCTTTGACCCCTATTTTAGGGACCCCTCGGTACCTCTAGCACAGCTATAAGTTTGATCATCTTGACACACACCACCCTTCGCCTATTTCATCTTCTCTCGTCGCAACCATCACGAAGGATTACAACCGTTTGATAGATGATGCATCACATATGATGAATCATGGGCAATCTTCTGTATTCTCCAACAATCGTCTACCATTGTGGAGATCTTTATCATTCAAGATTATATTTCGCCCTGGCTTCAATGTGTGAGGCAACGACGACTGTTGCACGACGTTGTTGATATGACAGCAGATGACCGCAACTCCCAGAGAGGCGCAGCTGACCATCTAGAGTTGTGCATCATACATTGCATGCCAGCCTGTTGTACTGGTAGTGTGGTGCAATACCAGCTATCTTTGTTTTTTCAGTACACGGATGGCTTCGCTGGCCGGTTTGGCAGCACGTAAATCCTACAGAGGATGTCATGTGTCACATCAACTATGACTTGCATCAATTATATCCGGATCACACACATGGTATATGATGCCATGTGCGCCGACTGTACAACGACTGCCGAAAGCCCTATCGTTATTTGCAGGAGATGAGACTGGGACTTCCCCGCACGAATGGCTTAGCACACAACTTTACGTTGAAGTTTACGGCACTCAACAGCTTTGGAGATGATTACCTGCAATTTATGTTGGTCTTCTACAGGTTCGCTTCGGTATGTTAGACGAGTAGGTGCATTCGGCAGAATGGAGTTTCAGGGGTCACCTTAACCGATACTACCACTCCACAGTTGATAGTGGCCAGTCGGAATGTTTTCATATCGGCGTGTAAACGGCTGCGGCGACTTCCAATTGTGTTCCAAATGTCGACGAGGAGCACTTAGCAGTTCTGAAACCGGGCCAGAATTCGGCTCGGCTGCGTGCCTCATGAAGCTTTCAATCTTGCAGCACTTGGCAGATCCTGCAACAGCTCACAACACAATGAAATTTTCTGCTCCATCGACTGTAATTTATGGACATCATCCGGTGCGTACAGAGCATTAGTTCTTGGATAGAGTTGTCGGCCACTAGGAAGTGGCCAACCCCTCACTCACAATGTATTGTGGAACGTCATGTTCAAGACCTTAGTGCTGAGACATCGAACAGAAAATACTATTGTCTACCGATGAAGAAGCGGTCAGGCATTGTGTCAGCTTGAGCACTTCCCAGGATCTATATCGCAACCAGTCAGGAGCATTTCAAGGCAAACACCTCGTCTAACTCATGCATCGTTATTGGACGGCCTGTATGCCTCTTTGAAACTTCTCGTAAACATGGAGACACATCACTTCCTCTTGCAGTGTATCTTCGGCAGTATCATCTCGAGAATACATGTCCTTGTTGTCGACAATAACACCAATACAACCGCCTCTATCGGCTGACCCTCTAATTAGACAGCTCACCACGAGGGTTAGTATGGAACAGTAGAGCCACCCCGGGCAGAAAGTATGAACGAGGCTGGGCCATACCCATAAAAGCTGCGAAACCCGTACCCTAAGCACCCAACCACGGGGTAAGCATGGCTGGCAAATCGGTGATTAACGCCCTTCTGGCGTCCTCGTGTCTCTTCTCGAGCACGTCCGCATGGCCATTTACCAAGAGGCAGGCTGCACTTACTCTTGACGACGTCCAAAAGCAAGCCCTCGCCAACGCCTATAAAGTCCTCGACGGAACGCTTTCTGATGGCCTCACGCGCCCTTCAGCATGCAACAAGAACACCGTCGCGGTCAGGAAAGAATTGTAAGTGGCTTTCGCCATAACCTTCGTGTACTTGTACTAACAAGTACCAGTGGCGACTTGACCAAAGACGAAAGGAAGGAATACACTCGAGCTGTGAAATGCATTCTAGAAAAACCTAGCAAGCTATCAGCAAGCAAATATCCTGGCGCAAAGAGCCGCTACGATGACTTTGTGGTTGTGCACATGAACCAGACTCCATCGGTTCATGCCACCGCAAACTTCCTGCACTGGCACCGCTACTACGTCTGGGCCTACGAGACGGCACTGCGCACCGAGTGCGCCTACAAGGGCTACCAACCATACTGGAACTGGGCAAAGTACACCGACATTGTCAACTCACCCATCTTTAACGGCGACGAGTGGAGCATGAGTGGCAACGGTGAGGCAGTGGCACACTCAGGAGCATTCATAGGTAGCCAGCAAGTCCCTGCCGGACCTGGCGGCGGGTGCGTGACAAAAGGACCATTCGGCAACATGACTACCCACCTAGGCCCCGTGATGCCCACCATGGACCCCAAACTGGGCATCAAGAACAACCCACGCGCCGACGGATACGGTGACAACCCGCGCTGTCTCCGCCGCGACGTCAGCAACTTCTTCAGCTCCCAATTCCTCCTTCCCAAAGATGTGCTCAGCCATATCACTAGCAGCAGCGCAATCGGCAAGTTCCAAGACAGCCTGCAGGACCCGGGTGCCCGCGCCACAGCCCTCCATATTGGGGGTCACTACTCAATCTGGGGTGACCCGGGAGGCGACGTATACGTCTCACCCGGCGACCCGACCTTCTGGCTGCACCATGGCCAGGTGGATCGGCACTGGTGGCAGTGGGCCAATTATCTCGAGGCCCAGGTGAAGAGTAGAGCAAGTATGTATGAAGGTAAGATCCCCCTCTAATATCTCTGTGATGAAAAAAAAACACAAAAACGATACGAGAGTGGTTGCTAATCTGTGTGCACGAATAGGAGGAACCAACTGGCAGAACCCGAACAGTCCGCGAGGTAAAGCGACAGATCTGCAGTGGATGGATGTTGTTGCGCCTGATGGTAAGAATGGGCTTGCCAGTAGTCAGTTCTTTTCTACCACTGCGGGACCGCTGTGCTATGTTTATGCGTAGAATTGGGGGGTAAGACGTGGGAAAGGGGGAAGGGGTTTTGGTGTTGAGTTTGCAAGTGTGATTATCTATTCTCTGATGCGGTGGAAAGGGCTGTAGCTTCTTCTTGCACGATTCTCATTCCTAGTCTCGTGTCGGATGACGAGAAAGGCTGGGTGGGGACTGCTTCCAATTTTACTTTCACAACACATCAGAGTCATACGTGATGAGTTTTCAAACCATCAAAGTTCTGGACACACAAGTCGTAGAAAGACTACACATAGCCAAGACTGATCTTGCCCATGTGCCTTTTGTTTTATTGCGCCATTCCCAGCGCTATGTTTAACACTGTGGTATCAATTCCGAAAAGTAATCTACAGCATGGCTCCTAGCTCTCGCAACCCCGATCAGGCAGTAACTTCGCCATCAGTAAATGCCCGCCCAATCTCCCGAGCGATGCCCAAACGTAAGACCCTTACTATATCCTCAGCCTTGGCTTCCTTGCCGAATCCCCTGCGCCAGTCCCAACCACGCTTGCTTTCATCAACATGTCCACCCTTGACGAGCACGGCACTTCCTTCTGTGCTCTGGCCGTCTGCCGAGCCAAAGTCTACTGATCCTATTAACGAGTATTGACTTGAGGCGGTCGTTAGATTCGATGTGGATTTCTGTAGCATATGGCGTGGGTTTGGTAGTTGCTGAGAGGAGTTGGGGTCATGCGCGGAGAAGAGAGTGGTGTAAAGGACCTCTTCGCATTGGGCGCGAATCATGCCTGGCGCGGTATCGAGGTCCTCGAGTGCGGCAAGGAGGTCGTAGAGGTGGCGAAGGGTTAGCGTGCGTTTTGGCTGGTTCACAAAGATGAGTGCCTCGCCTAGCAAGGGCAGGAGGACGTCGACTTGAACCACAGTTTCTATCTCTGGGTCGTACAGTCCTCCTCGGATGCTGGACGCTGCGCTTGCGATGATGACCATGAGCGCGTTGGCAGCGGCACGTTTCCGTGCCATTGGTCGGTGTGCAGGTTTTTCGCCTGCCTTCAAGAGCACTTCTTCATCCCTTAGGTCGTAGAATTTGCGTATCGTTGCGTAGCCACTAAGGTGATTTGAGAGCAATGCAGCAGCTTCCGAGTCAAGGCTTGCAAGCTTCGTCAAAGTTTGCTTAGGTGATGTGATGAGTGAACTGAGCGATTCATCGAGTTCGGCAACCGGAGGATAGGCTATTGATTTCACAAGACAGTGGGCGACTAGGACGCGGAGGACTTCTTGAATCTTCGGTGCGTCATGGGCGCGTGCGTAGTAGAGAAGGGTATCGCCATAACTCTCTGTGTTTGTGCGGAGGTGGTCGGCATATTTCTGTACAAGTTAGCTCGAGGCTTGAGGTTCGACTTGGATAAAATTACCTGGGCTATCGACAGGGCATGTTGCTCAAGACCCATGCTGTGGCAGAGCTGTGTGATCTTGTCTACCCTTGCCGCTGACTCGAGAGGCAGCTCATTGAGTATCCGCTCAATGCGCTCGTTGGCTGTGATACTATCATCTAGCCTTCCCAGCACCTGAATCGCAATCTCCCATCCCTCGGATGTCCGACCTTTTTGGCTCGTCAGTTTGCCTTTCGAGGCAAGAAGATTTGAGTATGCGATCTGCAAGTCATCTTTTGTCACGCCTCTTGGCTGTTGTTCGTTGTAGCTCAATACCATTAGATCGCTCTGGTCAAACTGGTCCATGAGGCCGTTCGCCCGCGTGAACCAGCCTCCAGCGCTTGCAAGCTCGGCGACAGCAGCAGCGACCGTAAGTGACCAACCGCGGAGGATTTGCAGAACAGCTTCAATGTTGTCGTCCATGATGCAAGCCAGCCCGACTTCGAATTGGTCTGTGGTACTGACACTGAAGTCTTCATCGCTGTTCTCGATTACCGCTGCCAGCGCAGCCGACATGCGCTGACAGTATGCTTTGACAGGAGTCACGTCAACAGGTCGCACGCGTTGCGATCGCATCAACGACCGACGGCTAGCTGCAAGGGTGCCCTGTACAACATCATCGTCCTCTCCGTTCCACCATATGGTCAGTCCTAGCGCAGCTTCAATCCAATCTGCTGAGATGGTAAGAATCTCCTCCTCATTACCAAGCAGCAACTGATAGAGCTTTCGCAGGTTCTCGTACACTGACCAGGGCACCTTGCTCTCCGCTTTTCGGCTGGCCACGCTCAGTTGGAAGCTCGCCTGGGACTGAGATATGCCAAAGTGAGACGCCTGGAATGGTTGTGAGACCGACTGTCGACTCACACTCTCGCCTTCAGCGAATTCTTGGAGGTTGACGTAGACGTGATGGACGCGTTGTCTGTAGATGTTCCAATCATGACCCTTGATGTCCCAGTCTCCGGAAGCAACCGCCGGGCACTCGCGCAGGACGTCGACGGCTGCACGAAGCGCATCATTTGCAAATCGAAGATGGGCGCCGGTATATCCGGTATTGCCGAGTCCGTCGTGTTGGGCCGTCTCCGCGACTTCCAGATTGGCGCCTTGCAGGAGCTGCAGCGTCTGCGCAAAGTTGCCTCGAACGGCCGTGACATGCACAGCCTCCCAGAAGGATGCATTCCTGGAGTATCCGCGCGACTCCTTCAAGACCAGCTCCACCTCTGAGACACCCGAGTAGGTATTGTTCAGCCAGTCGAGCAGAATTTTCGGGACAGGCGTGTAGTGTCTCAATTCGGATCGTGTAGGGACGAGCGACAGAGCGGAGGCTCGTTGCTGGTGTTGGATTGGTGGCGGATGGTGGATGATGAGCAAAAGGTTCGCCAACCGGCTGGCATGGGAGAGGCCAACCGCGCCTCCCGCCCGACTTGAAGACAAGTTTGGTTTTGATGCTTTCTTGGATGAAGATTGCCACAGTGTTGCCAACTCTTGGGCGACTTGTCCAAGCACATCGGCCCTCTGCTCAGGCGTGTCCGAGTGAAGCGACTCGTGCACCTTCTCCACCAAGCGCTCCGTCTCGAGGATCACGTCGTCGGGCTCTTGTAGTGCAGCACGATCAACAGCGGGCGTCAGTCCCTTGGCCAGGGCCAGGAGGTCGAATTGCGTCTGTTTTGCGCCTGCCTGCACCAGCGTTGGGCCTGGCTCGAGCTCGCTTGCGCTGGTTCTGGATGCGACGGATTGCGAGAAGCTGTTTTGGATCTTTGCGCGCCGTTGTGCCGCATACTGCTCTTCCTCCTCTGAGCCCTCATCGTCGTCGTCCATGTCTTCTTCCTCATCCTCATCCTCGTCCTCGTCCATATCATCTTCGTCTTCGTCGTACTCGCCGTCTGGTGAGCTGCTGGGCACGCGAAACCCTGCGCCTCCCGCGCTGGTGGTGCGCCCCCGCTGCACGCCCGGCCGGCCTGAGGTCGACGTGCCAATTGAGCCTGAGCCGATGCCCTCGAACAAGCCATGCTTGGGCGGCGAGCTGCCAAATGTGGAGTCGCCAAAGTCGAAGTGGCTGGGCTGGTCGAAGTTTGGGTGCGAGGTGCTGAACAAGCTGTTCATGGCTGGTGGTGGCCCGGCTGGGGTGGACGAGGGATAGATGGACTGGTCGGGGGGCGGGCCAGCAGGTGTTGTCGATGGGCCATTGCGGCTCTGGCGACGATAGCCTGGTGTCGAGGGCGGTGTTGACGAGGGCACACGGAACATTGCTCCAAAACAACAACAATGCCAATGCCAATGCTACTGGAAGTCAAGAGCTGCAGCAATAAAAGACGTCCTCCTGCAGCATGCGCGCCTCATGTGCGACGGGCTATGGCACAAGTCAATCGTCGCGGTCGCAAAAACACGTGCTTCACTGCGTTTGTCCTGGGTTTCCCAAAGCAAACGCGACTCAAATGCCTTGGCACCATCACGCCCCCCCAGACACGGCGCGGGAGATACTATTGTCCGCCGCAATTCTCCCTCCCTGCGCATTCTCGCCTCTCGTCCTGCGTCCAGGAGGGCGGGGGTTAATTTTTAGAAGCCCTGCATGTTCAGCATCGCAGACCCGCTCGGGAATCTAAGTCTAACCTACACTCTGGCTACCTAATTTCCACGACACGTGGACCATCCTTCTGTTGTGCATGCCCAGCATCCTCGTCCTCTCTCCGAGGCCCTTTTTTTCTTTTTGGCCTTCTTTTTTGCCCACGTTGGCCATGCAATCGGCGTCATCCGTCACCAGCAGCTAGCAGCTAATCATGCGCCGCTGTCCCTCTCGCCGTCGCTGTCCATCAGCCGACGTTAGTCCCCGCCGCCTGATGCTTCTGGACAATCAATAATCCAAGTGGGCAGGGATCCGCTTCTTGGACAATGCCATCAGGGGATTATTAAGGTACCCGGCCAGTCGTCCGCGACTAAGCTGGCGCCGTCACCAGCCTCCACCAGCTTACAGCTGACGTACTGCCCGCGACTCACAAAACGGTTGGAGCCCGCTGTCTACCGGCTCCGTCAGAACTTTGCTGGGCCCGCCGCTTCCGCATTCTTGCGCCGCCTTTGTCTCGCCCTCGTGCGACCCAAACCTACATCAAGCCTTGATGTTCCTAATGTCTAATCATTGTTCGGCTTCCTGCTCATCTCTTGCCTGCCCATAGTTGCTGTGCGCCCCCGCCCAGCCTTGCACCCTCGGCATGGCTCTCTGGTCAAAGACAAAGACGCAGTCAAAGGCTGGCTTTGACAAGGTCTACAACTGGGTTGACAAACTCGGCGCTCCCGTCAACCGCTTTTCAAACAAGGTTGGCTCCGAGGCCTTTTGGCCCACCACTCTCGACATCGAGTCCGACAAGGCTGCGAGGATCCTGAAAAGTTTCTGCAGTAAGTAGACGTCAACTTGCGCCGCGACAACCGCTAACCACCCCCCAAGAAGATGGATTCTACCAAGAAGAAGATCGGCCGACTGCCGCCGCCCCCAAAGGAAAGCAGAGAGTCCTCAAGAAAATACCCTCCAAGGTGATCAGGAACGCAAAAGGCCTCTGCATCTTCACAACCATGCGGACTGGCCTGTGGGTGTCTGGCTCAGGCGGAGCTGGTGTTCTGGTCGCGCGCAAAGCCGACGGCACATGGTCACCGCCCTCTGGCATTATGATGCACACTGTCGGCGTGGGATTCCTCGTTGGTGTCGACATTTACGACTGCGTCATTGTCATCAACTCAGACAAGGCTCTGGAGGCATTCCAATCCGTCCGGTGCACCTTGGGTGGAGAAATCAGCGCAGTTGCCGGACCTGCTGGAGTTGGAGGCATTCTGGATACAGAAATTCACAAGCGGCAGTCACCGCTGTTCACATACATCAAGTCGCGCGGCTTCTACGCCGGTCTCCAACTCGACGGCACCATTGTCATCGAACGAACAGACGAGAACGAACGCTTCTACGGCGAGCGTGTGGGAGTCAAAGACATCTTGGCAGGAAAAGTGCGGCATCCACCTTACGAGATCAGGAGACTCATGGAAACTCTCAGATCGGCACAAGGAGACACCGACATTGATGAATCACTGATACCAGACGAAGCGCCACCAGCAGATTTCGAAATTACGGCTCCTGGAGAAAAGACTTTTGGCATACCCGAGGCTGAGGATCCAGACCCGTTTGGTGTGCTTGCACTTCAAGACGCCGGTCTCGAAATCCGAGAAGCAGGCACAAACAGCCGACCATCAAGCGAGCAATTCGAGTTTAAGCCAAGCCCAACAAGTCCAATCTACACCACTTTTAGGAACTCTACATACAGAATGAGCATGGACAGAGCTAGCGTACCTGGCAGCCAACGATCAAGTTGGCGGACGAGCACGATAAGTAGCGTGCTCGAGCCCAGGACACCAAGTACCATGGTTGATATGAGCACTCAAACGGATATGAGCACACAAACCGACGACTTGCCCCCTCCCCCGACCGTGAAGAAGGGACCTCCTCCATTACCACCGAGGCAAAGTACTGTGCGTACGCCAACACCGCCTCTAGCAGAGATCCCCGAGACAAGGGTCGAGGAAGCCACACCTCCACGGGCAACGTCTGAGGTCAAAGCCGAGCAAGAATCGCCGAAGATTGAAAAGATGGAGAACACCGCCGAGGAGTCAAAGCTAAGCAGCTCACCCAGGAACTCAATCTCGTTCGATGATGTAGATCTCGATGACGACGACCAGGAGGAAGAGCCTATCATTCATGAAGTTCACCAAGCTGCAGCCCCGCAGGTCATCACTCGCGCCCGCGTTGTGCAAGTCGCTAAGCCCGTCGCCCCGAAACTTCCTGCGAGAAATCCATTCCGCAATCGTATCTCGACACACTCGGATGCATCATCGTTGGATACCTCGCATGACGCTTCTGCTGGACCTTCGCCTGCTGTTGAGAAGCACAGCCCCGAGTCCATGCCGTCTCTGATGCGTGGTGACTCGACATCCTCTTTGTCTTCAACAGAGGACCATCGGCTCGAGCAAATCGGCGACAAGCTCAAGCCAAAGTACATCAACAAGCCAACAACCGAGCAGGAGTCGAAAGAAAACAAGGACGATGCGTTCCACTCGCTGCCAGAGTCACCCATCAAGAGCGTTCCAGGAGGTTTCAACTAAATGATTCTTTACCTGCTCTTCATCATTAGCTGCCGTCGATTCTATCAAAACCTGTCGTGGTACGTTGCATGTCCAGTGACAGGACGAATTGGTCGATGCAGCCTGCAAAACTGCAAAACACATTATACCCATCAGCCAATAACACTGTGTCTGCCGATGCTGACGCCGTGTCCTTCTGAACCTAACTTACTCCTCGCACGATATTTGTTTATCGTTTCTATGACTACAATACTTGATTTAGAACAGGTAGGGGATGACCCAAGGAGAGGCGCCCCTCTGTTAATCACATTACCGGAGCCATAATCCCACTCACGACTTACGATCTCGATAGATATCCAGTTTCGATAGCCTCACGCTTTTCTCAACGTCTTTATTAGCAGGTTACTGTCATGCCTTTACAGGTTTTGGATGATAGGATTGTACTTGATGTTTGCCTAAAATAGTGTTAATGATCGCACAAAGACAAATAGAACCAATTATTAGTTGTATCTTTTCAATTATGAAACCAGCGCACGAGTTGTGAACGAAAGCCCAGTGCAATTGTGGAGCCCATGGTCGAAGACGAACTTGAGCTAAGCAAAGACCGTGCCATCCCTGCCAAAATTTCGAGAACTCGCGGAATGTCCCCACCACGAGCTCACCACTGTTCAAACAAGTTACAACCACTCGCGATACGCCTCTTCTGCGCACTTACATAAACTTATCCTTAGAGACTAGAGCTCTGCTTAGTTTGTCGCCTAGAGACTTTGCCTCGAGGCCTCCACTGCAATCTGAGTAGAACGGCTTTTGCGCGCAAGGCCTACAGCAAAACCTCACTGGACTGCCGCAATGGCTCCCGACAAGCCAACAACGTCAAAAAAGGCGAAGACAATACCATCTGTAGTCGCAGATTTTACTATCCTGCCCCTCACACTTCAACCACTCCCGGGTCTACCAGACCAATACCAAGATGCGAAACACTACATCTACGTCAAACCGCACGAACCAAGCATACCCACCGCAGACGATGAGCGCAGCCTCTTCATTGCAAATATACCCTTGGATGCTACTGAAAGCAATGTGCGCGCCTTATTCGCAGACCAGCTAGGCGGTTCAATGGTTGAGCGCGTCGACTTCGATGCGCCGATTCCTGCGCAACCTCTGCACAAACGGTGGAAGAGCGACAATCCCAAGCCTGCGCCTAGGAGCAAAGACGCAGAGGCTGAGAAGAGGGGAAAGAAGCGGAAACGGAGTCTGGCAGAAGACGAAGCCATGGTTGCCGAGGGCGTTGTGGAGGATGAAGAGAGTGCTCTGCCGAGACTGTGGGATTCAGAAGTGAGGCGGAGTGGTAGTGGAGCTGTCGTTGTGTTTGTAGACAAGCGCAGTGCAAAGGGAGCATTGAAGGAGGTGTCAAAAGCCATAAAGGAAGGCAGGTCAATAGCATGGAAGAGCGGAGAAGGATTAGGCATTGAACGTAAGTTCCTCTCACATAATTCTCCTATACAGGTATACCAGACTAACACCTCTGTTTCCCCCTCAGGCTACAGATCCCACAACCGCCTCGTCCACCCATCCCACACACTCCTTCAATCCTCCATAAACGCCTACCTCACGCAATTCACCGCCCTCGAAACCCTGCGCAACAAGACCCGCAAAACAGCACGCTCTGTGCCCGACGAAGACGGCTTCATCACCGTCACGCGCGGCGGCCGCGCCGGGCCTGCGCGCCTCGAAGACGCGGAGAAGAAGAAGGCAGAGCAGGATGAGCGGCGCAAGACGAATGCGGTCAAAGACGACTTTTATCGCTTCCAGAACCGGGAGAAGAGGAAGGAGGCTGAGGGCTTGTTGAAGAGGCGGTTTGAAGAGGACCGGAGGAGAGTTGAGAGTATGAGGGAGAGGAGGGGGAGGGTTAGACCGGAGGTGTGATCGGAGAGGATTGTCGCTCTTCTTTGGCCTCTCTGTGGAGCGTTAGAGTTATCACAATGGCTCATTCTAACTACTACTTGCACATATGTATTTATTGGAATACATTCAATTGTGCTCGACATCACCTTCTTGGGCACTTTTCCTTACTTGCTCTATCCCAAAAAGTGATTTTACTGCTCCACTGACAAGGCAAAACGGCGTCGTGACGAAACAACACGACACAGCATGACACAGCATGACACAGCAGTCTGTCAATCTCCGAGTCGAGGCCAAGGCAAAGAGTACACACGACATCACAATGAAGACTAGGCAGTCGCAAACATTCTTCTGAACAAAAGATGATGAATTCAAACTTCTCTCTTAGATTAGCATACCCTCGATCGAATACATAGTCCCCTCGATAAATCACCCACAACTAGTCCAGGCCATGTGACTGCCCATCGAGTTGCGGTATTCTGACATGACCCTTGCTCACGTCACCTTCTTTGTCCTCCATCACAATATCTTTATCGTGTCCAAGCAGAACTCCAGTAGGAGCTTGACTGCCATTCTGGTCCAGCTGCCCACTCAGGTTGATTTCTTTCCTAGCTTCGTTCTTCCTACTTCTACTTCTAAACCTAAGTATACTCGAGTCGGGAGCAGTGTTGACATTGTCGATGGTGTTTGTGTTGGTCGCAGTGAGGGTGTGAATGGTTGCATGTTTGTCCAGGGTCGTGATGGGTGAGATGTGAATGCGTTGATGACGTGAGGGGTTGCCTTTGCTAAAGTCACCTGAAAAGGCGGTATCGCATGTTTCGTCAACACGGCGTGGTACATGCTTCGCAGAACCAAGACGGGTCCGCTTGGAGCCAGCTGAATGATGGTCATGGCCACGGCCGTGGTATGTTGATGATGCCTTAGCATCTCCAAACTTGAGTGTCTGCGAGGCTTGCATGCTATCGCCAATTCCATCGCCCTCCTTCTTGATCAACTGACAGTCGCGAAGACGGCTGGCGGCAGGACGCCGCGGGTGCTTCTCGAATAGGCTTGAGCTGGCAGGTATGCTGGTGTTGGACATGCGACGTCCGTTCAAGGTAGCATGGACGTCTTTTGGGGCTCTACTATGTACCTTTTCCCAGATCAGTGGCGAGAGTCCGCGTGGGAAGGTTTCCGATGCCTTGAGCTCGTTGCACTCCCAATACATCTGTTCTCCTAAATGTAGGAAACGACGACTGAGGAGCCGCTCTTGAAGAGCCCATGCACGTGTATCCCAAGCGAAGCCTGGCGTGGTAAAGTCGATCGCCGGTAGCACGGCAGATGCTGGTTGTCGACCCTCTTGAATAATCGACTTCGGCTTTGACCCTAGTAAGGGCACGAGATCGAGGTCGTCGTCCTTATCTTCGAGAGAGTTTGTGGTTAGCTGGTCAAGGACCACTGTCAGCGAGGCATTGCGGAAAACGGACGCCATGGTGGCGCATTCTCGTTGCTTGTCGTGCTCTGAGTCTTGGAGAACACACAGCGAATCGACCCAAATGTATCGGTATCCCAGCTGCTGCGTTGCAGATATGGCCATTTTCACTGACATGGGCAGCGCCTGCAAAGGTAACTCGGTCAGCATACCCTGTATAGAGTCGCTGGATAGAGTGATATGTTCTTTGGTCCAGACATGACTTAATGCAACATAGTCGATCTCGTTAGCGGGTACTTCGAGAGATGAGGTGTTCACGATGCTAACGTGACTTCCTGCCTGTCCGTTTGGACGGACATCAACCAGGCGGGTCGGTAGGAATTTGGTGCCGCTCAGGGCTTGCTGATGACAGGCCTCGTGAGAGTGCGAGCACTCTTCAAGCCAGCTCTTCGCGCATAACAAGGATGTATCAGTATCTTCGGTGGTTCTACCACGAAGGTGTAACTGAGTGCAGCAATCGGTGCCATCCTCAGGGACGAGCATCTCTACCCCACCGAGTTCTTCGTGCGGACCAGGGAAAATGGCCTTGTCATTCGGCCAGTTGAGACAGCATGGAGCTGGCGTGAAGACCATAGTCAGCGATGCTGCATCTGGCCGCTTGGCTGGTTCAGGGCTCAGCATAGTCTTGAGTGTGCGCACAACAGTCTGCTCTGTAGGAGTCGCTGCGTCGGCGAGGAATCCGGACAGTCTATGCTGTACGCCGGAAACGTCTTGCCAGTAGTACTTGCCGGTGCGTCCACTGTACTCATTGCGGAAACTTAGCCATGCGGAATTTCCTTGGCCATATGAAACGGACGCCATCTCGGCGAAGACGCATCCAAGACTCCAAATATCAGCAGCCTGGTTGCGGGTGAAGCCCTCTAATACCTCTGGCGCAATGTATTGGCGCGTCAGTGGCTTTGACTGTCCGTCAGATATGTCCTCGGAAGAGCTGATACCAAAGTCGGACAAGACCACGTGCGGGAACTCTTGATCACCTTCAACGATAAGAATGTTCTGGGGCTTGATGTCCATATGTTTGAGAACAGGCCGTTGCTCGTGTAGGTACCGAACGGAAGATGCAAGGCAGCCGAACATCTTGACAACCTTTTCTGCGAGGTTGGCGGGCTTTAGTACCGAAGATCGCTCGAGCCATAGTGCCAATGTTGTATCCGCAACTGGGGATACAAGAATCGACATCTTGTCGCCGTTTGAATAGGCTCCAAGGAAGCGGATTACGTGGGGATGGCGTAGTTTCTGAAGAACGTTGACTTCCTTTCGAATTTCCTCAACCGCGGTCTGGTCGCGATTCTTTAGTGTCTTGCGTCCCATACGGAGATTCGTGTCGCGATGTACGACTTCGTCGACTGTACTGAAGCCACCGGCTCCAAGTAGTTTTACGCTGAGGAAAGATTGAGAAGTGGTTGGTATGCTCTGCAGCGCCTTTCGTGCAATGATGCTCTCTCCTGTTGCAGTCTCTGCAATCGGGAGTACCTTGGGTTCCTGTGATACGCTAATTGGCAGTGTATCCTCTTGACCTGACGATAATGCAGTATGTGCTAGCGTTGCTGCAACAGGTAGTAGAGCGGACGGAGACGGCGAACGGCGACCGTCTGTCAGTTGTAGTCGAGTACGATTGACTGATGTAGGCATCGCAATTGCAACGCCCTCGCGCACGGTGTCATTTTTCTGGCTGGAATCCAGTTCAACTCCCGGCCATGTAGCATCGACGTCCACAATGCTGACCGTGGCGCGCTTCTGGCGGTGGTTCTCTAAGAGCACCCCCTCATGATTTGTTTTAGCTTGCTTAGCTTGGTCTTGATCAAGTAAGGTTAAGGGGACAGCATCTCGGGCCATAGGCTCCGAGTCGTCTGTCGTTGTAAGATAATGCTTCTCGGGTACAGGTCGTTCGGTCGAGCTAGAACCGTGGATTGATCCTTCGCCATGTTCATTGTCGATGGGTAAAATATGCTGCTGGGCACACGAGGACTGACTTCCGTTACCGCCCTCCTCAAATTGTGAGAGCTGGAACTGGAAAAAGCCACCATTAGGTGGTTGGCCTCCAGAATCGCTGCTGCCACCGCCGCCATAGTATTTGGGGCTAGGGTCGCCTCGTTGATCGCTGCCCGGCGGTTGATAGGACGGCCCGCTACCGTCGAAGCCATCGCCGCTTGGCCGATCGTCGTCGTCGTCGGTATTGTCAGAGTCGTGGCCGTCGCTGGCATCTTCCTCATTCCAGTCGAGCATGCACTTGCCCTGCTTGAAGTGGTCTGCAATGTGGTCGATTCGCTCTTGTCGAGATACGAAGTGATGGCGACAGAACCCACACTTTCGGGGGAACTCAGTCTCCGAGCACACAACACTTGCCTCTTCATACAGTTCGGCATTGATGTCAGGATGTATATTGCGGAAATGCTGCCAATTGTTAGTGGAGGGTAAAGAAATGTTTCTTAGATGATTAAACTCGCCTGTACAAAGTGGTACTTCCTGAAGCAAGGCTTCACGTTCTCGACCCCTTCGCTCGTACACAGGCTGCAAACCCAGGACTTGCACTGTAGGAACACAGTTAGCGGAGAACTATCATCGGAGAATCTAATTTGAGAAGTCGTGTGAAAAACTTCCGGACCATCTCAACTATGTCAAATACTTACTGGGTAGCCTTCTTCCTCGTTCCTCTTCCAGTCGCACTTCCGCCCGTACCGCTTCCCACACTTCCTGGTACACTGGTAAATCTTGTTGGGATCCCTGCTGAGCAGTTGCTGGTCCTCGGTGGGCGTGCAGCGCTTCTTGCTCCCTCGCAGAGTGCTGGCAGGCTGACTGACTGTAGTGGTATCATGGGTGCAAGGTGCGTCAGAGCTGGTTGTCTCTTCTGCTTGTAGTAGTAGCTGCGGTGGGGATGCCTGGATGATGTTCGTCGAGAACTGATCGTTCCAGAATGGCTCCTGCTGGATGAGCGCCGTTTGCGACTTGTAGGCTGAGTCGTTGCCACCCATGCCTTGCTTCAGCAGCCGACCGAACCAGTTTCGAACGGCATCAGCAGACTCTCCGGTAAGCTGGGAGAGGGAGTCGATATGTCTGTCGCTGGGCAAGACGTTGAACTTGTTGAACCAAGTCGCACAAACATCGGCGGCTTCATCAGAGAGGCCTACCTCCACCGCGCTAGATGCGGGTGTAGTCTGTGTCTCGAGTGCCCAACTTGGAGAAGTCACTGAGGAAGGAAGTGATGAGAACAATGTGAAGTCTGCCATGGGCTCATGACGCTTGGACTGGGGGAAGTCGTGCACGTCAAGTTGCAGTGAGCGCTTACCCAGAGCAGTCGCGGGTTGCTGGAAAAGCGCGTCAAACGACTGTGCTGGCGTAGGCGGGAATGAATTCAGAGTATGATGCATTTGTGGAGTGAGCTGGGTATTCCACGCTGAAGCGCTCACCGAGGTGTTATCCATGGCCTACCAGGTGTTAGCTGTGGCTGACGAAGGTGTGTCGGAGTCAGGAGGCTCACGAGATTGTGTGAAATGTCAAAGCTCTGCTCCTGAGGGGTGTTGAACACGGTTGGATCAATGAATGATGTTGTTGTGTCGATTCCCTCGTCACCAAAGAAGAAGCCGGAGGTGTTATCCTCGCTGGGCTTCGCGAACGACTGCTGCTGTTGCGGCATGGTGAACGCGCTGAAATCCATGTTGATGGTGTCAAAGGCGAAACCTGCGCCCTGCGAATCCATTACTATGCTTCGCGTATTGTGCTGGGTGGTTGTCAAAGGGCGTCGAGGTTGACTGATTAGCAATCACAAACAGAGGTGCGCGGTGTGTTGGACCTCCGAAAAGTGAGCGAGTATGATGAAGAATGAGTGAGTCAAGCGCCTGAGGCCGGGCTCGATCAATCTTTTAGATCAAGGGCGCTGCGCCGACGAGGTTGCACTCGCAGTTGGAGTCATCCCAGCCGCAGCCCTTCTGGCGCCATGGGGGAAGGGCTGACGGGGTTGATCGTGCCCCTAGAGTTCAGGCCACCGGTGAGACGACTAGCGAGGAAGCGCAAGCGGGAGCGTAATTTTACCGTCTTGCCAAGAAATGACTTCGAGGATCACTACCACTGGCCTGGTGGATATATAGGGATTGGCGAGAAGGAGGGCGGAGCAAGTTGTCGTGGTTTAGTGGTTTGCGCATTCCTGCCTGAAACACGGCCACAAAGCCTCGAGCTGGAGCGCATCGCCCGCAGATGCTTCCATGGCTTGATGGTAGAAAAAAAACGAAATCTACGAGTGGTCAGCGCTAATCCAGGATACCGCCCTTTTTTTCTCCACGTAAAGGCGCAGCTTTGGCGGAAGGGCTAAGGATGGCGGTGCAACCAATGAGGCGTGGGGCCCGTGGCTGAGCCGCAGCACATTTTATGCGAACAAACGCGAACACCTTCCCCCAGGATCCAGGACTCAATCGCTGAGTCAAAGTGGCTTGCATACCGTCATCTCCTCAGGGTGCTTGGGATCGTCATGCAGCAGTACCGTCGTCCTATCGCTGCTTCGAGTCATATTTCGTGCATGTGGTTGTCGACACCTGATTCGTAGGTTATTTGCAAACGCATATCAGCTTCATGTGACCTTTTCCAATGTCGTACCTCATCATATGCAGACAAATGTGCATCTTGGCTACGATTTATCACGCTTCAGTCACATTCTTATGTTTCGATGCTATTGGTTTCGGTTCGGCTCTCCAGATTTCAGTATCTGATCGTTGAACTGTCTTCTGGCTGCAAGATGATATCATTCGCCTGTTTAAATCCTATTAGATAGTTAGAGCACCTTTGATTTGCCAACAAGAACGATGCCAGCATCCAGTAACACATTTACCCTGCGGCTCGATTGATTGAGTTTGAACCCTAGGATCCACCAACTCAGCCAGGATACTCAGGGCCTGCAAGGAAACCTTCATTGACCCTAAGGATTAACCACTGATTCAACCCCACCAGCTAAACACGAATCGTCAACAGTACCGACCACCAGGAGATCGATTCCAGATCCAAAGCAGATCCTGACCAGACACGTTCAAGAGCCTGTCAACAAGCAGCAAATGCTGGCAGACCCACAACGGCAACCTGCATGGAAACAGCTATTAGTCAAGTTCCAAGACCAAACAAGCTATCGCCGACATACCCTGACGGACCCCAGCAGATCCACACAAGAGGTACCCAAAAAGCGGTATCACCAAGCTGCTATAGCCTCCCTGACCCTGCCAGGATGTCAAGGTGCCTATGGCAGGGACTTGCAGATAGGTCATGGAAACATTGATCAAACTTGCGTCTTCGGTCCACAACATTGCCAGCACCCATGTCGAACTTGACTTTACAACCCAGTTTTATAGTAACGCCTCCCTTGCAAGCGCGTCTGCCGCGCGTCCAGCAGATTTTGCTACTACAAGTCGAACAGGGGCTGCACTACTTCTTAAACTTTGTGCTGCAGGTATGAATACATCACCACTGTTGATATGTATACTATCTACATTCATAGATGTGGCTCAAACTTGACGGCTCTCTTACACCGTCATATACCCCTCAATGGCGGAGTCATGTATTGTTTGAGGAACAGCAGGATTTTTTTCTCGCTTCTAAGCCCCTTCTTTAAACTACTAATTGCACGATAAACTCTCGGTTCTATCTTAAAGCAACTTGGTCCATGAATAGTGGAAACGGCACCTCCTCTCAGCATGATATGGGTGCAGTCGTAATAATCCCATATGAAGAATAACTTTGTGTCAATTACTGCAATGGAATGGGAATAAAGCAAGAGAGGAGTTGATACAAAGAAACATTTTATTTGAACAAAGTGAATGGGGTCAAAGGGCTGCTGTTGAGTGATTCATCTGAATTTCAAAGTCAAGTATATGATGGAGCATTGCATTTCATTGTCACAAATACGGCGCTGCTATAATCTCCACCTTAATACGCAACCATGGCGTTCAAACCAGCCAATTCACGGTCAAAGTTCTTATGCTGCGATATCGCCCAAGTATACGCACTCAAGAAGTCCTTGGCGCCCTTTGCCATTTGTAAAGTCTCCTTGAAGCTGTCAGGTTGGACCTGGCTCGCCGTCACCACGCCGTAAGAGTCCACGACATCGCCTGCGGTCGAGAACTCCATGCCTGGTAGATCAACTGCTTGCCTGACAAACTCGACGGCCTCACCCGTAGCACCAATGGCCTTAAGATGACCAAAGGCTTCGCGGACCCAGTGTACAGCGCGTCCATTCTTGCGGAGCGTCTCGATGGACTTTGCGCCGCCAGGGACAAAGATACTGTCGTACATCGTGGAACGCTGACCCTCGAGGTGGTGGTCTGCTACAACGCCACCTGAGCTACCCTTCTCCTCGCCGTCGGCGTAAATCTTGTTTCTCCTGGGACTGATGGTGAATGGTAGAGCACCCGCAGCGGTCAAAGCAGCCTTAATACCGTCATATGCGACCTTGTCATAGCCGTCGGCAATAAGGATTGCGACCATGCGTGTGGCAATAGTAGGAGTAGCTGGTGCATACTCTAGCTGCGAGAGTCCCTTGGCCTTCTTGTTGTGCTTCGGACGCGTCTGCTCTGTTGGGATATCAGCGCCAACCATGTCGGCAACGCTTTGTGCCAGTTCCAGATCAATCTCGCAGATACGCTCTACTATACGCTTATACACGATTTCGTCTTCGCAGTGGTCGAGTTCGAATGCAAAGGCGTTCTTCATGTGCGTCTTCTCCGGCCCAGACATGGAGTTGTAGAACAGCTCGGCCTGGTTCTTATGCTCCCTGAATTTCTTGCTTTGCAAGCGAGCTTTGATCCCGGCAATCTTCTCTGGGTACTCGACGTAACCACCTTCTTGTGCAGTCGCAGGAGGTACAGCCTCAAAGCGGTTAGGCCAGTAATTGACCTTCCCTTTGGTGATAGTATGCCGCATAGCTCCGTCACGGTTGAAGTTCATAACAGGGCAAACCGGTTTGTTGATTGGTAGCTCCTGCCAGTTCACGCCCAGACGGGAAAGCTGAGTATCTTGGTAGGAAAAGTTGCGTCCCTGCAGAAGTGGATCGTTGCTGAACCCGATACCAGGGACAATGTGGCTTGTGCAGAAGGCGACTTGCTCAGTCTGCGTGAAAAACTCATCAGGGTTTCTGTTTAGCTCAAGCTGACCGATATACCGAATGGGAACCAGTTCTTCTGGCCAAACCTTGGTAGCGTCAAGGATGTCGAAATCGAAGTCGTGCTCCTTGGATTCGGGAATAACTTGAATACCAAACTTCCATTTGGGATATGAGCCACTATCGATTGCCATCCATAGATCTTTGCGGTGGAAATCAGGATCTTGGCCAGCAATCTTAAGGGCCTCATCCCAAACGAAGCTGTGTACACCCAACTCTGGTGTGAAAATAAACTTGACAAAATGCCTCTCGCCCTTGTCATTTGTGAGCGTAAAGGTATTTACACCGAACCCTTGCATCATTCGGTAGGATCTCGGAATCGTGCGGTCCGACATGGCCCAGAAGAACATATGTGTTGCCTCTGAGTGCATATACTGGAAATCCCAAAAGTTGTTGTGGGCTGACTGCGCCTGCGGAACCTCGTTATCAGGTTCTGGTTTGGCAGCATGGACGACATCTGGAAATTTCATCGCATCTTGGATGAAGAAGACGGGGATGTTGTTGCCCACGATATCCCAGTTACCCTCTTCGGTATAGAATTTGACGGCAAAGCCGCGCACATCTCGGACTGTATCTGCTGAGCCACGGCTACCAAGGACCGTCGAGAAGCGTAGGAAGACTGGAGTTTCTCGCGAGGTGTCGGTAAGAACGCCTGCTGATGTGACATCTGCGGCTGACTCGAAGAGTGTAAACTTTCCAAAAGCACCGGAGCCACGGGCATGGACTACACGCTCTGGGATACGTTCATGGTCGAATCGGTGGATCTGTCAAGGTCAGCTGGTTTGACTTCAGATGGAACCAGTTGATGTGACTTCAGACGGAACAAATTAGGAGACATACCTTCTCACGGGCAAAATGATCCTCGAGGAGCATTGGCCCAGTCTTGTCCTCGCTCGCTACCTTCAACCAGTCATCCGTGTTTGTCTGCTTGACTCCAAAGTCACTCGTAATCCTATAGCTCTTATCGTGTACATCCTTGGTGTCAGCCGCAAGCTGAGCAACCTTTGTTGACTTTGCACCTGCAAGGTCTTTGGCCTTCTCGGCAACATTGCCTAGGATCTGAGACGCCATTTTTCAAAGTTGAAGGCTTAGATCAAATCGGCGATTTTATCCAGAGTGTCTGACTTGTTGTTTGGTATCTGAAAGAGAGTTCCATTTGTACGTGCGGGCAGTTTGACTCTGTGAGGCAATGTTTACATCTCGACGTCATCACTACGTTTTGTAGCTGGACCATCTCTTTCACTAATTGATGAACCCTGTTGGGTGTCTCCTCTTTTGCACCTGATATGCTCGACGTAACAACGTGCCGCGGAGAGGAGGAGGTTCATGACGGCCAATGAGACTTTTGATGATGTTGTTCGGTAGAGGTTGTGCGTGATGATTTGACCGCTAGCCATGGCCGCCATGCCAAGCGAGTCAGACATTGCCAGACTCTAGTACCCACTGCAATCGAATGTCCATGCTGAGAAATGGCTAACTCATGATTGTCCTCGCGCACCGTAACGAGGCTGGTGATTGTTCGGCTCATTTGTTTCTACGTCTTTAAAGGTGACGTCAGCTTCCCAAATGCGTTTGCTGAAAGAGTAAGACTGCCCCGCTCTCTGCTTGAGCGATAAGAAACATTGGTGGCTTCATGCAACACGTCCTAAAGTACTATACTCACACATTAGTCTCAAATGTCACTTACTTTTACTGTTTGGCTACGCGGGAATAAAGGTAGACGCGCGGCTCCTACTCTAACGCTAAAGATGGGAACGGTGCTTTCCTCGGGGGCGCAAGCCTCTGCCGGCTTGTCCGACACCTCCTCGAGTCTGCAACCACCGGACATTGCCAGCCCTTGATATCACGATAGCCGTTTTCTTATTAGCAGTAACGCCGGAATGAATGTCTTGGGGCACGGCCACACGCCTGATGCTGCAGCTAAGAACACAGTCTAGACCGTGCGTCGTTGCGTGTACCCTGTGCGCTCAAAAAAAGCCACATATCTCCGCGAGTCCTCCGCACTCAAAGCTTACCCAAGAAAAGTTTATCGGACTCATGCGACCGCCACGCAGCTAGCCTATGACCCTGTGCCATTTAGTCGAGGCTAAACTTTCGAGGTGCGTCAGCTCGTCGCAGTACCTACAGACTTGCTGAAGTCAAACTGGGGTTGCTTCGTCCGCCGGGACATGAGCCGATGGGTGTTCGCAAGTTGCATCAGATAATGGTGTCAGCCTGCTTCGTGTTTGCCCCTGCGCCCACGATTCGTCGGAACATTTTCGCAGCCAATCATTCGTATTCCGTAGTCTGGTATAGGCCAGTCCAAGCCTGCAGGATCGCACCGATGTAAAATGAATCCGACGATTCATACTGCTGCAGGTCACCTTAAACAAATCATTAGTTGCGGGCATATCACATAGATACAATCACCATGTAGCATACCCTGCCAAACCTTTAATGCTTGATAAGAAGCACAAGGAAAATCGTTTCGAGATCTTCGCTGAGAAATTAAGACTGTATACGATGATCTACATGGCGCCCCGTACGGTGAAATCCGGAACGAGGCCCGCCGTTTGTAGGAGCGGTCTAAATTAAGCCATTATGCGAGCACTGGTACTTTACCTCGGAGATGTGAATGATGTTGAGAGTCGATCTTCGTCTGGTGAAGTTTATTCGGACTTCAGACGGCTTTCCGTCCAATGCTTCAAAAGAGCCAAGGCCACTCTCGTACATACCGTGTACGAAAGGACTCGTGGGGGTATGAATACTGCCATGGTTCAACCAACATAGAGACGTCGTGTGGGTAGGCGATCCCATGTTGTGGTTTCGTGTCATTTTGCGGAATGATGATATACCGACATTCAATATCCTCAAATGCGAGTTGATTACCTTTGCGGTGCAAGGCTCCCCAGAAGATATCCACGGATCCGCAAAATATGGCGAATGGATGGCAAACCAGGGGAAAAGGTGATACTTCGGTGCTTTCTTCCCACTGAGCCCAACCTGCCGACGCAGCCTGGGGTAGCTGAGCGGTCCGCTGCGGCCTGAGGCCACATCTAGGCTTTGGCGTCGTGGCCTCACGCCACATTGAGGTGCAAATGCAGGCAAATCGAGCATTTCCAAGCACTAAACACTGTGGACAAAACTGTTCCTCGATGAATGTTCATCTAGGATCCTTCGAGACCTTGCAGTAAACCAATAACTCCCAGCACAAGTTGAATCTCCTTTTTCAATGGTGGAGTAGGCGCCAGGCGTCGCGCACCAAGCCTCGTTAAAATTCAACTGTAGACACTGCTCGCTTGCTGTTTGGTGGACGACGAGAAAGTTGCGCCCCCCCCCCCTCGGCCCAAGCATTGCCATATCTTGGAATGTTGCTGCACCTAAGGGAAAGAATAGAATAACTGGGGCAATATATCAGCTTGCACCCGTCCAGCCTTGACCCCGAATTTGAGGGCATGGAGGCCTTCGTGTGTGTGTGGAAGACGTGATGTACAAAAGCGCCACCGTTGAACAGTAGGTTGCTGCATAGAACGCGGCCGACTGAATCAAGCGCGCAAAAAGCAGGCGCGGCCAAGCTGTGGCGCGCTGAAAAGAATCGTGTCTCCAAGCCCAATTGGCACAGTGGACAAAATCACTTGACCATTTGAAGTTGCATTGATTCCCCCATTCAGTTGGGGAATGAGTCTGGTTCGAAATCAGCGCCCCACACCTGCAGCTAAAGCTCCGCCGATCAATCTTGATCAGTGACCTCCAATCCCCCAAGCAACATCAAGACAGACGACAAGCTGCCGAAGACAGCCGGGATGGTTCGGGCTGCTAGATGGTGCTGTCAGACGTGGGGTAGGGCCGTACGTGAGCCATTTCAAGGGCAGAGCAGACAAAGGAGCGAGCTGCATGACAAAAGTCCGAGCTGTGAGCCTCCGCTCCGACAAACGTTGGAAGATGGGACGCTGCGAAACAAAACCAGGTTCAGGTTGTCGATCACTCCGCATAATGGCTGAACTGGCTGTTGCCAGGCTACTGCAGGTGCTCGACAGCTCTCGTTTGCGGGCGCGCTCTTTGTTATCGCCGGCATGAATCCTCCGCAGAGCAAGACGGCCCATGTTGCTTTTTGGTCGTCGATGGCGCAAAATCGCGGTGCAGGCTGTGGTCACACAGGGCGATCTGGTGCATGCGGGCCGACGCGCTAAGGCACACCGAGTAACGCGCCTCCGCCCATCCCTGCGACCGTTTGAGGGGACGTGAAACGAGAAACTGACAGGCGATACAGCATACGCCGAGCAGTGATTGTACCGTAACTCGACCATCTGTCCGTAGCCGACTCATTGGAGCTTCAAATGGCGCATCTGACCTCTCTGCCCTCCCAATGGCAGCGACACCCAGCTTGGCAGGTAGAGTCCATCCCAACAGACAGGCTGGTAGTTATTGCAGCATCGTCCTGCAACAATAGCCAAGCACATGGCGGGCTGGCTTGGTCATGATTGCTTGGCGGACTTGATATTTCATTGCCTGGATGATTTGCTGCTTGCTGTCCAGCCGGAACTCGGAACGGGCCAGGGAGAAAGGCAGAGTGCAAGATGTCTCCATTCTTGTCTCGAATCATGGGTGCAGAGTGCAATTAGCGGACGGAAGCTTGCGTACCCAATTTGGGGATCTGCCAATTGACGAAACCACTTTGAGAAAAGTATTGTGGATTGCCGTGGAGTGCTTGACAGTCACAGTCAGTCGATAGGTGGCCGCTGCCCCTGACTGTGCGTGGGTTGGCCTATGCAAGGACAGCCGTTATTGGCTCCAATGTTGCACCCGTCTCCATTATTGACGACGTGCGGCGCGCTGGAGCAGACACGACGTGTCGACGGCATGACGGTCGTGTCTGCTTGTCAATACTCAGAAGGCAGCCTCTGGACGGCAACGGGTGCGTAGACCAGGGTGCCATGTGTCAATGCTGTGCAATGGAGAATGGCAAGGGTCACGTCCTTCACATGTGCGGACATGGCGTGTTTGGAGATTAGCAGTCCCGTCTGCCGCGAGTGTTTATGCTGTCCGAGTCGAGGCATGATTCAAGAAAGGGCAGCAAGCACAATCGACGACGACGACTGGGCCAACCACAGCCGTGACAGCAGCGGAGGGATACATGCATGGAGAAGGGACAGCGGACAAGCTGCGCTGCTGCGCTGCTGCGCTGCTGCAGCTGTCCGCGGTGGTGCATGTAGCCCTACTGCCTGCCCGTTGAGGGATTGAGCAAGGACAGGTTGTACAAATACGGTGGTGGAGAATGAATCAGCCCTGTGGTCTGATGTTGTTGCTTGCCGCGACGAGGAGTGGGCGGGCTCTCTTCCGCTGGATCTGCGAGCTAGGCGTGCGGCATTGGGCTTGCAAGCCGGTTAATGTTGGGTCCCATGGTCGGCCGCTTGTGTGTCAAATTATAGCTCCTGTTGAAGGGGGCGAGGGCAAAGCCCATGTGATGGACGGAGAAATGGACGAGCGAAGCAGCTCCCAATTTGCAAGCCTACCCCCCTCCCCTTCTCCCCTCCCCAGACAGGCGCTGAGCGCTACCGCGGGCATGATTCCTTGCAAGAGACCCTGAGCACTGCTGCTGGCGACTGCTGGGCGGGAGCTGGCTGCGAGGGCGCGGCGCCGACTGGCGACATGGAGGCCAGCAGGCGTGCAGCAAGAGCAGCTTCGGCTGTCCAGGCGCGGCGATTGGGCAGGACGGGGTGCAGAAATCACCAACAGTGCGCAGCTGCATGGCGGTCGATAGGACGGGATCACCCTGGCAGGCCAGATGCTGGCCGCAGCTAGGCGTGAAGGCTAACGCTCCGCCTAGGTACTTGTCCTTGCCTTTCCGCACGGAGCCAACGGCTGTACACGACCGTCGCACTCTCTGTTGCAAACGGGCGGCAGCAATCTAACATCTTTTCAGAGGAGGTACCGTCTGTTCGGCACGCTGCAATGCCTCCATTATAAAACTCTCTGCGCTGCCCGCCCGATCCCGTTTGGACGCTTCGACCAATTCCTCGCCCACATATCTGGCACCCTCGGCTGCTGCTGTAGCTTCGCGGTACCTTGCGTGCTGCTACTCTCCTCTCTCTCTCTCTGCGTTCTCTGCTCTCTCTGCTCTCTCTCTGCCTGCCCTTTGCTCGCCCTCGACCCAAAAGGCCCTGCAGCCCACCACTACTCCTACTCCTCCTACTGCTCCTACCACTCCTCCTCGAGCCTCGACAAACCTCGGAATCAATCGATCCCAGCTATCGACCTTGATCTTCCCCACTCCCTGGCTCTCGTGCTCTGCATCTTGCTCTGCATCTACTTGTGCCTCTTCGTTTTATCTTGCTCTCGTCGAGCCAAGCTCCGTCGTGCCTTCCCCCAAGCTACCCACCAGCGGCTGCCGCCCGTCTGCAACAAGAAAGAGCTCCCCGCGCGCCCGCCAATCAGCGAGTCCAAGCTCCCACCCCGCCTTCCCTTCTCACGCCCGCCGCGTCCGCGCCCACGCTGCCCACAGCAGGCGCCTCACTCGCACCCCACCACCACCGCCGTGCAACCCACGCCTCGCAGGCTGCCTCGGCCTCGACGCCAACATGTGCACCAAGGTCGTACACAGATATGGCTGCGGCCACGAAATCACAGAAAAGGCCCCCTGCGCCACGTCGAGAACAGCGCCCTGCGGCGTCTGCAACACCAAGACGGTCAAGCACGACGAAAAGTGTGATAGATGTGACCATTGACAGGTATGGCCCCGCCCAAAACCTTGGGCGCGTCGCACTTGTCTGACCAACTCTGCTCCCAGACATGTGACCACACCCTCTTGATTCCCCACGATTTTCCCCTCCATCATGGCCCGGGGCTCGCAGCAGACATGCACACCTGCGGCCCAACGTGAACCTTAGCTCTCTTCCTCGCTCCACCCCGCCTCGTTTGAAGGCTGCACCGCAACGACCTTCTCCGCAGAGGGGTCCACCCCCACCGGCTGCATTTCACGGCGTCACGGATCCCCCCAAAAAAGTTACTGGCGTTTTATCGGGCATTGGCGTCTACCTGGACCTAGGACACTTTGCGCGTCCGGCGTTTTGAATACAGGCTTGGTGTTGCAGGACACTTCCCAACTTGTATTATTCCCACTTTTGTCTTTCTCCTACTTGGATATCATGCTCTCCTAATTGTGGTCGTGCCATGCGCCGACGGGGAACCCTACAGGTTCCGTCTTCTTTATCTCTTCATTGCTATCGCTCTATTTCCATGTGCGGGCTCTGCCGCTCCGCAATGTGGCCTAGGAAAGGACCTCAGTAAACGAGACAAGTCAATTAATGCGTAGTCGTCAATGAAGAAGCTTGCTCACTCCCGCAAGTGGGCAGCCCTCGTTCACCTGTTGAGCGCCTCTGTGCATCGAGTCACTCCGCGCTTGGTGACTATCAAGACAAAAGACCAATCATCTACGGCTGTTCTGCCACATAATCACACACAGCTGCCGTATATGCACCACCGTTTTTTCCTCTCGCCAATCGACGTTGCCATGCCCCCCTGAACAAAATGTACCAGCTACCGTTTGCACAAGGTTGAAACCAATTTGGCGATTTGCCCCGTCAAAACAACGAATTCATTTGCTTCCGATATTGGCCCATAACATCTTGTATGACAGCCTTGCACTCACACCCAGGTAAACAAGGCCAATAGCGCCAAGGTACTGTCTATGGACGGCTCGCGATAGGGCAGCATAAGTGGAGATATGGGATGCCATGCATCATTTGCTGGGGCCTGGTACGGGGCGCATCAGTCAACCTGGAAAATACAGGTAATATCAGATGACAAAGTGAGACAATATCGTCTCACAACCCACCCCGATCCAGTTGAGGGACGGGCCGTGGTACATGAAACGATCTACCAGTCAGCCATGCATTGGAGTCACTAGAACAAAGCGAGTATGTGCATTCCGGCCTTCATGCGCCAAAGAGACTAAGACTATCCTCAACATGACCGGTGAGCGCGTTGGGGTTATCATGTGATGCATACGGCGAAAACGCGGCAGGGTGTACAATGTATAGCACGATCGCCAAATAGCCGAGTATGAGAGGTATATGTGAGCTTGATATGCGTCAGGATCCGCATTGGCTCGCCTGCAGCCAACCGGGTAACGGTTCTTCTAGAAGCCATTCAGCCTGACGACCATATCTGGCTCGCCCGAGAGTTGAGCCACAATAACACGGCGGGAAGCTCATTTACGGCCAAGGTCATGGTCTACTATTGCCCATTGCCACATGCATTTGATTAAACAGCCGGCATCTAGCAGGGCTCGCGCAACGGCCCATCGCTGATACCGCGAGGCAGATTACGTGCTTCGTTGATTGGCGTCGTCAGTTTTAATATAACAGCGTCTGGCGTATGCGGGCGACGCCTACCGCTGCACACCCTGTCCACTTCCCTGTCCCATTTCCTTACCCCTTGCTCGTTCTTCTGGGAGTACCTTCCACCCATTGCCTGCCAGCTCCACAGAGACGATCTGCGGCATGGACGTGTCTGCACAAGCACGTGCAGAAACGCTATGCGGCTCCATTCGCTTGACCGTTAGCCGGACGCCTCAGTCTGTTGTCTTTTGGTCTGTGTCTCGAGACAGGTCCTGTTGCTGAACAACTGGAGGTCAACAACTACCAGTGCACGTGAGACCCACGGGAAGACCCTGAGGACGGGACAGAGCCACACGAGGGCAGGGAGCCGATGCAGAGATGGATGCATTATCACATCCGTAGCATGTCAAAATAGCTCGTAACATGGTGCGGTACGCAAGCGACAAGTTTGTTGGACGGGATGCTAAGTGGTCGGCCGTTCGGCGTCATGTCCACAGCACGGCCCGGGGTTTGTTTCCACATTCGGAATTTGTAATGGCATCCTTCATCGTCGACCCACAACACTCAATGTCCAGCTATGTCGATTGATATCAACTGGGACACAATTACTGGCGGTGCAGACGGGTCCGCTCGTGCAGAAACGATACGCGCATTCATCCATGACAGATTCCAGCAGGTGACGCTGCCGCGGTTCATCCGCTCTGTCCACGTCCATTCATTCGACTTCGGAAGTGTGCCTCCGGAAATTGAGATCAAAGACATTTGCGACCCGCTGCCGGACTTCTACGAGGAAGACGAAGATTATCCGGACGATGTCGAGAACGAAACCGAGAACGAGGCTGCTGGCTCAGAGCGCCATGGCAGCGAACGCGCCTCCGGGAACCCTACTCACCGGCCCTCCTCCAAAGGGCAACGTCCAAAAGACGTGGGGAGGGATGCAGCACACAACAAAGAGCACGCTTCAGAACACTCACGATTAGCGTCTCATGTCACTCCGAAACCGCCTACCACTCGAACCTGGTTGGCTCCCACCGAGCAGCTGGGTAGCCCTTTCCTGCCAGGAGCCTCCACACCAGGCATTCCCGGTGGCACCTCCAATATCAACTACTTTCACCTCCCTCTGAGTGCAGGTCTTTCCGGTGCTACGACGCCTCTTGCTGCAGTAGCTGGCGCGCAGCTGCAAGGTTGGCTTGACAACCCTTATGGTCGGCCTTCTACACCAACCAACATGCGTCTTCGCCACGCCGCATCAATGAACTCACTAACGCTGACACCACAATCAAACCCAGACCCCAGTACTCGACCTTCTTCACGACATCAGCAGGACCAAGACAGGAGGAGGTCCCTTGCTGAGTCGGATTCTCCTTCCTCCCAGCACAGCTACGACAGAACGCCATCTGCATCGCCACACCGCATGCGGGAGAAGAGTCCCGACGACATCCAGATTGTTGCACATGTGCAGTATTCTGGAGATATCAAAATGTCACTGACTGCAGAAATTCTCCTGGACTACCCTATGCCAAGCTTCGTCGGCATTCCGCTCAAGCTGAACATCACTGGTATCACCTTTGATGGAGTTGCGATCCTGGCATACATCAAGAGGCGAGCGCATTTTTGCTTCCTGTCGCCTGATGACGCAGACGCGTTAGTTGGCAGCGAAAATGGCTTCAGCGGTCTTCAAACGGACGCGCAAGGCCGAACCCCACAACCTGTACAGCGACCACAAATCGGAGGTCTACTGGAAAACATCAAAGTAGAAAGTGAGATTGGGGGCCAGGGTAGTGGTAAGCAGGTACTTAAAAACGTTGGCAAGGTGGAATCGTTTGTTTTGGAACAGGTCAGGCGCATCTTCGAGGATGAGTTTGTCTACCCAAGCTTTTGGACATTCCTCGTCTAAGCAGTACGCGCGAAAAGACACGTGTGCGGCAAAAGGAAATGTCGATCCTCAAATGGTATACACTACACGGTCGAGGTTGGCATACCGCATTTTTCACCACGTAGCAATGCGACAGTCAGGGGTGGCTCTGGTGGTCACAAGCGAGCAAAATAAGACAATTGGCCCAGCACAGCATTTGTCACTTTTCCATTGTGGACCTTGTACATGGCTGTCAAGATGCAAGCACGCGTTTTAGGCGTGACACAAGGCAGCTGTCCCCACTTCTTGAGCGACAGTTACAGCACAGGGCGGGTGTCTCACGAGCAGCACGGTACCTTTGTGGCAAGTGTTTCCCATGGTCAACGCAAGGGTTACACGGAAGATTTCCAGGAAACGTGGTTTGGTGCCCTATTATTCGCGGCTATGCGCAGAAGCGACGAGGCACAGGATTCTGACAGCGGGAGTGACAGAATCAGACCACGTCTGTAGCACTCGACAACGAGCACAATGGTCGCCTCAACCTGTTATCCGAGTGTCACGCTTCTGTCAAAATCACCTACCCGTCTCGGTATCGGGTCTTTCGGGAGTAGTGACAGGGCTTGTTTGGTGGGTTGTGTAGCATCAACTAGCGCATATGAGCTATATCATCACTCAACGACCTGTCAGGTGCGCGGTCGATCTTCGCGCCCTGCCCGTATTTTCCCGCGATTCCCGTTCCCGTCTCAACGGCGCTGGCTGATTGACCCCTTGCAGGCAGACAGGAATGCATTGACTATGCCGATGACCTTTGGAAGTCCTCCCCGCTCACCGATCACTACTCATTTGCTTCTAACCATTTAGGATGGTGAAGCACTACGGACCGTTCAGAAAGTTAAAGCATGCCAGCCCAGTCCAGTCAGAGTGTCGAAGCACGTCAGCCCATTCAGAATGTTAGAGCAGGTTGGACCCTTGAAAGTGTTGAAGCGCGACAAACCAAGTGCCAGCATGTTAACGCAGCCTGTCAATCTGCTCAAACGGTCGCAACAAGGCGGTCATGTATCTCGATAGCCAACCGCACGAGGAGGGCGACATGTTGCTTGATTGCGCAATACGATGTTTCCCCAGATGAACCATATAGTTTCATAAAGGAAGGAGGGGGAAACAACGTCGATGCACTAACCGAACACACGTGTTCTATTCTTGGAGATTGGAGCGATGAAGTTTCTATATCCTAGACGATATCCGTGTTCTAATGTTCTCGGGCAATATCTAACCTTCCACGGTTATTATCACATATAGGATTGTGGGTATATACTAGCCGGCCTGGACCAGCAGGGCTGGGCTCACTATATGTCTTGCAGCCTTAAGCAAGCCTCCCTGGTCTAGTGATTCTATCGCTTGTATGTCGCCGGACAATGCCGTCCACACCCGTGTTAACAATCATTCTCTTGCAGAAGCCGTAGGATATTGGAAGCATAAGGCCCACCGAAATCAAGCTGTAACAAAAAGGTCCTAGAGAGAGTATCCCTTCGTTGACTCATCCGAACGTTATGTATTGCTTCCCGCCCGACGACAGCAGTGCTGTGCGTCTTCATCTACAAGCGAGCACGACATGGATTCGTCAAGGCTGTGAGGTTTGGTAGAACATTACGTCGCACTCCATGACTATTCAATCCGCACAAGCAATGTTTTTCATATAGAGCAAAGCTATGTTCTTTGGTCGCTAGGTGGCATGTTCACAATTGCGCCGACATACCTTCTATTGTGCGTTATGATGGTAGATGAGAGGCTAATGAAAACATCTCCAATGCCAAAATATATATATGTGTGTGTGTGGTAAAATGTGGGATGTTGTTCCCAAGGTTCTATCTCTGGCAAGGTGTCGAAGCGATGCAACCGACTTCCAGTTTTATACAGGCATTTGGCACAAATGGATGGCATTAATATTGTTGCCTTTGAATCGTGCAGGCTGGCTACGGAGGCATGGAGTGTGTAATGTTTAGGTCGAGGTAAGCATTAGCTTCAAAGCGCTACTTGTAACGTCTAGCTGAAAGAAGGGTTGAATCCCGGCGCCAGTTCAGAGCAAGTATCACTAGTGAAGAAGAAGAAGATTTTGACAAGTTTTCTAGTATTAATGGCAGAGTACGGCATTTGTCCACTGTTGGTCACCGACATGTGAAGAAGGCGCGTTCCAGGGTCCAAACAAAGACGCGTCACGCCGTTCAAGTGTTACGGCTCTTGAAGTGGTAAACAAGGGACCAAAGAGAGCATACTGTTGCAAAAATATCTTGAAGAATGCGATTGAAGTACCAAGCATCGACGGCAAATATTGATCAAGCATTTGTGGCTTCGAACAAGGCCCATGCTGCAAATCACCCCTCCACATGCTACGTCAGCTTGGCACTGCCCCGCGATCAGAGCAAGCTGAAACAGGGCGCTAACAGCATCAACACACACACCCGAATCTTTCCTATCCTAACCTTCCCTTTTCTTTCCTTCCAAATCCAAATTCTATCTGTATTCCCTTTCTCTTCAAAATCACTTACTAGAGAGTACCAACTACCGTGTACACGATGCCGCCGAAGCTCCAGATCAGCGACATCTGGCTGCCATGCCTTGTCCTTCTCGTGTTTTGGGCTCGCCCCACCGCAGCTTTTGGTGCGGGAAACATTGCGAGCTTGAGCTCCATTGAGGGCCAGAACTGGCGCCATGGAGATATCGAAGACACACTGCTTACCCTGCTCATCAGCAGTCGGACTGGTAAGAAGTTCAGCAAGATGGACGTCAAGCGTGTCTACTTTGGAAATTGGCTGCGAGACTACTCGCAGGCCGTCGATGTCGGCACCGTCAAAATGGTGTCTGCTGAGGCCATTCGCATCCTCCTTTGGGTCTTGGGCTTCATGTCTTTCGGCTATGGCACAAAGGAATTCGAAGTCACCCGAGATCGTCTCGGCTGCTACAGACCAGAGGAGCATATCGATAACCCCAAAGTAAGCTTGACGATGTAATTTGGAGAAATTTAGGTACTGACATGGCTAGGACTATGCTGACAATCTCGATGCCCGTGACTACGATCGCCGCCTACGAGCTCCTGTCGATGAGAGACGCGAGCTGAGCGTCGACGAACGAACCGGCTTGAAGAACTATATTGCCTCGGAGGACTTGGGCATCACAACGTCGGCTGGCATGGTCCGCGACCTGCTTCGGCGTTGCATTGACCTCGGCCGCCGGTCTGGTGGACGCGGCCCAGACTTCCATGAAGCTCTTCGTCTCCTTGGTACCGCGACTCATTGCTTGGAGGACTACTCTGCACACTCAAACTACACCGAACTTGTTCTTATCGAACTCGGTGCCACCGATGTCTTTCCACATGTTGGTCGTCGTGCTCGCTTCCACGTTCAGGATGCTCGCAAGGAAGTGTATCCAATCGTCACGGGAACTTTTGGCGGAGTCGATTTCCTGCACTCCGTCTGCGGTGAGATCACCGACAAGGCTACCCAGTCCGAGCTACAAGAGCTCGAAGGCGCCATCTCCAACGCTGATAGGACCAAGAACAAGAGCAAGATCAAGGACTTACTCAGTCAGCTTCCTGAGGGCATCTTTGGAGGCAAAGACGAGGCTGGAAAAGCTGATGAGCTTGAGCAGAATGCCAATGCGGCCGCTATGGGCAACCTACGAGTCACTCCCAAGGAGCCTGAGGCCTTCACTGAGCAGATTGGTGAGCTAGTCAAACAGATTTACCCCATCATGGAGTTCCACGATGAAATCTTTCAGTCTATCTCCGAGTTCATCGAGAAGATTCCAATCCTCCCCGAGCTGATGGAGGAGATCCAGAACCAAGTCACCATCTTCGTCTTCAGCCTGCTTGCTCCCTATGTCTTGCCTATTCTCTCTCAGGTCAAGACTGAGCTTGAGACTGGCTCATCCGAAGTCATTGCAAGCTCCCGTGACAAGCAGCACATTGTCTTCAATGACGACAACTCTACTGACCCTACTCACAGTATGCTTTCCAAGGATCACTTCTCTAATATCCTAAACGAGCCGGCTGGCCGCATTGCCTCTGCTGTCCTCAGCTGGGCTGTTCCACAAATCGTCCAGTGCTGGGATGGCGAAGCCGATCCTGAGCAGACTATTGATCGCATTATCAATGGTGTCTTCCACCATCCTGCTTGCGTTCGCGCCTCTCGAGACCAAGAGGTTGTTCGCGGTCGTCAACTCATGTTCGATACTGTGCGGCAGTGGTGGGAGAGTCAACGCGACCAGAGAGACCTCACCAGGAAGCTCAGCCGTGAAGGAGTGCGAAACGGCGAGAACCACAAGCCGGGACAGCATGATAAGGGCCACGGCTGCGGCAAGCCACTTGGTATGGCCAACAACTTGCCGGGCGGAGGCAGGAGCGGCGGTAACCAACAAATTCAACAGGCCAGTGACCAGGCCGGTAAACTTGTGGGTGAAGCCGTGGGTGGTGGTGCCCTAGGCGGTCTGGTTGGAGGTCTTGTTGGAGGTATCGGCGGCTCTCTTCTCGGAGATGCTTTTGGTGGAGACGAGAAAAAGTCCAAAAAGCAAGAGAGCTATGGTCATGACGGTTCTTATACCCAGTCCTACACTGAGACTGGTCACCATCAGGGATCCTCATATGGTGACTCTGGGCGTGTCGGCCAGGCTCAATATCAGCAGACTCAATACCCCGGTGGTGGACGCCGTGAAGAATACTCTCGCCAGGAGAGGGATGATCATGGTGGTTCGTACAGCTACCAACAAAAGGTGGAGACCTCGAGCTACAGTGGATCGGGCGGATACGAACGCCGTGAAGAGCGCCGTGTTCAGCAGGGCGACGAGTGGCGATCCGAGGAGAAGCGTGAAGGTTTTGATCGCTCCGGACAGTACTACTCTGAAGAAAAAGAGTGCGTATCTAGCATTCTATCTTTGGTCTTTCTTTGCTAATAACCTTCTAGACGACGCGGTAAGTCCAAGAAGCACTCCGAAGACGAAGATTCCAACGATTCCGGCGGCGAAGACTCGTACGAGAAGCGCCAGAAGAAGGAACGCAAGAAGCGCGAAAAGGAGGAGAAGAAGCGTAACAAATACAAGAAGCACGGTAGCGGAGGCGATGACTCGGATGACGATGCTGACAAGCGTCGTTCAGGTTCCGGCGAACACAGGCGCCGTTCAAGGTCGCGCGAGCAAGAGCACCGTCGCAAGAAGAGCAAGAGCCCATCGCCCAAACGGCACTCGGGAGGCTACTCGCACGCGAGCGGCGGCTACGGCGAGGAAAGGAGGTATGGTGAGGAGAGCTCGGGATACGGTGGCCGCCGTGAGGAGTCTTCTGGTTATGAACGCCAGGAGGAGTCTGGATACGGTCGTCGTCAGCAAGAGAGCTCCGGATATGGACGCCAAGAGTATGTTGGGGAATCTCGAGGCTACGGTCGTGAAGACTACGGTCGTCAGCAGTATTCGGGATATGCCGCTGACTCTTATAGATCTGGCGGATACGGTGGTGGTCGCCAAGACGACTATGAGTATGGAGGCGAACGCCCTGAGCAGGCTTATGGTGCTCAAGGCGTTCCTGGAGGATTTGGCGAAGAGTCTCAGGGATATGGCCGCCGTCGCGATGACGATGATGACGGTGAGCGCAGGCAGCAGGGATATGGCGGTGGCTCTGGTGGCTATGGCGACGAGGGTTATGGAAGGAGGTACTAAAGTGGTATAAACGTCTTCCTGACGGATCCACAGTGGGTGGAGTACATTGATGGCCTTCCTCTAGTGCACTACACAAGTTGCCAGGTGCACGTGTGGATTGTGCTTTATGACTGATGAACACGAACATCATCCTTACACACTAGTAGTATACCTATGATAAAAGTTTTTCTTGATGGCTTTAGATCAACTATGTGTGGTGTTTTTTGGGAGTTTTCCACCTTTCAGGTTCGATCATAGTCAGCCCAGGAGCCGACGACTAAGTTGGCAGGCCTCAGTATTCAGGAAGGGAGGCATATTTGTTCCTGCGAGTACTCTAACCTTGGGAAGGTTTCTTGAGGAATTAAAATGATGAGTAAACCAGTGGATAATGTCCCAGCCTCCAATAAGCTAAGGACGTGTCCCGGGCCATACTGTGGACGAGACGGCTGATAACATTTTTCATACTGCCCCTGGGCATATCATGCATATGTTTGACAATCAAAGCAACTCAGTCCTCCGACTTTAGCTTATATTGCAAAGCCTTAGATGGGACCCTTTCTTTCATTCACCACCAAATCTGGCGTTGCGTCCGCAGATTTAATTCACTGGTCACAATACTTTTACAACTTGGAAATCTCGAACTGGAGAAATGCAAATGCAAGTCAAACACCGATGACTTCACAAATCATTACACTCTACGTCCTCGACATCAGTTCTTTAAGGGCAAATAGGCTCTCGAGTCATGACAGATAGCTCAAGAGGGACGGTTACAGTCTGGACAAAAATTCAACAAGTCTATGGAATATGTTGCAAGTTGTCGCCTACCAGGCTACTAGATCCGCCACTGTCTTTGTATGATACGTGGATAAGCTTGGAGAATCCCTCGAGACGATTGTGGATAGAGCACGCTACGATATAACTGCCATACAAAGAATTTTTCCTAAAAGTGAACAAGTCTAACTGGCTGATGCTTCTTACGCAACCAACACGCGCAGAAATAGCACAATTGTTCGCTCGCCTATGCAAGATACGTTGAGCAACTGGGAGCTCAATGCTGACTTCGAAGACTGAGATGGCAATGCGGATAGCGGATAGCGGAGACTGGGACAACGAAATGGACTAATAAACTGGACCTCACTAGATACCTATGCACTTCAGAGAATAAACACAGTAGCCTTGAAATATACTGTGAAGTATAACTACAATCGCAAGTCCTAGAGTTTCTTCAAACCACGCTCTGGTCTGCCATTTAAGAAGTCATGCGCCAGTCCTATCAAAGTTACTTTTAGACATGAGCTGCAAGATGACTTTGTGTAGCGTCTCGTTTGCATCTAATCTGCACATGCTTTCGATAAATTGAGCAGCTTTTCCTATCACATGGAATTTTGTAGCCGCATTTTTTTTCGCCTTTATAGATCTCAATTCTAAGTTTCATAAAGAAGATATCAGCGGTACGTCCGGGAATACATATTACAAAGGTATTATACGGCCAGACGCACGACGATTGCTAAGTGTTTGTCGCACACCTAGGTGGGCCGTCCATGGTCACAAGAGTCAAAATTCACGTCACAAATCAACCTACCATTAGTGTAAGCTGTGTTTATCCAGGGTGTAGTCAGTATTTCTGCTTCGGTCTGCTTTGCAAGATAATCACGCAGGGTAGGCGACTTGGGCCAGCGACACTGTGCCCGAGTTGCGAGCTTGGTGTGGAACGGTCACAGATCAACAGTGAAGAAAGCAGTAATGCGGTCACAGACGACGGCGCTGCCAGGTTTGTTCGGCAAGTATGTCATTCATAGATATCTATCGAATAACTACTGCCCAGCCACCACGCTGATTGTTCGCTACACTGATAGTAGGAAAGTATGCCTGGCGATATCCACCTCCGGTCTGCTCACCGCGGAGCTTGATGTTTCGTAGCGAGTTCAGGGTCTTATGCGACGAGCTGAATGACACCGCCAGCGTCCTTAATCTTCTTTTCGGCTTCGGCGCTGACGTATCGCGCACGAACGACGACTGGGATTTGGATGCGACCCTTGCCTAATAATTTCGCGTAGCCGTGGTCGAGAAGGTTGATGACTGGAGCGGTCTTGGAAGCAGACGACGAGTCTAGGTATTTCTCGCGCTGTTCGCTAGGAACGAGCGATAGGAGCTATGCGAAGTCAGATCAGGTACACTACAGTGTTGGGTTCGGCCTACCTTGTCGACGTTCACCACGGGCTTCCACTCGTGGTTGCGCTGCACATGGAAGTGACGCATTCCCACCTTTCCGAAGTAACCAGGATGGTATTTGTCCAAATTGGTTCGGTGATGATGTTGACCACCGGCAAGACCGCGCTGGAGATGTCAGTTTCATCAGAGTATGTGGTCATCGTTTTTGGGTTACATACACCACCGGGATGCTTGCGATGCTTGCCAACGCGTCCATGTCCGGCGCTGACATGTCCCCTGTGCTTCCTGGTCTTGCTCAAGTGAGTCGGCATGTTGACAGAGTTGTGTGGTGTTGTTGCTAAGTCAAAAGAAGTTTTTCGATTTTATCGGATTGTGTTGCGGGCTGCAAGCGAGCTTGGCACCACTAGCGCTATTAGGCTTAGCCTCTTTCTTCTCACGTGCACTCACCACTCAGGCATCGGCCACATCCGTTCCCTTCTGCCTACAGGTGCTACACTTGAATTCTATGAATAAGAAATATAGAATAGCAATACAGCCTGTGTTAGGGATAATTGGAGACGTGAAGACTTCGAGGCCTGGCACAGGAGTCTGAAAGCAGTCAACTCAGCGTACGAGTGCGAAGCCAAAGAAAACAAGGCTTCTCAGCCAGATCAGTAGTTCCGTAGGTGACCACTAGCAAAGCCCCGTTGTTGTATGTTTTTGCATGATTTCAACTCATTCTCTCGCTTCTGATAATTTTGTCAATTCTTACTATCCTCTATTGGCAATTGATGAACCTGGCACCAATCTCAGGTTCTATCAATCGTGGGTATACAACAAAATCCGCACTCGTCCCTCAAGAGCATTCTTCTCCATAACACCAAGTACGGCAATGACCCAAGCGCACAGGCACCTCCTTTCTCTCCCATCAAATATCAATCATGTAGATGACCTAAGATGAAACACGGATTGCCAAGCCACTCGACCGTTTTAGATCACCGACACGGCACCACGCTCCTCACTCGCTGAAGCGGTGTTTCTGGCCTAATTGTTTGGATGGAGCGGCATGTTCATCTACGTGATACAGTCGGAGGCTGGAAAAGGTGCAATTACGGCTCGTCCCGCGACTTAATCTACGCCCTCCAAGGGGTGTTGTGAGGATGGGCTGGGATGCCCTACTGGCCAGAAAAGGCACTTGGATTCACGAATATCCCGTTGGAATTGTTTTGGTTTCCTGTTTCCCTTTTCGGGCAACTTGTCGCTCATTTTTGACAATCCTTTTTGGTATCTGACATTCGTTTCTGACTCTCGTCACCACACTCGTTTGGCCACTCTCAAATCTCTACGCCACCATGCTTTGGACGTCCCATATTCTCTTGTTGCTGCCTACGGTCCATGCTGCCAGCCAAGCCCTCCGCTTCTCATGCTCGCAACTTGTCGTCGAACGGCTGGATCCAATCGTTTCTCCAGGCGAGCTGCAATCGACTCATCTACATCAAATAACGGGTGGAAATGCCTTCAACGCGTCCATGGACCCAGCAGATGATCCAGCAGAATACTCGACTTGCTCAACATGTGCCTTTTCAGAAGACAAAAGTAATTACTGGACTCCAGTTATGTTCTTCCGCGCGAGAAATGGAACGTTCAAACGTGTTCCTATCAAGCCTAACGTGGGGTTTGATGGTGCAAACGGTGGAATGACGGTGTACTATCAAGCCGCATTTGATGGTAATCCTGTAGCAAAGGGACAGGTAACAGCTTTCAAGAAGGGGTTTAGAATGGTCACTGGTGCGTTTCCAAGATCTGCTTCTAAGCTATCATAACATACCATACACTATGAGCTGACGATTTCGTTGTCATTAGGGAGTCCCCTGTCCAAAACTGCCGCTCAAGTTAAAGGAAACCGTGGTCAGCTGAGCTTCACGTGCTTGCAAACAATGAGCACCCGCGACAATCAAACACCCACCTTCCCGACGACACCATGCCCGGCTGGCATCATGGTCAACGTGAATTTCCCAAACTGTTGGGATGGCGTGAACTTGGATAGTCCGGATCACAAAAGTCACGTCTCATAGTAAGCTGTAGCGTTTAGTCGCTCACAATATGGCCAATTCACTGACACTTGTCTTTAGTCTTAGTCTGAAAGACACTCCTTGTCCAGCGAGTCACCCTGTCAAGATCCCACGGCTCCTTATCGAAACTGTTTGGGATACAACGGCTTTCAACGATAAGAGCATATGGCCCGAGGATGGGAGCCAGCCGTTTGTGTGGTCCTTTGGAGACAGGTATGTATAGCTGGCACGTTTGCTCTTTGGCCTTGCACCATGCTCGTTCAATCCATGGCTATTTTCATATTGACTCGTGACTAGGACTGGCTACGGTAACCATGGCGACTACATCTTCGGCTGGGAAGGAGATTCATTGCAAAGGGCAATGGATACTAATTGTATCAACATGAAATGCCCAACGCTTAAGTCGCAGAACATTGCTACGGGGAATAAGTGTGGGCAGCAACAGAAGGTTAAAGAGGAAATTGATGGGTGGCTAACGCAATTGCCTGGTAGCAACCCTGTGCAGTAAGGGGCTGCTTCGGCTACTCGATGTGGCACATGTTAAAGCTACGTTGATGAAAGCGAGATACGCGAAGCATGTTCTTAGGAGGGTGCACATTTTGCATAGAGCATGAAGATCCCCTAAGCCGAAGGAGTGTTATTTCAAGGATGGAAAGAGGCAAGAGGAAGATGGAAGTGGGAAAGGTTGAATGCTCACATAACAGACATGAATCTTGCATTACACTTGAATATATTCTTCTGGGCTGTCCAACTGCTGATTCTATTTGAAAAGAAAATGGGTAAAACCATCAGGCTGACAGACTGAGAGGAGGTTTGAAGGACATGTTGCAAGGAGTCGCAATACTAGAGACAGAACGTGACGGACACTTTAACTGCTGCCTAGAATCATTTCAAGCCATCCAATTATTTGATTTGGTCTTCTAGGAAAGACCTAAACAAGGAGAGAGCAGTTACGCTGCACTCAGCTTGGAAGGTGCTCTTCACGCAGCGGGGCCCACTATACCAAAGCGGGGTAGTCGTACATGATTCTGACTCCCCACCCGTGACAACATCGCACAGGTTCAGCCTACAAAAGCTTGAACATTCTTAAGACCTTCTCACAAGCTTTTAGGGTCGACTCATCTCACATTCAAAAGTCATGGCTCAAGCACCTCAAGTATCAGGCTACCAGCATGACGATGCTTGGGATCAGGATTGGCTGAGGGTAGATGAGACGCATGAGTTGTACTATCAGCAGTATGGAAACAAGAATGGAAAGCCTTGTAAGTCTTGTATATCGAAATTTAAATCCAACTAGTTTCATCTTTCCTGTTTCCATAAAAACGTTCTGTTAACAGTTTTCCAGTAATCTACCTCCACGGTGGTCCTGGCGGCCGTTGCACCAAAGCCATCACAGTATTCTTCAAGCCTGAGCAATACCGTGTGGTTCTTCTCGATCAACGAGGCTGCGGTCTCTCACGCCCAAATGCCAGCACTACCAATAACACGACTTGGCATCTGGTGTCTGATATCGAAGCATTACGCAAGCACCTTCAAATCGAGAAATGGCACCTGGTCTTTGGTGGCTCGTGGGGGTCGACGTTATCTCTCGCCTATGCACAAACACATCCTCAGAGTGTGGGGAGTCTGGTCCTCCGCGGCATATTTACAGTCCGAGCTCTCGAGTTGCAATGGACATTAGTTCCGGGCGGTGCTGCAATGCTCTTCCCGGATAAATTCGACGAGTTTATCGAGTTTCTCCCTGAAGACGAGCGTGCAGATCATGTGACGTCTTATCATAAACGCCTCATGTCTGATGACACGTCCATCAGCCACCCTGCTGCACGGGCGTGGAACAAGTGGGAGATCTCGATAAGTACATTGTATCCGAACATTGCAGGCTTGAAGAGCTTGGATGATCCTGTATTACTACTCGCCCATGCGAGGATGGAATCCCACTACTTCCAGAACAAAGCTTGGCTGGAGGAAGGCCAACTGCTGAAGAAGGAGAACATAGACAAGATCCGGAACATCCCCGGTGAGTTCCAAGTTTAGAGGTGATGAAATGTGGAGAATGTAGACTGATGAGGACATAGCGACGATTGTGCAAGGGAGGTATGATGTAGTGTGCCCGCCTATTACCGCGTGGGAATTGCACAAAGCGTGGCCAGAGTCTGAGTTACACTGGACTCCTGATGCTGGACACGGTGCTATGGTAAGCTCTAAGTGATGATATTAAAAGCTGAAGGCACGACTAAGGTTTTTTTTACAGGAACCGGGCACGCTGAAGTCGTTGATTGAGGCATGTGAAAAGTATGCAGAGTTGCCGTTGTAGGTATTTCATATACATGTACACTGGGGGGTCTTCTATAAGGACTGGATGAATACACGAGCCTCTCCTGTACCCTGTTTACGTTGCGCTAGTATGTGAAGCCTCCTCCCCTTGTGCTAAACAAGCCTTCTGGATCAACACTTTTTTGCAACGCTTTGAACTTCTCATAATCCTTATAAGTTTTCGTAACATCTTGATCACCAGCAGCATCATTCATGAATAATGGCAGATAGACATCACGACTCATACCTGCCTCATCCAACCATAGTGGCACTTGCTCCTCGAGCCAATCCGTCAGCTGTTTACCTAGACTATATCCCTCTGCATCATCGGTGGCCAGCGCCCAGGAGCTCTGTATTTCGACAATCAGACGGTCAGGGTCGGATGCCGTGAGGCCCATAGCATTTCCGCCCTTTGAAGCCGAAATCTTGCCGACAATGGAGGGCAACGGTTGGAAGTCGACGGAGAATTGAGTGGTAGGGCGCAGGACGGTGCGGAAGGATTCTGTGATCTCGGCGAGCTTGTCACGGATCTCAGCATACATCTGCGGACGAGTAGGAATGTATGGGATAGTGTAAGTCTGTTGAAGTGTAAGTATGCCAATTTGTGATGCATGTCTGGCGGACATGCTTACCCTGAATGAAACCCTGGAGTTGAAAAGGCGGGCAGGCTCTCCATTTGTCCTCAGCTAGCTATAGTTAGCTTGATATGAATCTGCATGCTGACAAGGGTGATAGATCACCAGCCCAGAGTACTTCTGCCTTTTGTTCGAACAGACAAGCCCGGGGATCGTTAGGAAGTCTGCGAACGGACCCGATGTAGGCTGCGTTGGACCATCATAAAAGTAGTAGATGATGTTGATCCTGATGCTGCCAACAGCAATCACATTCGAAAAAATGATCGCAGCCTTGGGGTCTTGAGCACCTTCGGCGACGAAATTGTGCAAAGCACCGTGTAGTTTCTCGTCTTGGGTCGAGTCGTAGAAGCAAGAACCACCCCAGACATCGCCGATGGGGTGGACATTGATGGTATACTTTGTTACGATGCCAAATTGGCTACCACTCCCACGCATTGCTTGGGCAAGCTCCGGGTGTGTGGCAGCATCGACATTGATGATTGATCCGTTAGCCATGATGGTTTCCCACCCAATAAGATTCTGCGAATGGTCAGTGGTTTGGTCACGCATCAAAAGGAACGTGACTGACATCGGCAGCGAGGCCCTCCTGGGCAGTAAGGAAAGAAATGCCTCCTTGCAGGAGATATCCACCAACTCCCACGAGTCCTGCAAGGGAAAGTCAGCTCCTTCGGAACATCCGTGCAGAATCAAAGAACGAACCTAATCGGCCACTGGTAACAGTCACTCCATTAGGCTCTAATGCCCCAACAACGTCGTTCCATTCACCTCCTGGTCTCACATAAGCCACCTTACGCGCCGCGTCGTAGGTGGCTCCAACCATGTCAGTCATAGTGATGAGGACGCCATCTTGAACCGTAGCGTGTCCAACATTTGGATCGTGTCCGCCGCTCTTCGTAGCAAATCGGACACTTGGGAACTTGTTTAGAATCTTGACAACGGTAGAGACATCCTCAGCAGAGGCTGGTTGAACGATGCAGGCTGGTCTGACTTCACGGAGGGCAGTGGACCAATACTTGGAAGTTTCGGTTTCATACTCTGATGGAAGCAAGCCAGAAGTAAGATATTTGTCGGGGAGAGAGTTCTTGATCTCGGTGCATGCCTGGGTTGTTGCCTGGGTAGGAGCCGCAACGGTTGATCGACAAACGAGCAGCAGGTTAATGATAAGTAGACACATGTGGGTCTTCATGGTGAAGATAACAAGTACTGTGTAAGTAGCCAACTACAGCAGTTAGAATTGCAAGGAGACTTGCGAGCGCAATTCACGGCTGGGAGATGAATTTATAAATCACATTCTGTCGATCTTTTGCAATTCAATCATCGATATGTCTAGTCCTCCGTGTACTCCTTGGAGTTGCGCCCAGGAAGCGTACAGGGAACAAATCAGCTAAGCCTTTTTGCAAGAGATCAACCACCGGATCTGCCACTATCCCTCCAATGGAGAGCCTTTGGTACTACTAGGGCATGATCGGAATCTTGAAACCGCTGCCGAATGCGAATGCGATCTTGGACAGCGAGGAGAACGGCAGATAGTCTTATAGCATCTTGATTTAATCTGACATGGGTCCAGCCGAATGGCTGCCGAACGACTATCTTGTGAAAGAGTCAACCCAGCTGACCTGAGAAAGGGACTACTCTTGCCTATCACCTCGATGAATGTGTCACTTTGATGAAGTCTACAGCAGTCTGCCCACGGGGAAACTATGCCGGAGGTCATGAGTGAATGCTCGCATTGCTGGTAATTGTGCTTGTGGCAGTTCATTAGCAATATATGCTTGTACTGATGGGCCCGTGATGCCAGCCGCGGTATCTCATAAGATGGGAGATCTAATCAAGATGTGATATGCAGGGTGGCTGTGGTTGCATGGCTCTGGGAGTGGTGGCCCGAGCGCAGACAAGCGTTTCTGGTAACCAGCGGCGCACCTTCCGGCGCAGCGTGGGTAAACAAACATTGGACGAAGGCCACACCACCGTCATTACCCACAACACCAACGCGCAACGACCGCAATGGAGTCTTATAACCTGAAGACAGCCTCTACGTACATCAATAATCTGCTTCTGGCGCGCGGACTATTGCGTAATGGCGTATCGATCGAGTTTGCTCACCCTTCAAGGGGAGAGGGTGGAAAGGAAGTCACCATGGCGCAAATTATCAATCTGGTGCACGATCTGATTTTGAAGCGCGATGTGCGTCTTGATCGATGCCTTGATGATTATACAGGAGATACTGACGAGTGTATAGCGCGATCAAGAATATCGAGAGTCCATTGCCGACACCCTACGCACTCTTCGATCAGAATCGACGCGCCAAACGCTCGCCCTTGAAAAGCTCCACACACGCAACGGAGATCTTTCGCGCCAATTGTCTCTTGCACAAGCGCAAGAAAGTTCTGCGCGCAAGTCTCTCCAGACCGCGGAATCTTCTGCACGCAAGTTGCGGACAGAGATGCAGCGACTCAAGACCACGGTCGACCAGATCAGGACCAGCTGCACGAACGACGTACGGAAGCGCGACAGGGAGATTCAACGACTTAAGAGCCATTTGACGAGCCAGCAGCGAGGCAACAAGACTGGTCTGGTGGGTGCGAGCATCACAATCAACCCCGGAAGCATAGGATTAGGTGGATCAACGAACGGCATCCGAGACGATGCACCGGATCTGAGTGACCCAGAATACAGCCTGAAGCAGGAGACGACCGAGTTTCTTACACAGTTGAGCCAAAGCTTGAGCGACGAAAACGACAATCTAATTGGCCTTGTGCGCAATACGCTCATGACGTTGCGGGAGCTGCAAGGCATGCCAGAGCACGACAGACAGGAGGATGCAGAAGGATTGTCCGTCATCGCCGAACAAGACGAGGATACTCGACAGGGCATGTTGCAGACACTGCCTACCAACTACGAGACTCTAGCCAACGAAATGGACGCTGTACTAGACAACCTCAAAAATCTGCTCACAAATCCGAATTTTGTGGCAGTGGACGAAGTGGAACTGCGTGAAGAGGAAATACAAAGACTAAGAGCAGGTTGGGAGAAGATGGAGGCCCGCTTGCGCGAATCTTTCATGCTCATGGACTCCTGGCGGAAGCGCATGACCAACGGCGACACGATCAACCTCGAAGAGCTCAAAATGGGCCTAGGTCTGGGGGTAGGTCTGGAATCTGTCGACAAGGAAGAGGCGTCTATGATCGAAGCGGAATACTCTGAAGACGAAGCTGAACAAGACGCTAGCTCAGTATTCGACGAGGAGCTCGACGACGCGGAAGAGCCACAACGCCTACCCTCGCCTGAGGCAGATCATGTCGCGGAAAAAACCACCGGCTCAGACATGTTCAAGCTGAAGCTGCATCCCAGCCAGCCAGCGCTTAGAGAGACCAACGGCAACAAGTCACCGAGTCGATCACCCCGCAAAGTTGCTTTCTCTGCATCCATACCCAACACGCCTTCGCAACTAGAAGATGAGAATGCAGATGCGTCTGGGATAGATCTAGTCGATGTGGAGAAGCCTAGCCGCCTCACATCTGTGACCAAAGCACCGCACTCAGACGAACGAATGCCCAGAGCAGCGAGTCAGGATATTCGCACACCACGCCATGTACGTTGTGACAGCATTGCCGATCAGATTATCAAGATGGCCAGCAAAGTCACTTTTTCTTCGTCCCCTTCTTTTGTCCTCGACTCACCAGCAGTGATTTCTACGTCCAGCCAATCTAACAAGTTTGGACAGAGCAAGAAACGCCTATCAAGCCCGCATGCGCACCCAGATGAGCGATCACCGAAGCTAACGGTGCAAGACAAGCTCAAAGTCGTTCAGGCGGAAGCAGCCGCCGTGAAGGCTGCTAGCCCCGCGAAGACGAAGAAGAAGAATGATGATGAAACAGAAGTGCCTGAAGAGACTATTAAGAAGCGGGCACCTCGATCACCGGTGAAGACGCGGATTGGGGGACGGCCGAGGAGAAAGAGCACATTGACGCCGGAGGAGCTGGAGAATCTCTTGTGTGGCTAGGTGAAGTGGATGCGACAATAGTTGTTGACAATGACATGTTGCTGTGAGACTGATCATCTGCAAAGGTGCATCAGCGCTTGGTGCAAGGATGGGATGATTCTCGAGTTGCCAGCCTCGAGCGAGCCGGTGTTGAGGTGGTTGAAGTTTTCGTGACCAACGTTTTGCCTGATTGGGTATTGCACGAGCAACGATGCATGGGCGCTATGGACGCAGTCCAGGGTTGGGGCGCGTAGGCGGGAGCATTGATGGTGGGCCTCAGGTCTTGTCTATCAGAATATTGGGGGCTGCGAAAGGCTTACTGCGCACTGACACGGTTGGGAATCACCAGTGTCTGCCGTGGAGGTCCTTTTGGAGACGTACTGTACACTTGAAGTCGCCCTGTAGTAACTCGGCCGTCGCAGGCGAAAGGGCTGGGCCAGGCCAACTGTGTCGCTATTGCTCTTGCTGCACCTCCCTTGTGTCTCAAAGGGGCGTGATATCCGAGTCGGATGAGGAGCTGCTGTGTTGCACTCGTCTGTCCACAGTCGACACGGACTCGCATCGATTGCTGCTCGTCGCTTCCCAGGCTCATACCGCGTACCTGATTTCTCGAAGCGCTGTGCCTCAGCCATCCCGTGGTGCCCGCCTTCCTCCCGCTTTCTTCTCGCTGTTGACAGCCTTCAGTCGACGCCCTCACGAGGCTATCTGCACAGCGCTGCACATAGTCACGATGTGTCTCCACATGGCGGACGTCGTAATCAAGAGAGGGGCCGACGGTAGCACTCGAGAGTGCAGTTGAACGAGGTTGGCGGAGACCTGTTGTGGTTGGTTGGACGGGGCACGCCACGCAGTCTATTAGCCGCCCAAGTTCCAAAGCGGGCATTTTGTGACCAAGACGAGGGCCGCCGGGCGAGGGTGATTGGACGCATGGGGAGAGATGGAGGGCTGGGCACAGGGACAAAGGACGCAAATAGGACTTTATGCGGCAGGGAGGGGCCCTGGGGAGCAGAGTAAAAAGCGCTGCATCGGTCATGGGCCTCTGTGCATGTCTTGAGTGGAATCTGCAGTGTGACCGAAACCCATCTGCAGCCTCCACTGAGTGCCCGTCACATGGCCCGCCCCGGCCCTCCGCTGCCATTGGGCCCGTGTTTGCTCGACGGCCCACTGGCGAATTCCCCGCCCACGTGCAGCCAATCAGCGCCGCCAGCGACAAAGGCCCGGCGACACACATCCAAGTCGTCCACCACTCCCACTCGACGGTCAAGCGCTCGGCGGGCATTCGATAGACTCGCTCTCCACACCCGCTTGCAGCCTGCTCCCTGCCCAGATGGCGTGCGTCTGGCTGCACAAGCAATCAATCGCTCCCGGGAGCAGCGAGACTTGCCCCCCTCCCAGGCCTAGTGCAATGTCCAGCCTGCGAATACGCTGCCCACCTTCGCTACGCCAATCGTTGCGCTGCAAGCGGTGCCATCGGGTGCTCTAGATAAGTAGGGCCTGCGGCCGCCCATCTCACCTCTTCTTTTCTTCAGCAAGCGTGTCAAGTTCAAGAGCTGTTGTGTTCGTTTTCACTTATTCTTTTTACCTTTTTCCCTTCTTCTCCTCTTTACTCTCTCCAGGCCTGGTGCCACTAATTACAACCGCCACACTACCCAACGACCTTTATACCCACCTTTTTACACTTAATTCAATTCCACACATTGTAGCCGGTCTACATCCCTAATACGCAGCTCTACTTGCTCAACGAACTTTCCAACAAACAAACCACGACAATCAACGCGCGCAAACTCGCAATCTTCACGACTCTTTACGCACAGCTTCCTCAGCAAATCTTGACGTCTATCCATTAGTTTGGCCCGGACGAATCGAAAGATCTAATCAACATCATAATTCAAGTTTCCACAGAAAGAAAACAATAATATACCACAATGGCCGCTATCCAGCTCAACTTCACTCTCCGCACTTCCGCCGGCTGCAAGACCGTTCACTTGCTCGGCTCCTGGGACGGCTACCAGGGTCAACTCCCACTCTCCAAGGACCCCAAGAAGTCCGGAGGCTGGACAGGATGCTTCAAGTTCCCCGGTGCTACCCTGAAGCAAGGACAGCGATACTGGTACTACGTACGTTCCCGATATTGCTCAGCACCCGGGCTGCATGCTAACAAAGACAAACAGTACATCATCGACGGCTACCACGTCTCGCACGATCCCGCCAAGGACCACACCACCGAGCCCACCACCGGCCGCAAGCTTAACATCATTGACATCCCCGCTAGCAAGTCAAAGACCTCCTCCTCCTCCAGCGCCGACAAGAAGTCCCGCCGCGTCTCCACTGCCTCAGTTGCCAAGGGCCGCTCCCTCTCTCCAGAGCGCATCGTTGCCCCCAAGCCCCAACGCCCAGGCCAGACACGCCAGGTCATCAACACCCAGTACGACAAGACCACGCTCGAGGAGCTCAACCGCCGCTTCGCCCAGCAAAACATCGAAGCGTCAGAGTCAGAGTCCGACTACGACTCCGATGAGGGCTCCGACGTCCCATCGCTCACCTCCCGTTCTACCAACAGCTCAAGCCCGTCCAGCGTAAGCTCTGGCAGCTCCTGCTGCACGTGCGAGCGCTTTGGTATTACCCGCGCTGGTGACCGAGTCAAGCTCGACTGCGGAGGCGCCCGCTGCGGATACTCCGATGACTCGTCCGATTGCTCTTCCGAGGACGAATACGTGTACGAAGAGAAGACGACCCGCCGCCAAGGTGTCGTCATCCGCTCTTAAGTTGAGCCAAAAAAAAAACTCTGGACCAAAAACCATTGTCTTTCATCGATTGCTTGCACCCTTTTACGCAAGTGCCGATCAACCTTCTTTCTGTGCATATTTTATGATTACGACCCAAATTTTTTACATCTTTCCTTTTCTATCCGTTCAAGTCAACACTGCCGCAGATACACGGCAATTCCGCTCATTGGAGATGACTACTATCTACATATTTTTGCTGCTGGTTATGGGAGCAAAGCTTGGGGTTCTTGATGGATTTTGTTTCGAGGCTTTTATTTTGCGCCATGTACCAGCTCAAGGGACATCACTTGCTCTAGCCAGATGTCCGCATCCTCCCCCAACCCCCCTTCTTCAATGCACGCTCATGTACAAATCTGAATCAATGAATTCGCATGGCTCGTGCGCGGAAAAACACAAACGCTTCTCTCTTGCTTTGACATGATGTGATGTGATGGTTACTGAATGTCGTGAGATGTGAGTTTGATCAGAGGGTAGTGTCCTGATTCTTGGACGCCCATGCCGAAACTGTCTTGCAGACGCTGCTCTTCTTGTCAGCAACGAGACGCAACAATTTCCGAACCCCTAACCTTACCCTTGAAGCCCTCCGCACCAAAAGACTTCTATCGCGGGTCCAGTCTACCACAAGTCGTCATCCAATTCCTTTATGAAAAACACGCCAGTTGAAGCAGTACTAGAGTCCCCCAAGCATCAGATTCTCACGGAGCCTGCCACCATTGCAACACCGCCAGATCCAAGCGCTCCATCCAATTGCGACGCCTTTGTTGAAATCGCCAGACAGCAAAGAGAGAAGATGTCAGATACAAGGCCCAGCATTTTAGAGATAACGCTGAAGGCTTTGTGCGAGAGGCGAGAAAAGTACGACTTCTCACAATCTAGAGCGTCAGATGGAAATGTTGGACTTGGGGTTAGAAGTCTGGAAGCATTGGAAAAAGGAACAGTGAAATGTCTCTCAATGTCTTGACATGTACAAGCCAGAGTTGATGTTATTTCTTCCATTGTGTATGGACTGGACTCTGTAGGTTGCTTTCCGACCATATCCTCTGTCCTTCCACGCTTCTGGGACATGACGAAAGTTTTCAAATGCAGCCCTGCTACACATAACTAATAATGTATTTACAGAATGGAAAAGATTACGATCATGTTATCTCACGTCACTAGGCACTGCGTTACATATGACCGTTTATGAGGCCAAGTGTTGGTGCACTTGGTTCAGATGGCGAGTATATATCTTCAAATGTTACAGGCAATAGTGGCAGCAGCGCATCATAGTGCGGTTTATAATATCAGGCATGATAGCTCTTTGGGGGAGACAACACAAAGCATGATGGAGTTGATCAGCACGGCAAACTTGTGTAAAGAGCCTTTAAGTCTTAAGTCTCAATCAGTGCCTGTGACACAACAAGTGGCAGAAGCGTATCCCGATCTATCAAGAATAGATAACGCCTTCCATGCTACCGCTCTTCACCCACTTTGGGCTCTATTTGGAGAGAGGAAGGGCTGAGGGGAGGTTCCCTGCTGGAACAGCGTACGCAATATCACTGTACTGACGAAGTGTATCTTTCTGGATAATCAAATTATAAGCTCACAACAACTATTGCATTCATATGACATTCCCGTGCTTTCTCTGGTATGCTCTTCGTGATCTACGTCAGTGGACGTTTCCCGGTTGTCTTTCCCTCTTCAGCATTGTCAAGTTTCTTTTCAAGTTGATAGATGGGGAAAAATTGCTCTGAATGACCAAAGTCCCCTGCTGTTATACGCAACTTTTAATGTTGTGATAGCTCTGCATCCATCTTACCATCAATTTCCGCTTAGCATAATGCGTCACGTGGAAGTGTCCTAGCTTGACATATGGCAGAGCAAGACAAACTTACCAGAGGCTAGGCATTGGAATGATACATTTCAGGAGATGGGTTGAATTCTACACCAGAGTTCCAGACTGCTGTCTCGATCAAGCAATCTTGGACGTATACTAGTATATATTGGCCTATGGAACGATGATGAAATTCAAGTTCACTGATCGAACGCCGTGACAATGTTGCAGCTCAAGAAGCGTGGCACCAACTGTGGCACAGCGACTTGGGAATCTACTGTCACCAAGAAACAACGTCTTCATCGTGCTTGAGAAACGGCATGCATGTTCCGCACATTTGAAACCGGCAAGTAGAACGTACGGTCGGTAATTAAACAAATTGGCATGCATTGGGGATAAGAGAAGAACGCCTCTATCGCAGGATGATTAGACAATGTCAGGCATACCAGGTTCTTGGCCCCTTCTCCGCGTTCCAAAGGACTGCGCCTCGGAGCCGGACAATTACTGCCTGTGAAGATCTAAACTCGGTTGAACGCCGACGCCACGATCAAAATACCCGCTAAGCACTATCATCCATCCGGGCTCGACGACCAAAGGCCCGGGCGGAGGCAGTGATGATCGCAAGGCCTGCTGGGTGTGGTGGTAGAGGCGATGTCCGCTAGTATGAGGGCTTGTATCGTGCGCTCACGTCAGTCGGACTCTGCACCAAACCAAATTGGTCACGATGACCAATTCGGGCCGCGATATTGACCGATTGTGACCTACTCTCTCACAGAGAGAATGACGTTGGTGAGAATATGCCAAAAAAAAAAAGAACTGGTACGAAACACCTGTCATTGGGCAGGTCACAGCTTCGTTGTGGAATTATGTGGAATCTTGCAGCGAACAACAAGGGCTCGACTTGACTAGTAATTAGAGTAGTTCTACAACATGTTTCCTAGTGTAGAGGCGCAGAGACCCAAGACACGCCCAAGAATATGTCGATCAGAAAGGCGTAAGAAATTCACTATTCCTAGAGACCCCATCACAAATGAGGAGAATGGGATGTAAACTCAGAGGGATCAGAGTCCTGTAGTCGAACCATGCTAGTGGAATGACTGCGGTAATGGGGTGCACAGCCACTCCGATGATTCGCCCAATTGGATAGTTGATACCCGGATCAGGCAATATGAGGACGCCATGGCGTGTCGGACCGAGCTTTAGAGTGTCCAATGGAGAGGTGAAACCATCCAGTTGATTTCCTTAGTTTCCAATTGCCACCGAAAGCCGAGCTGGGTGCTGAAGCTAACGCAGGGAATTTCTAAACGTAGTGATAAAGAGGGCGTATCTGGTGGCCTGAAACATAGAGTCGCGAACCAGATTCTAAGACCGGGAGCCCCCGTCCTGCGGTTGGTCCACTTGCCGTTGGTACTAAACACCAGTTCTCGCCATTGGGAGATGATATAAGGTTCTCGCCTGATCATGAACCCTGTAGCTAATCCCGTCGTGGTGTTCAATCATTGAGGGACGAGAGCCACCTCAGGAAGATCGTCAACGTTTGGTCTACTGGGAGAGCAAGCCTTGAGACACAGCGAGAAGAAATAGATCCAGCTTCCTAGACATAGCACATCCAATCATAACCTGGATATAATTTCAAAGCAAAAAAGCTGCACGGCTGATGACTGAGGCCGAAGGATGTGTGGCTCGAGAGCAAGCCTGATACGACAAGACATGGAAAAATGCTTTCGCCTGTGTTTGTCTGAACAAGACCAGAAATAGAAGAGATGAAGAGATGATGGTGAGAGAACAAGTAGCACAAATGTGGCGAACCTGGAAATACTGAAATGATACAGCCAACCGTGGTGGAGAAGGGTGGGGTGCCTTGCCTGAAGCTATGACTGTAACACGCAGCCAAGTATCTCAGTCGAACAGCGGAACAAGTTCCTGTGAATGAGCAATCTCAGGCGGCAGTCGCGCTACCAGTCAATAATCGAAGATGCGAGACTTCGTCCGGAGCTGGGCGCAACACCGGCAAGTGTGGCTCGGCAGCGAAGCGAGGGCGCTCGTGAAAAGGCGTATCATGTTCACCGATGAATTGATACGGTCATCCAACGGCCATTTTAGGGCTGAAGCAACGCGCCGAGAAGTGAAGAATCCTAATGCCGTTGACCGGCTACAGCGGAGACGCCCGAGGAGTGGGGGTAGAGCAACAGCGTCGGAACAGAGTCGAGTTGGTCATAGTCACTGGCCAGTGAATCAGACGCTGGAGACGAAGGAAGCAAGAGTGACGCTTCTCACACCGACGACTGTGCACAGAGTTGACGATGCGACGAGAGGAGAGAGCTGCGATGGGGGCGGTGTACACAACGTTGCCCGTGCGCTTAGCGCGCACGCTAGTACCAAAGCGGACTTGGTGAGATGACATCGATTAGTTGCAGGTGCATGTCCAAGGTACACTTCACGGCTTCAACAGACAGCTTGAGCAAACTCGGGAACGTTCGGCACCACGGACGCGTGGACGACTGCAGAGCCGGTCGGCAACAACATTTCACGTGTGGGCGAATACCCACTTCGTTATGGCCCCATTCGCAAGGCAGACTCACGCGCTCCCAAAATAACAGTGATGCGTGATATCGCGTATTGGTGCTATGAATGGTACGAGAGGGGAGCAAAAGGAAATCCAAATCAGCCAACTCCTATGCCATGCCAAGAAATTCCCGTGACCAAAGCACTATGCAGGTCATAACTCCAAAGCCTCTGTGGTGGTACATGACAAACTCACAACCGAGGCAATCACCTTCTTGGCCCTCCTCTTACTTGCATACCATTCCATCATGATACAAAATCCCTCATGAAACTCCGTGCCCATGTGCGCCCTTTTCAAGCAATCAAAATCCCAAATCTAGAAGTGCTGCACCGCAGTGCATGAGTGGCCAGCTCGAAGAAGCGAAGTAAGATACTTGTTGCGGAAATAGGACCAAACTCCAGGCGTAAGTTGAATGTGTGAACCGCTCGACGTTAATGGCTGCGGCGCAAAGGTGTACTAAAAGTGGTGTGCACACCTATCGTATCGACGAGGGCGGAAATGCGTCGCTCTCGTAGCCGGAGTCCGGGAGCACTCCATTGTAGACAATTTCAGGTCGATAGTTGCTGTGGGTACCGCAGGCATAGCCTACAAGGACTGTCTTCTCTTGTACCATATGTCCGCGCTGTCCATGAGCAGCGCATGGGTCGATGGCGTGCCTGTGATATAGGCATCGGCACACCGAGTAGCGCTCAACGACTTGATAGCACATTCTAATCAACGTAGTCTGGATAGCGGAAGATTCGTGGTGGCAGCAGAGAAGTAGGTTGGAGTTGAAGCAGTTGATGCAGCTTGAACGCAAACAATACAAGAAGCAATGGAATGATTGTAGTCAAGTAGATGAGATTGGTATGAAAGAAAAGCAACTCGATGAGCGATGAGGTAGGATATATAGCAGAAGGAGAGAAGACGATGTAGGAAGCTTAGACCAGTATGGGTCACACACAGTAGGCATCGTCAAGTATCTGCAGGTCCGTCAGGCAACGGACACCTATGTGTAGGGATGGGTGCACAGTCAGCCGGATGCTGCTAAGATGGGGTAGTCGAAAAGAACTAGCACAGCCATCATGACAGTTAGTCGGCATATAGAGAAATGGTATGGCCGCTGGCGGTAGCAGGGGGTTAGACAATTCGCTTTTGTGGAGGCTCTTTCAGCTGTCGCCGATCATCCGTCTAGTATTCCCATTGGCCTTTGGATGGGGCCATGTCATATGGCTGGATCCTTCGACAAGTCGAGTAGGGAGGTTTGCGCTGCGCACAGCAATGGCAAGATGGGTGCGCACGGATGCCTTGTAGGGAGAGCGAATAAAGGGATAGCAACATCCCTGCAGAGGGCGACGACGGGGGGCCATGCGAATGTGCAATGATACTGTACACCCACCCCCATGTTAAGCCATGTCGTGCGTCCTCGAACCAGGTGCCACGATCTCTGGGTGCCTCTGATCGGATCTGACAGCCCGGCTGCTCAGGATAAGCCACAGTTTTGGAATAGCGAACGGCTTGGGTGGGCAGTGACTTTCTGACGTCGATTACTCAGGCTTGGGGCTTCCGCACACCGTCCCGCCGTCGTGGATCGAGGCGGTTCCTCCGGCTGCGACTGTTGCGCAGGAAAGATGCGGTAACCGTTCGCATGTCCTTTGCGAGCGCCGACACGCCGGCATGGCGCATTGTACGATTCCGTAGACGAGTGTCTTGAGCGAGGGCACGTGCGGGGGGCTGGACGCTTGAATTTCCGTTTTGAGGCAGTGGCATTATTTTTGGAGCGAGCAAACCACACAATACGGCGCCGTGATGGTCTAACAATGGACATCAACTCAGCTGTCTGTGACCATCGGCGTGGGGACTAGTCATGGAGTGTAGAGAGAAGGGCGCCTGCTTCCCCATCAACTTCCTCATAAAGGTCATGGGCCAGCCGGAATTGTTTTGGCCAGGAGTTTAAGGCTGACCAGCTGAGTGCTGCCTGGCCAGCCTGCAGGCTCTTGCATGCAGCATGGAGAATTATCTCGTTCTTATTTCCAGGCGCATCTGCTCATTGGCCGCGAGGGCAGTCGTTCGTCGTCATCCAGGGAGATCTGACATTCGTCCGCGAATGAGGTACACCGCTCAGCGGTACCGAGCAGCGGCCACAACCGTCGTCCAGAGACGCTGTGTTGCGCACTTTTGTTTGTAATCCATGTCATCCGCTACGCTAGCACTTGTCGGACCCCTCCGCGTGCCAGTCTCTCCGAATCTCGTTACATAGCGTTTGCCGCCGGCTTGGTTGCGTGTCACCGAGCTGACGTGCAACGTTCGACAGCCCTGCAGCCCTATGCACTCTCCCGTTTCCTGGACCCACGTGGCGGCGCATGTCTCACACGGGCATTTTGTGCCATGCACACTCTGTTCTCCAACCCTCTTCAAGTCACGTCACAATCGCGTCGATTCTCCAGTGTACTGTGTTGCTGTGCAAGTGTTCAGAACCGCTAATCTTACGCTGGCCCCGGGATAGACCTACTCGTTTCAGAAGACGATCTCACACCCGCAGCAGTCATCACAATGCTTGGCCCCCATGGCCAGTCTGTAGGCGTAATAGGGGAATATGTCTAAGGCAGAATTCACCGTCCTATATTTGCTCAAGGCTTAGTGACTGAGCCCTCTCTGCACAATTCATTTAAACATCACAATGGCCGTATCAAGATAAAAATACCGGATCCGGGTAGCTCCCTTCACCAAACGAGCAGGCTCCATAACTCAGCTGAGATTTAGGGCAATAGGCAACACCACAGGAAAACGACGTCCCGGACGCGGTGCAGACCAGTTTTACGACCGCGACACGTCATTTCTGTACCCTCGTGAACGATACCGCACCCAGTGAACCATCATTCAACACCACTCACCATCTCGTCCTGCAAACACCTCCTCTCGTCTATTGGAGAATTGATAGAAACTAGCAGCAATGGTTAGATGTAGCCCATAATGGCAATTCATCATGGAAATCGAGACCCTCACACGAAAGTAACATGCATGTGTCGACAAGTCACCCTCAATTGCATGATCAGTGCTGCGCCCATGGGACTACCGTGACGTAGTATGATCAAAATTCTGGAGAATTCATACCAGCATTCGTTACGGAAAGAGGGCTTCACTGTGAAGGTTGCCAAGCAGTTCTTGGTGCAAACCTCAACTCACCGCTTCGATACTGCATGTGTCAGCTCACTTGCATGCCTCCCCACCTCGCCCTTGTTATCAACTGGACCCTTCCCAGCAAAGCAATTCCACGGATTTGAAAACTTAGCGTCTGCCTCGCATAGAGTGTTCTCGGCCACATTACTCAACTCCCACTGACCGGAATCTTGGCACGAAGCAGAGTCGATTGATTCCTATGACCCTTTATGGATCGACAGTGAGTAACCGTGTAACGAGACGGAGATTAATCGTATTCGTTACTTCCCAAGACAACCTGTTCACTGTGCCTGTCTAGGTCCTTCTCCTACTTCGCCCCATCTCAATTCCCTTAGAGCATACGCATTGATGGCCCCGAAGGACGAAAAACGAGAAGGGGTCTTGATCCTTTTTCTTTCGCCCTCGTCAGTTGACCGGTTCGAGGTTTTTCAGCTAAGCAGAAATAGCAATACACCACATCAAGCTCCGTACGCACACCGAAGAGCATGAGATCTCGATGGCCAGTGCTATTTCAGCATAGCCACATCTTGAAGAGAACGACGCCTACGGTTGGCAGAGCTGCAGCTCTGTGCCCCAGAGCCCTCACATCTAGAGTCATCAAATTCCTCGAATCTATTTAAACTTGACTTTGCAACGAGGGAACGCACTATGTCGATAGCTGATACACTGGCAAGTCTGAGCAAGTCTGCAGCAGTGAACAACTCGTAAGCATCTATAACCCAGGAATCAGCTAGAAATATCAAGTTCAAACGACGTCGATAACGTCAACAAGTCCACTGCAGAGTTCCTTGGTTTGGAGCCACAGTTATGAATCGAATGAACGTTATTTCCCCCCGCGTCTGCTAAGCTGGTTCCTATAGCTCACCTCACGTCACAACAGTGAACCACATTACGAGACTTCTACGTGACTGCCACACACGAGATGAAAGTAGCAGGTACTAAGTGTCAGGCTCGATTACTTGCTCGCTACAAAACACCTGGGATCCGTGGCTGGTTTGGAGAAGAAATCACTGACCAGGATTTGACTAGCAACCAGGTGTACCAAGTGGTCCACTTCTGCCAATGCCGAAAAATGCAACGACCGAAGACTAAATCACAATTTTCTTCATCCAAAGATACACGGGTATCGTTCACTTTTCAGACTTTCCGAATTTTTTTTATGTGCTCTTAATTCATATCGAGCTTCGTTCCGCAAAGGATACACTGTCTACCTGGCGTCAACATGCAACATGCACTGGACCAGCGTATACAATCAATCTTATCTCCTGTTCCCGCCACGTACGTATTCCTCCCTTCTCGATATAGCGTGTAGCCAGAGCAAGGACTCGATTCGCTATTTCCGCATTACTAATCACCTCGCTTCACACGACCTTCCTAATCACGCCTACGAGAAGTAGTAGTCCGCGCTGATGCGGACACTGGCTAACTTTGTCCAGACAAGGCGTCCAAGTGGAAAATCCTACGCCTGTAGGTATACAAGTTAAGCCTGTGCCCAGCGGTCTGCGAAGCTTGAGTCTGGATGCTCTCCTGACTGTTTCTCTTTGTGTTGAAGGATTGACCAGGATCGAACCAAGATCCAATAACGAAGTACTCGGTGCATTTCCCTTTAACTAGCGAATAACTCTTTCACAATCAACCCTTTTCTAAGCCTCAGCCTATACCCCTCAGGACAATATGGCCTATCCATTCGCCACCTTCTCCACTCTCCTCCTCACTCACCTCACACCCCTCGCCGCCGCACAAACACAGCCACAGCTCTCGAAGCGCGACAAATCCAATCTAGGCTTCGCATATGGGCTCAGCACCGGCGTTGGCATCGCAGGCCTCTTAGCGCTTGTGCTGATAATCTGGTGCTTGCGGGCGCGCAACAAGCGACGGAAAGCGGCAGGTACAGTGCACGAAACCCAAGAGGAGGCGGCGCGTTGGTGTACGTGTGAGGATTGCTCGGGGTGTCCGAGGAAGAGGGGTGGTGGGGATGGGAGCCAGAGTTGTTGGAAGTGTAGGGATGGGTGTGGGAATGTTTGAGCTTGATGATACTGAGATGTTGGAGTTCTGTTTGGGTTCTTATGTAGATGAGTGGGATAGGTGATAGCGTCTCTAGTTAGATGACTTCACTTCACACTGCCAGGACATTTGACGAGTTGCCGAGGGAGTAGAGGAATGTGGTCTTCATAATGAGGATATGTCTGTTCTGACGCATGCTCACTATTCAATCTTTATTTTCATTCAAAGAACAATTACAAATGCATACAAATGTCTATGTTACAGATTTCAATGAGCAGCGAATCTAATTCTTCAGCAAGCAGCCGGTATAATAAAGCAAAAGGGTATATCCGGCCAAAAAAACTCAAGAAGCCACCGTAATCAGCGTATCTTTCCAGAGGAAGACACCCTCAAGAACGCCAAAAGATGTCTCGTAAAGTCGTGATAATCCCACAATAAAGCAACGAACAGTGAATGCAACCTCTTCTCGCAGTCGGTAATCAAGACAAAAGAAAGTTTACATGAAGACACCGTAGAGGACGACTAGTCCCATAGCCCAGTATCCAGTGTATTTGCCCAGGCCAAGGTTGGCGGCGGCACCTTCGTCATCAGTGCCGCCGGGCGCGGTAGTGCCATTTGGCAGAGTGCCATTGAGGACGAGTGTCTTGGTACCATTGACATTGGAGACCGTGATGAGCGTCTTGTTCAGGGCGGCATAGCTGCCGTTACCAACCAGATCATTCAAATATGTCTGGTCAGTGTTCTCATCGCAGCCACAGACGCTGAACTCCTGGCACAAGCACATGACAGGCAAAGTCTCGTTGGCGCCAGCTCGTTTCGACAGGTTTCGATCCTCCTCGGCAGACTGGTTGTAGAACCTGTAGGGGTTGTTGTAATAGTATGGGTATACGCTGTAGAGCCAAATACCAGGCATGACAGCGAAGATCAAGGCGGGTGCGATTAGTGCTCCTGCAACAAGACCTTTAGGTGTTCGACCTCCAGCAGCGTATGGTACCGCAGCGCCGCCACCATAATACCGTCCACCACCAAAGGACCGTGCTGGTCCTGAACCAGCGCGCGTGGAGCCGCCGGTGGAGGAGCTCGAGCCTGTTCGTGATGAGCTACCGCCCGAAGAGCGACCGCCGCCGCCGCCGGAACCTCCTCCTCCACCTCCTCTACCACCGCCACCCTTTCGCTTTTCTAGGGAGTGGTCAGGGGAGACTATGGATGATGCATCGGGGGAGCGATCGGAGAGAATGCTGATGGCATCGTTGGCGTCTGGTATTGAAGCGCCGTTGGCGGCTTGTGTGGCGAGTGCGAGGAATGCAAGTAGTTGAGGGACCTTCATAGTTTGCTTGTCGATGCTGTGGTGTTGATGTGTAACTGTTGTGAAGGCGGGTGTGGATGTGTGACACTGGCTGTCGGATCGCGGGTCTTCCGAGAGACTATAGTAGGTGTGTAGTGGGTGGTATAAGTATTAAGTATGAGCAAGCCCGATGGTTTGCTTGACAATTGTGTATTGTTTGCTTGGTGTAGAATTAATGTCGAGCTTGACTGAGGAGGCAACCGAGGGTCTTTAAAAGTTGTGTCTGTGATGTCGCCAGCGTGCACTGCCTGCGTCATGAACAAAAAGTGCAGGGGCGATTTGGCTTGGCGAGACTAGAGGTCTTGCGCCACATGCACTGCCTTTTTTCGGCCTGGTGGCCTGAAATCCATCCAATCCAAGCGCTGACAGGCCACTCAGCCATTGATAAACGGCCGTATTTCCACATGATGGGGTGAAATCTCGCCTTGAGAACGCCTTTAATCTGCGAAAACGGTCGCATATCTCCAGCACAAAGACATGATCCAGAACACCTTCTCATCCATTTCCCTGAAACCCCCTTCCTCGGAGGTAAGCTGATAGTTCGTGACGTGTAGAATATGCGAATAGCTTGCCCGGACACATGGCCTCATCGGCCGATCAGGAACACACACTCTAGCGACCTTCCAGAACCGCTCGCTCTGGTGATGAATATCGCAACACCGCGCGCACCCGGTTATCCGAAGCGCCTTGAGGTGTGTGGCTCCAAATTGCTCGGTACCGTTTAGCCAGGGCTGTAGAATGCTTCTATTGGACACAATCACATGTTGGCCATGGACAATGATGTTTGCCACAATTGAAAACAGTGTCAAGTCTCAGGCTCGTCTTTCATCGGATAATCGACGTGGATTCGAAGCAGTGAGGCAGGAGGTATTTTTGGAATTGCCAGCAAAGGACAAAGACCACGTACAGTGTTGCTGGAGTATCAAAGGTGAACGAGAATCACCCTGTTGTTTACGAAGGATCACGGGCATGTCACGATGTTGGATGCCTAACAGTACACCGAGTAAAGGGGTGTTGGCACCCTTGTGGCGTGGCACCACCCAATGCAAGTCTCTCCATTGTTCGCACAAAGTGGTGAGTGGTATTCGACCAACCATTCCCAAGTGCACTGGCCATCTACACCATGAGTCTTCAAGCCGCGGTTCCACGTACTTCCGCCTTCTTCAGCGATTGCACTGACAATAACAGCGCAAACTTGTCCGCTACGAGGCTACACCTCGCCCGTCGAGACCCAACCGAGCATTTTCGCAATCGCAGTACTTCCACCGATCCGGAGATACGCAGATCTGTAGCAAGGCGGAGTCGTGATCGATGGAGCGGAGTGGAGAGTAGTGGAGTGAACCAGTGGCGCAGCCAGGCACGTGGTGGGCCTGAAGACATCATGGGCTCTACCCACCAAGGCTGGGTACTGCGATGTGCCTTTCAGTCACCGGAGATAGTCGCAGTATGCCATTTCCGTGATCGGTATTACCGGCCAGGTCCTTCTTGGGGTGTGGCTGGCCCTCCGCCATCCGAGACAGTCTGATACTTTCTGTATTCCTCCTCCAACGCTCTTTGCATTTCAAAGTCCGCTTGTCGTTCACGCTTGATTCGCTGTTGCTCGTAGTCGCGAATGACACCTGCGTGCATTGCCTGGAGAAACGTTAGACTGGTTCCCCATGGCTTCAGTTGTGGGAGGGTGAGCTCACAGCTTTGTCTGATTTTTGAGCAATATGTACAAATGCCACAATGCCAATTGCAGTGACACATGTAGTTGCTAACGTGATCTGGGATGCTCGAGACATGGTAGTGGCAGGCGAAAGATTGCAAGTCGCAAGATGAGTGAAGGAAATTATTGCGCGAACATGCGACTGGACCTTTGGAGCAAGAAGCTTGGGCCTCACTTGCACCTTCCTGCCAAGGCCATTCGCTGCATCATGCCTCTCCGCAACTCTTCTCTGCGATAACAACCCTCTCCACACAATCATATACTCAAGATGGTGAGCCCAGAGCTCGGCGGATTTCTTCTCCAGTAGTGCTAATAAACTCAAAGTCCGCCCAAAACTCTGCGGGTATTCAGACGCTGCTCGACGTAAGGCATACAGCCCACTCTCACCTCCGCACTGCTCACACATGATACAGGCCGAGCGAGAAGCGCAGAAGATCGTTCAGCAAGGTATATATGAACCTGTAGTATCCTTACCGGCCAGCTGCTGACACATACACAGCAAGAGAATGTAGACAACTCCCCATACACCCCGCAATGGCTCTGTTCTAACCCCAAAGACCGCACGAAGCGAGTAAAAGACGCCCGAAACGAAGCGCAGAAAGAAATCGAGGAATACAGGAAAGAGAAGGAGAATGAATACCAGAAATTTGAGAAGGAGGTGCGTCTACGCAGAAGCATTGCGCCGGAGATGTTGCGTACTAACAGCTATGCAGCACAGCTCAGGCAACCAGAAGGCTGAGGAGGATGCGAAAAAGGACACAGATGCCAAAGTGAAGGAAATTGATGCGCTGGGCAAGAAGTCAGGCAGCAAGGTTGTTGACCAGCTCCTCGAGGCCGTTGTAAATGCGAAGCCAGAACCCCCGCGGAAGCAGGATTAAGATACACGCGCTACTGTTCATATTCGCACGGGGATCTTGGGATAGATATTGGCTAGGACAAGGTCTTACTGCGAACGGCTACGTTGTATGTTAGGGCGAAGAACAACTCTTGCACATGGTCAACAACTAGCCAAGGTCATTATCCTAGCATAATTCGCAAGCAATAGACGAATCACCAGAGCGATCTATCAATTCATGGAGTGCCACTAGCTGTGACGCCGAAACCTCTAGACCTGTATCTAAACTATTCCACTCCTTGCGCAATTGACGCTTGTTTGAGGTCTCTGAGTAGTAAGGGCCTGGCAGCGAGTGCCTGTAAGCTTCTACTCTTCAAAACCATACTTATCTTCGAATCTAAACAGCCTTGAACGACTATGCACCTGCAAGTTCGAGGGCACATTATACTTTCAAAATGATCCGCGGGCTTGGCCTCGGTACTTGCAGTCGTCAAAGACCCTTGCCCATGCTTGTCGCGTAGCTTTCGCAGTTACGTCACCGAGGCGCGAACCGAACTTCGACTGTCAATCTCTAACACAGAGATGCACCACAGCAGACAATGCGCGATAACCAATGATACGAATATGTACTCGAGCGATCCTTCGCTCTTCCAGGGTAACTCCTTTACAGTCTTCATTCGGCTACCGGCACTTCAGCAGCACGCTCTTGCGCAAAGAAGACCCGCGGATTGAGGACTTTGGCCGCGAAATCGTAGATGAGTTCGCTGTGCTTAGAGAGAAATATGGTACCCATTTGAAACATTAAATTAATGTCAAGTCTCAAACTGACGTACATCAGATGCCCCAGTATGTCCTCCAAGCAATAGCTCCACGCTCCCTTCCCCTGACAGACTCACAGAAACACACCGTAGTACTCGCCCACGGTCTCCTCGGTTTCGACGAATTGCGCCTCGGAGGACGATTTATACCGGGAATACAGTATTGGCGCGGGATCACCGATGCATTAGCCGCAAAGGGCATCGAGGTCATTGTGGCTGCTGTCCCGCCCAGTGGAAGCATTGAAGCAAGGTCGACAAAGCTGGCAGAGAGCATCGCGCTGAAAGCGAAAGGAAAGCAAATCAATATAATTGCGTATGTTAGAGTCTATCGATAATTGAGGGAACACCACTAACAGCCTTTAGACATAGCATGGTACAACGCGCATCAACAATGGTACAGCATAAAGTTACTGACATCCGGACAGGGGTAAATGGCATCTCCTGGTCTGAGACTGATCCTACTAAACAGCTGCAGTGGCCTGGATTCTCGTTATATGATTAGCCAGCTCAGACCGACGGACTTCAAGATCCTCTCTCTCACGACTATTGCCACTCCTCATAGGGGTTCAGCTTTCGCGGATTATGTGTTCGAATACATCGGCCGTACGTCTGTTTCATACATCAGACGAACTTGACTGATACTTCAATAGCACGTCGAATCAAGAGAATATACAAGGTCATGGAATACTTCGGTTTCGAGACGGGCGCCTTCTCACAACTCACACAAGAGTATATGAAAAACAACTTCAACCCCAAGACACCTGACGTCGAAGACGTCAAATACTACTCTTATGGGGCGTCCCTTGAGCCTTCAACGTGGTCCGTATTTGCGCCGTCACATGCGATCATCAAGTCGACGGAAGGGCTGAACGATGGACTGGTCAGGTACGCTGTGGCTCATGAAGTGTGCTTTGCGTGTGTACTGATGGCCCCAGCGTGCATTCCAGCCAATGGGGTGACTACAAAGGGACTTTGATTGGCGTGAGCCATCTGGATCTGATCAACTGGACGAACCGCTTGAAGTGGTTCTTTTGGGAGCTTACCGGAAGCAAGCGAACGTACGAGACCTTGTAATCTTACTGAAAACATGAAGGCTAATGGCGAGGCAGTTTCAACGCAATTGCATTCTACCTTGATATCTGCGGTAATGATTCTTACATGGATAGTACTACCTTGCGAATGCTGACGTTGTTGCAGATATGCTGGCGAACGAAGATTTATAGTTTATGTCGCCAACTATGCGACCAAAGCCGAGTAATATACACTCGGCCCCCAAAACAAATTGCGCAAAGACGCGCAAGGCATCTTCAAGTTAGCCTTACCTGCGACAGCGTCCTGCCCAGTGACACGGTGATGGAGTGAGGCCAGGGGGGACTTCAGCCCCAGCATGCGGCTGTGGCTGTGGCTGTGCGAGCTGCAGTGTCCTTACGGGGATAGTACTGCGGGAATTGGAGGTTTCTGCCTGGATAAAAGCCGCAGTTAAAGGAGAGCGTCTCGTCGATGTAAGAGCAAAAATGTCACCAACATGGAAGATATTTGGTTGGTATCAACGTTTGGCGTAGAGGAATATCGCGTGCCGTGCCTAGCTATGACGTTGGCGGGGACCCTGGCAAATCCCCGCCGACCCTTCCGCCTGCGACATCTTTTTCAGCATGCAGTCACACCCGCTCATACACAACTGACACGCGTTCTCCTGGCTTAGCCGCTGATTCCACTACACAGACTGGGCGCTAACTACTGCCTGATAAAGAAGCAAAACATCCACTGCCCTACATAAAGCTGTGCTATGTCACCTTGCCTCCACAAGCATTGCGACTATCCCTTTACATAGTGCACCGAAGCGCTCAACGTGAAGCAGCTGTATATCGCTAAGAAGACAGGTGTCCCATCACCATGCGCGTCTCAGTAGCTCTCGAACATCCGCATGAACACTATACCAACCTCGATGTCATTCAAGGGAGAGTGACGCTGCAAGTGCCTAACCCCACCAATGTCAGCAGCATCGTAGCGAAGCTCGAGGGCGAGTCCAGGACGCGCTTGCTGGCGCCTATACATCCCAACCGACCGGACAAGCAAAGGCCAGTACTGGAGCTTCACAAGTTTCTGTATAAGACGCAGATTCTATGGCCACCGAATGTGCGCCCGGAAGATCTTGCCAACAATCCCAAGGCTAGCTTTACGATAAATGCAGGATCATACGAGTATCCGTTCCAGTTCAAGGTGAGTTCCATATGGCCATTGGATATGTGTATGGCTAACCAGTAACCAGATACCTCTGAATACTTCATGTCAACAGACGAACAGCCCCATCGCCAATGTTTCCTTCGCGAATGCGATGCCCGAGTTTGCAAAGGCGCCAACACACCACATCAAGGCCACACTCCCACCATCTTTGGCTGGGTTTCCAGGCGAGGCAGAGATTATCTATTTCGTCAAGGTTACGGTCAACAGACCGCAGTTCTTCAAGGAAAACCCAAGATCAATCGCAAATTTCACGTTCCTCCCGATCGAGCCACCACGCACAGAAAAGGCAGACGGCGAGGCATACGCAAGGCGACAGCACCAGTTCTTGGAGAATGGACCAAATGTGGCGGCAGGTAAGAAACCTGGTTTTTTCGACAAGAAAAGCTCATCAAGCATCCCATCATCTCCAACGACTGGAAACGCACCGCCACGAGTAGCCCTTGATGCCCGTCTACCTAATCCAGCAATCCTTACTAGCAACCAAGATATTCCACTGCGACTCCTGGTAAAAAATGTGAGCGAGCGAACGAAGCACATCTACCTGCAAATGCTTCAAATCGAACTTATAGGCTACACGAAAGTGCGTGCCCACGAAGTCGTCCGTACAGAGTCAAGCAGCTGGTTACTATGCTCCTTCAGCAACATGGCTATTCCAATTGGCGCACCCACAGATGCTATAGATACCGAAGTCCCTGTAAATCCAGAGTACTGGTCTGGAAAACCAATTCCGAACACGGTTCCGCCAACTTTTACAACATGCAACTTGTCACGCTTTTACGAGCTCGAAGTTCGTGTTGGAGTCGGCTATGGAAGCTATAAGCACGGTGAAGACCAGCTCGTCATTCTCCCGCTCAGACTGCCAGTCAAAGTCTACTCTGGCATCGCCCCTCCCAAAGCACTGCTGGAGGCTTCATTATCAGGCGGAGCAGGAATGTTGCATGTTCCTCCGCCACAACAGCACGCGCCGCATACACCGACGACGCCAACACATGGCGGATTTGGGAGTAGTGGAGGATTCCCTGGGCAGCCAGTGCAACCGCAAGGTGCGGGCCCTGGGTTTGATGAAGCACCTCCGAGCTACGAGGAGGCGGTTGGACAGGACTTGCCACCGATCAACGGGTATAGAGGGAGCTACCAGCCTCCACCTGCGCCCGAGGGTGCGCCGAGGTTTTCGGATGAAAAGAGGCGATGAGAGACTATGGGCCACACTTTTGCAAGGTGAAGCCAATCAATCTTCAAACGCATAGTGACAAACGGCGCGGACCAGGGCCTCGAGGGACACGCGCGACTTTAACGACTTCAAGATGACAGCAGATGCAGAATTGGGCACCTGCAGTAGTTCTCAAGGAGGATATCTTTCTACCCAATTACTTAAACAATTTAATAGCTTCACAGACACCTTGTCAAAAGACTTTGAAGAGCTGAGAACAAAACCCAGCTTCATATTTCAACAACATATCATTTCACACTCTAACCATCTATCCTGATTTCTCTGCACAAACCAGAATGCACCAGACATATCAGTCGGCAAATCTCTCCCCGTTACTCTATTTCTGCAAACCACTCTTTTGTCGTGATCTTCCCTTACTAAAATGCGGGGCACCATATCCCCGACCGGTCAGTGAAGCGGCAAAAAGGAAAATGCCACCATGCAAGTGAGGCATTTACGCGGTCGTGATGCGTAGAGCCAAGCAAACGACGCGGGATCGCGCTCTTTTGCCCGCCCTTGTGCGAACGCATTCGAGACGCGAACGCGGTGGCGATGGCCATGTCAGCACTGAGCGTGTCTGGTGTTTGGGATATATGTTGTGGTATTGCGCGCGGCGCGTTTGGTCGCGCTGGAGTGATGCAGTGGTAAAGCTGAGTGGGTTTAGACGTTAGATTATAGAGTTACTTGGCTGTTGCGTAGAGATAGGTAAATTACGAGTGATGGTTTTGTCTAAAGGCAATGGTGAATCTATAGGTGGATATGGTATTAAGTAAGATGCGCGCTCCCTCAACCCTCCCATGCTACCATGTACGCTACTTTTGCCGTGAACTTCGTGGCGGATTCCACCAACACAACATATCCTGCATTGGGATATCATTCTTTAAACCTTTCTTTTTTCGTAGTTTGCGCTTCACAGTTAGTATCTTTACCGCATCTTGCGCTCGAACAGATCGTATCGCTCAGGCGCGGCACTGAGTCACTTTTACTAAGTCTACATCTTTGAATGCTATCATACCATGTAATTCTTATAACTAAGTGGATGTAATCACATGCTTATTAGTCGTTCGAATTATAGGTCATATTGATGGCTTGCTAGGTCATACTTACAATACATCATGACAAAATGCACTGCGCCTGTTAAGACCAAGTGCAAATAGTTGAATCTGACAAGTGCGCTTTACTGGGAACGAGCAGCAGTACAACTCCTTGACTTAGATTTCTAAAGGAAGGCTGGGATTGGGACTGGATTTGGCGTTCAAAAGGTGGCCAGGCTGCCGACAAATTTACTACTGCAACGGCATATTTCTTTCGCCGTGTGATTTTGCCGATAGGACCATGAGGAGGACGTTAACCTTGCATTACACTGTTCGAATACTGAGCAATAATTGAGATGGAATTGAATGGCAAATACTTGGGTGAGCGCGACTGTATCATTCGGAAAAATGATATCAGTTGCAGAGTGATTTGATGAGAGCGAACATCATGTACGTTTATCCTCTTATCCTTTTTCTCGTCTGGACCGAGGTCTAATTGCCTGTCATGGTAAAGTCCGCCGAACGAGAAGGCAGCTGCAATCACCATTGGACGGGAACGACGAAGGCCAAGAAATCATCAGTATGCCTCTCAGCCTTGTTGCCCGGTTCCAACTTTGCATTTGAGCCAACAGTCCGTAATCATGTGTGCGATAATCGAACAACAAACTCAGAGTTTTCTGAAACCAAGCCGATTCTTCCCAGAGCAATGCACGTATCGGAGAGAACCATTCCCCTGGCACGGAGAGATGGACTGTCGACAGGTTCCAAGGCTGGCATCGGTATTTCCGTCGCTGTGATTGGCCTCTTCTTAGCTGCTGTCACGTTCTTGCTTTGGAGGAGGAGGGCGGCCTTCAAAGCAGCACAAAAATATCAAGATGTGGAACATGGCTGCCCACGATGCTCACATTTGCCTGCTGTCACGTCGCCAGAAGCTACAGTACCGGGAGCGGATGGACGAATATCAGCAAAAGGGAAGCAGCCCCTCACTGCGGAGCAAATACTGGGAATTGATAAGAGGTCCCTTTTAGAAAATTTGCCGATTCATGAAAGTGAGCAGAGTGTTCTCGGTAGAAACTAATGCGAACATGTGGTTCTGACCATTTAACAGGAGGTGAACCACAATATCTCCGTGTCACACCAGCCAGTCTCGGAAACAATCAAAACCTCAGATCCGGTCCGGGGAGCGCGTATGTAAACCCATGGGATGTTGAATATCGCCCAAACCCTGTCCTGTTCTCGCATCTCAATGGCAGCCCTTCAGGATTATCGGATGCTACGACTGTAGTCCCTAGTCTCTTGAAAAGCCCGGTGACACAAACCACTTCACCAAATCCACCAGTATGTGAGATGGATGTACAAGAGGCCACAGTTCGCCGTGGATCACACCAGTCCGTATGCATGATCAACGGGGTACCTCACAGCTGGGACATTGCATCGAGAAGCAACCGGATGAATTCTAAATCCTATTCATATCCATTTGGAGAGGACCCTTTGAATGCACAGATCCTCACGCGATACCACGCGCAAAGGTGCAAGAGAAAGGCCAAAGTCACTGCTGAAGGATCGCAGATGGCTTTAAAGGGCAAATCTAGGATTTCCCCGACGAGTCATACCATGGATCAAATATCTGCGTCGTCATCACGAATTCCGGGGCGCTTCGAGGGCCCGTATCCGGCGCCTATACATGAATTAGATGCTTTGGAGGCCGAGATTCAATGCATCTCCGTACCTCAATTGGGCAATATCCCTCATGGTTGGGAGCCTACCCTTGGAAGTAACAATATGTTCTTCGATGCCGACCCAAAGCGATATCCCTGGCCCTCTGGCTACCAATCTGATCCAAATGATTGGGCATACGAGCAGGAGAGCTGGAATAGCGAAGAGTTCGACAATCTTTACCAGCCAGGAATTTCGCAGGTCCAACCACAGAGAAGCTGTACTACATCAAGCGATAGTATCTCGGCGTTTGGCTCTTCCAAATCTGTCTCACCAATAAACCTCACACACAAAGCGCTTCCGCTCGAGATTCAACCAATGGCTCACAAAAAGGCACCACTTTCACTCTACACGACATGCTCTAGCCATGACATCTCTTACAAGAGATCAGAAACCAGTACTTGTCATCAATGCTCTTCGAAGATGCCGATGACGATCTCTCCGTTCGAAAGTCAAACGTGTGTGCTCAAGCGCCAGAGACGGAGTCAACCTGGACAAGCGGAGGAGAATATTCTGAAAGTCTCTCATGCTAATTTGGTTGATGAGCTGCCCTGCCGACAGACCCAGTCCCCGGAGAAGTTTGGTAGCATTGTGTCCACGCCTACTTCGATGAAAGCGTCGCCATGTACAGAGGCGATGGACTTCGAGTACGACTCTGGGTCATCACTTGTTCTAACGTCATCACGAGCTTCTGCGGTCAGCTCCATATCTATTGCCACGGCATCGACTTCCGGCACGACCAGCACAGCCAGCACATGCGCCTTGAAGTTTGCCTGTCCAGACTGCAATCTCAAGTTTCGCACTGCAGGTCTTCGAAGGTATGTATTCGGCATCCTCAACAGTCATCATGCGCGTCTGCTAAGCGTGACTAGGAACCACCATAATCGCAAGCACAACCTTCGGTACACGTGCGTTGTTTGCACCGTACCATTCGGACTGCGTGCAGATCTTGAAAGACATGAGCATACCGTGCACAGCGACCTATTCAGATCGGAGAGGAGGTTCTGGTGTACTGTCCCGGGTTGTGCAATACCCAAGAAGGAGTTCAACCGTAAAGATAACTTTGACAGGCATGTTGAGCGGTGCCGAAGGACGGCGGCGAAGGGAAAAGGACCGGCATGGACACCGACTTGAAGCTGCGGCCTCCGAGGATGACAGTGCATGGTGAGAAGTCTTGAAAGGTGAATCAGACAGCAAACCGCTTCTTGACAACCAATAGCAATGCTCTGCCACAACCAACATTGGCTTCGATGCAAGCTCTTCCCTCAAAACCCGTCCAGCCACACCAAAGGAGCCTTGGTGGGCGTACTAGGTGAATTCGAGTTACACACCACTCTCAAAAGGCGGTACAAAACACGTGACATTAGGTTCGAAGGGTATTGTCAGGTATGAGGACAGAGTGTACGAAGTGTATGCCCGCGACAGAAAGTAGGGAAGAGTGTGGTGTCTTGACAAATGGGTATTCACGGTGGTGTTATGTGAGCACAGGATGGGGCCGTGCACTACCAATTGACTAGTCAATGCGCTGGCAATGGACACATTTGTTTCGAAACACGTCTGTTTTTGGAAAAACCCTAAAACAAACGCCAGCCAGTGTAGCAAATTACATGTGTTATTGTTGTGTTCCCTCGAATCGCGTCTCTCCACAGCAACTGCGCCAGCACTAAGCCAGGCACGACGCGTCTGCTAACTGCTAGACGCCGCTGCACACGCGACTCTGGATGACTGACCGCCAGTCCTGTCCGCCCAGCCACCGCTTCCAAGCTTCCACTGCAGGACTACTGCGCGGGCTGCATACACCATCCCACGCATCCCTCGCTGTGGTTGGCTGCCGGGCGTGAAACGTTTCAAGCCAGCTCCAGGCTCCAGCCCCACTCGGCCCGCTGGTCGAATCGTCGCGTCAAACACCATAAAGACACGCTCTCCCACCGCGATATGGTCGTGTTTTCCTCCCAATACTCTGTCCGCTTCGAGATGCGTTGGGTTCCCAGCGGGAATATCTCGAGTGGTGAAAGATGTTTGACTCACACTTGCGTCTCACGTGTCCCGTGGCCCCGCTTTCCAAGGCGAGTGGTAAATACTGGGACTATGGGATAGGACGTCTTGCCTGGATGATTTTGCTTTCCTGAGGTTTCCTTCGAATACTGGCTATTTGAATGAAATCATAATCTTCTTCACACCTTGCCATCTTTGACGAACATTTGACGATAACGATATTTGACCACGATACCTTGAATGCGACAACGATAACGACTCCTACATGTATTCTCAACAGCGCTCGCCCCCGGCGCTGAAGCGATCGTATTCGGGTGAGAGCCAGAGCAGCTATGCCAGTGCTGCGACATCAACATCGCGCGCGAGCTCTAAGCTGCTGTTTGGCGAGATTCCACTGACACCTGCGACAACCGTAGATGGACGATGTAAGACAGCCTTTGCGCGACGCGCCAGCGCACAACAATATTGACAATGAGTAGCAATGCGATCGAACAACTCAATTTGCAACTTGGTCCTGTCGACAAGCTCCGTCTTCCTGCGCTTCTGGCTGAACGACCAGTGTCGAGACAACCTACTCGAGCATCTGGAGCCTGAGGATCTTTCCAACTTCCGTCTGGTCTGCCATGACTTCTCCTCAAAGGCTGCGCCTCGTCTCTTCGAGGCCATGACTGTTACCTTCAAGACCTCTTCCTTCTCCAAGCCTGCGCGCATAGACGCGCTCTCAAGGATAGGCTGCCATGTCAAGACATTCACCTTCCACATGCCACACAGCCCGGAGTCTTTTCTGCCACCCATTGTCGACCCGGAGACTGGCGCGGAGAAGCAGTTCATCTATGAGCCACAAGTTCAGAATCCTCAAAATGGCCCAGCAAAAGACAAGACACCCAAGTATGGCAGCTGGGAAATGCAAGACCTACTCATCAAACAATACCCACCCCTATTTCATGCCGCGACTAATGTCCCTGCTTTCATCGCTGCCTTCTCAGAACTCACCAACCTTACACACCTCAAGATCTCATGCCCAGGATCCAACGACGCGCTGCGACACAGGAAAAGTGCCGTCGACTATGCGCTGATCTCCCTCCGGATCGCAGTCGAACGCGCGCCGCTATATAGTCTCGCTGCTTTGTCACTTCATCCTATTCATCCTGGCGGCTTGCTTTACTTGCATCCTATGCACGGCTTTGGCAGCACAGCCTCATCAGCAAAGCGCTGGGGCCAGATCCGGCGCCTGTCAATCTGCATGGAATCTATTCCCTTCTCATCCACCTCAATGCGAACACGTGCGCAGTCTCTAGAACACCTACGCATACTGCACGCCTACCTTCGTACCTTGTCACGTGGCCTCACGCGCCTCTTCTTCCGCTGGAAAGGCGAACGTGGACCCTCACCGCTATCACTGGATAGAGAACCCTGCATGCTCCCTGTTCAAGAAGAATGCATGCACCCTTCCATGCGCGGTGAAGTTCGCGGTCCTCGTCCATTGAAATTTACGCGAATGAAGTACATGGAGCTTGAAAACGCCGTCATGGACTCGACTCAGATTTCGGATTTCATTCACAAGCACCGCCGCACCTTGGTTGAGTTCAACTTCGAAGATGTCAAGCTTCGAGAAGGAGACTGGGACCACGCGCTCGAACCACTAACACATATTGCCGGTAATGATCGATGGAAGCGCACACAAGAAGAAGTCATGGACGTCCCCATCATGCTTTCGCCAGTCCATGCCGAGCCAAGGATAATGGGACCACTACTTGAAGAGGTCGACCAGGCGATAGAGGAGGTGGGTAGCGGTGGCAGGAGAGAGCACGCGCTCAGCAGATGGCTGAGTAAGCCGAAGAGTACACTGAGGAAGAGTCCAGCGGCCAAAGACAGTTTCTTTGGTGGGGACCATGTGAAGCGCTTCCTTAGACTGTCGTCGTGGAAATGAGATGAGTCGTCGATGGCGAAGGTATTGTTGTATGATTGCATAAGCTGGAGTTGGTACGAGGAGTACTGTGTCTTGTCAAGATAATCACGGTTGATACCCCTGGGATGGAAATGGCGTACTCGAATGGGTGGGTTTTGTTTACATTGGCCTTTTGGCGCAAGAGCCGGCTTCCTCTGGCAAGAGGTGAAGCACCGACATGGAGGGTGTCATGCATTGACGCTACTTCTTTTCCTTCTCGCTCTCTTTACGGTTTTCTTTTCATGCCTCCTTACGGCCTTCATGACTATATCTTACGAAACCTTATGTATCTACGATGCCAGAAGTAGTAGACCTTACGATCGTTCAATGATAATTTCCTAGTGTTCTCCGATTGGTAACTCTCAATATTGATCCCCTCCCAAGTGCACATGGGTCTTGATCCGTGCCACCAACCAACTCTCATCTATACCGTGGTCGCTCCTCTCGCAAGTTGCTCGATTTGCACTAGCGCCGAGAAGCGCCGCCCACGTGCCTTGGTGTTCAAAGTGTCATGCCTCGGCACCTTGTTTAGCGTCTTGGCCTGTTCGCATTCACATGTTTCCCCGGATTTAGCATCGTCACTGTCACAAGCCTCCGAACGCTTCAAATACCCCAGACGAGCTTCTTTCCTCCGCATATCCTCAATTCACCCATCGCCCTTTAACATCTGTCCTTACCTCTCCTAGTGAGCTCTACAATACCTTCGATACCACGTCATCGCGAATAACTTAAGAACAACACATACAGCTACAATGTCTCTTAAATCAGGTATGTGGATGCGTGTTCTATGTATACTTGCGCAGCTGTAAAGGTCCGAGACAGCCGCTGGAGATTCGCTGAGGCATCGGTCGAGGCGGAACTGAAATGCAGTGCAGTCGATTGTCAGCAACTACAACAACGCCCAAGAACTATTTGAACTAGGGTCTGAGCTCGCTATGACCTTACAACATCTTCTCCCTTTGGTTAATCACTTCAAATAGCACTGTACTGACCCACACTTTACAGCGGACTTCCCCTCCTCTGCCGCCTTCGACGAGATCGCGCGCTCCCTCGCCAACTCCGATGCCGACCGTCAAGACGCCATCAAAAAGGGCGGTGCCATCTTCGCCTTCACGCTCAAGAATGCCGGAAAAGAAGAGTCATGGCACATTGACCTCAAGGAGACTGGCACAGTCGGCAAGGGCCTCGCGCCCGAGGGCAAGAAGCAGGCTGTTACGCTGATCCTGAGCGACGCCGACTTCGCAAAGTTGGTCGCTGGAAAGGCGAATGCCCAGAAGCTGTTCATGAGCGGCAAGTTGAAAGTCAAGGGCGATGTTATGAAGGCCACCAAGATGGAGCCCATCCTAAAGAAGGCGCAGACTGGAGCTAAGTTGTAAATTTGTAGTGTTGCCGGGGAGGCGTGTAGACTACTGCGAATTCTATATTTCATCTACACTACACTGTTCGAGTATCCGGATGCGTGAGATACCCGGGGAAACAGCTCGTGTCACTGGAAACGTATTCCAAGCCATCCAACCCAGACATCGACAAGCATTCTTGCGTATGGCCGAATCTTTGGCAACAAAGCTTTGATTTGTCATTGAACGTACATATGGATATGCAGTGTCACCTGTATTATAACGTATAGCAGCTGCAGTAGAGTCTTGGTGGTAAGCACTTTTTGACGCACACGTGCTGACGTGCAGACACGCGACGCGTCCCTTCCATTTCATTCTGCGTTTCTCGAGTCTGCTCGACGTTTCCTCTCATCACCGACAGCACCACCCAGATCATTTCATCGTTGACTAATACTGTGGATTTTGCAGATTCCAATATGAAGAACGATCTTGATAAAACGTTTGGCCAGATCTTCAATGGCGATATCTCAGCCTTCCGAACCCAGCTTCTGGACATTCAAAATTATCAGACACATCGAAAGGACTCGGAGGAGTGGGTTCGCCGTTTGCGTTTCCTAGATATTTCACGAGTTCCGGACCTTGCGACATACAATGCACACTCAACTTCGTACGGTGCACGTAAAACTCCGTTTAAAAAATACAAAACTTCAAACAAAGAGAAACAAATCATTCCCATCACTGTTCGGAGTGCAGACGATGGGACACATCGATACATTGCAGTCTCCTGGAAGTGGATCAACGGACCGTTAGTTGCACCTAGGGGTTGTTCTATGCGGACGACATTCGACTATTGGATCATTCGACCAAATGGGAGGCGGCACAAGAGTGACTTCCCCGATTGGTATATGGAGCGAGTGATTCTCTTTGCACAGAGTGTTGACATTGAGAGAATATGGATTGACACAGAATCCATATTCCAGAAAAAATGGGACCATCCAGTTGACAAGCAGCTTGGAGTACAGATTATGGATGTTGTCTACCATGGAAGCGAACAATCTGTTGCACTCCTCACCACTAGTCTCACAAAGGCCGAGGATATAAATATTCTCGCTGCGTTACTAAATGGGTCAATCTTTGTCGATTCGCAGAACAAAGATAACCCAAAACTGAACTTAAATGCTTACCGTCGCCGTTCGAACATAAAACTACTTATTTTGCTCATACTTAGCGATGTCCGATGGTCCCGAGGGTGGATTTTTCAAGAAGACCATCTGGCTTCTGCCAACATGACTTTACTTATCCCCCACCCTGATAGGCTCGATAAAGGTAGTGACTTCGATTTTGGTAGCATCACAGGCGAACTTCGGATTAACCTCATGGAATTCCGACAAGCTGTCACTATGTTCTGCTTAGCATGCTCAGAAGACATAGGGCAGTGGCCGCTATCCGAAATATTAGCGAAAGCGAAGCAGTACAATATATGCAATAAGAAGATATACACGATGAACTCGAGAACATGCGCTGAGCAACTTGTACGCCCAAGGAGGAATTATCCAAATTCGAGATATGGCAGAGCCAAGCTGTATGCGAGCAACGCTTGTTCCGAAATCTCAGTTTACCCTACTACAACGAAAAGCGTCATTGATGATGTCTGCAGTCGCTCCTTAGGCAGAGAGGAAGACAGACTAGACATTGTTGCAAACGCTTTGCAATCTTCAGCACGCTTAAATATCAACAACCCTTCGCTCCCGGTAGTGCCAGAAACATACAGCTTATCAACCGTGCTATTGGCTCTTGTCATCCTCCAGGGCGAAATTCTATCCAGTAGCCTTCATCGCCCCAGATCTATCATGGATCATTCTCTCCAGTCTTTTCTCAAGGCACTGGAGTTCACATTCCAGGCACCAAAACCTCTATATGAGCAATCTTTTATTGACCGCTGTCGATTCAGGATGCCTGAAATAACGGAGCGGGGTATTAAAACCAAAGGCTTCCTTTTCAAACTTCTGCCAGCCCAAGGGATGGCTAGTTATAGATCGCATCTGAATCTAACGAGTCTGGAATTGGATTATCGGGATAGAAATAGATTGTCACAATTCTCAAGGAGCATAGAGGCTCAATTAATTCCCGAGGGCCGTAAGCTGAGTAGGATAGCCCGAGCGGTGATTGAGATCATCATCGAAAAATTAGACAAGAAATGGCGAGATGGTAGACTTGCGAGATTTCTCCGTCGCCATGTGAAGCTTGATCGTCGACAATCCACCCGGAGAGATACAGATCCTACGACGAGTTGTATTCTTGAAATGATGTTTGCTATTTACCAAGCCTTAAACGAAGGATGGCAAGTTCGACTGGGTCGCCATTACCATGAGTCTGATACTGAGGATCCTACTGCGATCTTCATCATGCCCCAGCATCATGGTTGGGCCTCTAAACAAGAAAATAAGACCACTCGCAGTGACAGAAAAAGTCCGACACTGGTTTTCACAAGTTGGCACAAAGGGCGAGGGCCATATGAAAGAGAGACACTTGCGAGCTTAGAAGTATCGATTCTTGGTGAGCAGAAGGACAATTGCTCTCTAATAAATCATGCATGGGTCAATGGCGTTTGGAATACCATAGGTGAAGAAATGAGAACTTATTGTTTTCCGTTGGCAGGCATTACAGAAGACTTGAGCTCGAGTACAAGGACGAAATGGAAAAGAGCAAAGGATGATTACGGGCCTAGAAACCATTGGAAGCACTGAGACTATTGCTTAGAATAACCGCCCCACAAAGAGCAAGTTATCAATTGAGTATAACCATGGGCGAGGCACAATATTAGCTTACGTCATGTCCGCTTATTATTTGTTTCTTAAACCTTCTCTGTCAACCCCTTCTTCACAGTTACCCATGCATTGCCAGGCATCCGCTCCCAGATCTCAATTTCCCGCGGTTTGATCCACAGCGGCTCGGTCACCGCAACGTAAGGCTTATAGTATTCCTTTTGCATTTGCACCTACAGGCTCCGTCAGCAGTGCTTCTTCCTCTTGCGTGCTTCTTCCTCCTCTATCTACACCACTTCGTTAATCTGATGAAACTGGAAACGAACCTCTCGGAACCATTCTTGGGTTCCATTCCAATTCTCAACGAATTTGAACTCGCCAGGCGTAGCAGGGTTCTGGTACACCTCGAAGAAAACGCATTCGGGCTCTGCGCTCACGGTTTCGTAGATGGATCTGAACAGTTCGAGGAACTTTTGCGCGTTCTCGGGCGCAACAGTGACACTAACATGTACGGATATAGTGGGGCTAGACATTGTGAAAACGAGTCAGGTCTTGAGAATCCGCAGATTACACTCGCCTGATTGCTAGAAATGATAAATTGGGTGGGAGACAATCCATATGTACGAGTACCTTCCCTTGCTGCTTTGTAATGGCGGCGCCAAGGGAACCCTAGTAAAGGTTGTAAGCTGACACTTGGCATTCTGGTGGGGGTGGTACAGAAGTATTATGCCTTACTTACTCATCATGGAGGTGAGGGAATATCTTGACATGCGATCTACAGTCTGTAATGCTCAAATTTGTAAGCCAACTCAGCACTATCACATTGCCCTAACTATCCTTCAAGCTATTGATGTTAGGCAAGGAAGGCTACACTACCGCAGCGCGGTAAACTTGATTTTTAATGCTGCAAGGTGAAAACACGAAAATCATTCTTCCACAAATATAGACCATCCTTTCCTTGATCATCACGCTTAGTAAACCGTGGGTTCGACGAGATTGTGTGGCTGTGGAGGGTATAACGCTTCTCGACTGGATTTGCAGAATCGCAGGGACATTACGAAAACTACGAACAAATAGCATAATAGTCTTATTCTCGCTTTGCGCTGTTCCGAAGCTGGAATCACCTTTGTCTTCCTTCTATTATGCTTGTGTGATGCAACCAAAGAACGATCTCTGGATGACCCATCGTCCAGTGAGGCGCTACGACACTGGCTGACACTTAAAATCTAGGCCTGCAAGTCGCTGTACTCATGTTTGAGAATCTTTGGTTATGTTTGTGGTCACTGGAAGCTTTGCTTATTTGGTAGACGACATCTTGAAGCTTCAGGGCTTGCTGGTTCTGGATTGGTGAATCTGGCCCCATTAGGAAGGACGGCTTACATTCCGCTCATGTGATGAAAACCAGCTCTAGCATTATCTTAAACAGCACACAACATGCATGCTACTTGAACTAGTCGTCAAAATAGCATGCCCTTTATTCTATATCGTTATAACTACAAGAGTTCATCTACAACATTGGTGTCACCTTTATCGAAATCGAAATGGTCCATCATCCGGAAGTCTATTTGCTTGCCTCCAATGAATTCGCACCGAACAGTAAACTACCCGTTTTGATATACCGAAACTGTCTCCCGCGTCCTTTCTCCGAGGACGAAACAACAGCTTTCCTAGAGTCACATGGCTGGGTAAAAAAAGGTTCTTGGGGCCACATACCCATACGCCACTTTCATCCCAATACACACGAGTGTTATGGTACGCAGCCAATCTTACCTCAGTATGCTTCGTCACTGACACTCAGAGTACAGGAGTGTTTCAAGGATCTTCCACTCTGCTGATAGGACAAGGTCACAATGACACAAGTGGCGGCCAAGAGATCGAGCTCACGGCTGGAGACGTTATCGTGCTTCCCGCGGGAACAGCACATTGCAATATTCGCAGCACCAAGAATTACAAGTATATTGGTGTGTACCCCGAGGTGAGAAATTGTCCCATCAATTTATCGCACTTCGCAGCTTGCTGATCGTTGCACAGGGAGCGCCGCGTTGGCGGAATGAGCTTGGAAAACAAAAGGTTGACCACGAGGCATTCGGCAAAGAAATTAGGGCTGTCGCCATGCCTGCTCAAGATCCTGTAAATGGAGCGAACGGGCCTCTGTTGCGACTTTGGGAGACATCTCAGATAAGTTCGAAATTGTAGCACTGCTGAGTGCGAGTATAAAGTCGAGAGGTTGTAATGTGTTATGAAATCACTAGCAATCATACTACGAAAAACGTGAAGTTTGCATCGACGCTTTTTCTGTTGTCATGCTTTAATGTGACTTTCTTTGTAGTTCCACCATTTTATGGCATATTATAATTCGCATCTCATCAATGCTAACGCAATCTTTCAAAGGTACAGGTCTCGCGATTGGAAGATAGCGGCGGCATGATCCCGCGTCCGACAAAAATTGGGGCGGTGGAGCGGATCATGGAATCCGTGATCCGCCTCACCTACTACTCATGCGTCTGCACTAGCAAAGCAAGTTCCTCAATGCGTTGAAGAGCACTGATTGTCCCATACTACATAGTCTTTCTAGGTTTTCAAAGGATATCACAATGAACAGCAACACTAGCCGCATCGTCATCGTTGGGGCGGGAGTGTTCGGTCTCACCACTGCGCTTGAGCTTAGCAAAAGAGGACACCGCAACATTGTTGTTTTGGATCGCCACGAACCTCCGGTATATCTAGCTCTTCTCGTTTCCTTTTTCTCATACACTGACTTGAGTGTTGTCAGGTGCCGGATGGTTCCAGTGTCGATATTTCCAGGATCATCAGGTTTGACTACGCTGATTCGATCTACTTGAAGCTTGCCAAGGAAGCTTACGATCTATGGTCAACTTCCCACCACTACCGCAAAGTGTTTTCGAAGCAGCCTTTTATCCTATCCACCACAAGTCCATCTGGCCGGGCCTATATTGACCAGTGCCTGAAAAATTTAAGCCAGCTGTCACTACCATGGACTCAAATCCGTAGTTCAAAAGAGGCTAAGAAGACATTTCCCATCTTAACTGGAACTCTGGCATCTCCGGGCTTCTATGGCTACTGCAACTCCCAGGCCGGGTGGGCGGATGCAACACTTGCGATTGCTGGTTTACGTGATCAATGCATCGAAGCTGGCATTTCTTTCATTAGTGGGGCGCACGGCACAGTGACGGAATTCAAGAAAGAGCCTTCTGGAAGGATTACAGGTGCAAAAACACTCTCAGGGGATTCTGTGCAAGGTGACTTGTTTATTCTAGCTACGGGAGCTTGGACATCCCAACTTGTCTCCATGCACAATTCTATCCTCGCCACCGGACAAGTGCTTGGTTTCATGAAGCTGACAGAAGCTGAGATGACACACTACAAAACCCTGCCCATATACATCAATTTTGATAATGGCTGGTTTTGTTTTCCACCGCATGAAGAGACAAAATATCTCAAGGTTGCTGTGCATGGATGGGGATATACTAGATCCTGCCAAAGTGCAGCGTCGAACACCACATCGGCCGTATCATCCCCGCCTACAGAGCCACGTAGCATGCGCGCAAATTATGCGCCTAGAGACGGCGTCCAAAGGCTGCGCGAAGGTTTAAGAGAAGTCCTTCCAGAGCTTGCGGGTCGCGATTTCGAGCGCACTGCAGTCTGCTGGTATACCGACACGCCGACTGGAGACTTTATCATGGACTACCATCCCGAGCACGAGAATTTGTTCCTCGCTACGGGAGGTAGTGGGCAGTAATCCACCACTACAAACTCCGACAGAGATGACATGCTGACGAGCTGCCTTTAGTGCCTTCAAGTTTTTGCCTGTAATTGGAAAATACACCGTGGATGCCATGGCGCGCTCACTTCCAGTCGATATGCAGACCAAATGGCGTTTCAGAACGGAGTACCGCGATGAAGACGCTTTCAAGGGAGATGGGAGTCGGGGAGGCCCTGAGAGGAGAGAGTTTACAGAGACGGAGAGAGCGAACCTATAGAGTGTTTTAGTGAAGGTGGGTCGTGATCCTTGGTCGCTTTTAAGTAGGGGAAGTCTTAATATTGCAAGCGTTCACTTCACGACTCTTGAGCTGTGGCTCGGACATCAATGATGTTGAGAAAACGAAAAGTATGATAAAGACTGTGTACTAAGCAAATCCACGATCCAGTTCTTGAATGTCATGTGGCTACTTTTTGAGATCTCATCAACCAGAATGCGGGCGAGTTAATACGGACATGTGCTGCTCCGACTTAATGCCATGAGTGCACGTGACATGTTCAGGAGCTTACACCCTTAAATTGATTTTATTGAAATGCTTGATGACCTGATACAGTGCGTCAGTCCAATGTTAGTGGGCGTGAATAGGCTGGGGTGCCCTCATCTGAGCAAGGGGAGGGCGGATTTCCACGGCTTGGTGGCCCGTATCGAATCCGATCACATGATCTATGAGATGCTCCACCCGGACATAGTGCAATTGCTACGATCTCCAATTGGTTCTGGTAGCACTGACGCAATATACGAACCGCGGCGGAAGTGACATCCACCGTGCAGAGACCGGATTGCGCGCCTTGAAGTCTTTCTACAAGGTTGATAGTCTGAGCCCATTTTCATCAATGAACCTTCACTTGATTGATTTCACGAAAGAGCGCAGTACGACTAAATTGACTAGAAATTTGAGAAACCATGGAATATCAACGCCCAACAAATAAGAAATTACGGTGCATCATTGTTGGTGCAGGGTATGTGGTTTTCAGCAATGACATGTATGTCCTCATTGTTGACCTAAAAACAGAGTTTCAGGCATACTTATGGGTGAGAAGTCTTTTGATCTATGATAGACAACACTGATGAGTGATTAGCAATCAAGTTGAAGGAAATTTTTGCAGACAAAGTCGAGTTCTGGATATTCGAGAAGAATGAAGAAGTGGGAGGGACTTGGTTTGAGAACAGGTATCCAGGCAAGTTTGATGTTGCCCAAAAGCAGTATTTGCGCCATTCTAACACGATCGAGGTTGTGCTGCCGATGTGCCGAGCCACATATACCAGTTCAGTTTCTGCCCAAACCCATATTGGTCATCACTGTAAGAATCCGCTCCTTCTCTTCTAGCGGCTTTTCATGTCATTGACCAAGCTTCGTAGCTATTCGTCGTCGGCTGAGATCAGGTCTTACTTGAAAGCAATCACCTTCCATTACGGCATTGACCGATATCTCAGCCTGCGAAGCCCGGTAACCAGTGCAGTATGGAATGAGGTTGACTCCAAGTGGACGGTATCAGTTCAAAACCAAGGTGAATTCGACTGCGAGGTCTTGGTGAATGCCTGTGGCATCCTGAACAGCATACAATATCCGCAGATCAAGGGACTAGACTTATTCAAGGGGCCCTTGCTCCACACTGCTGCATGGGAAGACAACATTGACCTTGGTGGGAAAAGGATAGCTGTCATAGGAGCGGGGGCTAGTGCCATACAAATGCTACCAGTCATCGCAAAAACATCTGAGCGCTGCGACGTCTACATTCGTACACCATCTTGGATAACACCTCCATTTGGTACCGAGAAGCCAGGAAATTTCCAATACACCGACGAAGAAAAGCTGCGCTTCCGCGACGATCCTGAATTTTCTCTCTCAACCCGGAAAGAAATGGAGACAGCCTTCAATAAGCTATTCTCCGCTTTTATTCAAGGAAGTGAGCAGCAGAACACTTTGCGAAACGCTCTCGAAAAGAGCATGAGGACCTTGGTGCGCGACCCGGCGCTACAGGAGAAACTGATACCCAAGTTTGATGTTGGATGCAGAAGGATTAACCCCGGAGAGCCCTACCTAACGTCTTTACAGAGTTCGAATGTCCATCCAATCTTTGATCCCATTGACAGCGTGACATCTGATGGTATCATTGCTGAGGGACAGCTCCGAGCGGTTGATGTCATCATCACCGCGACAGGTTTTGACACGTCATTTAGACCGAGGTTCTCTATCATCGGCCGGGACGGACGCGACCTAAAGGATTTATGGAAGGATGATCCTGTAAGCTATTGCGGACTTGCCATATCCGGGTTTCCGAACTATTTGACATTTCTCGGGCCTAACACACCTATATCAAACGGAAGTCTAATGGGCACTCTGGAAGCAACGGCAGAATACTTCGTTCGTCTATTGAAGAAGTTCATAAATGAGCAAGCAGCTTCATTTGACATTCGAGAAGAGGTCCAGAGGGACTTCGACACACACACGCAAGACGTCATGAAGAACATGGTCTGGACGGGACCTTGTCGATCATGGTACAAGGGCGAGAATGGAAAGGTACGGGCATTGTGGCCCGGAAGTTCTCTTCACTATCGAGAGGTGCTTGAATCCAATCGATGGGAGGACTTCAGCTGGCGATATAAGGGCAATCGCTTTGCTTACTGGGGCCAGGGTTTTTCAGCGGTAGAGTCGTTGGGGAAAACAGCAGACGGGGATCTCGCTTATTACATGAAGAAGCATCAGCCTCTTCCATTGGAGACGTACTATCTTGCCGCCAAAGGCCGTGTCGGGAGGGCTACTATTGGCGCATCTTTTCGGCCCAATGCCGGTAGCGAAGTCGTGACTGACGATGAGAGTGATGGCAGCTTGCTTGAAGCCCCTTTGTTTGTTGGTATCTAGGGCTGTCTTTAATGGCGGTCGCATTGGCCGCATTGAGCGACGCTAATCCACAACGATCGACACAATGAACATACGTAATCATATGTGCAGTGTACTTAACTATCATATGGCGTTATGAGCTTCATTTTTGTGCCTTGCTGATCAAACGAGAAGGCATCTTTGTTGCAGATAACAGCGAAACAACTTGTATCACAGGATACCAGTATCCCACCAGTCCAGGTTTACGCTGCTTGGCTCGTGGAATCCCAAGTCTGAACTGTGAAAACCCCGTGTGCCGTCTGACGCCCATGTCCAGTCCAATAACGAAGAAAAATTGGCAGCATCTCCATTCGAAAGGCTTGTCTGTTTGTCGAGCGCCTGATCCTTCGGGCACTCGGCGTTTTCCCCTGAAATCTCTTGCTGTTCAATTGACCCATTCGTGTTCGGCGAGAAAAAGAGATTAGGCGGTGCAGCATATTCGTGAGAATTCTTTTGCAGGTCAATTGGCGTAGGATCAAGGTCAGGATCGTCGAAAGTGAAAACATCGCGTCGTTCTCCAGTATATAGCTCCTGTTCCCGGATAAAAGAAGGCTGGAATAGCCCTTTACCTTTGCATTGTGGTCGATGATATGCAAACGAGAGTATGTTCCACATTGCAGAAGCTTTTACCTTGTCGGTGTCTTCCCTACTCCGCTGCATCGGCTGTGCCGAAAACATAACATTGAGGTATTCATCGAGCAATTTGGCCTGCTCTCATCGTCATTATTCATAAAGATCAGTATTATATAGTATTGCTTACCATAAATTGGCATACGGACCATTGAGGACCCCATTCTATCACGAATGTACGGCACACTTCGCTGTACCGCCTTGCCGATGATCGTACAGTTGCATCAGAAGCCTGACTCCAGTAAGTATGGAGTGTCGTGGCGACGACAGCGGCATAGGTAAAGACAGGATCACTAAGTTGCAGATTCTTTTCTTTAGACATCTCAAGTAGCCGGCCTATCCATGTGCTATGTAATAATGCAAGCTGAGATGCAGACTTCCAGAAACTGTTGGTTCCTACGTTTTGTTTTGGCTTTGTCGATGAGAGAAGGAAGGGATGGTTTAATATAGAGTGAATCAAATGGAAATTGATTTGGACGCGCATCCAAGGAAGCCAATATTCCCTTTGAGCAGCTATCTCTGCTACAGAACGTTCTGAAAACTTGGCTGCGTCGAATCGATGATGATCAGGAAAAAACGTTTCCTGATCCATAATGTGGGAGTTGATGTGGGTGTAAGTAGAGTCAGACTTCCATGGAGTGTTTGAGATTCCTTCAGCGCACTTGGAAACATAAAGTGTCGCTTCGTTCCAGAGACTGATCATACCTACCATGTAAGCCCAGATACCAACTGATCTTTCCTCATTATTGTCATGAGACTCTTGAGGGAGGGATGGACATTGGCTGGAAGTACGCTGTTGAGTGTCTTCTACCGTAAAGTATCGTGGATTGTGAATGTCCTCGTTGAGAGACGGGGTTTTCTCGGGTTGCCCGCAGATCAAGTCTAGGACGAAGATACTCCAGATAAGCCTTCTTTGCTCCTCGAATTTAGTCGATCGTTCCTGCGAAAGTTGCGATGCAAGTCCAGAGCTTTGTAATAACGTTTTAGCTAGCATGGCATGGAAGCTTGCAAGGTCCAAATCGTTTACTAGCAGAATTAGCCAAGTCAAATCGTGCTATGAAGAGTAGCTCCTACACAACAGGTTGGAAAATGAGAGCAGACACAGAGCCTGGAGGATACGCATATCAACGCTAGCGGATGCTATCCTCAGCATGATCATACTCCTGGCAGCATCGCTGTATGTTTCAGCAGAATGCAAATGCTCTCGAAAGGAATTGGTGGACGGATGTTGAGCGGCAATGCTTAGTATTGTCAAAAGTAGCTCCTCGCAGCAATCTGAATTGAGAGTATCGTCGCTTTCGAAAAGCCACAAAGGTTGCCGATGTACATATTCATAGTAAGTGTGAATTGCAAGGGCGATGATATCGTTTGGTGGTAGTAGACTTTTGCGGTCAGCAATTTGAGCATGGACATGTACACATGTACACATGTACGTTACGCAAAGGACTTGCCTAGTAGCCGAAGTCTCTGCATTGCCAGTCGGACTGAGATAACTGCCTGTTGTAGACTCCGGGGTTTCGTTTTGTTGACTTGATCCTCTTTGATGCGTCAGACAATCGGAACAAAAGGTATGAGCATGGTAATGGACAATTGAGTTCTTACTGTGGTTTATTGAGTATCATCTCCTCAAGTTGCGCAACCCTGTCCTCCTAGTTCAAGATAAGCCCAGTAATGGAAACAGGAAAGACCCATGGCATACCAAGCGGCTTTTAGACCCGATACTGGTTTGTCTATTGCATTGGTTGTAGAGATATTCGCAGTTTTGACGTAGTCGAACACAGTGAGAACATGCTGGCCTCTCACCTGGACAGCGGTTTTTCTTTCGTCTAACATGATACATCACTACTTAGTACGCTTTGCATGATTATGCGAGCAGAGGATACTTGCCGACAATTGCTGCATGCTTGAGACACGCGTCTATAGTTTCGTGGGTTCCTGGAAGGGGCCATGAGTAGTGCGCATATCCTGAAGTCGACTGCCAAAGGAGAATCAAAGAGCAATCAATGCAAAGAGCCGGAAGCACAAGGTCTCGTTGACATTTAGCTTGTGCACGGGTGAAGATGGGGGCGGGGTCTCCGTGCGTTGCGCTACCCGACAATGAGTCCGTGCTCCAAGCCACACTGAAGCCATCGCAAGCTCGTTATATGCGATGTCCGAAAATGCAGCGGATTTTCCCGAAGGATATTCAATGATGCTATCGCAGGCATATCTACTACCAATGTGCTGTGCGTTGCTCCTTTGTTTATTTTGTGTAAAAGCGGAATTTGTCCCCCAATAGAGAGCTAGATCCAAAGCATCTACACTTTTCATGCAATTGAGTACTGGTGCCGACGTACCCATTCATCTGGGACAATGAACACCAAGGCCCAGAGTTGAGTGCAGGGATGTTGTGAATAGTCGATGACTGTCTGAACTTAGTACTTGTAGTCGTGTCAACACTGGAGAATTGATATAGCTGATACGTGTCTTTTGCCAGACATCGACGGTTGCTTCATCGATTTTGCTACATTTATTTCTGTGCTTAGATGGAAAGTAACAAGGCTCAATGATAGTTAAATCAGGTTCCGACTACCAACTCAACGCTGTCCGATTCCCCATATCACAAGTTAGACTCGAGCAGAAATCCAACTCCTTTTCGACCTCTGCTCCATTAACCTTTTGACTTGCAGGCCAGATATCCTTTCCGAGCTTCTGTTCTTGTTTTCTGTGTTCAATTACAGCATCCTTCACCAACGACTGGAAGTACAGCGGGCCTGACTCGTGTTGGGAATGCAAACGGCCGTTCACATAGACTCCCGCATTAAGACTCTCCTGCGTATGATTGCACAACCATTTGTCCTCTGCAAGAACGCGCTTGAAAAACTGATTGATATGCTCAAAGTCTTGATCTGGCGCATCCTTGTGCCGATACACTTCGTACTCCATTGAGCAAGTTGTTGCTGAGGTTGGTACACATCTCATATGGTAGAAGAAATGGGCCCTACTCCAGTGTCAGGTAATGCAAACTCGCACACCAGGAGGCTTTACTCACGATACCGACATGCATGCATTAGGGAAGTAGTATGTACTTGCCACCGAACTCTTGGTTTCCAGCAATCCATCGGCTTGTCTCTTGTTGAAGTGTTTCAAGGATCCCTGATCCCCCTCAACTTTATACGAGTGTAGATCGAATAATCCTCGCGTGTCGGGATGGGCCACCCTACAATGGAGACACTCGTTGTAGTTGTCAGCCAGTGTCTTCCAGTTGCAATCGGCTTGCTGGATCCAAGTGTGATCGTAAGAGTATTCAGAGAAGTCAAATGGCTCGAATCGTTCCTGTCGGTCTATTCCTGGAAATTGCTCCTCCCAAGATATTGAAGGGGTTTCGGTGGACTGGAGGTTCACCCAAACAAACCCCAGTTGGTCAACGTGGACGTGAACAGGAAGCAAGCCATTATCGCTCTTTTGAAAATCAGGAACGTCGTCAAAATACGGGGCTTTTGCGAGCTTTCCATCGATACCATAAGACCAGCCATGATATCGACATGCCAGAATCTTCATATTGCCGCTGTCCTCGTGCACCAGAGGAAACCCTCGGTGTCGACAGATGTTGTGGAAGCCGTTTATCTCACCGTGCCGATCGAGGCACAGAAAGAAGGAGAATCCTGCTTCGGTGTAGCGCAGGTAGTCTCCAGCCTTCTGGAGGCGGATCTTGTGCGTGATGAGCATCCATTTTTTGGAAAAGATTGCTCGTCTTTCTAGCTCGTACAGCTCAGGACTACGATACCATGAAGCTGGAAGTCCTTGTTTGACTCCAACTTGAGGAACTTTGGTGTCATATCCTAAGAGCTGTTTGACGTAGGAAGTCATGGTGCGCTTGAGAGAGAAGTATACAGTCTGTTGGCTCCAGTTGTCAGTTGTTGGCGGTTGTCCAAGTTGTGTTAAAGGAAGTTTGGATCTCAGTATTAATCCCACTACGGAAGGACATATGCGCCGAGTCCTGATCCGTCAGCGTTATCCGAAAGGCGGCACTTGCGGGGATTATGTCCCGTGGCTGGTGTGAAGCACAGAGTATTGATCGGATTCAGAACGGCAAGAGCAAGCAAGATCCCGCTCACGTGGGCCATGATAGTGCCACTGACCTTGATTGGCCGGGATTGCATAAGCGAGATTCCGTTTACGACATTCTGGTACAGATGCAACACTGATTCGAGAACGAGGGTTATGCTCTCCGCTGCAGCTGATTCGTCCTACCATTTTATCCTTCGCTGCAAGAAAGGTGATGGTAAACAGTAAATACTTTAGCATTTATGCGTTAGATATGTAGCAGCATGTTTTTGTGTTCGAAAAGTTTGGACCACAATGAGTGTATCGATGAACTATTCCGACTCGGGACTACGACCATGGACAACAAATTCAAGGCTACCGACACCAATGAGCGAACATAACAACCTGTCCTTCGTATTTCATTCATCCTTGGTCTTCCTTGCCACTACGAAATCAATGCTCCCCATCAGCCACTCTGAGCACCCTGAGGTTCATAGGGAAGCAGGGCTGAAACTACAGCAAGTAGCACGAATGCGCCGGCACAGACGTATATTGGGGCCGAAGTTGCGGTGTTCGCATATGTCGCTACCACCGCCGCCATGATCCCCATTATGCGGTTAAAGGCCACAGCCGTTCCAGCGCCGGTAGCACGGTGGGCGGTTGGCATGACCTCTGGAGAATATGCGTACAAAGTTCCGTAGTAGATGTTGATAGAAAACGATACCACGCAGTTGAAGGCAAGATTTTGCGAATCACTGCGAACTGCCGTGTAGGCAAAAAAGAATGCCACTGCACATGAAGTCAGACATATCTAGCAAGCATGATCTCAGATACGTACTTGAAGTGAGTGCACCAATCACCATGGTGTACTTTCGCCCAAAAATCTTCAATCGGCACATGAAGGCGGCGAGAGCTGGTCCTGGTATTGCGCAGATTTGCGCTAACACATAGTTCCTCCAGGTGACGGAGGGAGAAGGATTACCAAATTGTGCACCGCGACTGGTAAGGTATTCTGGCAAGAAGACGTAAAAAAGGGAATATGCCAGCCCGATTAGGGTCCAGGACAACCAGACTAATACGGTGGAGTACCCTAACTTTCTCGTAGCGAAAAGACCGCGGTAATGGTCTCCAATCTTGGTAAATGAGAACGAACCTCTGGTAGAGAGGTTGATGGTCCCGTGCTGCTGTAGCTCTTCCAGCGTCAGGCTGCACGGTCTGTTGTACTTGGTTGACAAGGTTTGGAACAGGGCCGCTACCTCAGCGTCTTTTCCATTGCAGATCAAATACTTGGGCGTTTCGTGGAACCGGATGACTGTGACTCGAAGGATACTCAAGACCAAGACAAAGGTGCCTGAAGTGAAGTAAAGATACCGCCAACCCATGTTGTTTGACCGAGTACAGGTTTCCATGGAAGCGCAACTGAAATTCGCTGCAGCTGGTCAGCTAGATAGGATTCAAGATGACAATCGAAGCTTACGAATGAATGCCCATGCAAGGAATCCAGCTAGAGTCTGACCAACTCCCCACCAAACAGCCATAAGTGTGACCATCCACTGCTTGTTGGAAGGAAGGAATTCGAGAAAAACAGTTGTGTCCAGTACCAGATTACCTCCTATACCAAAACCACTAAGGGCGACGAAGGAGCACCAGCCAATATAGTTTGGAGCAGCGCCAGCTGAAATTGCGAAGATCGACGCTACTACCAATGAAAAATTGAAGGCCCATTTTCTCCCAATGAGGTCTGCGGAAATGCCCCAAAACAACGCACCGATAAGGAGGCCCACATATAATGCAATCTGGCCGCCTCGATTGTAGGAAGGATTGAACTCGAACCCAACTTGGCCGGCTACGATGCTCATGAGCAGCGCGAGAAGAGAGTCAACGGCGTAACTAAAAATATGCGGTTAGACGAATTGGGCAATCAGAACTAAGGGATATCAAACCCAAAGCCATTCAGGCAGAACAACTTCCAGTGGTAAGAAGTGAATCCAAGTTTGTTGATTGCCTGTTATCGTCTGTCAACAAAGAGTAGTATGACGCCCGCGCTTTCCACACCTCATTAACCAAATTCATCTTGATGGACAATACTGGATCGATTTCATTATAGGGTATGAGTTCTCCATTTGAGATGTCCGTTTTCTCGTCTTCGGCAGACGTCTTTATTACACTATCCGTAGTCTTCGTATCAATGTTGAGCGCTGACATATTTGTAGGAAATATGGTTCGCAGGATAGCAAGTGGATGAATGATATATGTTGAGCTGGAACTGGATGTGGTTCGGTTATCTATAGAGCATGCGCATTAATCGTGCATATTACTAGATTCATGGTGATGATACGCTATCGCAAAACCCCGCCATGTATCAGGACTAGGACAGTTGGATTCCGCACGCAAGCGGGGAATTACCGTGATATCCCGGTCACGGGATTGAAATTATCACAACGATCTTTGGAGTCAAAGAAGCTTTTAGTATAGAGCCTAGAGGGGAAAACTCCAGTATTCGCCATATCCGCATGTCCCGTTGACACTAAATCATCGGCGACTTTATCAGCTGAGCCCATGGCTTGAAAGTCTGGCTCAGAGTCAGGCTCACAATCCGATAAACAATCCGAAGTTCTAAGCGGGACTGCAAGGTTGCCCTGGAGCCGTTTGAGCGCAATTTGTCTCGCGTTTTCATCGATTGTATCAAAGAATCTTGTGAGAATGCGGTACGGGGTGAAGGCTGTGTGCGCCAGACCTAGGATAATGTCAGATCTCGGAGATTGAGACACTATTCGGATTTCCCGGGGAGATGTAGAAATGTTAGGAAGGCAGGCGTCAGTTACCGGAGATTGAAGTGTGGCTGGAATGGGTTCGAGTGCGCGTGAATTGAAGTCTTCAAATGACGGTGGTGTTAGTTTGACCACAGTTTCCATGCTATAATTGTCGTTAGTTCCTCTTTAATTCTACATATGCGGACGTGACTCACATTTCTTAGATGCATTAATCATCGATACTGGGCCAAGTCTGCTCAGCGGTTGTAGCAAGCCTAGAAACAAAGTCACCACTCTCGCTCGCAGCATCTTTCGCTCACAAGAGGTTTAGAGCACTCGATTTCTAGGCAATGTGCTAAAGTGTTAGGCGCAAGAGAGCAGTTTGTGCTTGTGGTGTGCGAGTGGGTGACGCTACGCTTCGGGAAAATCAACCAAGCGTATCACATTTCTGATACCTCACTAGGAAATGCCACGGCTTACGTTCGTTAAAGCCTTCTCCAAATATTCACCCCAGAGCTCTTCGTTCAAATCCCCATGCTGGAACCCGTAGCATGGAATGGTAGCATAAAACATGATTAGTCTGAAGACACCTTGGAAAGAGCATGTTGACAGATTGAAAAATTTTCATCCGGTCCGAGAAGAGTGAAATATTCTGTGGCAGAAGATGGATAGGCTTATGACTTTCCGTGTTCATGACCAATGATCGTAAGGGCGGGTTCGAGACGGCTGTGGTGTTAGGGTTGTCTCTATCGATATCTGGATTTTGATTTGAATCATGACTTTCTGATACGGGAGTTCCCAGCTTTTTCTGCAAACGCGCTGCCATACAGATGCCCATTTGCAGCTCTGCAGTTTTCTAGTCGCCGTTCTTTGGTTGTACCGTCAATCCCTGTGGAAAACGGCACGTAACGTGGAGTTACCTGTTGTGTGGAAATATGTATTACGTTGGTTTCTTTAAGCCGATCATATAGTGCACAGTAATTTGGGTCCAGGTACAAGTACAAAAAAGCAGAAATCGGTCATGCGAAAAAGATGTCGTTCTTTGCGTGGTGTAGAGTAGTCCGCTCGCAGGCAAACAACAACTACCAGTGGGGTTGAAGCGCCTGTGCAAAGAACAACATCGAATTCGCCTCACCTCGCTCATACCATTACAGCACAATGCAGCAGGTGCAGGCTGGCTGTTTTTCTGTCTTGCATCTGCCCTCAAGGACCAGACGAGTTCTGGTGGCTTGAGGAGACTTGCCTCAACTCGCAAGCTCCCCAGGATGTCTCCAATTGGCGCTAGAAATTGCGCCATACCTCCAATCTTTCTAACAAACCTACGTTCACATCTCCTTGCATCCCCGCAAATCACATGCGCATTCTTTCGTGCTTCCATATTATTGCAGCTTAGACCCCGATGCGACTGCCTGCCGCGCGCCCTCTCCGCCCTTCCCCGCATCGCACATGTCAGCAACCAATGCAACTTCCTCCACGCGTCGCCGCCATACTTCCAACAAGCTGACCCAGCGAAAACGAGCACCAATTGCTTGTCAGTTCTGTCGGCTCCGTAAGACCAAGTGCGACGGTGTAAAGCCGATTTGCGGTTTCTGTCAACATCATGATGCCCAGTGTATTTGGGGCGTGGCAACAGAAGACACTCAAAGTAGCCCGACTGAACAGGAGATATTGCGGCGACTAGAAGAATTGAAGGAATTGCTCTCAGGTCCAAGAGATATCGAGTCAAATGTGCAATCTTCATCTATTACGCATAGGCAGGAGCGTCCGACCAGCCCAACTACCGCAGCTTCTCTCAACAGCGTCTGGCCTTTGGATGCCTCTGCATCTCCTTTTGATCATACGCGCTGTGAAAGCTTCTTGAACTGGCCGATATTTCGCACCATCATTGATCCAGTCGATGTGGCTGTTGAATCGTTCGTCCTCGAATGTGGCCATGCCTTTGAGCCCGATGATCCAGTAGCCAATTCACCATCGTCTCTTCGCTTAAATAGGCATGCAAATGGACTCGTAATCCAAGACGATCTCTTTGTGCCACTTTGCCGCAAGTTCTTGGATCACGTACACCCGCGAAACCCTATATTAGATGAGTCTCAGCTCATACGATACGCCAAGTGTGTTGCAGAGCATGGCTTGGAATGGGACGGCCCATCATGTCTCGTTGTATGTGAGCGTAGTCTTTACCGATATGTCAAATTAGCTGATAGGCTTCTCAGCTCGTTGCATGCGCTATCGCAAGCTACACAGCACCATGGGAGCGAAAAGAGCCTGATCATGCACAAGCTAAACATTCAGAGTACGAGGACGCTGCAGCTGCCGAAACTTTCTACCTTGCCGCCAAGAAGCGATTCGGGCTGCTTGGGCGGTCTTTGATTGATATTCAATGCCTGTTCTTTGCATCTGTGTACGAAAAGTATACGCTGAACCCCCTCCAAGCCTGGTTCTTGATTCAGCAAGCCTCGTCACGGTTGCAAGCGTATCTGAAGCGACGAAGCAACCTAAACACGCAGCCTGAGAGCGGAAATGATCACACGAGCCAAGAGCACCTTGTGCAGCGCGTATTTTGGTCTGTTTACAAAGCTGAACATGAACTTCTCCCGGAGCTTCCGATACAGTCGAGTGGGATAGAAGTATTTACCCGAGCCGATTCCATGTTTCCATCACCTCCAGTATTCCAGCCAAAGCCTGGAGGAACCTCGTGCTATGCCCAAGATACTAGTTCAGAGGAGCGAAGCTGGGCATTTTATCTTGCCGAGATCTCGATCCGCCGCACTATGAGCGACACTATTTTCACGCTCTACCGTAAAGGCGAGAGCTACTGGCTTAACCACATACACTCTCTTCTTCGACAATGTGAAGAGTGCGAAACCCAAGTTCAACTCTGGCATTCACACCTTCCAGCATTGGTTCATTTTTCTCCAGGACAGCAACCTGATAATGAGCTTGCCTTCTTCCTGCAGGGTCGTTTCTACCAGTGGCGAAGTTATATCCTCAAGCCACTCTTGTACTATGCGCTTCATCGCTCCGTCGCACAAGATCTACCGTCCAAGATCGTAACGTGTACCCAAGAGCTCATGTCTGTCTGCGCAGAGAGTATTGTTCACTACGATCGCCACCATCGCCATGGAGGAACTTGGTTCACATGTCGAGGTAGCTTTTCATCTGCCCTGCTTATCCTCGGCGTCGTTCTCAAGAACGACCCCTTCATTGCACCGCCGTCGAACTGGAGAACTTTGGTCGCAAGGTCAGTGTCAACTTTGCATAAGTGGGAGTCAAAATCACCAGACATTCAAAAGTTGCGTATAACTCTTGAGCGGCTTATATCTGCACTTCATGACAGCCAGGACAACTTCAATGCTTGACATGGTCATGTTGGAAGCGCACCGCTCAGCTATCCCACGAACTATTCGATACCATCGCTCAGCAGTATTTCACATAGCGAAACTCATGACCATAATCGAACATTCCAGTTTCAGCATAATATGTTTCCCAATGTGCGACCATCTCTTGTAATTTCGTCGGCTCTTTCTCAGCTAGGTCGTGAACCTCACCTGGGTCTTGGATAAGGTTATATAGCTCCCATTGCTCTTTACCACGAGGAGCTGTCATCCAGAGCTATGGGAATTAGTACATGTGAGATAAGGTTAGGGACTGTCACTCACTGCCTTCCATGGCCCTTTGCGAATTGCGCGTAAGCCAAACAATTCCCATCCAGTAATCTCTTCAACCTCATCGTGGAAACTGTCTTGAATCCCTCCCAGATGAGGTACCCACGAAGCACCTCTGATAGGGACCACTTCACGGCCTCTGAAGCGAGTTCCTGGTGACTTCACGCCAGCAAGCTCGAGCACGGTTGGAAGAACATCCATGACCGTACAGAAGGAATCTGTAATCGAACTGGCGACCAAGTTTGGACTCGATGTGTGCAAGGGAGGATATCGAATGAGGCACGGACATCGAATCCCACCCTCGGTGATCCAAGTTTTGAAGCCTCTGGAAGGAGCCATTGAAGCTGACGCCCACTCAGCTCCATACCATATGTAACTGTTACTGGCTCCCATGTTCTCAATACTGTTATCGTAGTACTTGTCAATAATTTTGTTCACCGTACCAACAGTACCCATCATAGGCAGCGCTTCCAGCATCGCACCTTCGGCTCCGTTGTCGGACATGAACAGTATGAAGGTGTTGTCTAGCTCTCCGCTCTGAGTCAAGTGATCAACCACGCGGCCAATGTTCTCATCAATCGATTCGACCATTGCGGCATAAACCTCCATTTTGCGTGCCGATTCGGCTCGTTCTTGGGGTGTCATGTTATTCCAATCTTCCCTTGGCATGGGTGCAGCTTCAACGTCTGGTTTTACGATACCCAAATCGACTAATCTACGAAGCCTCATTGTACGAAGCGCACCTGGTCCTTCGTCGTAACACCCTTTGTACTTATCGATAAGATTACGCGGCGCCTGTAGGGGCCAGTGGGGTGCGGTGAACGGCAAATACGCAAAGAAAGGCTGCGTTTCATCCTGTCGCGAATCGAGGTAGCCGATCAGTTCGTCCGTAAATGATGTTGTCGAGTAGAAGTTGGAAGGAACGTCTTTTGGATCTGTTCTATCTAGGTACTGGCCGTCTCGCATCCAGAATTTACCGGCATTCATCGGCGTGAACAGCGCGTCCTTCGGATTGTCAAGCTGCGGCTCCCAGTTATAATGGTTACCGCACCCAGAGAGGAAGACGAAGGAGTCGTCAAACCCGCGTGCATGTGGAGAGGTTTCTTTCGTGAGGCCTAGATGCCTTGAGTTGTCATTGTCAGCTACTTTTTATTGCGAAGTGGGCAGGATATCAGCTAACCATTTCCCGCTCATTATCGTTCTATACCCAGCGTCTTGTAAGATTTCGCTCACTGCCGCAACTCGAAAGTTCAGGTATCCTTCATATCCAGGCTTGCCTTCGTAGTTTTGTTTCACGGCCATATGCTCAACGAGTTGACCCAACCCAGCGATGTGATTGTCGGTCCCAGACATCAGCATTGAACGCGTGGGTGAACATGCGGAGGCCGTGTGAAAGTTTGTCAAGCGAACACCAGATTCTGCAATCTTTTGTAGGTGCGGTGTATGAATCTCGCCGCCAAATGGCGAAATATCGCTATAACCTGTATCTCATAAGGATATTGCTCATCTTGATTGCGATTAGGACTTACCTAAATCGTCTGCGACAATTATAAGGAAGTTTGGACGTTTCTGCGCTGGCATTGAACCCATTTTTGCGATGTCAAAGAGACCTAGCGATTTGGTTCGAATAACGGCCCACTCTACGGTTTAAGGTAGCGAAAACATCGTAGCAATTTCCTCTGGAGGAATCGATTCTTTCAATCGCCGATGATCATGCAGCCAATGCAGAGAGAACAGAGAAAGAAGCTGAGTATCTCCGTTCTTCCCCGTCAGAGACCAATAGTTGGCAATGCGACTTGTAAGTCCGTCCATCCCCGCCCAGCAAGGATGCTCATGACTCGCCACTAGCCTAGACAGAACTAGCCTTTATTCTAGCCGTCCCCTCTTCCCCAGATTCTCCTCGTGTTTTGTTCCAGTTTCTTCACAGACCTGATCAATGCGACGGACAATTGCCGGCTTGCAGATGATGCCATCTTGGTGGATTCTGTCGTGGGCGGGATGTTATCGGTGTCGTTCAAAAACCATGAGTCTGCATGGTAGCTGAGATTCATCCGGCGGCACGAATAATCGTTGTATAAAGGCTTCCAAAGCCTGCACAGCGATAGCACTACTTCACGGCCTCCTTAGACTTCGCAACGTCTATAAGTCATTCTCCTGGGCAAATATATCTTCGTTTGAATCCAACTCAGTTTAACAATGTCGCATTCTGCACCGGTTCTCGCCAGCGAAAGCATCATCAGCAAGATTGCGCGATGCTTTAACGGCAGACTCGCGTACGCAGTGGGCATTATCGCCCTCAGCCAGGTCAATTTCGGTCTCGAACAGGGTGTCTTCAACAATACACAAGCAATGACACACTTTGCCAAGCGGTTTGGCACCTATAATGCGAAGAAGAAGACGTACGTACCTAGGAGCAGATACATCGACTAGCTGTTGACCTCGATAAGCTACCAACTTGAAACATATTACCTGTCTTTACTAGGGAGCCTCACATACATCGGCTTCGCCTTCGGTTTAATTACCGGCAACTTCCTCAGTGCAAAGATCGGTCGAAAGAAGTGCTTTATGGTCATGTGTTTCTGGGCCATACTAGGAACGATTATATGCATCACCAGTACGACCAACAAGTGGCAAATGGTAGCAGGCCGCATTATCGCATATGTCTACATTGGCATGGAGCTCGCTTTGGTCCCCGTAACACAATCAGAATTGGTGCCGGCAGCTGTGCGTGGCGCTACAGTTGGAACCTATCAATCAAGTTTACTCGCTGGTCATTTGATCGCCTCATTGATTTGCCGCGGAACAGGCGACATGAATGATGACAGAAGCTGGCGCATCCCACTTGGTTTGCTCTTCATCATCCCAACCATTATGCTTTGCGCGATTTGGTATATCCCTGAGAGCCCTCGATGGCTATTACAAAAGGGCCGACCTGAAGAGGCTCTCAAGAACCTGAGGTTATTGCGCCAAGGCAAGTTCACCGAGGAGCAGATCATGGACGAATACAAAGAGTTCCAAAGCACACTCGATATTACTGTCGAGAAAGGGAGTTTTGTAGAGCTGTTTCAAAAGAGTAAGCCTTCATCCGAGATCTTGAAAGTTTCAGAAGTTCGCGTGTGCTTTCATTAATGGCTAATGTCCAGCAGCAAACCTGAAGCGAACCCTCATTGTGATTGGTGTTAATGTGTTCTTACAGCTCACTGGTCAGAACTTCATCTCAGTATATGGTGCTGTCTTCATCAAAAGCATTGGTGTCATCAATCCCTTCACAATGGGCGCCATCAACACTGCAATCAACATCGTAGTTGTGTTTCTCACCCAAGCCTTGACGGACAGAACTGGCCGAGTGTATGTCTGCCTTGTTTTTAAAATGACAGGTTGTGCTGACGCAGTGACTCAGTCCGCTTATGTTCGCAGGAGCCATCATCCAATGTGGCGGACTCTTCACGATGGGTGGCCTCGGAACGCATGTAAACCCCTCACATTCCGTCAAAGCTGGTATTGTTGCCATGGTCACGGTTTTCGGTGTTGGCTTCTCACTTGGTTGGGCACCATTATCGCATGTCGTTGCCGCTGAAATACCGACACAGCACCTCCGAGACATGACCTACGCGCTTGGCTCTGTGTTCAATATCGCCATTCAGTTCGCTGTCTCGTTCTCCATTCCGTACCTACTTAACGAACCGTATGCGGGACTTGGAAGTAAAGTCGGTTTCATTTTCGGGGTGACGGCAGCGATGGCAGTTGTTTTCACATGGTTTGGCATTCCTGAGTGTGGTGGCAAGACGCTGGAGGAGATTGATGAATTGTTTCTTGAAGGGGTTCCGATTCGCAAATTTGGCACCACAAGCTCACGGCGTCATATTGAGGCTTTCGAGGAGGACGTGCGCAAGGGTGACATGAGGGTGAGGTCGGCCGAAGTCTGAACACAAGCGATAGGCAAAGGCAGAGATTAATGATAAGAACGGCTGCCCAGCGTCACCATTCCAAGCCACTAGTGCTGTGATCAACACTTTGCTTCAAAGCATTCCAAATCGAGCTTACCAAGGTCCAACCCGCCGAAGTTGGTCCTATGAAGCGCGTCCACAGTGGTCCGCAAGGTTTGCTCCGGGGCAGGGATCGTCGGTGATGTTGCGCTAGGTCTAATCCGGCTAGCACAGAAGATGCTTAAATTTAGTCGCCCACGTGGCGACATCAAACATCGCTGAACCGCGGCTGAGGGAAAAATTTGTCGCCCAGAACTATCGTGAAGATGTTCGCAATGTACCGTGACGGCAACATGCGAGACCTGGCGCGGAATAACGGACAGTTCACTGCACAGGCAATGTGCGCGGAGCTGACTAGATACGTGCCGGGCAATTGCTAATAGCCTTTGTGGCCTACAGATTCGCCCACGATGTCTAATGACAGGCGGTGAAAAATTTCCTGAACTTGCGACATTGTCCAAGCGCGTGAAGCTAAACTAATCCTCATCTAACGAGAGTGTCTTGTTTTCTTATCTCTTATCATCGTTTTCACTTCCCCACGTCGTCTCCAGTCTTTTCCTTCCTTCTCCAGTCTTTTCTCCATTCTCCAGCTTAATCTCTCCTTGCGTCACGTCATTCTCTGAAAAGCCCACAGATGAGTGTCAGCCTTTCAGGCCCCAGCCTGCCACCATCAAGCAGCTTACCTCCCGTTCGCAGCCTCATCACATCATCTGGGGGGCAAATCTTAACCGCCCTTCGAAACCTCCAGGGGCTATATTGCCCCTTGCGCCTACCCACCACATTATCCAAATCGAAGCTCAACCGAAATCAATTTCCAATTGCATCGACTCCGATACTAGTCGACTCTGGTTACGCATCCCGGGACGAACGTGAGGATGACCAAGCAGCTTCCGAGGAGGTGACAGCGGCTCTCCGTGCAGATCCGTTCGAGCGCACCTTTTCTACACGATGGCTCACATCACTACTTTCTCGGGTTGAGGAAATGGATCTTGACGAAGAGGAGAGGAGCCAGATAGTCGATGATGCGGCATTCATCCTTTCATCATTTTCCGACTCCGCCAATGTTGAGGAAGAGGAAGCGTTGACGCGAGATTTCACCTTCCCTACAACGTCTGGAGAAGCGGTCAAAGTCACTTTAAATGATGCACCACTATCTGGAACAGATCATACGGATGTTGGACTTCAGAGCTGGGGTGCGAGCATCGTGCTCAGCAGCATGATGTGTGCAAATCCAGAACGGTTTGACCTGACCCTTGGTGGTCTGCCGATTAACCCAAACGTTATCGAGCTTGGTGCCGGCACCGCACTAGTGAGCTTGACGCTTTCGAAGCTACTTGCTTTGATTGGCGTTGCAGACGCCAGCATTACAGCGACGGACTATCACTCTGCTGTTTTGGAGAACTGTCGAACGAATGTGGAGACGAACTTCCCTTCTTCAGTTTACGAAAAAGCGCCCCTGGAGACTATGATGCTAGACTGGTCAAACCCACCTCCAGACCTGTTTGCTGCAGCCGATTTGCTCATTGCTTCTGACGTTGTGTACGCCCCCGAACACGCTGCCTGGATACGTGACTGCGCTGCGCATCTTCTCGCTTCAGGCGGGACGTTTTGGCTCATGGTTACAGTCCGGAAGACAGGCAAATTTGAAGGCATCCCGGAGACAGTCGAATCAGCTTTCGTGCCCGAACTCTGCCCTAGAGACGAGGCTAAAGGGACTTTTCAGATCCTGTGGAAGGAGAGTGTAGATAAGAGAAGGGGCATTGGTAGGGGCGATGAGACTGGTTATAATCTTTACAAGATTGGTTGGGCTTAGAAGAACTCTTCACTAAACATAGACAGCTTTGCATTTGAGGTTTGCGATTTAGAATTTAGCATGCATTGCATTCGGTGTTAGGAGCATTAGACAGTAACTTAGGTTGGTAGAATCACGCGAAACGCAATATACATCACTGCCTCACAGGGCATATTTCTCTCAAAACCGGCTTCTTGGCTACATTGGAGAGAGCCTCAGCTCACGGATTTCATGAAAGGTGGCTTGTTCATTGAATTCGGCGAGTGAGTTGATAGTCGATCTATTTTGATACGCGAGCGAATACGATCATAGAAATATGGAAGGTACAGTGGCGCTTCATAATAATCTGGCCTGCATTCATCATTGGCAAGGGTATGCGAACTACTGTTGATCTTTAATTTTCGTTCGTCGAATAACATCCCTTCCCACAATGTTCACTACACATCAGGTCAATTACTTCCTTCTCCTAGTGCCAGATACATGATTGCTTGTACTTATTTTTATCCTGGTGGTATTGTGGTCGAGTACCCCGTGGGGGCTGAAGTGTTTCGGAAGAACGAGCAATGCGAGTTTTCCCCGGGTTAATCTAAACCCACGGGTTTCTTGGCCCCCTCGCCTCGTGAACTTCGCAAACCTCACCATCGTAAACGTGTTCTAGAGGGCTGAAAATAGGGAGAAATTTAACACCGTCGCAAAATTCGCATTGCTAAAATGAATTGACTGTGTCCTTCGTATTTACCATAATTTCTTCAGCTTGAATTGCCTGAGGAGCACCAGGCAAAGGTATAAAGCTGTTGCTTTCGCCTTGTTACATGCAATACCTTCATATTTTTGAAATTATTACTCAAATCTTTGACTCACTTATTTCCAATCAGATTCATACTACCTTCACAATGAAGTTCACTATTTTCGCTGTTGCTACGCTTTTGCCCTTCTTCGCCCTCGCTGCCCCATTGCCGGGGGCTGATGCGACTCCTGCCGACGTTGGCGGAGACGATCTTGGTGGAACTCTGGATGAATCTTATGTCCTTGAAAGAAGAGTTGCCGAGGCTGATGCTGGAGGAGACGATCTTGGGGGAACGCTGGACGAGTCTTATGCTCTTCGAGCAAGAGACGCCAATGCTGATGCTGCGGGAGACGAGTTGGGAGGAACGGTCGATGAATCCTATGTCGAAAAAAGGGACGCCGATGCCGACGATGATCTGGGAGGAACAGTCGACGAGTCTTATGTTGAGAAAAGAGCTGCGGAGGCTGATGCTGCAGAGGACGATCTAGGTGGAACAGTTGATGATACTTACGTTGAAGAATAAGCTGTTGTTCGTCCATTTGATACCAAGGCGCTCAGATTGTATCAGGATAACGTCGGAAGGGTGTACCGCTGTCAAGCAATTTCAAAGGGGAATGTGTGTTACTAGAGAATGCTTTCCTACTGCCAAAATAGCGACTCAGAATTGTGATGCATACGTAGATCTCTATTGCTACATAATAATTGGAGTGAGAGAAAGTGTTCTGACTAACAAAGTATTATAAATGATTGACCCAGTATGGCTACTTCCAATCTCTGCACTGCATAAAATTGGCCAAAAATTTTGAACTCTTTTCTATCAACAAGAAGTGGGAAGCTAGACTTGCTTGCTATTCGAAAACTTCCTCGCTGCTTATCCATGCCATTGGTACTAATGTGAAGGAAGGTGATTAGGATTGTGCTGCATTTGGACGTATGGAAGCGAAGCTACGTTTTCATAGCTGAGCTTTAGTGATAAATAATTCAACAACAACAATATCTGCATTCATTGCGTATGCCACTTGTGTTAGCTACATATGCGCAATAGTTTTACTATAAATTTCTACAGTCAGTCTCACTCTGGTATCTGGACGTAGTCCTATCCCCTCTTCACCACAACAACATTTCACGCGAACGGAGAAAGTAAACACCTTGTAACAAGATTTCCAAAACAGAGGTAACAGTGACGAGCTATTGCGTGCTGAAGCTGCGGTTAGAAAAGTGTTTTGAAAGTTACCACCATTTATAGTATATATCGTTTCATACGCGTTACCGCCGTCCTTGAAGTTAGCTCAGCGACTTGGAGTTGTCGCCCCTCATGGCCTCTTCCGTACTTAAATACACACTATATATCTCAACTCATTTTTTATACACGCCATAAACACTCTAATTCCGCCGTAAAGTCTACGAGAAAATGCAGTCAACCGTGAAGTTCACTCGTGCAAATCTCTGGAGGGACCACGCCGCTCACATATTTTGAATCGTATTACTGCCCAGCGTTGCGGTACAGCAACAACAGCGGTAGATTTCAGAATTTTATAGTGCCTCTCTTCAATTCATAATCGGTCGGCTTTGGATTTCATCGGTTTCCATCAATTCAGCGAGAGCGAACAAACATGAGATGATTGGCGCTGTTGATAACTAAACGCTAAATTACTACTAATAACAGAATATCTCATACACGGGTCATCACCATGACTTGTGGTAAATCAGGAACGGCAAGATCTACCAGGATCATTGATTAATCTCCGCAGAGCCCACTCCCAGTGGTCAACTCTAGTACCAATGCAGCATAGCGCTCGTTGGATTTGCTTACGGGTTTTCTTCGGTGTGTGCGATTTGCAAGCAAGTTCGCAGTGTCCTGTTCCGAAGCTCCTACTGCGGGGTAGCACTAAAGGCGGGGAAAGTGGGTGAAAGACTCGGGAATTGGAAGCGGGATGAATTTGGTGCAAAAGAAACCGAAGTTCAGAATCCCCGCGCAAAGCTCCAGCGTCAAACGCCTCCCGCAACTTTGTCGTATTGCTGGCGACGAATACATTACGGACTTTTCTCGGCTTCTTTCCAGATTCGGTATGAATGCGAGCAACTACCCGATCCAACCCTACCGGCGGTCGCGATGCTCGAGAATGGCTGGCATGTAATCAATCAATTCGATTCTCGCGATTCTGGCCGTGCTCAACCTAGTCACCGCTGTTTAACAACACCCTTGATCATGTCCTGCCAAGAGTTGTATATAAGCTCCAGAGAGTGCCATGGTAGATTTCTTGACCCAGGTTGATCCGACTCCTAGTAGCCGATTTGAATCAGCGCCAGAATGTTGTTAAACCATACGCTTCTCCGTCTTTTGCCTTTCCTCGCCTTCGCGGCGGCTAGCACTTCCACCGTTCCTGATTGCAACCCTGACGCCCTACCAACACCAGAAGTGTTTGGAGCATCAATCCTCGAAGTCGATGCGGTTCAAGTTGTAGACTCGACGCTCTCAACGTCACCGATTAGCTTCTGCAATGTGTCTATCACCTACACACATCCGGGCCAGAACGACATCATCAATATCTGGCTGTGGCTTCCCAGCACCTGGAATGGCCGCTTCCAAGGTGTAGGTGGAGGCGGCTGGATCACTGGCTTGGAACCGCCGAATATGATCGATGCTGTGAGCAAGGGTTACGCTGCAGTCTCTACAGACGGCGGGCATTACATCACATCTTCGGTTCCATCATGGGGACTAGCGAGTCCGGGAAACGTCAATCTCTATAACCTCCAAAACTTTGCATCAGTGGCCTTGAACGACATGACAGTCCTTGGGAAACAGCTGACTGAAGCCTACTACGGCAAGAACATCACAAAATCATACTGGAATGGGTGTTCCACGGGCGGCCGGCAGGGCTTGATGATGGCACAAAGGTATCCAGATGCCTACGATGGTATTCTTTCCGTCGCCCCGGCGATCAACTGGGCTGAATTCATCCCAACCATGTTATGGCCCCAGTGGCTCATGCGTAAAACCGACTACGTTCCGACCCAGTGCGAGCTTGGCGCAATTACTGCTGCGGCCATCAGTGCTTGTGATGAGCTGGATGGCCTGAAAGATGGAGTCGTTGCTATGCCTTGGTTATGCGACTTCAAGGCCGCATCTGTTGTTGGCCAACCATATTCATGCGGCGATACGGAAGGAAAGATCAGTGAGCAAGCCGCATTCATCGCCCAGTCAACCTGGACAGGGGCGCGAAACTCGGACGGGGCGTTCCAATGGTTTGGCGTCATCTATGGCACTCCATTCAGTGGGTTGGCTAACACGACTTGCGCCGCCAATGGAACTTGCACTGGCGAGCCGTTCTACGTCACCACTGACTGGCACCAAGTGTTCCTCAGGGGGGACCCAAACTTTGATGTCTACAGTCTTAGTCACGAGGAATGGGACGCGGCTTTCCTTGACTCGAAGCAACGATACCAATCCATCATCGGAACAAGCGATCCGAATCTTTCCCGTTTCAAGAAGGCAGGGGGAAAGATGATCACATGGCACGGCCTGACTGACGAGCTCATCGCTTTCAACGGCACTGTCGATTATTATGATCGCGTGTCTGCGCTAGATGCAAACGTCACAGACTTTTATCGGTTCTACATGGCACCAGGGGTTGAGCATTGTTATGGTGGATCAGGGGCTGTACCGACAGACCCACTAGCTGCATTGGTCCGTTGGGTGGAGGAAGGGGATGTTCCCGAGACGCTTGCTGCTAACCGAACTGTCAATGGAACACACTGGAAGCAGGACCTTTGCCTCTACCCGCTCTCGTCGGTCTACCAGGGCGGAGATCCTGCAGAGGCGTCCTCGTTCAGGTGTCAGTGAAACGGCATTAGGGGTGATGAAGCACAGGAGGGCGGTTGCCGAGTGATTATCATGATATACTTAGGGACTTATGGAATGACAGTACTAAGATCTTGATGAAGCTAAGTTTGCGTTTTCTTATCGAGTATTGTGATGACAGTTCGAGCTGGCTTGCAATCTTCAGAATCCACCATAAGCCCAGTTCTGTTGTATTTTCTAGGGGGTAGCTGGTTACTGTAAAATACCAAGATCATCTCACGTACATGTCGACCCTGATTGAGCAAGGATTGATGCTATTAAGTTGATGGAGCCATCTGAAAGTGTTGTAGCAAGCTCTGACTGCGCATAAATTATCACATCCACCTTGTGAAATAGGAACTATCATGTGTGACTAGTAACAAAGAGCAAATGGATACACCTAGACTTGCTGCACCGTTGTAACGGCCAGTATGCCCTTTGTGCTCGCATCCTCAGCAATATTTCCTTCCACACTTCGCAGTTCCGTCCATGCGCGCGTCTCAACGCCGCTGCTCGGATCATGAGATCCATGGCGAGACGAGCCTTGCCTCCAGGCGCCTCCGAAACGACCGTGGTTACCGGACATTGTGGCAGATTGTGATTGTGACAGATGTGATCGGCCATCCGAGGACACATAATACGATGTATTGGGTGCTTGAGGCCGTAGCAAGATGTATAACGCTGGAATCATAGCTGCGATAGAGGCGAAGAGAGTTTCGATTGATGCCCACATGGTGCGGGATAGTTGAATGCGAGCGTTCCTGTTGCCCATGAACATGCGCACGATTGAAACGGCGATAAGGAAGAAACCCAAGGAGAAGAGTAACATGAGTCGCAGCCGCTTTGAAAGCGTTGTTTTGGCGTGGAAGAGCAGTGGGAACGGGAGAGCGAGAAGCATGGCGTCGGTGATGATGTTGCCAATTCCGTAGGTCAGAAGCCATGCATTGCCTTTAACGCAATCGCCTGGATTGGGCGACAGTTGCCAATAACGTTCAAAGGGATGGCATTCCACGAAGACGGATATGTTGGAAGCAACGTAGGTGAGTGCGAGGACGGACCAATAGCAATACAAAATGGTGTACTCGTGCGGAAGTTTACGGATCATGCGGCGAAGGAGGTCGAGTACAACCATTTTGAGGCTCCAGAGCCTTTGATTTTGTTAGTCCTTGCCTAGTGTAATGTAGAATGTAACTGACATAGAATTGAGGACACATCTGCTGACGAGATTCAGTTTGCTGTTAAGAATGAGCCAGTTGATCTTCTCTTCGCCGAGGCTTGAGAGATTGGCGCGGTCCTTATTTGATAAGACTGTGTGGTGAGTTGGCAGGTATTTTGAGACACAAAAGGGTCGACTTACCTGTTGTCGTGCCATGCAGAAGGATGTAGTGACTGACAACGACTCTGGCGATGAGAAAGACACCAGCGCTCATGGTCCAATAGTCTCCAGCATTGAAACGTTGTTGTCTAATCTTGCGCAAGACTAGTCTAACGATGAACAAGAAGATTGAAATGCCGTTGCAGACCCAGAGACTTGTGGCGTTGGTAGCCATTCTTGCGGGACTAGAAGCCTAGAAGAAGAGTCAAGGGCAATCGAGAGCGGGCCTGGCCTTGGGAGACCCACATCTGGGGTTCTTGGGAGAGTTTATACACCAGAAGTACAGTAGGAGATGTTGAATGGAATGGTGAGTGAGTCGCGAGGTCAGCCATATTCTGAGGGGTCAAAGTTTAATCGTTAGAAGCGGACGCCACAACGCCCGAGGACGTAGATTTGCGCCAGGAAAACCGTCCGCAACGCCAAGGGTTCCAAAACGAAGCGGAAATTCTCGATCCTCGTATGTAAGCCAGGTTCTAGTGGTGGAAGTCATCATCGGTAGGCGTAGCGGCGGCAGAAGAAGGCATTAAATACGGTAACGGCGATCCTCCATCTAACTGCGGTATATCGCCCTCGTTGGCGATAGATTAAAAGACCAACAAACAGTGTGGTGCCTTCTCAACGACCCCAGAGCTCGGATACCGGTTATTACGCGATGCCTGGCGCAATCGGAACGCACGATTATGCTTTGGGCACGCATGGACTTCACGTTTCCGGAGTGAGACTTCCTAGCGCAGCGAAGGGGATTCGCTGTATGCCTGGGTCGAGCACAGACCAAAGAGGTTTCCAGCAGGTATTGTCCACTCTCCTGACACTCGCATGCATTCTCAAACCTTGAGAGCTCAGTGGCAGGTCTCACACGTGTCTGTCTGGCACAGCGGAGACGAGAAAGTTGGTTGCACACCACGCACATTCATCACGTTGTGTAGCGAGATAAAAGGGCAAGAAAACCGGGAAGTACCGTACGTATTCATCGTGGGGGGGTTGACAAAGCCAAGGAGGTTCCTGACTTGGGTGTGAGTGTATGGGGTGATGTTGCGAGCATTCCTTGGCGATCGGATCTTGGTGGCCAATGGGTAGGGACCGGTGTGTCCGCCTTGTAGGTTTACAGGAGTCTCGATGCTGCATCACATTGATGCGATGTATGACTAGATTTTGTCTTGTCCCGGCTTGACCCTTGGCATCACAGCTAATGGCTTCCATCCGCGTTGATGCACATGCATGTGAAGCCAGCTGAGGGTGGTTGCAACACACATGGCCAGGGCCAGCAATTACGTGTAGGAAATTGATTAAGCGACACAGAAGAACGCCTTGGGAACCGTCTTTTGCGCGAGGCTTGCTCAGATTTTCCAATTGGTGAGAATGGCCATGGTGCTCGCGTGCACCCGCCAACGGGAAATGGCTTAGTATGACTAGCTCAGGACATCGGGTCCACGCCCGTCCAATCGATGTGGTTGGACCATCTAATAACAGACATTGGTAGTGCCATTCCTTCTCGCTTCCACTGAGATGCAAACTCTATTTTCGAGATCTTTGCGGAAGTGTGTGTGTTGTTCCGCCCTGCGTCATCGTTCTGCCGTCCCTTCTTTGCACCTGCTTTGTCCATGGCCAACGCAATGGCTGAACCTTGGTTGTAGGGGCTGCACGCTTGCCTTTTTGCAGTGACTTTTCCGCAGTGGCTGTCGAGTCCTGTTGGGAGGGTCTCGGGCATAGGACACATTTGAAGATTAGTATGATTGCAAGGTTCAGCAAAAATTCGGCCCTGATGTTGTTGTGCCTTGACGTCGGCCGGTTCAGTCCAAGCCTGACTCTGATCTGCCTAATTTACTTGAGGTTTTCAAATAGTGGCCATCTTGAATGTCTGTCAGTGGTCAGTGTGTGTGCATTCAATGGAAGCCCACAGGAATGAGGCGAGAGCTGAGACGAAGCCTCGATACTTGCCTGGAAAGGGGTGATCCCACGGTGAAATCTGGTGTTGGCCACATGTATCGAGTGGGTTGTTCCCCACACGAAGCGAGTATCCCGAATGCCAGGCTTCTGGTCTGCAGCTGCGTGAAGTCTGCACATTGTATGGCTAGCAGCAAATGACCACTGTCAAGCAATGGAAGGGGTGAGGCTGAATGACGTGCAGGAAGCGAGGGATCCACACACGGATCGAAGCCAACGATCGCCCCACAGTATCGGAAACCCTGGTGGTGGTGAGCCGACCCGAACAAAGAGACCCAGATGAAACGGCCGGGTGGTGCGCTTGGGGGCTTGTCGACAGTTGGCACGATGACTCAGCAAGAAACGAAACGCGATCGGCGCGTCTTCCAAGCCCTGAGTGCGTGTACGAAGGTACCGTAGATCTGATCAGCTTCCAACTCATCGTCACCCATGGCGCGCATCGTTGGGGCGTGAACGACGCCCACCCACACTATCACGTGGACAGGAAGAAGCTAAACGAAGCTACTATGGCGCATCTTCGCGGACACCAACTGAAGTCATGCTGAAATACTGGGGGATCCAAGGTGCAGGTCCCGTTGCCCCACTCGGCGTCGATTGACTGCCCAGCTTCCCCCGCCTTTGCCATGGGGTGAATGGTCGAGTCTCGTGCTGTGTGCAGGTTGTCTGGCTGCTGCTATCTCACCACGACAGCCGCAATGCACACGCCGGTTCCCCTCTCACTCGCCGCGACCCTCGCACGCCTACCACCGCTGCCGGCCTCTTCGTCCCAGCTCCGCGCACAAACGCGCAGCGAGATCCAGTCGAGCCCAGCTACGCCAGTCCTGGTCGCCCTCGACGACGACCCCACGGGCACCCAGACATGCCACGACCTCGTCGTCCTCACCACCTGGGCCGTCGCTGAGCTGGCCGCCGAGTTCGACAAGACGGCGCCCGGCGGCGGCTTCTTCATCCTGACCAACTCGCGCGCCCTGCATCCCCCTGCCGCCCGCGAGCTCACCCAAGAAATCTGCCGCAATCTCAAGGAAGCCGCAGCGCTCGCGGGCAAGACCTTTGAGGTTGTCTTGCGTGGCGACTCGACCTTGAGGGGCCATTTCCCCCTCGAGCCCGAGGCAGTCGAGGCCGTGCTTGGAGACAGCGACGCATGGATCCTGGCGCCCTTCTTCCTGCAAGGTGGACGCTACACCATCGACAATGTACATTATGTGGCCGAGGGCGATGATCTGATACCAGCGGGCCAAACACCATTTGCAAAAGACGCCACGTTTGGCTTCAAGAGCAGTCATCTCGCCGACTGGGTAGTCGAGAAGAGCGGTGGACGCATCTCGCAGGATCGTGTCAAGGGTATTGGATTGGCCGACATCCGGCAAGGCGGCCAGGACAAGGTTGGTGAGATTCTGCTTGCTGCTGCAAAGGGCACTGTCTTCATCGTGAATGCAGCAGCTGAAGAGGACATGGACATTGTTGTCCTGGGCATTTTGAGAGCATCTGCTCAAGGCAAAAAGTTCCTGTTCCGCTCTGCCGCAGCCTTTGTCTCTGCGCGCCTAGGCATCTCACCCATTCCGCCCATCTCTGCTCGGCAATTGAGAATGGATCCTGCTGTCGGTGGACTCATCATTGCTGGCTCTTACGTACCCAAGACAACCGCGCAGCTAAAGCACCTGATTGCCCAAAGCGGGAACAAACTTGCAACGGTCGAGTTGGACGTAAACAAGCTCCTAGAGAGCGAAGCCACTCGCGACGCGGAATTGCAACGTGCACTCGACACTACCGCCCGCTACCTATTCGCCCCCAAGGACATCCTCATTATGACTTCACGCCAAGTCATCACTGGTGCTGATGAGCGCTCATCACTTGATATTGGCTCTGTTGTCGCAGCTGCACTCGTCTCCTTCCTCACGCGTCTGGACATCAAGCCGAGGTATGTAATTGCCAAAGGTGGTATAACGAGCAGCGACATGGCAACCAAGGCACTGGGTATGCGGAGGGCCATGATTATGGGCCAAGCAGCGCCAGGCGTCCCACTTTGGCAATGCGACGAGCCGACATGCAAATGGCCTGGACTTCCCTATGTCGTCTTTCCCGGCAATGTTGGTGGGGAAGATACACTGGCTACAGTAGTGGAGCGATGGCGGCTACCAAATCCCATGAATCGGTGCTAAATGCAGGGCAATTCCCTTTGTGGCGCTGATGCAATGCGGCGAAAAGAGAAGGTCGTATGTGATTCTTGAACTGGTTCGCTTTTGAGCAAGCTCGGCCGCGTATTTAATATACCTGCACACGATCGCTTCTGCGATGATCCGAGCAATGCGAACACGACATGTAGTCGGTGGAGTATATATATACCTTTAAACAATCTACACATGTGCTTGAAATTCTGAATAACCGTAGTCCTCCGTGTTTGGTCTCGCTTTTACAAACCGTGTCTTCCTGTCATTCTCTGCTTCACCACCGTCGAAACAGTACGCCATCAAGCTACACCCACAATGCGTTTCCTTCCAACATTACTTGCAGCCATTATGGCCGCCCCTGCCATTGCGAAACCCTGCAGCGCAACGACAACCGCCCCAGCCCCGTGCGACTATGATCGCTGGCACCAAGAGCGCAAGAGCGTCATCCTCCCCAGCGCTCAGGTCGACATCACATGCTGGGACCTTGGGCGCTCCGTCGCAGGTAACGTCAAGTGGTTTTATGTCCGCGACCGCGAGTGCTGGGTCAATTCGAGAGCATTTGGCTCGAATTGTGAAAGTAAGCTTGTATCCGAGGAGATTGTATACGTAAACAACGTTGACACTAGCCTAGCTGCACTACCACGATGCTGAAAGATGATGCTCTTGCGCTGAGGGTAGTTGCAGTAGATTGTGTAGTATATTCAATTGCACGATTGCGTTGCACAATGGAAACAAAAATGTCGTAGCAGATTTGTTCTTTGAGGTTCTATCTTTCAGCCTGCATTTCAGGCCATGTCTCTCGTCTCTCACAGCTTTCTAACACATACTAGTTTGCCACATTAATGATATGCAAAAGTGACGTGTGATGCATGTTCATGTGGCAGCGTGCTGTGCTATCTGCTACTGAACGACACCGAGATATGAATGACGGATGAGGCCATGAAAGACTCGAGCTTCACCCGGCGAACGGATGTACATCCTTTCTATGACTACACCGAAGCTAGTGTATGCCGACGTGAAAGAAGGATAATTTTCCTTCAAGTTCAAAGTTACCCTCCCATATGCCGTTGGCCAAGCGAATACAGCTCATAAGAGCTTGGCCACACCGGAATTCAATGCAGGAAGGCCATGTACGCTGTTACGCTTGTCATGTTGGACCACAACACTGATACTTTCGTCCTTGCTGCATCGACGATAGTAGACCACGTATTTCTAGTCGACCATGGGGTCTCGTTCATCGACAAAGTCCTTTATCTCACACCATTTCAAAGCTGGCGCCGCAGCTGTGCTTGATTTCATTGCGAAAGGCGCCTCGACGAAGACTGGAGTGAATATGCTACGACATGTAGATTAATCCCATATCGTAGGAGATAGAGAGGAACTTGACATTCCAACCATTGGCATCATCTTTCTTGATATAATCTTCGCCAGCAAACTGGTGGGCTGCTACAACAACCTTGTATGGCTGATGGCACTTATTGCCCAAAGGAATGGTCAAGCTGCATACGACAGATATGAACTGGGGAGTTTGGCCGTGCCGTGGAGGAATTGCGTCAGGGACTTGTGGGGGCAGGGCAATTCTAGTACTGCAAAACTCGACAGTAATCATATCTTATCCGCCAAAAGCCCGCCGTAAACACCAGCCTAGAAGCCAAACCCAGTGAAGTCCAGGTCCAAAGTTCCAGTATCGAAGTTGAGAAATGAGGCTGTACCGAAGTTGAATCCGTCCTCAAAGTTGCTGCCAAAGATGTCATCTGTGTAAAGCCCACTAGCGTTCGCTGGAGGGCCGGTGTTGCTATCAAAGCTAGGCGAATGCTGTTCACTTGCCTTGTTGGCCCTATCGGCGTGAGACGGAATCGTGGGAGTGCCGGACGATCTCGTTTTTTTGTTGATCATCTTTTCCAAGCCTTCGGCCATCATATGAACGAGATGCCACTTGCTCACTGGTGTGGCGCGAAACTGCTGCACAGCCCTTGTGGTTAGGTCAAAAATGATCGAATCTTCTATGTACTGCGCTGGAAATTGAGTCGTGACCTTGAGAAGGAACACACATGCGAATGCGATCATGGAGTGGATGTAATGCGGAATGCCGACAAGGGCATCACGAATGTCGTGATCAGCCAGCACCAAATCAACTATCGATGTAGCGGCGGTGATGGCAGCAGCAGCACTCTCTTGAAAGTATGACGGCACAGTGGCACCTTTCAATCCGCGGAAAACATGAGAATGGAGGTGCAATTTGGCCATGTGATGATGGAGGTTGGCGCCTTTGGTTGGAAACTCGCCAATGAACTCATGGATCTCTGTCTACGTCAGCAAGCCAATAGAATTACTGATCCAAGCAATAGATCTTACTGAGGAGCTCTGTAGACCAAAAGCCCATCCAATGATCAATTTGCAGGCTGAAATCCATCAACTTGGAGGCGAAAGCCTTTGGTATCGGCTCTCCCGTATCTGGTCCAAACAAGTCGCGTACATTGCCCATAATGATAAGCAACGCCATCTGGCTGACTAGCCGCTTGTCAGATTCGGTGAAGACCGAGGCCGCCATAAGCTTCTCCCAACCAGCGGTTGAGACATCGTCTCGCACAATCGACGGTCGACCATATAGAATGGAGAGATGTCGATCGCAGATATACAGAACATACCAGATCCGTACGTTATCCATGGCATTTTCGTTGTTGCTTAACAAAACTCGCTGATAGTTGCTGCTCAAATTGACCTCCATTGCTCTCCTGATTGCGTACCCGCTAATCATCCACGATAGATCATGCAGCCAGTAACTCGCAATGCACATGGCTCTCATAGAATCCTGATCCATGCGGCGATCGAACATTGATGCCGACATTAGTCGTCGAAACTCACGGCTGCAGATGCTGTACAATTGGTTGCTGTTCGGATCGTGAAGCGCTGCTACTGCTAGTATGCATGCGGTCAATGTGGACGAACTTCGTCGGAGATCGCTCAGCCTTCGATGCCTGCCGCTTCCAATCATGTACATAAAGTGATCTATGCGTTTTAGGAAAAAGTCGAACAAATACTCTGCGTCGTGGTCGCTGACTAGTCCTCTCGAGATGAAGTCGTTGACGGGATGGCTATCGTTCTGTCTCAAAGACATTCTCTGGTCGTCTCGTGAGTCATCTGAGCGGAGCGCCCTCAGCCGGGTGATTTGGTAAAGAGACTCAATGGGTGCGTGAGGAAGGCCTTCTTCCTTCGGTGACATGCGAGGCGAGTTGTCACATGATGGAGCGTCATCTTCTCGGTCTGCATTGGCGTATGGTCGTATTGGATCTGAACTCTCGAGCGTACCAATCTGCAATGGAGGCAGGAGAGGCAGTGATAGCTTTGCAAGGGCTTGTTGGAGTGACGAGTGGATATGACCAAGGTCGCCAATAACACCATCCTTCCACCTGGTTGACCTCTTAGTAATGCGCGTAAATCAACGAGTAAGAAAGGTGACCCAAGCCGCATTTTGCTTTTGGTTCAGGAAACCAACGGTAAAGCAACTATGTTTTGGCAATCGAATAAACATACTGTGAGCGCTCCTCGATGAGCGTTTGAAGGCTCTTATTGAGTACACATGATAACCCGCGTTCGACACAGCGTTTACATGGCGGTCCACTCTCATCCATGATGCACTTGATCTGCTGCCATGTTAGGGCGGCTTTACACATGATGGCTTGGCTCCTAACCTTCTGCTTCCTGCAGGATGCACAGGCTTTTACTTTCCGAGATATTGATGGCGTTGATGCATCTCCGTCAGCTTCTCCCAGTCGCTGTCGCGAAGTTGGGGACAAAGTCGTTCCATTCTCGTTTGCTTGCGTCCAGGTCCGTTTGGGAGGCATGGTGTACGGCTGGAACGGCGCAAAGCGGGGACATTCAAATCAATAGCTGCATCCCTGAGCCGACAGAATCATATGTCCCACAGTGTCTGTTGTTCCAGTCTAGTTGTTTGTTGCTCCAACGCGTGCTGAGTCAACCAGGAGGATATTCGCGGAAGAGATTCGCAGCAGCCTTGCAACGCGGAGATGATTCGCGTGTCGGCAAATGTGGGGTCCATGATTGGCCAACAATTAGACGCAGGTGTGCGGTCATTGACAGCCTTTGTCACTCCTGTGCCTGAAGGAACATAAAGCGCATGATCGCAGCGACGCTATCATGAGTTGCAGCAGGGTTCATTGGATGTGGTGCTGATGTCCAACAGCGGATGCCCACAATTGGCGTGTGTGCGAGGTTCCTTCCGTGCCACCCCCACCTCACGAGCGGCAGCGGAAGTCGCGAACTAGGCTTCGCAGGTCACCATGTAGCACCGCATTGCTATGCTGCCCGTGACGCTGCAGCCAAACAGACCATACATCGTACCGGCTTCACAGGAGCGATCATAAGCAATTCGACTATTGACGTCAGCAAGGCTTCCCATGATCTTCAAGGCGTCCAGCCGCCGTCCTGTGCATATTGTCGCTAAGCCTCACCCATCGCCACTCCATTGCCCTGCGCCTGCCCTACAGATACTCACTCGGGTCGCTGGTCACCTGGAAACTCTCTATGCGATTCTAAATATTGACTGTGCGCTCTGCTCTTCTCTTGCACGTCCATGGACTTTGGCGCTCTCTTGTCGCAATCCGAAGCCACAACGTTTGAGGATCTGACATTTGCCTAAGAGCTGGTGGGGGCGGAATCCTGCCAACGCTCCGTCAATCGATTTCAATTTCTCGAATTCCCTCAACATATTATCCTTCCCGGGTATTTACTAGCTCTGCTTGACCTGCTTTCTCCAGAGTCCACCATGTCGTCTCCCAATCCAAATCAGCAATGGCAAGGTTGGTCAGGACAACAATACCAGCAACCATCATCACAATATCCCAACCATGGATACTCGCAAGCGAATCCACAAACCCAACCCTACGGCGGCTACTATGCGCCAAGTTCAACCTCCTACGTGCAACCACATTATGGAAATACCTCTCTTGCGCCTGTGATAGCAGAGCTACCAGCGCCGTTGCCTTCGGCACCGCCAACGACGACACCCGAGCAGCAGTTGAAAGAAGATGAATTGTTGGCGCATAAACTCCAGCAAATAGAAGTCGAGGACGTCAGAAGGCGATCGAGCAGCCAAGTGACCCAACATCGGCGGCATTCCAGCCTGGCTCCAAGCCCACAAGGGCACTCGCCTTTATTAGGCCAACCTCCATCGCCATTATTACGACCGCATTCGCAAAGCGTATCATCAAACACCTTGCCATATGTTCCAGATTCGCGTAGGCAACCAACAAGCCCGCAAAGTATCAGTTCACTGCCAGAAGTAGTCGTGGGACCACATTCCGGCTCGTACTCTCCCCAGTCTCCATCCGATAACCTGCCCATCCCCATCATTCATGGCCAACATATAACACAAACACCATTATCGCTGTTCGACTCAGTATCCATATCAACATATCTCGAGCAGCATCGCCAGGTACCCTATCCACCTCAGTGGAAGCTGCCCCCAGTAGTAGTAACCTTCTATGCCTTTCAAGGTCCCAAAATTGCCACAGGTTTGACTTGGCTTGGAACACCAGATTCCTTCTCATGGCGAACAATTAGGCCCACAGGACATGTGCATCGTCCGATACCTCCATCGTATACATTCAGGTTCAAAACTTCAGGCGGAAGCTTCCGAAGCCCAAAGCACACCTGGGTCATGACCTGTCCCGAGGAGAAGGTGGATCAGTCCAAAAAGTTATCAAAGAGTCAGCAGCCACGCTGGGGCTATGATCTCAAGTTTGACTCTAGCACCGGCATGCGCAAGACCGAAGTTCTCGCTCATGGGCCGCACAAACCAGTACTAACAACCTACGTTCACGCGTTGAATTACGATTCTCTCCGCTTCATTGGCCCAGACGGACGCGCATACATGTGGGTCAGCAGCACCGCAGTCAGCTCCATCAACGGATCGCGGTATGATATTCTTCGGCACGCGCTTTTTGCCTCCACCGGGAGAATTCCAGATCCGTTGTATGGCGAGATTGTCGCAGACCACACGTTCTGGGATGGTTTTGTGGATCAATCGGAAGTGCATGCCGGCATCAGGTGTGATGTTTGCCAGACAATGCCTATCAAAGGTTTGAGATGGAGATGCAGGACATGTCCTAATCATGACGTTTGTAATGCCTGTCGCGGGCTTGCTCTCAGCGGCCAACTTGGTGCATCCATCCAACCTACATGCGACTTCTCACTCGTAAATTTACCAGATGAAGCAGTGTACATACGCTCGTCAATTGTTGACCCTGCACTTGTAGTCGCCACACTTCAAGTCCTAAAGGACTGGGAAAAGCATTCGTTGAGAATGGAGAAGGGAAAGAACAACAAAGGCTTTTTAGTGAGCGAGGAAGCGGCTCGAAAATGCGATCTTGGGTTGATGAGTTACTGGAAAGCAGGAGATTTAGATATGAAGAGCGTTGACGGTGAGCGAGTTGGGACAAGGGTCAAGGCTAAAGGACTTGTGGTGGCTTTCGGGGAAACGGCGAACGCACTTGGAAATGTAGGAGATGCTGCGTTCGCGCTTGCAGGATATGGTTGGACAAGCAGTGGTGGGACAGGGAGTAGTGGGCATAGCGGTGATGGAGGCGGTGGAGGGTTTTCGGGAGGCGGTGGTGATGGTGGAGGAGGTGGAGGCGGTAGCTCATCGTAAGAACACCAGCCACATTTACGCTGATGTGAGGCATATACCCGAGCTGACAGCCTCTCTCAATTTCTCGTGTGGAGCGTGCTTTTTGTTCATAGGCCAATATCACCTGGTGCCTCTTTGTGGGTACTTGAAGTGGTAGAGAATGCTTCACTTATTCTTCCAACTTTTCCACGTTTCACGCGGAATCTATATACATTTACAGAATATTATACAATATTTTAGGCAATACTTGGATCTGTAGAGGCTTTCATATTGTTACCAATTTACGGAAAGATTGGGGACATACCATACAGAACTTCGACGCGAATTTATTTGATGCCAGATATCTCGATGGGTCACACGTCGTCCTACACAGAAGACTTTGACACATTACATATCGAATGACATCTAAACTGTAGCGGTAAACACACTTTGCTCAATGTTGAGCGAATGCCGTATGGAGCTACTCTCTGGATCTACGCGAAAAGCTAGAGCAGTGTCAAGTACTCAAAATGGTCATGGGTTTAACGATAGAACTACTGTTCAGGTGTTGACTTGTCCCTATATGCTAACTCTCTCGTATCACCCAGTCCCAATATCAAAGGAGTTATACCCATAAGCACGGCGCACAAGAAGCGTAAGGACCAGCGGAGATTGTCGATCGATCAAGAGACCGACTATTCATAGGTTGAGATGAGGCAGTACTTCATGAAGTTAGAACAAGTGGCCAAAGCCTATTGTATGTATTGCAGTGTCACCAGAGCAGAACAATAAATGTGCATATGGATAGAATTTGTGCCTACACTCCTACACTTATGCATGTCTTTTCGCACATTGTGCGTGTTACAATAAAGAAGACGACGCTTAATTTACATCTGCAACACTCAAGTAAGAGAAGAAGCGATGAGACAACTAATTCCGCAGGTGTACTGTCAGATGTGGCACACAAACAATGCCGACATACCAAAGATATCTATCTAGAGGTCAACTTTCAGTACCACCTTTCCCAAGAGCTTTTTATCGATGATGAGATCTAGATATTTCTCCACATCCTTCAACGATCCCTTGTGAAGAGTCGGATGCACGAGTCCCTTTTGCGTAAACTCGAACATTTCTCTCGCTTCCTCTCTCGAACCAGTCGTGCTACCGACTATATTGTACTGCACGGAAATCTGAGCAAATGCAACAATCAATTGTAGAGGATCATACAACGTACCTGTGAAGAGGCGAAAAAAATTGGCGGCAGCCCAAATTTATATGTTCTGTCTCTTACAAATGCTACTACAACCATCGTTCCAGTAGGTCGAAGAAGCGTTGGAGCAAGTTCATATGCCTGTTCTGACGGGGCGACTACTATCACCCCATGAGCTACACATGAGCGATTAGCGATTCTGATCTTTCCATATTCCTTGTTATGGGCTGCAAACCTCCATATTCGGTGAGTTTCTTAACCTCTGCCGTGACATCGTTGCATACAGATGTATCAATGTAAACATCAGCACCCAAAGATGTGCAAAAGGTACCCTTTTCAGAGCCAACATCAATGGCAATGACTCGCATTCCCATAGCTTTTGCATACTGGATACCGAGCTATACGAAACTGTTAGCACGTTGAGCATTGTAAAGTCACACAGAGAGTTTGCAACCTACATGTCCCTGACCGCCCCCGCCACCCAGATACACGATCCACTGTCCTGGTTGAACTTTGCTTCGCTTCGTAGCCGTGTAGATAGTAAGACCGCTGCAAAGCAACGGAGCAGCTTCTTCGTCGCTCACATTGTCAGGCAAGCGCAATGCGAAGCGTGCATCAGTAGCAACGTATTGCTGGAAAGTGCCAGGGGTGGTTAGGCCCGAATATAGAGGCTGCTGACAATTGACTTCATCCCGCCCATTCGTACAGAACTCGCACTTACGGCACACACTTGCTACCCATTTAATGCCGACACGATCCCCAAGGTTCCACAGCTTCTCGAGAGCCACATCTTCAGCAATCGCAACAACGTTTCCTACTCCCTCATGTCCAGAGATGCTATGAGCTGCTTGTTTAAATGTGTCTGAGCGAGGTGAGCCGGGCCAGAAGTTTCGCATGGGTCCAACGTCATTGTAACAAAGGCCAGACCAATTAATCTTGACAAGAATTTGACCGGATTTCAATTCTGGGACCGGAATGTCCGCTATAATGGTTGATACTTTGTCATCATTCACCGTTGTCACAGCTGCTTTCTGTGAGGTAGGGATGTTCTCGACACGCTGTTGGAGCCCCGCCATCCTCAGCTCTTGTTCGTCGCTTAGGCACAGAAAGGGACTTACGCTTGGCATTTTGTCTACTCTCTGGAGCTGTTATTTGGCCAATATTGGGTAGAAATGCGTATTAAATAACCATACGACGGTATACGAAGTACTTAAAACTGATCACTCACGAAGTTCTGGGTCTCGGGCCGAGTCTGATTACGGCGCATATGTTCGCCAACTACCGATATTCTAACCGTTACGCCGCCGCTAGCAGCACAACTTCCGACTCGTCGGAAGATGTTGGTAGGCATGCAAAGTATCACCATAAGGGAAATATACTCTACCAAAAGGATCTACTACCTAAAGAGAGTCGCATTCCTATAGACCTTTACTCTGATATCGCTAATTTGTGGAAGAGTAGTAAAACCTGGTAAGCATTTGACTCTTTGTTTATAAGACTGAAGTAGTTCGCAAAGATTATATGGAATCCATCTTGCAGAAACCAATGGGATGGTGAATTATGGGTTTTGAGTCTTCCATGACTGCGGAATTACTAATTGAGGTGTAAGACGGCATCTGATAAAACAACACAGCAGGTCGACAATTTGATCACTAGCATAGCTAACAAACACTTTGGACTGCAAGCTGACGAATCTGGCAGAAGAAAACCAGCCAGTGTGGTATGCACAATTGTGTAAAATGAATAACTGAACTTTACCTCACTGTTGCAGCTACTGGTCAAGTCCTTCAGCCTATCTACTTTATCATAATTGTGATTAAGATGCTTGTAGAACTACTAGACATATCAGAATACGAGTTGACGTCTGAAAACATTCAAGTTTCTTTACCTCCATGAGCCTTGGCGGTGTTAGTGCGATCAAAACCTGAATCAACGGTGTGAACAGCTTTTTAACGTCCAAAATCTGCCAATCCTGCCTTTTAGCGCAATAGAGCTGGAAATACAAGGCTGTGAATAACTGAGAGTGCTTTGGCATTATGAAATAGTAAATTTGGGAGACGACGCTTTGGACCTACGATGTCAGGAGGCTAGTATGTAGTACAGACACGATGGGAATTCATCAGGTAGAGAAGAGGTATAGTGCCAATGGAGGATAAACGAATTCCTATCGAACTTTCAAGCTCTATCTATCGTCAGCCTACGTCGCCTCACTATAGTCGGAGTTGTTGCCATACGGTGCGACTAATGATTCAAGAATCGGTTTTAAGGTACGGGGCATCTTTGATACAGAGCCCTGTCTACTCAATTTCCGATGCGCCCTAATATAGCCTGCTTTTAACCTACTACTAGCCTAGGTCCAGGCTGGACGCCTGTTTCAGCCCAGTGTGCTCCCCAACTTGACCATCCTCATGTTTCGAAAGAACGTGAATCCTTTGGCCTTAATGTGATGCAACTGAACGTCTATCTGTGGTATCATGATGAAGAACCGGCGATTATGCGCCGAGCAGCTTGCACGGCGTTCTAGAATGCGGTGAGAGATCTCATCAAGGTCAACATGAAAATTGAGTGTACCTATTCGAAGTGCTCCTTCCATTCGATTGCACCTGTATTCTATGAGAGCGGCTGGCTGAGGACATACCTAGTCTCTCCTGGTCAATAGTAGATGGTTGTATGAATTTTACCATTCTAAATCATACAACACATGCGCGGCGCCTTGATTCTTGCTCAAGGACAAAGCTACCATGTGGCTGCAGCCCCGTTTCAGGCGCGCCATGGATACTGAGAGGCTTTTTGAAACATGGGCTCCAGCATTAGCCTAAGACACAATGATGCAGCGTAGTATAAGTCAAACTGATGCTTTACACTCCGCTCCATAATTGGCCGCTCGGCGGCTCTTTTGTGTTAACTATCATAACATATGGATAGTTTGTCAAATTTGACGTTGTGTGACGTTGTTCTTGGAGAATCAAGTATTCGTGCTCCATCGTATTGCAGGCAGGTTTCCGCTGTAGGTAGTTTATTGGTCCCAGATAAGCCAGGAGAACCTTTGGCTTGTCTCTAACGCTTTGCGAATTATCGACGTGCGGGCCGCTTACGGCTTCTGTGAGCTTTAGCGCCGCGCCACTGCAGCTAGTGGCTCGGATGCTAACAATTATCCGGCCGCAAGTTCTGGCCGCTCAATTTCTGCTCCACCAACGAAATTTGATTGAGCTTGACCACAGCATCAGTTTGATGCAAAAACAATATTTTAAGGCGAAGACTGCGGCGATTGTGACTCGGAGTCCTTGAATCTAGGAAGCAAGTTGCATTGTGTTCTCTGGAGTCCTTTCCTTGGCGATGCTTCCGACCCCGCGTCCTAGTATCCTCCACAGAAAACATTACTGATTAAAGTCTTTACACTGTCGAAGCATCAAAGAGGCTATCTCAAGTTTTGCCATTATGTCACCAGACAAGCTCGCAAAGGGTGAGCGGTGTCCTTTGAGGCTCGGTCCGTTCATCATGGGAGGCGCGGGATTTAGTTACCAGATCGTCAACAAGCCCAACGAAGCACCTGTCGTCGATATACTTCTGAAAGCTTTCGAAGCCGGTGTGCGCACAATCGACACATCGCCCTACTACGATCCATCAGAGCTGATACTTGGAGCTGCTCTATCGGATCACCGAATTACGGAAAGATACCATAGAGAAGACTATACTCTGATGACCAAGGTCGGGAGAATTGCGGCGCAACATTTTGACTACTCGCCGCAATCGATTCGAAGCTCCGTAACTCGCTCCCTTGATCGCTTTCAGACCACATACCTTGATGTGGTCTTTTGCCATGATGTCGAATTTGTCAGTCTCGGCGAGGCAGTGGAGGCAGTGGGCACACTTTTTCAGCTTTCTAGTGAAGGAATCGTGCGACACGTTGGTATATCCGGTTACAACTTGAATGTTCTATCTCAGGTTGCATCACTTGTCCTAGAAACGTACGGATTGCCGGTGGATGTTGTGCAAACCTGGGCGCAGCTGACGCTACAAAATACACGACTCGAGACCTTTGGGCTGCCTGCGTTCAGAGCTGCTGGCGTTAGGACAGTATGTTCGTCAAGTCCGCTGGCCGTAGGCTTGCTAAGATCCAGAGGCGTCCCAGTAGGGGGGCTCGGTGATTGGCACCCTGCTCCTGAAGGCCTCCGGATTCAAGTCAAGAAAGCTGCTGAAGAACTCGAGGCGGCAGGAGAATCTATTTCGGCGTTAGCACTTCGCTTTGCAATACGAAAGGCTGTCTCTCTTTCCACCCCTGAGCTCCAAATCTGCACCATAAGTGGTGTCGCCACGCTCGAAGAAATCGTGGACAATGTAATTACAGCTCGCCAAGTACTTGGAAATGACCTTGAAAAGTACACTGGGAAGGATGAAAATATTTACACTGCCGACCGAAAATTGGAGCAGAGAGACAAGGAGCGCTGTGAACTGGTACGGGATATCCTTGGCACATGGATAGATTTTGATTTCCCGCAATAGTATGTTGTGGTGAAAGTCATTGTATGTCTCGAATACAGGTCTTTCTAGATGATCTAATGTTGTATTAGAAGATGTATGCAAGCAACACTCACGAGCTATGACTAGCATAAATACTATGCACATTACTTGTGGGCCACATGCCACCCTTGGCTAATGTGACATTCTTAGGCCATTGCCCATCCCGATGTCGAATATGAATCGGGCTACATTTAGAACAATGAGTCCATCAAGAATTCGGCTATCGCTGATTCTGGCTTCAGATGCGGGATGTATAGACTTGGCAAATATAGATGATTCAACGTGAAGGAGCTGTTCGAAACTACCCAAATTTGTCAAATTTTCCCCCATAGCTTCGCCTATATGATCTATTCCAACATTTGGCCTACAGTGATATATACTGCTTATCAAGATTGGTGGATTGCTCAATCAATCAAGGTTTAACTCAGCAAGCAGCCTTGCATGCGACACAGCTTGTGGCACAGAGCAAACCCGAGTTTTACCAATAGTGATATCCGCCGCGTTGCCATAACCAATGGTCCCTTGAGCAAATCTCAGTCACTTACGTTTGCCTGAAGTGTTATAACTTCTTCATCTCGGCTCGGAGACAGTGTCGAGCATACATGAAAATTGTTCATGCCCCAAATCTGCAGTGCAGAATGCAACGCTATAGATGCAGCATTATTTATTGTGTCAGGGCTGGTTAGATTATATGATGTTGGAAAGCGCACATCGCGAGTCATAGTCCCAGTGATCACTAAGTCAACGAGAGCTTTGTTCGTTCGACGTTTTGTTCGACTGAGCGTTTCACTAGTATCCTAGTCCAATGTGTAGGTCAAGACATCGACATCCTCAAAATCGGGCTAATCTTCGTCTCCTAACGAAAACCTCACCGTCGGCAACTGCCAATGCGATACGGACGAGGCAACCGCTGCAGTTTACAAGGATGTTTAATTGAAAGACAAGATGTAAGGGTATAAATCCCCTGGATTTGGTTCTTGGGATGTAGGATAATTGTGGCGGGCTCCGGCGTGGGGGCGAGCCGGGCTTGAGCTTTGACGAATTGGAAAATTTGGAGGGCTGCGTTAGTTTGGGTAGACAACAGCTACTTTCGATATAGTGAATCTCCTAGGCCCTTGGCAGTCTTCCCATTCTAGCTTTGATCCGGTGCGGGGCTCTGCCTCACAATACAAATAAGTGACTATTATCCTGCGGATATTTAGTTGTGAGCATCATTTACCCACAACTCCACCTAAACTCCCACAATTTGCGCACCATGGCTCAGGACGGCTCAGTGCGGGAATCCCGTCGGAGGTCTAGATTAGCGTGCGATGAATGTGCTCGATCTCGAGTTAAGTGTCATGGCACTCAGCCATGGTATGAAGTCCAATACAACCGATGTGACTTGTTGCTAACAATATTGACATTACAGCCGACGCTGCCAAGGTATGTGGGATCGCCCATAGAATCTCAATAGAGCCGTTGCTGCTCAACGGTCATGTGACTCCAGCTACACCAAGTTACTTTCACCATTACCATCCTTGAAACGACACATGGGTCTTTGAAAAGATCTAGATTTGGTGATTGAGTTTCATACTTACCTAATGCTTAGAGAATGGGCACGAATGCCTCTATGATCGCGATATAAGGAAGCGAGGCCGGAAGAGAGTCTCACGAAGACATGAAGATGATCCAACAGGCCAGCAAGAAACTACTCATGTAGCTTTGTCCACACAACATACTCGCCATGATCAAGATTTGCAAACAATCCGATCAGGCCAAGTGTTCGAGCCTAGTCTGACTGCGCCGGCTGAAGCCCTCGACACTCGCGAAGAAGCATCTGATAGGGTAGCCTCAGCTAGGCCGTCAGTATCGTCCATTATACAATCTAATTCTCCATTCATTTCAGCATCGACAGCACTGCCCGTGGATATAAGTTCATCAGAAACAGCCAACACCACCGTGCGATCCGGGCATATGAGGCCAGGAGAGCAAACCGTGCAAACTGTTCTCCTTCAATCGCCGCCCGTTCCTAAGGATCAATATGCCTGTCTCGAGCCTCTATATTCTCAACTAGATGGAATCATTAGACCACAGCTTGCATGCGAACTCCTCGAATTGTACTTCGCTCCCTCCGATGGAAATAGTTTTAGGAATGCCTCCCCATACGTCATAACGCCTGTGTTGCGTAAGGAATCAGTGCTGAACCCTACGTGTGCCCGACCTACAACTACCGCGCTCCTTGCTACCATGATCTGGGTGAGTGCCCAAACGGCATCACTACCACAACTGCTTTTGCCTGGCTCGCGTGCTGAGTTGTGTGACAAACTGCAAATCTTGGTATTTCAACTGCAACATGAACGGGATCAGGAAAACTGGCAGAAGATCTCAGGTATGTCGTGTGCCTCTGTTTAGGGTTATATATTGTGCTCAAAGCCATGCGTCGCAATGAAGATACTATAGGGGGCCTAACTATTTTTCTAGGACGTTTTGTGCGTAGAACACGGGCAGGACCATCCCCATCCAATTCCAATACATGGGAAGAAATGCGTCCTCCACCACCAGTCATAGACGATGTGCTGAGTCTTATCCTTATCACGATTGTCATATCTGGCGGAGACTTCAAAACAGATTGCCTGCCGTGGTGGAACAAAGCGCTCCGTCTGCTAGAGGTGATGGGACTACATCGATTGGACCTCCCAGATGCACGTTGGGACAGCGACGCAGTCACTGGCTTGGAGCGGAACGATGACACGTACAGACGACTACATCCGATAGAAGCAAAAGAAGAAATGCGCAGAACCTTTTGGCTAGCCTTTGCGTTGGATCGTCATCTGGCGCTGTCATTCAATGGAAATCTCTCCATAGTAGACGGTGAACATTTTGTCTACTCTCCTTTGCCTGAGCAGGTTTGGGGCGCTCTAGACCAGCGAAGTTTAGATCAACTTCCCATTCGTGAGCGGGGCCCATCAGCCTTAGTTAGTGGTACGGGATTCTTTGAGTTCTTCTTGCCATTGATGGTACTCCTAGGGGATATTATTCATCTCAGGCGTCGCCGCAATCATCCTCACTTTGGCAACATCGACCATCGAGGGTCAGTCGCTATGATCGAGGAACTTCTTGACCGTTGCAAAGACAGCATCGACAAGGTTAAATCACAGGGTATATCCCGAATAAATCCTAACTCAGCTTTCGCTAGTTCATCCTTCGACCTTACCGACCAACCAGCGCTCCAGGAAACGGCGCATCGATGGTCTTGCACCTCTCCCACATCCTTTCAATCATACTGCCACGCTCGACAAAATCCCAACATTCTCCTTGTAACCTCCTATTCGTACTTTATTCTTCACGTGCTTCATATTCTTCTTCATGGCGAGTGGGATGCCCTCACTATGCTCGCTTGGTCACCCCCTACCAGCTCCCACAATAATTGGATGACTTCAACGTCATTCCTCAAATGCTCGTCACACGCAATTCTCGCTTCAGAAGCTGTCGCCTTCATTCTCGATGTCGACCCCGAACTCAGCTTTATGCCATATTTGGTTGGCATCTACCTTTTCCATGGCTCACTTGTCCTTCTGCTATTTGCGGACCGCATGCCGGCTGTGCAGGGCGGGCCGAACCACGCCGTAGAGAGCGCGTGCGAGACAATCATTAGAGCACATGAGGCCTGCATTGTTACTCTTAGTACCGAATTTCAGAGAGTGTTCAAGAGAGTGATGCGGGCAACTTTGACGGTGGTGCGGAACCAGAACCAGAAGGGCTGGTGGAAGGAGATTGCCCAGACCAAAATGGGAGACTTTGATGGGCAAAGTACCGACGTGGTCAAGGAGACAGTAGCAGACATGCGGAAGGATATGCTAAGTTTGTATCGGTGGAGTTGCGGCGAGAGGGGTCTAGCTATCTAGTGTGTGTCAGACATTCAGCAACTCTACTAATATCACGCATGCCAAAAGATTGTACCGAACAATAACAGTATGATAGCTTGCCACATCTCCTGGGCATTGTATATTAGCGAAAAAAGCCCTAGGTCTTAATTACAACGAAAAAAACGTTCTTAAAGAGCAACTATGAGAGCGAAACTTCTGTTCAGAGAATGTCTCGGATTAATCTGCGGTAGGATTATGGCATTTAAGACTGTTGTAGGAGTCTATGCAGGTGTAAGCGAAGTAATTTTCTACCATGTATGACGTCATCCTCTTGCAATATCACAGTGAACACTGATATCTTCTTTGCTAGTGGAATACATATCTTTGCAAATTTAATGGAAGCAGCACTGCTTCAGTAGCTTGTAGGTCCAAGCTGAACTTATCACAGCTTAGCGATTGACAACGACGATAGAGCTACTTTGAATTTACACTATAAATCAGGCTCAATTTCACAATATTAACCCATCAGAATTTTCTGATAAACCATGCACTACATGATCATCAGGTCAGGCCAAGAGAAAGTCTCGGATTGTGTTCCGCCGGTACCTTGTGGTGTTCCCGGCCGAAAAACTGACCGTAGATTGCTTAGCGTTTGCGCTAGCCTGCGATAGTGCCGTAGATCTCGGTTGATAGGGGTGAGAAATTAGATGGAGAATACAGGGACCCTCCGTTGCGGGTATAGGACACACGAATTTGCCCTCGAACAAGCAAGATCCATAACCTCCTTCTATAGCTAGTTAGCTCCATAACACCTTTATAGATATAGTTCCGAGTGCCGACAGGGGCTTCCCGGGTTATGTGGAAGTCACTCGGAATTGCCAGCAACGACTAACTTAGGTGTATGTTACCTGGTTCAAACCGTAAGTTCACGAAACTCGCAAGATTGACTCCGCATTTGCCCAATAGTGAATCATACGCTCTCGGCACTTCAATCATAAAATAAGCTTTACATATTAGGCGTCGTACACCGCAAGTGGTCTAGCTCGAACTTGTGCTAGCACTTTACGGCGACAGTGGCGTTACCCTAGAGGATCATTATTGCGGCCTCCGTCGCAACTGTACGAGTGTTTTGGTCTAAATTAATGCCCTTTCCAAAATTTGGCGGTCAGTCTTGTTCAGCGCCTCTGCTTGGGATACATCTTCCCCTCTATCACTATTCGAGCAAAGTCCGCTCCTGTGATAACAATATGAACAACCAATTCATTGCATGGCAAGCCGCACGGTCGCCCTAGAACTTTGATCGTCTTCCTGTTGCTGCCCGTAATAGCAGTGTTGAGCAATCCCCGTTAGTCTTCTTACTCAACTACGTAGGACTAATCAGGCTAGCAGTTTAAGCTGTACACAATTACATGTGTATGGGAAGTTGAAACTATTTACATTATTCCGTCGGATATATACTCATTGTGATGAAATCCAGAGCGGCACATTTCTTCATGACAACGAGCGTATGGGCCGTGCTATCATACTTGATGCCCACAACTTGTCACCTTGCCCTCCTACCCTGTATGCACTTCCAGATTCTCCGCACTCAGTCAGCCCTTGCAAACATTAGATCTGCGTGCATTCTGATGCCTAGTCATGTTCTCGACGACATGTATATAACAGCGACATCTACATCTACAGATCCTGAGTTCGATAAAGAGCTGCTTTGCTTTTACATTCTTTCATCGTTTTACTTACCAAGCCAAACTTGAGCCAGACTTCATAATCATTTCTCTCGAGCAGCACTAACGCCTCTACCCATATCATCGCAAACATTCTTTTCATCGCCTTCTCTTATCACTCAAGGTATCCAGTCCGGGAAGATAATTTTAAAGAACGGAATCATGATCAACTGGAGCATTCTCACCAGCATTTATACAGTGTGCTTGTATGTCGATCCGGCGGTCGCATCAATAGGAACCGATGCGTCAGAGAACCTGCTCCCTGGGCGATCCAATAGTAAGACCTTCACATTATTGCGCCCTAGTCACCCAGCTTTGAAGCTGACGCTATTCTGGACCCAGACTCTCCACCTCAACTTCGACTTCTAGGTGGTACTCTTACGTCTAAATGGTTTGAAGGAACCAAATTCGTCCAGGTTTTGGAGCTGGCAGTCGAGAACACTGGTTCCGATCCTCTTACCTTGGCAGACACACTTAATGTGACTGCTGTATCAGATTTCTTTGATGTCGTTCAATCTGCAACTCTGGCAAGACTGACATCCCAACAAGTTGCCGTGGTCCAGCTTGGCATTCGTAACAAACCTAACGTTGCCCCTGGGCAGCAATGCTCTGGAACCATAACAGCCACATACGGTGAAAGATACGGTGTCCCTTTGACTATCAGCGCCCCAGTCACGGGAATTTGTGGGATTGGTGACTATGCCGAGTCTGCCGACAGTCTCAGTCATCACTGGAATCCCGAGTGGTTCAACGAGGTCAAATACGGCATTTTCATTCATTGGGGGTTGTATTCTGTACCAGCATATGGCGGAGAACCTCCAGTCTATGATTATGCAGAGTGGTCAGTATTTCTATGCTTTTGTTGATGGAATTAACCACTTTCAGGTACTGGTATCATATGAAGGATCCCAACTATAAGACCAAAACTTATCAATACCACCGTGATACGTATGGGGAAAATTTCAACTATGATGACTTCATGGGCAACTTTACAGCTCAATCATTTGATGCAAAAGAGTGGGTTGACTTGATTGCTGATGCTGGCGCTCGATATATGGTACCCGTCACAAGTAAGAGCTTCGAATTGTCATCGAATTTCACACTGACGTGAACACAGAGCACCATGATGGCTTCGCGTTATACAACTTTTCCACTGCTATTAGCAAAAGATCTTCTATTTGGTATGGGCCAAAGAGAGATTTCTTAGCGGAACTTTTTGCCGCGGCAAAGCAATATCAGCCTCAGATCAAACGAGGTAATACAACTTCATTTTAAGAAGCCTGGGGTCTGCATGCTGATTTGTGACTAGGAACATATTTCAGCATGCCTGAGTGGTTCAACCCAAAAAATACCCTGTATGGTGGAACATTTGGAGGTGGTCCACCCAAAAATCCATACACCGGCAACGAAATTCCCTACACTGGATATGTTGAAGTGGATGATTTTGTGAAAGATATCCAGTTGCCTCAGATGCGAACACTTGCATATGTATATGAAACAGAGATAATATGGTGTGATATCGGGGGTCCGAACAACATGACTATATTTGCCGCCGAATGGTTAAACTGGGCTCGCAACCAGGGTCGCCAAGTGACATTCAATAACCGATGTGGGCTGACTGGGGATTTTGACACACCTGAGTAAGCTCAAATCTGTGACATAATCTGCTTTTGAGTCGAGAAGGCTAATGTATGAATGCAAAGGTATACTACCAACCCGAATATCGTACGTCGCAAATGGGAAACGAACCGTGGAATGGATACATTTTCTTACGGATATAATCATCTAAGTCCCGATTCCACATATATGACTGGCAAAGATATTGTCATATCATTAATTGACGCTGTCAGTAAGAATGGAAACCTGCTCCTCGATATTGGACCCAAGGGCGATGGTTCAATACCAGCCATCATGAAAGATAATCTTCGCGATGCTGGTACGTGGATAAAAGCTCACGGCGAAAGTGTCTTCGGAACGAGGTACTGGTCTGTAAAACCTGGATCAGACCCCTTTCGATATACAACTAAGGAAGATGCTTTTTACATTCACTTTATTGGTACGCCACCATCAACCCTCTCCGTAATGGACCAGGTGCCTTACTTACCTGGAGATACTGTCACTATTGTCGGCGGAAGCAAGCATGGGACGCCGATTCCTGTAACATGGAATGGGCCCGGTACCTTAAAACTCGCGTTAAGCGATGATATTCTCACTTCTGATAAGTATATTTGGACTTTCAAGATTACTTATACAGGGGACTAGGAAGATTGCCTGATAGGTAAGAGAATATTCAGACTGGTATTCAGTGCCATCGAAAAAGCCAACCCATCTGACGAATGCAATTTCCCCGTTTATACAGTGGTGTAGGACAGTCTAACGATTCACGTTATTCTCCTCGAAAATATGTAGTATACAAGGTCTTATCTCTGCTACACCAAGCGGACATTGTTTCCCAAGCGAAGTGTGACATTGCACCCTTTTCTCACATGCAGGCAAATGAACTATAGCAGAATGCAGTGAAATAATCTCAGGTAAAACTCCAGAATAACTCCTAATTTCAAAGATCGCTTCTAATTAAGTTTCAACTGCGACTGGACAGCCTGTGCGTCAAGTCCAAGCGTCTGTATGAATGTGAGCCAGAAGACGTTGCGGTACATGATATCAAACATGTTGCACTTCATGGCTGGTTGTCAAATGGGACCAGCCATGATGAGATAGCAATAAGTTTTTGAAACGAGTCACTGCTAAAAAACTCGTAGCATTCATTACCAAGCAATTGTTATCGCGCAGTCGGATAGTTGCGACATGAAAATGTTCCGCAGGATGAGACGTTGGTGGTCGGTGAACTTTTGGCGGATGATCGAATGAGTGGAAATTGAGCATTGTAGAACTACAAGATCGGAACAGTGGTTTAACAGTCCACATAGTAAGTCTTACTCAAGCGTATAGAGGTTAACATCCGCATTTAAATCTCATAATGGCGCTGATATGCTTCAGGTTCAGATACTGTGTTTGTTTTACTCAGCTTGAAGGTCGTGATGCAGCATCGGATATGCGGCACAGCCGGCACGCTTTCTGACGCGTGAGCACTAAGCTACTTAGAGCCCTGATGTAGAACAGTTAATAGTCACATGCCGGGGCCGGTGAGTATTTTATGAGCGAGTTTCCATATCTCTGGAAGTAATGAAGGGCAGGAAGCTGATACACTAGGAAGTCCCCGTAAAATGGCATGCTTGTCTGTCTATGCAAACAGCCCTCAGTCCGAGCATTGCGGTTGCGGATATTGAGTAACTATGCAGAAACCAACGCCTGCATCACACTTCATATTCGAGAAAGCAATTGAAACTTTTACGAAACAAAGATCGTAGCCTAATATTATCAACGTCGAAATAGTGGATTCGTGCGAGGTTGGCTTGTCCAATTGTGATATCCTCGCAAAGTGTGATACACGTCTGCTGCTGCACAGTATCTTTCGAACTTCTTCGCTGCCGAAGATCACTCGAGACAAGATTCTACTATCTCCTCGGTTCCTCGACATGGTAAATGCGTGCATGCTGCACAGCGATAAAATGGCCTGGACTGCCTATTGCTTGAATATGGATCAGATCATAATACTAAATAGTGCTTGAGCTAGAGATAACACAAGGCCAAGGAGTGCGATTGAATTAGTATAAGGCATGGCGGGTAAGGAACTGTCAAGGGCGTCTGATGCTAGTGCTGGCACTTGTATGGTATGCAAGGGTTCAGGTTAGTAAGGGAAGCGCCAAGAGTCAATGAGTTCAAGTTTACGTCTAAGTCTTACAAGGAATATGCATCTACCACTAAAACGCTAGCCATGGGCGTAGCTGGGGCTAGTGGCTGGTATAACCGCTTTCAATGTAGTAGTAGGCAAACTGTCAGTACGGATATAAGCTGCCAAAACTAGGAGCCAGTGGATTACAGCATCGTAACAAAGAAAAGTTTAAGGTAACTAGTATAGACGTTTTGTAGATTAGATATGATGGGATAGAAACTGAGGGAGGGTCTAGGGAGTAAGGTTGATTGGAAGGCGCTGCTAACAGTATAATATGAATTGGTGTGGACGAAGAGATGATGTTGTGTAAAGTCTATCGCAGTTTACATATCTCATTACAATAATCCGCACTCTCCATGTGACTTTGAGGCTCGGTTCCGTTGAATATAGATCCGATTTGATTCGAACGACCAATTTGTCCCGACACCTATGACTCCGAGGCGTTTCAAGCCATATTCTTCGGGTCGTACAGATACGCGCGCTCCCGAATGACGGTGCGCAACTTTGTAGGATCCGGATTCAACTGCGACTATCCAAGTTTAAAAACATTAGCGACAGATACTAATCTCTCTAAGAAACGATGGATCCTACCATGTCGACTGGGCAAGTGGCAGGATCGGCGCCAAAAGTCTTGACAGTTGTTGAATCGCCATAGGAAACCCGAATTTGCTGTGTCGTAGCACGAGACGGGTCGCCTTCAAGATAATTCTGTGGCTCGATGATCATTGCGGAATGAGCAGTGGTGAAAACAGTATTCGGCAAATCTCCCGTGTGCGGGATATGATGCATGCCCAGATTGAACCAAACCACGCTATGATTCTGAAATTCAGCGAATGGAGATTATGAATCAGGACCCCGGGGTAGCTCACAGGTCTTCTTGATCAAGTGACTCATGATCAAAGAACTTGTCGAAATCGATTAATGGGTTAGCAGTGTCGAGTTGGTTGTAGGAGTGAGCGGCCTGGGCTTCCGTATCTTTCTGCTTCGTGACATAGAAATGATGGGTGGCAAAATTCGCTGCCTTTCCGATATTGGATGAATTTTGGACAGTAAGGTGAATGGTGTTTCCAGTTGCTATTATGGTCAAGCTTAATACGATGGGCTGGTTCCCAAAGATCAAGGTGGCTTACCTGGGGTAAATCGGTAGCCTCGGTATTCACCGTACTTATTCTTTTCGTCCTTATTAACGATAGAATACATTGCGGCTCCGTTTGGTGCCCAGTTGATCTTCGATTCGTCCTCGTTGCTGACAAACGATCTTCGCACCTTCATGGTATTGCGCTTCTTTCCTTTGTTCCAAATATATCTATATTGATCAGCGTGTTTATAGCACATCAAAAGAAGTTTATGGGTGGCCAACATACTCTTCGGTCGTAGGCACAAACTCAACCTTCTGAACACTGTTCTTTTCACCCAAGATATCAAAGTCCGCCTTGAACGTAAGGACATGATCATGTAAAGAACCAGATAGGTTGTCGTGGATCTTGAAGCCGTAATCCTCGTTTGCCGCAAAGAAGGCACTTTGAATATAGCCGGATGCCCTTACGGAGACCTCCATGGTTCCGTCAAGATAGAAGTTGTAAGATGTTATGAAGTCATAGTTTCCGATTGTTGAAATAGATCGAATGGTGAAGGCGATGTTCTTTGTCACAGAAGTGTAACCACTCGTCGTGTGGCGCTGGATTGGATATCCCTGGTCAATCTCGAAGAGGCATAATGTTTGTCAATTGCAGCTTATGTTGACCTTGGGTGGAGTACTAACAGATGCCATTCAGCTGTTTTCCGGCCTCTGGACCTCCATCACGGTAGCTGGTATTGAGATATGTTGAATAGGCTGGGCAGTCATAACCTGAGAAGGTTTAGCAATGAACGCCTTCAGGTAATTAGGTATTGGAGTAAACGACCATTAATTAAGGTTACAATGTTGGGGCCGAAGCCTGGGAGGCTGTCGAAATAACTGAGGAACAAGTTAGGGGGCTCGTGCTAGCGGCTTCTAGGGATAGGACTCACGTAGTCCCTGACTGAACCGGATCATTACCCCTGTACTATATTAGGAGGTACTTAATATACCAGAAGCAATGTACTTACGCATAGTGAGTAACAGCCTCTTCCAGTCCGAGCTTCAGGGTATGGTTAGACTCAAGAGATTTTAAGAATCTCACGTTTTCTCACCTCATATAAGATTCTTTGGCCCTTATACTTTACGTCATATAGCCTAAGACCGGTGTCCCTTGTGGTCGCAAGAAAGAAAGAGAAGTCCACTGGAAATATTAGTCTCATCCTTAGGAAGACAAAAGTTGTGACTTACTCCACGAAACAAAATTATCCTTCACATTCACTGAGAAGCGTCGATTCCCGGATTGGACGAGAGCTGGTGGTGGCTGACTGTCATATGGCAGAGCGTCGCCTCGTTTATCCGTTTGTGCCCAAGGCCCATCAACATTTGCTCCCAACTTCTCGAAGCCTGGCGAGTTAGCTGCGTCAACAAATTTTTGAGTTGTTGAATAGAATTTGTTATTGTACAACCATCCAGTCACCTTCCATTTGGTTGAGTCTCGACCGGTGACATCAGAGCCTACATAAAGACCAAGGGGAAGTAGGGTGCCAGTATCGAAATCAGAAGTTGGCGTATTCGAGAAACCTTTCCAGACAATGACTCTATCGTCATCAAGCCAATACGGGTTTATGGCCTGGAGAGTGAGAGTATCATTGAGAGTCTATTTGAGATTCAGATAGAACTTTTCAACCTTTTCAAAGAATGAAAAAAGGAGCTTACCGCGTTCCAGAGCGCTTTGGTCACGCCTGCCACGCTTTCTCCAATCGCTTTGTCCCATGCATTTGTCTGCTCAGATTCTGCGTCATACATTCTGATTTTTCCCTGGCCTTTATTGTAGAGGAAATCCAGAGGCTGAATAGTGGTTTGGTTGGAGACTGGGAGGGGGCCGACCATGAAGTCCTGAACATAAGGCTCGGCGACGGAACGTATGGTCAATCTTGCCCTCGCATATCGAAGGGGCTCAGGGCCCTTGCCAGAGATGTATGGAAGGGCACTGGTCTTGTTGGGCGGGAGCAATTCAATTAAGGTGCTGGAGTAGCTTAGTTATTGTCAGATGATGCTCAAATAGTGGACATACATGCTGTTTCCTCTCCTAGTCATTGTTAATTGAGGCTCCAAAAAGTTAAAGGTGTTGAAACACATACTCATTGGGACCAGTCAAATTGAAACCCGTGTTGTTATTTTGCAAGAGCTGGATCACACTGCTGGCTTCCTGATCAGTGAGGCTTATCCAAATGTTCTTGTGCGGGGCGTCGATAATGGGCTGCTTAGCGGGACATGTCCCATTGTTCCTAATTTCGAGCAGCTTGTTATGGTTTCGGTAGGGCGTTGACGATTCTACCACCCCGAGAAGCAGGGCAGTAAAATGAACGAACGCCTTTGTAAGCATAATGGCTTTAGCCGGAGGGCGATGGTTATGACCAAGTCAAATAATGGAACAGGGAAGAATGGTGCAAAGCTCAGTGAACGCGAGACTGATAAGTCTACTTTAGAGTGACTTCATGGTTTATTTATGTTATCTCCTAGCTATCTTGACGCTTGAGTTGCTCCTATCGGGATGACTCTTACATGCACTGTCACAATCCCGGTTCTAGACAGAGAAAATTCTCTTGTCATTTCAGCTTAGGTTGATTCAAAGACTGACTGGCAAGATGCATGTTTCTAGCACAGTTCTAATGTGTCCATTTATTGGAGATACGTACGCATAGCTTCATATGGCAATGGGATCAGGGCACGTAGGAAGGATCTACCTCGTAGGTTGAAATTTACGATAAATGATCTTGACGACACTGGCATTCCAGAGCGCCAAAGATTACCGTACCTGGTAATGAGTTCCAATTTTGAGAAGGTAGTAGTAGCTTGGTTGGTTGCCTTTCGTGCTGGTGTAGCATGTATATTGAATCATGGCTGTGCATATCAGGTGGCAGGGACTAGGCAAAGATTGCATAGCATTAACGATGCGAAAGATTCCGAATGAATGGTTTGTTGACGAGACTGCGCCATCAGGAGATGACATCCAGTGAATGGCAGGGAGAACAACGGATGGTCGGCCCGAAGAGGGCAGCAGCACGTACCAATACCTAGTTGCATGTTCCATCCGCGCGAACTCCTTCCTCTTTGCGACACACTAGCCATGAATCTTGAAACATCGCCCTTCGCCCTTTAAAAACCAATTCTCCAAACTTTCTACACTCAAGGCTCTCCTTGTACCTTCAGCTGAATGTAACCACTGTCGGCTGAAATTGCCTGGTGCAGTTAGTGAATTGTTTTGGGGAAATGGAAACATCGTTCCACACAGGTGCTGAGACAATGAAACTTCTATGTTTCTCTGCCATAGGCTCTACAGTTGTGCTAACGCCCCGTTGCATACGTATGCAGTTTCTAAAAGCCTGCCGCGAGATTTGGTTGGTTTGACTTCAGAGATGTGATAAGCACCACTATTTTGTAGTAGATATATAGTGCGGCTGTTGATTGATATAGAGGGCTCTAGGATCAACGAAATTGTGCCCTCTCTATCAACATCACTCAAATATCTCAAACATTGAGCTCATTACTACATCATGCGATCGTTTTACATCATCTTTCCCGTCATCTGGCGAAGTATTGCTGCTACAGCAGTGAATGGCACTTGTCGATGTGCTCCAACGGATAAGTGCTGGCCATCAAACCAGGACTGGGCTGCATTGAACCAGACAGTCGATGGGCGTCTCATCAAAACCGTGCCTCTCGGAGCTGTCTGCCACGATCCGATGTACAACGAGTCCGAGTGCAAAAAGATCAGAGACACGTGGGACAGTCTCGATATTCACCTCAATTCTCCTACCTCTGTTATGTCGCCGCATTTCGCATTCATGACAAACAACTCCTGTGACCCCTTCACGGCTAAGGAGGTGCCTTGCGGGTTCGGTGCATATGCTCGATATGCAATCAATGCGACACAGGACCAGCATATCGTTGCCGGCCTGAGATTTGCACGGAATCGAAACATCAGAGTCACAATCAAGAACACGGGACATGAGTAAGTTGCCCTCACATAGGAGATTATGCCTAATTCAAGCTATGCAGTTATCTAGGTAGATCCACTGGTGCTGGCGCCCTGGCGATTTGGACGCATTATCTCAATGGTGGAGAGGTCATAGAAAGCTACCAAAGCTCGACATATACTGGACCTGCGATCAAAGTTGGAGCGGGAACTCAGGTTGAAGAGTTTTACATCCTCGCAAACAACTCTGGTCTCATGGCTGTTGGGGGAGAATGCGCTACAGTTGGTGTGGCCGGCGGATACACTTCCGGCGGTGGCCAATCCCCATTAAGCAGCTTCGCTGGCCTGGCAGCAGATCAGACTCTTGAGTTCGAAGTCATTACTGCCGATGGCATCAAACGGAGAGCAACACCGGAGAAAGACCAAGACCTGTACTGGGCATTGAGTGGAGGAGGTCCTGGTTATGGGGTTGTTACAAGTGTCACATATAAGGCATATCCCACTCTTCCTGTCTCTGGGAATGTTTTCTCATTCGAGAGAGGCAACGTGTCTTATGACAAGTTCTGGACAGCCATTGAGACATACCATGCCCTTATACCAACGTTTGCTAACTCCGGGGGATATGCATTTACTTTTGTGGGCAACGAATCTTTCAGCATGTCACCGCTCTTCGTAATCAATCGAACAAAAGAGGAAGTCCAAGCACTTGTGCGACCGTTGGAGCAGAAAGTCAAGGCGCTCGGTATCCCATACGATTCCACCACAACGACTTATACGAACTACTACGACGCCTGGAAAGCACTCATAGGACAGTCTGAAGGCGCAAACAGCGGAATTTCTGGTGGCAGATTGATACCCCGCGATACCATTCTCAACAATGCGAGTGAAACATCGAGGGTGTTGCGCAAAGTCACCGACCTAGGGGGCCAGATGCTGCAAATGACCATTGGCGCAACCATGGAAGTCGCCAGCAATCCTAACAATTCAGTGAACCCTGCCTGGCGCGATGCGGTCATGCTACTTTTTGTACCTGGTGGTGACGGATCCCTGAGCGAGCAGCAGAACATGATCACAAATGTTACGGGCGCCATGGTCACTAAACTCACTCCCACCAGCGGTGCGTACATGAATGAGGCAGATATTAATGAGCCCAACTTTCAGGAGTCGTTTTATGGGCGAAACTACGAACGTCTTTCGTCTATCAAACACAAGTACGATCCTGATGACATCTTTTATGCTAAAACTGCTGTTGGGAGTGAGCGCTGGAAGGTGCAATCAGATGGCAAGTTGTGCAAGATTATTGGATGAACTACCTACTTCATGCAAAAAGGAGATTGGGATTTCTATGTCTTTTGGATCTTGGTTCTTCTTCTACCAGTCGATGATCCGGAATAAAGCTATTTCGGCTGCAACTATGGTACACCCTCATTATGTGATCTGCCACGCTTGTTTATCTACATTGCTTGCAAGAAGTTGCAACACTATTTGTAACAAGAATTCCTTCTACCTGGCCACTTGCCAGGTTTGCCAAATATTCACTCACTGAAAATATGCTTGATGACATCGGTATCGACGGCAGTGAACTGACAGACCTTAACCCTAATTTTCATGGAGGAAGAGAGCATCAAAAACCCCAGAATTGGCGTGTCGCCTCTCGTCACGCTTGTTCCTGCACGACTCGCACGTTCAGCAACCCGTTCAGGTATGATACGTCGATATTGGGCCAGTGTGGACAGTGTATACCTAACCGACGATTGGAGCTACATACAGGATACTCTAATTCCTTATTATAGAGCATATATGAATCGCTCTCTGGATGATGGAAGGGTTTAGCCAGCGCAGAGAGCGAAAGGACAGAATTCCACAGGTCACAGCCGAACCCAGACATGCTCAGTGACTATGCTTGTGCTTGCTTATACAGCACTTAGACTACAATAATCATGTGTAGATTACGATTTGAGCTTTATCTAGTTGAAAAATATTTAAAAAGAATAGTTCAATTCGCTTCCGACTATGCTGGAAATGACCGAGGTTTGATTGGCCACCCCGCCTCTGCGCCGCACTGCCCACATACAGTACTTCAGCAGACTCATGCCATTGTGGCATGGTATAATCGGAAACAGAATTAGCTAGAGAATGTTGTATCACGCTGTTCTACAATCAAGACATTTCACGCTTTCAACGCGTTGTTGTCGGCGCTGCCAGCTCCAGTATCTGATGGCTTCGCCTTTGGAATGTATCCCTCCGCGCCGACACGCTCAATTCCGACTCTACGCACAATAAAGAATCCTAGGGGGAGCTCAATACCCCACCAGGCTAGGATGAGGCCTGCTGAAACAATTCATAGCGTATTCATTGAGCTCATACCGCTCGAAACGCATTGACCCTCAGCCTCAACACCCCTCGCCACACTCGAATACCCTACAATCTCCTCTGGGCTCTTCGCCAAGAAACCTATCAGCCAGTAACCATAGTTTTATGTCAAGGCGAATTCCATCTGCTGGAAACGTAAAGATCCCAGCTTTCTCCGAACGCTGCATCATCCGAGTCAAGAGCGGGACTATGAAGTTGGTATTTATGCTGGATTATAATAGCCCACACCCACACACCAATACTGAGTATCGTCATACCGAGGAAGCTGTATCGCGCGCGTTGATTGAGCGTTAGCCGCTTCCAATCCAGGGATGTGCGCATCAAGCCGGTTGCTAGGATTTGAGCAAGAGCAGTAACAAGAGACGCTAGGGCGCGAGATCGGACCGAGAATTATATCGACATGTACGAGCCAATGTACGGGAGCGACCATGTGGCGTAAAGGAAGTATGGAACACTAGGCGTATCAGCCTGCATATCATCAGAGGTATGAAGAAGCACTCACAGTAGAATGAACTCTTTGCGCAGCATCAACTTCGACGTCTCTTTCAGTTCGACTTTAGCTGGAATTTGAGGGTGGAACTTGAACTTTATCCCTTTTTTCGCTGAACCTTATCAGGTGGGGACAAAAGAAGCGCAACAGCCAGCTCAAGACATTTTGTGGAATTCGTCATCGCAGCATGCAACATCGCAGATCATGGATCATGTACGCAGAACAACAAAAACAATGTACGTTTTCCATTTAAGCTTACCAAGTGACTTGCCACTATAGTTGAATGCAAGTTTGATAGCAGCTCCTAGAATAGCACCACTATTGCGGTACGCAAGCCAATACGCAAGGTAATTTCCTCGATTCTCCGGTGGTGGGTAGCTCAACATGATTGCACCCTCAGCAGCCTAGAAGAAGCCAGCAGTGATGCTGCAAGCGGCGGAACCAACGTATACCAGCCATTGAATGCCATAACGGTTGTTTTGATACAGTGCAGCAGGGTATAAAGCGTACCCCTTGGCGCCGAGCGCCAATGTATACCGAATACCGATACGATTAATCAAGATCGACCCACTCAGAGATATATATATCATGAGAGCAAAGAGAATTGCATTACCAGCTCTATACAATTATGTTAGCCCGAAGTTGGATATCGAAATCAGTGCAAATGTTTCTTTACATGATAAGATAAGGCGTCTGCTGCCCGCCTGCTCTGACGTACTGCGTGGCGTTCCATAGTCCCGGCGCAGCGAAAGCATAAGTACCAACGATAGTTGCCTGAAAAAACACACCATGATACCATTGGTATAGTCTTCCTTCATCAAGCAAAGAGTAGTCGCTAGTTCGCTGCTCCTCTGATAAAGACAGTTGTTTGCTGGTATCAGCCATCCAGCCCAACGACAATATCGAACGAAGGTCTGGTAGAATGATAGGTAAAACTTGAGACTTAGGCCTAATTATGTATTCTACAGATCTTATATGATCTTGCAATTCTCCTGAGCCTGATAAAGATTTTCCATCGCGTGCTTTATAGCATGGTCTAGTTATCACGGCATTCGGCGCATATCTGACTATCGCACTTACCTGTACGTATAATGAGAGTTCCGAGATATAAGTGGTAGTATATATAATTATTCCTAGCCTAGTAATGTATAGATAAAATTATAGCACGGTTGTAGAGTTCTTCGCCTACGCGATCCACGCTTTGGTTCCGGCTCACTTACGGTTAGCTAAACCTACCTAGCGCGGCGAAATGGGAAAGCTTGTGTGAAGTAAGTACTAAATAAACAATAAACGAAGGAGTATTACATTATCGCGACTATATATTGCGATTAGCCTCGCAATGAGGTCCCTAAGCGACACGACTCTATTATCGCGTATGTTACTATAGATAGTTAGCTAATAGTATTTTAATCGACTCGTGTTTAATACACGTTTCGGAGTCTGCTTCCCGTAGTAGGGACGCTGTAAATAAATAATAAGGATATATCCTCGTATCTTTTATCATTTAGCATTATTTTATAACGCTATATTAGATAATTATTATAGTGTCCGTCCTCCTAAATATTAACGAGCTTACCATTGATAGCTAATAAGGAACTCGCGACTTTAGTAACTATAATAGTTATATCTTTCCTCTAGCTTTGCGCAGTACTTTAGACTAGAAGCTGAGCGTTAATGAAATGGTGACGCATATTAAGACACTAAGTAAGTCTAACGCTCTTCTTATTCTAGTGCGCGAATATAGCGGTGCACTTCTTATTTATAGTCTACCTCTTGCTAATGTAGAGGAGTATAGCCGCATCGCGTATGTTTTCAGTTTTACCGCTTACGAAGAAATCGGAAGGCTACTAATCTACATTATTCTCGTGAAAAATGTGAAGACTATAAACGAACGCCTAACTAAGCTACTAATCTAGCTATATAACGAGTATAGTTAGTTAATATATAATCCTTCTTAGCTTACGTTATCGTGCCTTAAGGTCCGGGAATTGGTGGCGGGACACCGATAATCTCTAGTGTTACTCTTGCCCATAAGTTGGAAAAGTAAGTACCTAAATCCTATAAGTAGTTGCTTAACAAGTTCGTCTAGTATTTATATTGGTATTTTAGGGAGTAGGTTTAGTTAACGACAGGGGCTAGTATCTTTGCTATACATATATAGTATGTAGAGTAAGGCGACGAAAACGCAACGCTTCGAGCGAAGATTGAGGCGGAAGTGAAGCGACACAGCGAGCTGTTCGAATGGTATGAAGACGGAAGTTTGAGCGTTACTCACATTGTTCCCAGTGTCTCGGCAATGGTCTTGCACCACTCCAAAATCTTTTGTGTTGACTTTCTATAGTCATCCGATAACACGTTCCCGCAGGCTTAACGACCTGGTTTGACAACCTCACATCTGCCTACGGTTGCACCTGCCACCATAGTGCAACAGAGCCACCCTTCTGCGGCGACGATGGCTCATACCACCCGCTTTCCACGTATGGCGACGGTTCACCCATCCTTACTGCGCACCTTGAGCTAGCCTTAAACATAGCTGAGACTATACAAGTACACGTGCCATGCCAAAGGTGTGACCTAGTTCTCCTTGACAACTATGCAGTCATGCACTCGAGGCGGCCATGGGTGGGCAAGAGAATGGTGTTTGCCGCGCTTTGGGACGAATGCGGAAGGACCGACGAGTTCGAGGAGAGAAAGATCATTCTGGATAATAGGGCACAGCATAGAGTCGATGTGGCGAGCACACCATGATTTTGAGCCGGATTCTTCGGAACTACAACAATTTATCCAAATTTGTTCGTAACGCATTGAAGGAGCTATCTCGCACTAAAAGCTCACGCACTTCTTTTGTCAGAGTACAAGTATGACGATTTGGAGCTTGACTATGAAAAGTCGAGTTAACACGGCCTTTGTGTTATAGAAGGATTTCATGCCCAAAGCGCCTGCTGGAGTAAATAACGCTTCTTGGATAAATATCCCGAACTCGATATATTCTCTACATTGTATACACAGAGCGCCTTTTCTCTGCTCCAAAAGTGTATGTATGTTATTGGTATATGTCTCTATATGTGGCAGAATTGGGTCCCAACAGTGACTATGCGTCAGAGACCTAGCATCACATATGAACAAACAGCGCCCAAGCCGGCCGGATTCTGGAAGAAAGCGATTGCCTCTCCCAGGTCTCTGGAATTGCCTATGATCTGAAACCCCGCGACGAGTATATCGCCGAAATCCGAAGATAACCTTTCGCCATACCTCACGGGAAACCCCAGCATACTGTATGATACAGTTGTAATGTTTATGTGTGAAGAACTATATTAACCACGTTGGTGCTGAGCTCAAGCGACCCGGTGGCGCCGGATGACTTCACCTTTAAAAGTTGTGCCGTTGTAGCACCGATTCTCAGCCGCGTGCCTTGCCATGCGGTGGCGACCTTCTGATTGTCCAATTGTATGCTGTTTGTACACCTTCTTAAGCCTTTTAAAACTGCAGATTTCTGGTTTCATATTAACATGCTACCCCAATTGTTCGGTACAAGCCTCCACTTTTCGGGTTAGTGGTACGCGAGCCTGCTTTTTTGGCAGGTGCGGCTGAGCGCTGCATTTGGGAGAAGTATGGCTTTGGCGAATAAGTGTAGCAAATGAGGGCCCGAACTGAGCCTCAGCCTCGTGCAAAATTGACAGCCTTTATTGATTTTGAACTTTGCAGCGCACTGTGGCAGCTTGCGGCCACGGCTGGAACATTCCTTTGACAGATTTAAAGGCCTGCGCACCACTCTAGTAAAGCCTCTGACTAATTCGCATTTGCTCGACCTGAATCTATACCTACAGCACGTTTAGTCGAAGTAGGTAACAACGCCCCATCAAGATGGTTGTCCAACGGACTGGCTGGTGGACTCCAGTTGGTCCACTGACTACAGTCTTCACTCCTCCCGCCTCATGTCTCCAGCACTTATATTATGATGCCGCCACAACAACTGTGACACTAGGGAAATTCGGCTCACAGCCAGAATGTTACCCAACTAAATACTGGGAAGAATTTTGGGGTAGCGGTATTGGATACTATTCTCCGGCGATATGTCCAAGCGGCTTTACGAGCGCTTGCGGACGGCAGACTTCAAATAATCCTGGGCCTGGCTATACCGTTGGCCCTTCAGTGCGGAGTGGAGAAACTGTTGTGAAATGCTGCCCTAGGTGAGCTAGCATCTAATCCTAAAGAAGATCAAAGGGACTTAACACTAAATCCCCTCCATCCAGTCATTATGTATGTCATCCAACTTTAGAATTCTACTGCTTGAGCAGAATAGCGACGGAAATAGAAGCCACGACAATGACTAATGATGAAAGTGTTGGTACAACAACGGTGGGAACAGACGCTGCTGCTCATGCATTTGGTATTCAAGTACGCCACCAGAGTTCGGACCTCTCTGTGCTCGCTTTAATTGGGTTCGGATCAGCCACCACTACAACCTCTCTCACTAGTGGAGGACTTACCATGACGACATCAACTCCTCCAACGCCTTCTAGCACAAGCTCTTCGCCGGGCTTATCACCAGGAGTGAAGATCGGAATAGGCGTGTCAGTTCCTTTGGTTGTTGCCACGTTGGTACTCCTAGTATTCCTTCTCTACCGACGACGTGTAAGGGCTAGAGCTGCTGGAGCTTCATCAACATTTAGGGGATTACCGATACTACAGAATACCGAGGAGCTCCCACCACCTGGGCTTTCATCAGAGAAGCCAAAGTCGTGTCAACCTTTGCAACTTGTGCATCAAACGCACCTCGGTAATACAGTTGTAGAACTAGATTCCAGCAATCTACAAGCAGCAAATATACATCACACCCAGCCATACAGCCATCTGGAAACGTTTAGACAGCCTGTTGAAGCGCAGTGTACCGCAGCCTTGCACACCATGTTCGAAGCGGGCAGCTCTGATAGCCCTGCAACCCTGGCTAGTGAACTTCCCAACAACTACATCATAGGAGAATCCTATAATTGCACTACCTTGGGGAACATTCCCGCCGCTTACCATCAGGGCGATCAGACCACATATAATGCGGCGGACCGAAGGGCTCCTGGAGCTGTGACAAGTACTGGAGATTCAATTGGGGCCAATGATGAAATCACTTATCTGGAGACCCAACAAGAAAAGATACGTATCAAACGAGAGAAACTGAGGCAACTTGAGGAGATGGATGAAGAAGAATCAAGAATTCAAGAGAGACTTACTCGCTTGAAATATTTCAAGGAGTAGATCAACTCTTCTGAAAACTATATTAATAAACAGGGATTATCATTAAATAATCTACGCTTATAATATAGAGGAGAGAGAGGATCAGAGCTAGAAATTCTTACGGGTAGAGACTTGCGTAGTTAAAGTAGTGAGCTATTATCTTAGGTAAAGAAAGATGAGGAATATTACGAGTAGACCTATCCACGCCGTATGCCGGGCCTAGCCCGTGATAGTAACAGCCGGATCGCATACCACTAGATATACTCTCTTATTCTAAGTTTAGATAACTTCTTAACGATCATCTTAATTTAATTCCATTCCTATATCTTCAATTCCTAATAGAAACTCTTTATAACTATATAGAGTTTGTAAGTGCACTGTACGATGAGGCTATCGCGCGCAGTTACACAATATCTTACTGCGCACGATTCCATGACACAGAGCTGAGGCCTTGCGGCCTTACCTTTACTACCCCTATATAAGGGGATTGATCCGTACGTAATAAGATAGAGTTAATTGAAAATATACCGTACAGTTACCTCTCACCCTATAACTTACCGCACGCCGCAGCTGCAGAGGAAATTCCACCTACAGTTGAGATTACCTATTTATAGTACCACAATTACTTCAAAAATTCAATAACCTACGAAATAGAATGGCTTCGGCATCAACTAATAGGTATTGATAGTTCAAAGGCGCACATAAACCAATTCGGTGTGAGACACAATGTTTGGAGAGACAGCAGAAGCAGAAGTTAATAAAGCAGGGCAAGAAGAGTAGTAGAGAATCGCTAATCACGGGTATGGAGTATTCTACATCCCGGAAGTAGCCAGCCGCTCTCTGCGTCTCCAAGAAGCAGTCAGTCCAACGACATACTGACATCTTATAGAGCTAGATGACCAGTACAAATGATTGCGACCCTCAACTTCGAATGCGTTTTGAGAAGGTCGACGATTGCCAGCACGCATCGAGTTCGGACGTTGGCTCATTCAGGATCAATGCCATACAAGACCCCAAAGAAAAGGTTTTCGTAAACGGTTAGCTCTGGAAGAACTATCGTCGTGCAGAACGTAACCGAAGAATTTTATGAAGCTTCAGCTGTCAGGGAGCTCCTGTGTGCTTTAGAAGAGACAGGGGTTTGCTCTGATGTAGTCTCAAGAATTCCATTTGATTGATACTGTCTCAGATATTGCGGTAACTTTGTCTATAAGTACACGCATGTAGCTAAGGGTTGCCAATAACAATAAACATAATCAAGTGGTATAATGAGCAGAACGTACATTTACCAGCTCCGGAGACTCCCATAACAGCGAGAAGAGATCCTGGTTGGACTTGGCTAGTCACCCCGCGGCAGATATCTTTCCGTCCTTGCCAACCTTAACAACTGACTGATCAAACTCGCCCACTTTTCGTAGGGAATTCAGCCCAATGCTATTTATAGAAAACTTGATGAAATCTTGCAAACTATATGCAATCAGCAAATTATCTTACAGGCGGAACCGGTGTTACAGATGCTGGAATCAGCGAGATGGGTAGGACTATTACTTGTTAAACATGTCGAGTTGTCGCTCATAATACCAAAGCTCGCGCCAACAAAGATGCGAAAGGTCGTGGTACCCGACGTCCTTGACTCAAGAGTGTTGCTCGATTAACCCCGCTTGTTCAAGCGGCAAAAGAACCTTTCCTGTAAGCTTACTCCGTGGTATGTATTAGCCCTAGCCCAACATGTTGTTTTGACCTTGCGCCCTCGGGCCTAGCGCTGAGGCACCAGTATAAAAGCACGTCGTTTTCTCCAGCTTCCAGGTCATCTCAGGCCCAATCTCGCAGCCCCCACTACCTAGGTATACATTCCAGTGACAAATTGTACTGTGATTGTAGAAGCGCAATGGCTGCGCCGCCCGACAAATTTATTGGCAATCTCAATGGTCGCTGGCTTTTGGTTAGTGTGCTGAGGGAGTACGCCGCAAGAGTACAAGCGCTTACAGGAAACTAGAATAAAACGCTTTCGGACGATTATGAGAGGGTTATGAGCCTCCAAGGCGTAGCTTGGCTTGTGCGAAAGGCGATATGTCGCGCGAGTACGACTATCAGTATACGCCAGGAAGGCGTGGGCCCCGCGACAACTATCGCCTTAGACAATACGTCAAATCTCGGCGTTCAAGGGACCACCGAAGTGAGACAGCTCGATTGGGAGTTTGCAACTCATAATGACTTTGTCTGGGGTAATGTGCGGGGTCGAAGCAAATTCGTATCCATAACGGACACCCCTGCAGGGTTCCCCGCAGCAAATGCGCGAGACGATGCTCAGAATGAGGATTCTGAGTTGCTGTACAACGAAATCGAAGCATTAAATGGTTCTTGGAAAAGCCAAATGGTATGTTACACAACTACAAGGCCTACCTATACGTGACACTAAATAACTTTTCATGCAGCTTTGGGGTTTTGAGATAATAGACGGGAGCCGTTACTTTGTTCGACATGTGAAGGCTAGCCGAGGGTCAGAGCACGCTACTGCCAGACTTGTGTACAACTACCTGGCATAAGTTGTCGGCCTGGCTTCGGCCTGATATCTTGCATAGCTTATGGCATAAGCACACACGTGGATGTCTGAAAAGCTCTTAGTAGTGCCAGGGGCCTAGAGGTTGCGATATGTAACCGCTGCCATATCGAATGTTGATGGCTCTAGTATATAAACTACAATGATCTCGAAGTGTTCATCGAGTCGTGGCTGCTTCTAGAACTATAATAACCGTCCTCTAAACTTGTTTGGTAACATCCGCGATAATAGGTCGAGGAATTGAATTTCATAACATTAGATATATTCATCAACCTTTAAAATACTGCATCTATCTACTAAGATACACATGTCTAGTATCCATTAGAAAATAATAGTAATATAACACACTGTTCTATAAGCACCAAAGGCTGGTACGGTTGGATTGAGGGTTTTGGAAGAAAAAGAATCTCACTTGGGTATGCGTAGGGAAGTAACTAGAAAACTGTAGCAAGCCATTTATTTGAGTGAGTCCTATTGTATCACAATGATATCTACAACAGCGTTTGAGTTGGCTTGTACATCGGAGAAGGCGCGATATGAACACGTTATAAATTTGCACTAGACTTTCTTCCGATACTGCTTAATCATATCAGAAGCAGTCAGAGTTGTGATCTGCGACAATCTTGTATTGATCTCTGGCGAAAGCCATTATGTTTGAGTTAAGACTCTATGTCTTAAAGATCGTTATCGCGGTCTGAAATACCTCTTTGCGTATATCTGCGTAAAATGCAACCTATTGTGGAAGATCGATCATTTCAGACCATGATAATGAACCTTAGTAGGCTCTTCCTCTACTTATTCATTTGCGAGAGCAAGGCGTGTGAAGCACTTATCCATCCACGAGAGAATGAATCCCTTCACACATAGTAGAGCCGAACCAATCTTCTCACGATGTAATGAGTCAAAGCTGAAGCATCCATCCCCCGAAATATTCTAATTGTCTATCAGGTACCTGCAGAACACCCAAGATCGACTCGATTATAGACCACTCAGCGGTATAGCCTGAAGTATAATGTGTTTGTTTCGGCTTCGAAAGGCTTGTTATTGTTGTTATTGTTGTTATTGTCGGTCTCTTACACTATTCGATAATGCAGCGTAGTTGCGCACCTCGGACACCAGGCCTACCGTGTAGCTTCCATAAGAATACATTTTTCACCTCAATACAATTCACCTTTCCTTTCATGATTAGCCTATCTTTATTAGCCAAGACACCTAACCACACAACTATTTCTAAACCACATGCAAACCTTCGTTGCGCCTGCCCACACCAAAACCCTGAACTGTTGAGCATGGTCAGTTTTACAGGTCTACCAGAAGAAATCAAGCGCTTCGTTCTCATTGCACTACCCAATTAGCCATCTGATCCTGTTATGCAGAATATGCAAAACTTTCTACCAACTTGCCGTAGATATCATTGGCAACCGACCAAGTGACCTTAGTGCTAGGATGTATAACTTTATTCACGCCAATTTCGGACTATGATTGAGTGTAACAAACCACGTTCGGGCCCTAAGAGATTCGTACCCATTCTTATTTTTCCCTGGGCATTCAAGTCTGAATCGCGCGGGAGATACCTACTCCAGAACGCCAGCTGGCGACAGATTCCGCTTGTATCTCCACCAAGCCACCTTCTCCATTGGATCCAGAGCATCTATGAAGGACGCGAATAGTACGACATATGTTAAATATTTTAAAAAGAATCGTGTTTATCTAAACTTAGTTTAGCTAACTGCAATTTCTGAGCTATAACACCCTATACGCTCTAGCTGTTACTATATTTGCCCTATTCTATAGAAAATCAGAGATAGCCCGCTTGAAACTTCCTTACACTTCACACGAATGAACTTATCTTCAGCTATCGTAGCCACCACGTAGTCTCGTTGATACACAACTTTTGTTTGTAAGCAGCTTTTAGCTAGCTAGTGGTTTCAGAGAAACTCTATATTGCTTACCAACATGCCTTAAACGAATCATACTTGACTCTAATTAATAGATATGATGATTGGTGCCACGTCAGGCATTCAGCTTTGCTCAGCACAGAATGGCGCTAGCACTAAAACATACGTATCAAAGACCCCGTGTGTACGAAGAAGCGCCATTTTTTAAGCGCTAGGCTACCACAGGTATTTACGGGGACGCTAGCTTTCAAAAATACGAGCTCCTTCGTAGAGTGCCGTTGCCTTGTCTATATAACCCTTATCTTAGGGAGAAGCCTCAATCACATCATTTAGAAAACTCGAAGTTCATGCTTCTCGAACATCTACAATCCTTTTGTTAACATGCCTCTTTACCAATATCACGCGCTCACAAGGCCGAATGAAATTCGCATCCTCAATATTCAACCGGGCACA